>CM053400.1:141075645-141101515 GCA_028644305.1 Xerus rutilus
CCAGTATTTGCCTGTGTATCTCTTTATCGAAGTGATCTTTTACTTCCTGTATTTGCCTATGAATCTCTTTATCAAAGTGTTCTATTGCTGACGGGGTTTGCTCTCTTATATCATTCTTTAAGTCACCGACCATTTTAATTATGTACATCCTGAATTCCTGTTCTGTCATTCCTCCTGCTGTACAGCCCATGGATTCTAGGAGTGTAGTATCTTGGTTTGTTTGAGTCACTTCTTCCTTTGTTTTCTCATGATGTTTGTGTGTCTTTCCTTCTAGCTCTGCTGATCCAAGGTGTTACAGTTTTAACTCCTATATGGTTATAGTTTCCCTGCAGGGTTTCATTAGTTCTCCAGTAGGTGGCATTGTCCGATGTTTGCTGGACTTTCCCAGCTGGTATCCTTGGTACTGGTCCCAGGCCAAGGTGAAACTCTGGGCTGCTGGTGGAGTCGCTGTTCCACCGTGGCCAAGGTTTGCTCCCAGGTGTTCACCTGTGCCCCCTGGTGTGTAGGAAGTCCCGCTGTGTTAGAAGGTGGTCCACAAAGAACAATAGCTGGGGTTCTGCTCAGGAGACAGTCCGTCCACAGAAGCAACTGCTAGCGGTCTCTCACAGTTGGGTGGGCACTGGGGCCAGGCACCCTGTGCGGAAGCAGGCCCGGCACGTCCAGGGTAAACTCCGGGCTGGAGCCCTGGGCCGGATCCCCCACCACAACTGCACTCCACCGGTTGGCGCCGAAGTCACGCCTCCTGGCTACCGCTGTCTCCCAGTGGCCCTGCGCTCACACACGCAAGCGAGACTCTTGCGTGGGGCGGTGAGCCTCAGAGAGCTGCCCAAGAAGCTGGTTGGAAAATGGCACCCCACTACTTTCAGTCTCGGTCTCGGAGTGTCTGTGCCCTGGGCCGAGTCCCCCGGCTGCAACTGCTTTCTGCCAGCCGGTGGCGAAGTCACGCCTCCCAGCTACCGCTGTCTCCCATTGGCTCTGCACTCACACACGCGAGCAAGACTCGTGGGGCAGTATGCCACAGAGAGCTGCCAAGAAACTGGTTGGAGAATGGCACTCGCTACTTCCTGTCTCAGTCTCGGAGAGCCGTAGCCCTGGGCTGAGGCCCAGGCTGCAACTGCGTTTCTCCGGCCAGCGCCGAAGTCAGCCTCCCGGCTTCCACTGCCTCCCGGTGGCCCTGCGCTCACACACGCGAGTGAGACTCTTGAGTGGGGCGGCAAGCTGCAGAGAGCTGCCAAAAAACTGGTTGGAAGATGGCTCCCCACTACTTCCAGTCTCAGTCTCGGATAGCCGGAGCCCTGGGCCGAGGCCTGGGCTGCAACTGCGTTTCTCTGGCTGGCGCCAAAGCCACGCCTCCAGGATACCGCTGCCTCCCGGTGATCCTGTACTCACACATACACAAGCGAAATTCCTGCATGGGATGTTGAGCCGCAGAATGATGCCAGGAAGCTGGCTGGAAAATGGCACCTCCACCACTTCCAGTCTTGGTCCCTGAGAGCCTAGCAGAGAGTGGACTGTCTAGGCCGCCATCTTGGAACTGCCCCCAGGTACACTCTAAGTTTTTGTATGCATAGACTTTAGCTTTGTAAACCATCATTAGAAAATGAGATTGATCTTTTGTATGTGTGTGTGAATCTGAACTTCAATATTGCATTTTCTTAGGTTTCTATAATACTATTTTCATTTAATTTTGGCACTTATGGAATTCTGTTTTCTCCAGATCTGTGATAATTCACTATTCGTGATAAATAAAAAGAAGTTATTTTACTAACTCACATCCATTTTATCTCTGTATATATAGAGAACTAGCATTATCTTCAAATCCTAGAATACAAATTCTGGGTTATAGAGCAATTCTGAACAGCTATTTTCTTTTCTATCCTGGAAAGATACTGGCTCATGTTTTTCTGAATTAGAATCTCTTATATGTCCTTAGTGTCCAGCTAGCATTATATATTTATTGTATTTCAGAAGTTCAGGAACAAGGAAGGAAAAGAGTTAGAGGTAGTTAAGAAAAGAAAATGTTGTTATTTTCATTCAGTTAGGATAAAATAAGGTAAATGAGAAGGCAAGTGAGTTTATAAAGATCATAGAATAAGTTAATGAAAGAGACAGCATTCTTTCTAAAGTTTTTGGACTCCAAATCCAATGCTTTTTTTTTTTTTTTTAATGCATTTCAAGTCATAGTACATACATGGAGCTCAATTTTCCATCTCTCTGGTTGCAAACAAGATAGAGTCACACCATTAGTATCTTCATACATGTACCTAGAGTAGTGATGTCCATCTCATTCAACCCTTTTTTGCTACTCCCATTCCCCCTCCCCTCCCCAACTTCCCAATGTCCCATCCAAACTTTCTCCATTTCTCCCATGCTTCCCTCCCTCCTTATATATCAGCATCCACTAATCAGAGAACATTTGGCCTTTGGTTTTTTGGGATTGGCTTAATTCACTTAGCATGATGTTCTCCAATTCCATCCATTTATCTGCAAATGCCATGATTTTATTCTCTTTTATTGCTGATTAATATTCCATTGTGTATATATACCACAGTTTCTTTATCCATTCATCTATTGAAGGGCATTTAGGTTGGTTCCACAATTTAGCTATTGTGAATTGAGCTACTATAAACATTGAAGTGACTGAATCACTGTAGTATGCTGCTTTTGAGTCCTTTGGGTATATAGACTGAGGAGTGGGATAGCTGGGTCAAATGGTGGTTCCATTCCAAGTTTTCTAAGGAATCACCATACTGCTTTCCAGATTGATTGCACCAGTTTGCAGTCCCACCACCAATTTTTACCATATCCCTCACCAGCACTTATTGTTGCTGGTATTTTGGATAGCTGCCATTCTGACTGGTGTGAGATGAAATCTGAGAGTAGTATTGATTTGCATTTCTCTAATTGCTAGAGATGTTGAACAAGTTTTCATACATTTGTTGATCAATTGAATATCTTATTCTGAGAAGTGTCTGTTCAGGTCCTTAGCCCATTTATTGATTGAGTTGTTTGTTTTTTTGGTGTTAAGTTTTTTGAGTTCTTTATATATTCTGGATATCAGTGTTCTATCTAATGTGTGTATGGCAAAAATTTTCTCCCAGAATGTAAGCTCTTGCTTCACCTTATTGATTGTTTCTTTTGCTGAGAAGAAACCTTTTAGTTTGAATCCATTCCATTTATTGCTTATTGTTGTTCTCTTCTAGCTTTAAGGGTCTGGGTTGAGAACTCTGTAGAGATCCTAATTGGTTTCCCCCTATATGTAATCTAACTCCTTTGTCTTGTGGCTTTTAAAATTCTCTCCTTTTTTTTTTTTTTTTTTTTTGGTACCGGGGATTGAACTCAGGGGTACTCGACCACTGAGCCACGTCCCCAGCCCTATTTTGTGTTTTATGTAGAGACAGGGTCTCACTGAGTTGCTTAGCGCCTCACCGTTGCTGAGGCTGGCTTTGAACTCGCAATTCTCCTGCCTCAGCCTCCCTAAGTGCTGGGATTACAGGCTTGAGCCACCACGCCCGGCTTAAAATTCTCTCCTTATTCTGAATGCTAGGCATTTTCATTATGATGTGCCTTGGTGTAGATCTGTTGTGATTTTGTACATTTGGTGTCCTGTAAGCCTCTTGTATTTGATTATCCAATTTGTTCTTCATGTTTGCCAAATTTTCTGATATTATTTCATTGAATATGTTGCTCATTCCTTTGGTTTGAAATTTGATGATTTCCTCTATCCCAATAATTCTTTTTTTTTTTTTTTTTTTTTTTGGGTACTGGAGATTGAACTCAGGGCCACTCGACCACTAAGCCACATCCCCAGCCCTATTTTGTGTTTTATATAGAGACAGGGTCTCACTGAGTTGCTTAGTGCCTCGCCCTTGCTGAGGCTGGCTTTGAACTTGTGATTCTCCTGTCTCAACCTCCCTAAATGCTGGGATTACAGGCTTGCGCTACGGCGCCTGGCTCTCCCAATAATTCTTAAATTTATTCTTTTTATGTTATCCCATAATTCTTGGATGTTCTGTTCATGGTTTCTTATCATCTTTACTGTGTGGTCAACTCTATTTTCAAGATTAAATATTTTGTCTACATTGTCAGAGGTTCTGTCTTCCAAGTGATCTAATCTGTTGGTGATGCTCTCTATTGAGTTTTTAATTTGGTTTATTGTTTCTTTAATTTAGAGGATTTCTGTTTGGTTCTTTTTCAGAATCTCTACCTCCTTACTGAAGTCATGTTTTGCTTCCTGTATTTACCTATGTATCTCTTTATCAAAATGATTTTTTTTTTGCTGCTTGTGCTTGCTTTTTCGTATCATTCTTTAAGTCACTGAACATTTTAATTATGTACATCCTGAACTCCTTCTCTGACATTTCTTCTGCTGTGCTGACCATGGATTCTAATAATGTAATATCTTAGTTTGTTTGAGGCACTTTTTTCCCTTGTTTTTTCTTGTTGTTTGTGTGTCTTTCCTTCTAGCTCTGCAGATCTGAGATGTTACAGTTTTTATGCTGTAGGCTTATAGTTTCCCTACAGGGTTCTAATATCTTTCCCTTAAGGGGGACACCAATATTGACAGATCTCAATATAAACAATATATAGTTTCAACCAAGTAGCTCCTAATAGCTCCTAAATACATTTACAGCTTAGTCACAATATATAGAAGTTATGAGTTCAATTAACATCTACTATATAAACAATAGATTTGCACAAGGGTCTACAGTTTCTGCTGGTAGACTAGAGAGAACTGAGGGTGGAATGTAGGATGGGATGTTAGGGTGGTGGGAAGTGAGAATATAGTTATTAGATCCTAGAAAGCATGAAAGAGGAATCCAAAAGAAGTTGGCTATTAGTTGAAAGGAGAGAAAGAGATTTGGGGAATATCAGTAAGAAGGAAGAAAATAGAGTACAACTAATGAGGAGACATAAAAATTAAGAAAAATAAAACATGTACAGGTGGAAGTTATGAGACTATATAATACAACTGTAGTATACTAATCAGATATCCCAGTCTACTGTAGTCTAATGCATGAAAAATACTTGGTTTCACAAATGTTGGGGATGTGAGGGTGGGAAAAGAGCGAGAGAGAGAAAAAAAGAAAGAAAGGGAGAAAAGAGAAAAGAAAACAACCAAAAAAGGAATATTAGGAAAAAAATAAAAAGTCTCAATGTAAATAAACAGGATTGCTTCCCTTTACCTGCAGTAGGTGGAGTTGTCTGTTGCGTACTGGTATCTGCCTACTCAGGTGAAAAATGACAAATCCAGAGTCTCACAAAGAAGCCGTCTGCTTCAGAGACAGGGTGAAGCGCTGGGGCGGGTGTTGGATGACATGTTCCGAGATACAGCTCTGTGGTAGGCTGTGCTGAAGTAAAAGTTTGTCTCCAGATCCTGCCACTTCCCCCATGTAGGCAAACAGGGAGGTTCCACCCTGGTAGATGGAGATCCACACAATAGCAGTAGCCAGGGGTCCTACAGCTAGGGGTCCTGCGTGGATGGGTGATCTGATGTCCTGCGGGATGTGTGGGCACTGGAGCCAGGGATCCTGTACAGGAGTAGGATCTTTTATTCATAAATCTTTTATTCATAAAATAATCAATTTAACAACACACATAGGGCTCCAGTACACGTGTTGATTTGCTAAACAACAAATTTGTGTGGGGTCCGAATCTAGCACTGGAGTTCGCAGGTCAGAATCCAACACTGGATTCTGCAGCTGGGGTTCTGCACTGCTTGTGGTTGGGGTCCTTGCAAACGCTGGGACCTGGCGAACCTGCGGGCATGTGAATGGAGTTTCCGTGTGGGGACAGCTGTTGGGTGTCCTCTAAAACCTTGCTGCGAAACAGCGTTTCCTCTACTTTAAACCCTGGTCCTGGAGAAACTAGGAATGCTGCTTCAGTCTAAGCTGCCATCTTGGAACCGAACCCCAATGCTTTTTTATAATTTATGTAAATCTGTATTTAGAATGACATTAATATTGTATTTTAGGTTTTTCTAGATTTAAGAGTGTAGATTCAAGGGTGTATTTGTTTCAATCTATCTCTGAAGTTACATTTTAACAAGATTTGTCAATGTTCTCCTCCTGCTATGTTCTAACTTGCTTTATATAATAATAAATTCATGTGTTTCCAGCTTAAATTTTTATACTAGACAGCAAAAGACATCCTTGAATCATAAGCAGGATGAGTAAGGTTTCTGGAATAGCACCAAGGTACTAACTATGGATGCTAGACATTTTCAAATAGTTGAATTATATTTAGACCAGAAGATGGCATGAGAGTTATAGCAATGGAAAATTATGCACAATAGACTATGGACTTCCTTAAAGGATTGTATTATAAGCCAGGATCTACATTATATAATGCTCTGTTTTCCTGTCAAAAAGAACCATATTTTCCCTGTGAAAATGTGTACTTCCTTTTAAATTATGTAATTACTATGTAAAAATGTAACACACACATACATACAGAATATTTTTAACTAAAGCTGTCCAAATCTCACAGTCCAGAGATAACTATTGCCAACATCCTGGTGCTGTGTATCCATAGCTTGTCTGATAGGATCAACTACATAAACTGCTATCCCAACTGCCATGTTCACTTAGCAACATGTAATGGGCATTGTGGGGTTAAAATTGTTGGTGTGATCATAATGGCAACATAAAGCTCCAGTATAGGATATACCTTCATTTATTCCATCATTCCTTCTTTGTTAGATAAGCATGTTGTTTTCATGTTTTATTGTGATACACATTTGTAATAAGGACCATCAGCTCCTACATCACCACATTGAGGACCAAGCCTCCAGCATGTGAATTCTTGGGGGACACACTCAGACATGCAGAATGACAGCTGTCCCATCAGAGGAAACGGGATACCAGGAGCAAGGGATAAACTCCACAGTTCATAGGAGAAAAAAAGGTGTAGTTAGTGGATAGAGGTTAGATTCACTAAGTAGGCACAAACTATAGCAACTTGATTCTAATTTGTGAAAGAGAATTTATCATGAAGTTTTCTTCCTGAGTCACATCTTCATGCCTACTCATAAAAATGGGGAAATATATTTTGCTTAAAATTCATTCAGAACTTTATTCAAACTAGTGAATGAGGATTTTTATTGTTTAGCAAATCAACACGTGTACTGGAGCCCTATGTGTGTTGTTAAATTGATTATTTTATGAATAAAAGATTAAATGAATAAAACATAGTGGTAACAGCAACAGTAATGATACTACCTAATAGTTTCTAAGCGCTTTCTTTTTACAAAGCATTGTTCTAAAAACATTACTAGAATTACTTATTTAATTCTCTTTTTTTTTTTTTTTTTTGGTACTGGGGATTGAACTCAGGGGCACTTGACCACTGAGCCACATGCCCAGCCCTATTTTGTGTTTTATGTAGAGACAGGGTCTCACTGAGTTGCTTAGCGCCTCGCCATTGCTGAGGCTGGCTTTGAACTCGCGATTCTCCTGTCTCAGCCTCCCTAAGTGCTGGGATTACAGACTTGAGCCACTGCGCCCGGCTTATTTAATTCTCTTAATAAGACATTTAGCATAAGAAAAATGTTTGCAAAAGCCATAAAATTTTATCCACTTTGTGGACAAAATTGATAGCTACTTATTGATTTATATATTTATCTATCTCTCTAGAAAGGAATTTTCCGTATTTTAAGGGCTTGTTTCCATGCTATTAAGGCCAGAATCCAACTTGTAAGACTCTATTCCATGCCTGAAGGGACAGTATCTAATATTGAATGGAAATTTTTGTGATTGAAAGGTTAGATTCCTTGCATGGAATCCCAATTTGATCAGACTTCATTTATGAGAAAATCAACTTCTGTGACTGCAATATTTATCATAGTGCTTGGAAATTTCAATTCCTTCCTAGTATATGAATCTGCTAGTACTGACATAACGAAATACCACAGATTAGGTGGTATAAATAACCAAGATCAAAGCAGTGACAAAGTTAGCTTCTAGTGAGGGTTCCCTTCATGGCTTGATGAAAGCTACTTTTTCACTGTGTCCTCATATGAACTCTCCCCTGGGTGCATAAAGATAAAAATCAGAGAATAAATTCTGGCATCTCTTCCTCTTTTTATAAGAATACTAGTCTCATCAGATTAAGGCTCTACCTTTATGAACTTATTTAACCTTAATGATAGCCTTAAAGACCCTATCTCCAAACAGCCAGATTGGAAGTAAGATCCTTAACATGAATTTGGGGGTGGGAGTACACAATTTAGTCCATAACACATGGTATGCCAGGTGCTATGCCTTGGAGAGCAGTCTTTGTGTTTTGGGGAGCCAGCATCTATGATTGATATGCCAGTTTCTATGTCTGGGATCCCAGGTTTCAAACATTTATGGCCATGTTTAATGCTTGCCATCCACACTTGGAGCACCAACTTCTAAGTTTGTAGATGTTGGCTCCATTCTTGGAAATTGAGATTTCATACATGGAATGACAGCTTCTATATTTATAGGGCCATATTCCACCCTTGGATATTGAATTTCCATATATGGAGCTCCACATTCCTTGCCAGGAAGATCACATTCCATATTTGGAGAGTCAAAATCTGTGTGAGAAATGTGATGTCATTCTCTATGCTTAGAAGGAAAACTCTCTGCCTGGATACATAAATTATATTCATGGAGTTCCAGGACCCATGATCAGGAGACCAGTTCTCATTGTTTGGAAAGTCCATGGGTATGACTGAAATACAAGGTTATATGTCTGGAGTGTCATGTTCCATACTGTGGAGCCAACTTCCATGTTTCAATTGACATTCCATATGTGAAGTGCCAAGCTTAAAGTATACAAAGGTGGGATTTATGCATAGAATTTGAGAATTTACACAGGAAAAACTAGAGGCAATGTTTGGTGGGCCTGCTTTCATATTTGGATGTTGAGTATACATGTGTGTTGTAAAGTTTCATGCATGGGACATGTGGAACCATATCTTATAGTCAACTTCTCTAACTCAAATGCCAGGTTCCAAGTCTGAGATACACTGTTTACAACAGATAAGTCCATATTCCATGGTGATTCCACACATGAACGCCAACTTTATAGGGCCAGGATTCATGATCAGAGATTGTGTTTACACATATGGAGTGGCATGTCCTTGCTTGTAGAACCAGACATCATACTCTGAGATTCCTTACATGGAGTATCAGTTTTATGCTCATTGTGCCAAGTTCCATGTTCGGTTATTGAGATTACGTATGTTTCATGAAAAGTTGACAAGGTTCTTGTGTTGGGTAGTGAACATGTATTCCATATCTAGACATCTAACAGCCCCATGTAGAAGCCCAAGTATCATACCTATAAGGCCACATTCTATATGTCTGGAGAAGCAAAATTCACATTTTCAGTCATTTTATTTTTCTTTTTTAAAATATTTTTACTTGTAGATTGACACAATATCTTTACTTAATTTATTTATTTCTATGTGGTGCTGAGGATAGAACCCAGTGCCTCACACATGTGAGGCAAGTGCTGTACCATGGAGCTACAACCCCAGCTCCTTCAGTCACTTTCTATGTTGAGAACTTAAATTCCATACTTATAGGTCTAGGTTTTGTGATTGAAAGAACAGATTTTACACCTAGAGGGCTAGGTTTTATGCTTAAAGGGCTAGTTTCCACTCATGAAAACCCATGGTCATAAGAGTGATTCTTTTCAGCAAAATAAAAATTTTTGTTTGGAAATGTAAAATTCATACCTAAAAGACCTAAATTAACATTTGTAAGAGCAGACTCCATAATTGATGGGTCAGGTTCATTTCCTCTAAGATAATGTTCCATATTATAGTTGAAGTCCCTTATTCAGAGTATTAAACTGTACGCTTAGGGCCAGATCACATACCCCATGGCCAGCCTTCACAATTGCATGATCGTCCTTCTTGCTATAAAGACTGGGTATATTAGTTCTTTTTATTACTACAATGAAATACCTGATGCTGGGTACTTATGAAGAAAAGAGGTTTATTTAGTTCACAATTTTGGAGATTAAAAGTCTAAACAGCATAGTGTTAGCTCTGCAAAAGTCATCCTTGGCTGTATCACATCGTGGTGGATGGCATCACAATGGTGGGAGTGTATGCAAGAGGGAGAGATTGCATGCCTAGACAGGAAGCCAAAGAGCAGGAAAGGGTTCCATAAGAACTACCTTCATCCAGTCTGAGAGCAGCACCTCCAATGACCTCACACTATGCTCTACCTCTTAAAGATCCCACCACCTCTAAACATCACCACATTAGGGACAAATCTTCCAAACACATGGTCCTTTGAGGGACCAACCACATCTAAACCATAGCTCTGGGTTATGTGTCTGGAAGTGTAGGCTTCATGCCTAGTGTGACAACATCCATGCATGTAACCATACTTCTGTAGTAAAAAGATAGATTATATGACTACAGTGGCTATGAGGCCTCTTTGCATGTCTGGAAAGCTAGATTTCATACTGTGAGGGATATAATTCATTGATGGAAGGATTGAGTCCATGTATGGAGGGCCGGCTTTATGAATGAAAACAAGTTTCCATGCCTAGAGAGTACATTTCCACACTGGTGGGCCACATTTAAGGCATGGGGCCAGGTTTCATACCTCTGTTTTGCTCTGCTGTGAATCTGCAGGTCCAGATTCCATGCCTTAAAAGGGCCTGCTCCTATGAGTAGAAGATTTTTTCCAGGCTTGAAGGATCAGGTATGAAGCATGGATCACCTGGTTTCATGGATAGAAGGTCAGAATCACTCTCTGAAAAGATAGTCCAGCTACATTTGCACTATTTCTTTTTTATTCTTTTTCTTTTTTTAGAGGGTACCAGAGATTGAATGCAGGGGCATTCAACTCAACCACTGAGCCACATTCTCAGCCCTTTTTTTGTATTTTATTTAAAGACAAGGTCTCATTGAGTTGCTTAGCACCTCGCTAGCTTTGAACTCACAATCCTCCTGCCTCAGCCTCTTGAGCCACTGGAATTCCAGGCATGCGCCATCACACTCAGCCATTTGTGCTATTTCTGAGAAAGAGAATTTATCTCTAAATTTATTTCTACATAAATAGTCATTCTAATTGCCAAGTTGAGACTACATCACGACTTAAGTGATCTAAGAAGGAGCTAAAAATTTATAAGAATAGCCTGGTGTTTTTAACGCAATGGCACAACAAAAACAAGCAAGCAAACAAAAAATCTAATGAATAAATTTAAGAGGAACAAATACAAATTATTTTGGTTCTGTACTTCTGGCCATGCTTATTCAACTAGATAGCTACAGTGACGATTACTGAGGGCTATGAATGAATCAGGTGCTCTGATAGTCTTCATCGGCCTTGTATCATTTACTTAAATAAACTCTGTCCCATTTTTTTGACAAAAAAATAAAACTGTGGAACAGAAAGTTTTAATGATTTTCCCAAAGACTGCTAGCTGGTACACAGTAGAATAAGGATATGAACTCTTCTACATTTAATGTATTTTAAATGATAATAGGCTATGTCTGAATTGTTAAATGAGCCCCAAATGAGAAAGTTAGTGCTAATTCCCTAACTGCACAACCAGACTCCATTGCCTCTGTGATCTGATACTCATTTTGAACTGCAAAATAATCTTAAGTGGTGTAAGAAAGAAATGGCATATTGGCTCTTTAAGTATTTCTTATAGCAATAAGACAAAGTCTCATTCAACTTCAGAGGTATGAATTTATGGCATGCCCACAGTGTGATATTTATAATTACTTAGTATAAAGAGGTTTTCATCCCTGAAGCATTTATGAAATTAACTAATTAATCTTTGCCATATCCTTTAGAGAGAGATAACCATACCCTTGTCTGCAAAAAGCCTCTGTCATGGGGCTCAGAATGCTTTATGAATATTATATACAGTGATAAGCAGACTCCAGGCACTTCAGATATACAAGCTGACATTGAGAATATTAGGATTCATTCATGCACTGAGCAAATGTTTATTTAGTATCATTACTGGAAAACTATAACTGTAGGGATGATATCTCTAGGAGATGTGCCTTTCTCTGCCTGGCTGAATGCAGTGGTGTGTATGAAGGTGGGTTGTTGCCTTTAGAAACGACACCAGATCCCTCTTTACTTCTTTGACCCAAATAGGGAATTGGTCTCATCAGGGCAGTTCCCCCAAGTCCATAGGCTTCTTCTGCCTTCATCTCACAGTTTCCAGTCTGCTCAGTTTATTTCTGGCTTGGCTGGAAAACACCAATTGCTTTGAATTTGTAGTGCAGCCCTCTGGTGTTTGCATTCCTGTAGTCCTCATAGTGACACTTCACACTGCCACATCTCCCTATTCATTTTTATCCCTGTTGTAGTCCCCAGTACCCACTACAAACACATTTCTATGTCTACCTCTAGAAAAGAAAGAAAAGAAAGAAGCATCCTTAGCTCAGGAATCTGAGGTTTGTAATTCAATCATTTAAATGTTATCCAGTAACAAAATGTTAATATTTTGTTAGAAACCAGGCTTGTTTTAGGTGAGGTTCCCTAGATGCATATTCAGAAGGGGATATTAATGCAAATAATTCAAAAAGGGAATGTTCTCAAGAGAAATCAAGCAAGGAGTAATAAAATCAGAATAGCACAGGAGGTGGGACTATGGTTTAAAAAGAAGTCTGGTTTCAGCCTGATCTCTTGACCTCCTTCTAGAGTCATAAGGAATATGTGCACCTAAGTCAGTCATTGGATATAAGCTACCTTCAATGACCAGGTCTACAACTGGGATACCTCTGGGTGAGGGAGTTCTCATTAGCATAGTTTGTCAGTAGCTTATACCTGCTACATTTTTAATGGTCTAGGTGGCTTGCATGATGGCTGACCTAGACCCACAATCATGAGGACTCAGAGACCTTGATTACCATGTCCTCATCAGACCATAGTTATATTTGCTTATTTAAATTAAAATAAGGGGGCTGGGAATGTAGCTCAATGGTAGAGCTCTTGCCTCACATGCGTGAGGCCCTGGGTTCAATCCTCAGCACCACATACAAAGCAATAAAATAAAGACATTGTGTCCATCTACAACTGAAAAAAATATATATTAAAAAATTTAAAAATAAATAAAAATAAGTTAAAATAAGGCATGGGAGTCTACTTAGAATTGCCCCCATGGATAATGTGTGTGCCAAGCATATTTCTCCTTGCCTCTCTTACATGATACCAATCTTATCTCCTCATGATAATCCATATGGTATCTCACTTCTTTGTCTGCTGGTCTCTTGGGACAATGATTATAAAGTAAACAGATAGCAGTCACAAATTTATGTTTAGTGACACCTTTGCTGAGTCCTCTGGTAGAAAATTTCCCTTTTTGGCAACTAGAATCTTTATTCATAAAGAGCCTAAAGTTATACACAGAGGAAAAATAAATTTCCCAAGAAGTCATCTCACTGGGAATAATGGTGACTGGGGTTATTTCTACCTCTGTGCCTTAGTGCTGAAATCATGTGTTCTATTTACTGGGGACACAAGAGCATGTAACAGATGCTAATATACAGCATAAATTGAATCCTGGAGGAGAGTACCTCACACTAGTGGGATGCTGTATTTGTAAGCTAGAATATTGGAGGAGTAATGGATCCTATCAGCATGGATTGTTTCAAGTCCTTGGCTGGCTACTGGGTTTCTTGGTCCTTGGTGGGAACATATAGTACTGGGTGAAGCAATGTGGGAAGTAAAGGTAAACCCCTACTTCTAACTCAGGGCACATTTTTGTCCTTTTTAGGGCAAAAGGGTTCCATATAATCAACTTGTTACCAACTTTCTTGTTTGCCTCCTTAAAGGATAAGACCATACCATGGGCTAGAGATTGTTCTTTTTTGTTGGCTAGATATTTAGCAGTGATTTTAGCTAGATCAACCCTAGTGAGGAGGCACCTGTACTTTTTGGGCCATGCATAGCTTCCATTTTTTGCCTTCATGACTACTTTATTTTTTTTTTATTTTTTTATTTTTTGGTACTGGGGATTGAACTCAGGGGCACTCGACCACTGAGCCACATCCCCAGCCCTATTTTGTGTTTTATGTAGAGACAGGGTCTCACTGAGTTGCTTAGTGCCTCGCTGTTGCTGAGGCTGGCTTTGAACTCGCGATTCTCCTGTCTCAGCCTCCCTAAGTGCTGGGATTACAAGCGTGAGCCACCGCGCCCGGCTATGACTACTTTATTGATGAACTCATTGAAAAAGCTCAAGGATGGGTAAGAACAGAAGCTAACAGATAAACCATTCTGTCTGCTTGGGTATTAGTTTTTCATCTACATCAATGTTTTTGGTAGGCATTGATGTAGAATACAAAGATATCCACACTTTGTGCCCATTTCTCTAGGGACATCCATGAGCCTCTTCCTCAGACTACCTTTCCCTAATTTTATTATCTTTCTTCTCCCAGATCCTTAAGCAACCAGCCAAGCCATTCACTACTGACAATGATTTTATATACAAGAACTTTCTTAACTAAGGCCATTTCTCCCCCCACACAAATGGATGATGACATCCTTTGCCCCAAAGCTCTATTTATTCCCTGGGAGGTTCTCACCTCACCGCTGTCTTTCAGGTTTACCCTTGAGATAGGATGCAGTTCATCACCAGTTCATTTCCAACTTGCTGATATTACTAAGTTAAGACATCTGTGAACTAAGCCTGAGATTATTCCTCCCCCAGTATTTGATCTTAGGGCCATAGTGTGAATGAGGGACAGATGCTGGTACAGTAGGGCTTGGGGTGTGGCTCATCTATTTTGTAGATTACTCTAGCCTTCTGGAAAAGCTTAAGCCCATCAAAGATAGTCCACCTCCACTTTATGATATATTTTTACCAGTCATGTGACATAAGAGTCTGATAGGACTCAGTTCACATTGGATCTGATTAACCTTCCACTTAATCTCCCATAATCAGAAGCTCCATATTCACCAAGGCTCATGAAGCACGCCAAAAGACGTTTTTCATATCATCAAATATTTATCTGATGTACAAAATGACATGACATTCTTCCAGAACCCTAGGTGTCTGTGCTGTGAGTCTCCTATGAGGCATTGTCAGAAACTCTACACAGATAGCTACAGTGCTGTGGAATGTGCTGGGTCACAGGGCCCAATTGGCAGGACTGCTTGTATTATAGCCTAGACTTGCTACTTTAGTATTATGCTTCTTTCTTAGTAGGAGAGACAAGTAAAATAACTTGTCTTTTACTATAAAGGATATGATTGGCATAATCTACAGTACTAACCTCTAAATGGTTTTCCAATGTAACAGCCTTTGAAATATGTTAGGGTTTAGCTCCTATGTTTTGGAGCATGTATTTTAACCGGGCATCTAAAGAACTTGTCATTTTATGTTCATTAGGTTCAAATAAGATGATGTCAGCAGTATAATGAGTCAACATTATGGTCCATGGAATAGCCAGATAATACGAACTGCTTTGAACAATTTTGTGTCAGCTATTAGAAGAGTTAACTAGCACTAGAGTAAAATCATGAATATATATTTATGTGCATTCCACTTATACCAATGACCTTGTAAACAGTTTCAGTTCCTTCTTGATGGCTAGAGAAGGACACATATGCCAGACCAATAGCCACATACCACATACTAGAAGTTATACTGGTTTCTTTCTGTAATGACAAAACTATATATCTACCATAATCTATTTAGTTCTTGCAGGTTCCAGTCTGATGAATTAAATGGCTATATGATGGAACCTACTACTCCTGTATCCTTTAAGTCTTTGAGAGTGTCACTAATCCCTGTCATTTCCCTCATGATGTGATATTGTTTTGGATGTATTATTCTGGCTTAAACTTTTTGAGTTTTACTTGGCTTATCCTGTAACTGTTGCTCTTCTTCCATGGGTCAAGGAAAAAACCTGAACATTCTGCCAGCCACTAAATATATTCCTTCTTATTTTCCCCCTGAGAACTGGGGAAATGAGCACTGGGTAGGTCTGTGAACTGTTGGACCGATTGTGTGATATTTGCAAGACAATTTTCTGTTTATTATCTGATCTCCATTTACTGCTACTATAATGCCAAGGAAGGGGCGCATGATGCATTCAGAGTTTCCAAGTGTCGCTGTCTATCCTGAGTCTATGTCAAACAGGCTTCAAAAGATATAAATATCCCCACTATACAATTACACTGCAAATATGTGTGGGTCCTTTTGAGGAAAGGCTGAGAATTACTACTTACTATGGCATTGTGAGTCTTTTTATTCAAGAAGAACTCTCCTCTCTTTTAATTAATGGGTCGAGACTGTCTCAAGTTGGAAAACTGGGCAAAAGATCATGCCCTTTCCTTTGGAGAAGTGTGTGTGTGTGTGTGTGTATGTGTGTGTGTCCTCTTGGCTAGACATATATCTGTTTCTGAGAATACCAGAAAATGAGCCATCTCCATAGACTTTTGAAGGTCAAGTACCCTTGGTCACCATTCTGATCTTATGGCCCATGACAGTAATTAAATATATCTGATAGATGCTGTTGCCTCATTTCTGCAATTTTGGGATCCATTCTACCCACTACTACTAAGAAGACCAGTTCTGTAACAGTGTCTTTTACTTCTGACCTGTAGAGGACAGACACCCTTGAACTTATCAATGATTATAGTATCCCTCTGCTTAGAGCATTCTTCATTGCCTTGATAAATGGAGAGTGTTCCTTGGGACTTTCCATGGGTGTCAGCTGGTATCTCTTCCAGTCTTACATAATAAATGAGAAGCATACTCATTGCTCTCAATCTTTTGATTCCTGCCTGTTCCTTAGAATATTTCTACATACTATATCATGTCACCTACTTAAAGAGTAGGACCTACTACACATTGGGTCTCAGTATGGCAAAGCTCTGGTATGTGGAAAGAGAAAGTTAGTATAATTTCCTTAGATAAGTTATTGAATCTTGGACTTGATATGTGAATATAGATGCAGTACTGGGTCCAGGAACAAGGCTCTGGCACATGTCCTTTGGGGTCTTACCGAGGTCCCCTCTACCAGGCTGTGCACCTGTTCCCCTTGGGAATTAGCTACTATCAATCAAATATGTATCCTTTCTCAGAGAATTGCCCTTCCCTGAGGGGAACTACCTAACTACCTTTTATCTTCCCTGAGTTTCCCATAACCAATGACTAGCTACTGAAGTAGTATAATGATCAAATCTCAGGAGGATTGACTGGGGAGGCCACACAAGTACTAGTGGGAATAATGAGAAGAATGGGAAGTATGCCTGAGAAAAATTCTAAGGGAACTGAGTGAACTGAGAGATGTGAATGTGAAACTGGATGCAGAAGAATTTTTCAATATGACTTCCAGGAAACTATATCTTGGCAAGGATCCCCAGAGTCAGTTCTAACATGCTTCCAAGATGGTGCTTAGATGCTTGGAAGAAAGCACTGGTCTACATTAAACTCAGCAGACATGGCAGAAACACTGTGGCTGGAGAGTCATATATCTGTAATCAGTCCTCTTAGAAGCTATACAAATTGAGGATTATTTAAACTTCTGGGGCTCAATTTCTTTGCAAATAAAATGGAGATAATAATCATGCCTTCCACATAGTAGGTGAGTGCAAAGTGAGTTCCCAGAAATACATTTGTTTTGAATAGTCCCTGACACAATGATCTTTGTGGAATTATCAATCATTGCTTTTATCATTACTGAACAAGCTCTTTGATGTATGCTGGTTACTTGGGCCTTTGAGTATCACCTCTTGCTAGATTCTCTACTGTTTTACTCAACTGGCATGTTGGAAAAGAATGCTTTCCCACCTAAAACTTTCTAGATAACAGGTTGCCGGCCTCCACTTCCAGGGAGTAGATTTAGGACCACATTCTAGCACCTTTCATGTTCCTCTCACTTCCACTCAGTCTGCATTAGCAGAAAGCGGCCTTTCCCCCTGGCAGGAGTACAGTGGAGTACAGTGGAATACAGTGGAGTACAGGGTGTCCTGTGTTCTATGTGCTTTGGAACTGCTGTAGTTTAAATCTTGAATGTCCCCCAAAGGCCCATATGTTAAAGGCCTGTGGTGCTATTGGGAAGTTGTAGAAATTTTAAGAGGTGAGGTCTAGTAGGAAGGAAGGTAGGTCATTGGAGGTGTGCCCTTGAAGAGGGTATTAGAACCCTGGTCCTTTTTCTCCCTCTCACACTCTCTCTTTTTCTTTGCTTCCTGGCTGCCATGAGGCAGATAGTTCCTCTAGCACATTCTCCTACCATGATATACTGTGCCATCATAGGTCCAAATGCAATGGGGCCAATTGAACATGGACTGAAACCTCTGAAACAATGAGCCAAATTAAACCTTTTCTCCTTTTAATGTGATTAGCTCAGCTATTTTGTTACAGTGATAGAAAGCTGACTAATATAAGAACTGATAGCATTATAAAGCCAGAGAGTCAGCTTCAGATTGTAAGAGTCTTCACAATCACTATGTAGTTTCACTTTTTCAACTTCATCAATTGAGAATATATTTTTATTGTATAATTGTCTAATTTTGCAGCTTAATATAATTTTTAAGCATGATTGGTTCCTGTCACATAAAATGATAAATTTATGCATTTATGCATTTAGAACTGCAAATCTAGCTATTCATGCTTTATGTAAGCAAATTAAATTTTTCTTTTGGATTATTGACAATATTTAATAGAGTGAATTCTATTGAGATGTTTAAGAATGGATTTGAATTTTAAGACTCACAGAATTACCAAATAGGCTCATTGATCTGGGAAGATTTGGGGGAAGGCTGCTGGGGATTGAACCTGAGGATGCTTAACTACTGAACCACATCCCCAGCCCTTTTGTTTTATATTTTATTTAGTGACAGGGTCTTGATAAACTGCTTTGTGTCTTGCTATGTTGCTGAGGCTGGCTTTGGGCTCACAATCATCCTGCATCAGCCTCCTTAGCCTCTGGGAATACAGGCCTATGCCACCATGCCCAGCCTGATCTGAGAAATTTTACAGGATTATTGATATGTGAGCTGGTACTTGAATCAAGGTCCATAGGTGGAGCCCCTGTCAATCCCCTGACCCCTGCTGGAGCCCAGACCAAGACCCAGGACTGCCCCTGCCAACCTGTGTGAGAGCCCAGGCCCAAGACCACCCCCATGCAGAATGGAGGTCCAAGCTGTGGCTCCCCATTTACCAATGCATCACTCTCTGGCCCACATCCATCTTGGGACACTGCAGCCATCATCATAGCCCTCCTCATGTACTAGCCTCCACCTTGGGACAACAGACAAGGCCTGGAAGCAGCTGCCCCACAGCATGCCACAGCACTGCATCTCTGAACAGGCAGCTCAAAGCCATTATAAGCCCTACCCTTTCAGCCCTATATCTGAAAGTGGTTGCATCCATCTTGAGCCACCTCCACTGCTGTCTTGAGTTACCTCCACTACTACTGCCACCATCTTTAGTTACAGTATCATCCATTTGGGACACCTGCCAGGGACTGATAATTAACACCAAGGTGAGCTACAGGTAATCTGTAGGGTCACTACAAGATTATAGGGTAGAAACTGCAATACCTCAGATCTGCACTGCAAGAAAGGAAGACCCATATTCAACATGAAAAAAAACAAGAGGACAATGTGGCCCAAACAAACCAAGGTACAACAATAATAGAATCCATTGACAGCATAGTTGATGAAATGTCAGAGTTCAGAATGTACATAATTAAAATGATCTGCAAATTAAAGAATGATCTAAGTGAGCAAATACAGGCAAAAATTGATCCCTCTAGCAAAAAGGTAAGAGAACAAATAGAAGCAACCATTGATCACAGCAACAAAGAGATAAGGGAGAAAATACAGGTAGCAAAAGATTATTTCAAGAAAGAGACAGAGATGGTGGTAAAAAAAATCAGAAATCTTTGAAATGAAGGAAACAATAAACCAAATAAAAAACTCAATAGAAAACATCACCAACAGATTAGATCACTTGGAAGACAAAATCTCAGATAATGAAGACAAAATATTCAATCTTGAAAATAAATTTGACCACACAGTGAAAATAGTAAGAAACCATGAACAGAACATCCAAGAATTATGGGATAGCATCAAAAGACCAAATCTAAGAATTATCAGGATAGAGGAAGGCACAGAGTTTCAAACCAAAGGAATGCACAACCTTTTTCAATGAAACAATAAGAGAAAATCTCTCAAACATGAAGAATGAAATAGAAAATCAAATACAAGAGGCTTACAAGGACACCAAATCTACAAAATTACAACAGATCAACACCAAGGCACATTATAATGAAAATGCCTAGCAAACAGAATAAAGATATAATTTTAAAGGCTGCAAGATAGAGAGGAATCATATTACATATAGAAAGATACCAATTTTGATCTCAGCAGATTTTTCAACCCAGAGCCTCAAGGCCAGGAGATCTTGGAACAACATATACCAAGCTCTGAAAGAAAATGGGTGCCAACCAAGAATTTATATCCAGCAAAACTAAACTTCAGATTTTATGATGAAATAAAAACCTTCCATGATAAACAAAAGTTAAAAGAATTTACAGTGAGAAAGCTTGCACTATAGAGAATTTTTGGCAAAATATTTCACGAGAAGGAAATGAAAACCAACAAAAAAAATATGCAAACCAAGGAACTACACTAAAGGAAAATCCAATCAAAAGAGGAAACAAGTCAAGTTAAAAACCAAAAATAAACCAAAATGACTAGGAATACAAATCATATTTCAATAATAACCCTCAATATGAAAGTCCTGAACTCATCAATTAAAAGACATAGACTGACAGATTGGAATTTTAAAAAAAGACTCAACAATATGCTGCCTTCAAGAGACTCATCTCACAGGAAAAGACATCCACAGACTGAAGGTGAAAGGGTTGGAGAAAACATATCACTCACAGTAACTGTGTAAACAAGCATGGGTTTCCATCCTGATATCAGATACAGTGGATTTCAAACCAAAGTTAGTGAAAAGGGATAAAGAAGGATCATTCATATTGTTTAAGAGAATCATACATCAACAAGATGTAACAATCATAAATATCTATGCCCCAAATAATGGGGCATCTATGTATTTCAAACAAACCCTTCTCAACTGCAAGAATCAAATAGAACACAACACAATAATAGTGGTGATTTTAACACACTTTTCTCACTACTTGATAGATCTTCCAGACAAAAACCAAACAAAGAAAGCATAGAACTCAATAAAACAATCAATAATTTAGACTTAACAGACATATATATAATTTTCCATTCATCAATAAGCAAATACACCTTTTTCATAGCATCACATGGATCTTTCTCCAAAACAGACCAAATGTTATGCCACAAAGCAAGTTTTAGCAAATACAAAAAAAAATTAGAGATACTACCCTGCATTCTATCTGACAATAATGTAATAAAATTAGAAATCAATGATAACATGAATAATAGAAACTATGCCAACACCTGGAGACTAAATAATACACTATTGAATGATGCATGTATAACAGAAGATATCAAGAAAGAGATAAAAAAAAATTCTTAGAGGTAAATGAGAACTCTCATACAACATCAAAATCTCTGGGACACCATGAAGGCAGTGCTAAGAGGAAAGTTCATTGCTTTAAGCTCATTCATTAAAAGAAGAAAAAGTTAACAAATAAATGACTTGACACTACATTTCAAAGCCCTAGCAAAAGAAGTACAAACCAACACCAAAAGAAGTAGAAGATGGGAAATAATTAAAATCAGGGCTGAAATCAATGAAATTGAATCAAAAGAAACAATTCAAAAAACTGACAAAACAAAAAGCTGGTTCTTTGAAAAAATAAATAAAGTTGACAAACCCTTAGACACTCTAATAAAAAGAAAAAAAGAGAAAATTCAAATTACTAAAATTCATGATGAAAAAGAAAATATCATGACAGACACTAATGAAATACAGAGATAATTAAAAACTATTTTGAAAATTTATACTCCAGTAAAATAGACACTGACACGTTTCTAGAGGCATATGACCCACCAAACTGAACCAGGAGGACATATACAACTTAAATAGATCAATTTCAAGCAAGGAAATAAAGACACCATCAAAAGCCTACCAACCAAGAAAATCCCTGGACCAGACACTCAGCTGAGTTCTACAAGACCTGCAAAGAAGAATTAATAGCAATACTCCTCAAATTATTCTATGAAATAGAAAAGGAGGGAACCCTTCTAAACTCATTCTACGAGGCTAGTATCACCCTGATACCAAAACCAGACAAAGACACATCAAAGAAATAAAATTTCAGACCAATATCCTGATGAACATAGTTGCAAATTTCTCAATAAAATTTTGGAAAATTGCATACAAAAAACATATTAAAAAAATAGTGCACCATGATCAAGTAGGGTTTGTTTCAAGGATGCAAAGTTGGTTCAACATATGGAAATCAATAAACATAATCAATCACATCAATAGACTTAAAGATAAGAATGATATGATTAAACCAATTGATGCAGAGAAGGCATTTGACAAAATACAGCACCCTTTCATGTTCAAAACACTAGAAAAACTAGGCATAGTAAGGACATACCTCAACTTTGTAAAAACTATCTATGCTAGGGGCTGGAGTCGTGGCTCAGCGGTAGAGAGCTTGCCTAGCATGTGCAAGGCACTGGGTTCGATCCTCAGCACCACATAAAAATAAAGGTATTATGTACACTTATAACTAAAATAAAAATATTTAAAAAAAAAAAACAACTATCTATGCTAAATACAAGGCCAACGTCATCCAAAAATGGAAAAAAAAAAATTGGAAGCATTCCCTCTAAAAATGGGAACAAGACAGGGATGCCTTCTTTCACCACTTCTATTCAACATAGTCCTTAAAATCCTAGCCAGGGACCCGGTTCCAAGATGGCAGCCTAGACAGACTCCTCCGTGCTAGTCTCTCCAGGACCGAAGCTGGAAGTAGTGGAAATACCATCTTCCAGCCAGCTTCTTGCCATCATCCTATGGCTCATCATCCCTCACAGGAATTTCACTCCCGTGTGTATACACAGGGCCACTAGGCAGCAGCGATTGTCACAAACAGTGTAACCTCAGTGGCCAGTAGCAGAACACAGCTGCGGCGTGGAGCCCCAGCCCAGAGCTCCAGCCCAAGATTCGCCCCAGGTGGGCGAGGCCTGCTTTCTATATGGGGTATGTGGCTCCAGCGCCCACCCAACCACGCAGGACCCCAAGCAGTTGCTTCTGTGGACAAACCGTCTCCTGAGCCGGACCCCTGGCTACTGTTCTTTGTGGATCTCCATCTAACACGGCAGAACTTCCTGCACCAGGGGGCATCAGACAGCACCTGGGAACAGACTTTTACCTCAACACAGCACACCGTGAAAGAGCGTCTCCACCAGCTGCCCAGAGCCTCACCTTGCTGTGAAACCCACAACCAGGACACCAGTGGGGAAAGTCCAGCAAGCAATGAACAACGACACCTACTGGAGGTGAAAGGAACCATACCTGTTTATTTACATTGAGATTTCTTTTTAATTCTTATTTTTTATTGTATCCTTTATCTTTTTCTCCTAATAATTCTATTGTTTAATCTTTTTGTTTTATTTCTCTGCTCTTTTCTTCTTTTCTTTCTTTCTTTTTCCTTTCCTCTTTTCTCTCTCACTCTTTTTCTACCCTCTAATCCCCAACAGTTGTGAAACCAAGTATTTGTTATACAGTGGGATATGGTAGATTGGGATTTCTGAACTGTATACCAGAGTGGTATTATATAGTTTTGTAACTCCCACTTGCATATGTTTTATTTTTCTTGCTATCACCTCTCCTTGCTGTACTCTTTTTTCTTCCTCCTTACTGGTCTTCCCCAACTCCCTCTCGCTCTTTCTAGTAATAGCCAACTTCTCTTGGATTTCTTTTTCATGCTTTCTAAGATCTAATAACCATATCCTCACTTCCTACTACCCCAACATTCTATCTTACACCCCACCCTCAAGTTTCCCTAGCCTACCAACAGAAACTATAGACCCTTGTGCAAACTTATTGTTTACATAATAGATTGTAAAGGAACTCATAATTGTTGTATATCATGACTAAACTGTAAATGTATTTGGGAGGTATTAGGAGCTACTTGGTTTGAAACTATATATTGCTTGTATTGAAATCAATCAATATTGGTCTCCCCTTTAAAGGAGAGGTATTGAAACCCTGCAGGGAAACTATACCCATATAGGAGTTAAAACTGTAACAACTTCAATCAGCAGAGCTAGAAGGAAAGACACACACACACCATGAGAAAACAAGGGAAGAAACAAACAAACTCAAACAAACCAAGATACTACACTATTAGAATCCATGGGCAGTACAGCAGAAGAAATGACAGAACAGAAATTAAGGATGTACATAATTAAAATGTTCTGTGACTTAAAGAATGATATGAGAGAGCAAGCCCAGTCAGCAAAAGATTATTTTGATAAAGAGACACACAGGCAAATACAGGAAGTAAAAGATCACTTCGATAAAGAGACACATAGGCAAATACAAGAAGTAAAAGATCACTTCTATAAGGAGATAGAGATTCTGAAAAGGAACCAAACAGAAATCCTTGAAATGAAAGAAACAATAAACCAAATTAAAAACTCAATAGAAAGCATCACCAACAGATTAGACCACTTGGAAGACAGAACCTCAGATACTGAAGACAAAATATTTAACCTTGAGAATAGAGTTGACCACACAGTGAAGATGGTAAGGAACCATGAACAGAACATCCAAGAACTATGGGATAACATTAAAAGACCAAACTTAAGAGTTATTGGGATAGAGGAAGGCTAGAATTCCAAACCAAAGGAATGAGCAATCTATCCAATGAAATAATATCAGAAAACTTTCCAAATATGAAGAATGAATTGGATAATCAAATTCAAGAGGCTTATAGGCATCAAATGTACAAAATCACAACAGACCTACACCAAGGCACATCATAATGAAAATGCCTAACATTCAGAATAAGGAGAGAATCTCAAAAGCCACAAGAGAAAGGACTCAGATAACATATAGGGGGAAGCCAATTAGGATCACTGCAGACTTCTCAACCCAGACCCTGAGAACAAGAAGATCATGGCAAAATATATACCAAGCACTAAAAGACAGCAGATGCCAACCAAGAATCTTATATCCAGCAAAATTAAGTTTTAGGTTTGATGATGAAATAAGAACCTTCCAAGATAAACAAAAATTAAAAGAATTCACAGTAAGAAAGCCAGCACTACAGAACATTCTTGGTAAAATATTCCATGAGGGGGAAATAAAAAACAATAATAAAAACTTGCAGAGGGAGGAGCTACACTAAAGGCCAATCAAAGGAGAAACCCAGTCAAGTTAAAAACTAAAAATAAACCAAAATGTCTGGAAATACAAACCATGTCTCCATAATAACATTGAATATCAATGGCCTAAACACAGCAATTAAAAGACACAGATTGGTGGATTGGATTAAAAAAAAAAGACCCAACAATATCCTGCCTCCAAGAGACTCATCTCATAGAAAGAGATACTCATAGATTGAAGGTGAAAGGATGGAAAAAAATTTATCACTCACATGGACTGCGTAAACAAGCAGGAGTTTCCATCCTCATTTCAGATAAAGTAGACTTCAAACCAAAGTTAGTGAAAAGGGATAAAGAAAGTCATTTCATACTGCTCAAGGGAATTATATATCAACAAGACATAACAATCTTAAATATCTATGCCCCAAACAATGGGGCAGCCATGTTTGTTAAACAAACCCTTCTCAAATTCAAGAACCAAATAGATCCCAACACAATAGTATTGGGTGACTTTAGCACAACTCTCTCACCACTGGACAGATCTTCCAAACAAAAACTAAACAAAGAATCTACAAGGCTTAATAGAACAATCAATGGTCTAGTTT
>CM053400.1:141102015-141141160 GCA_028644305.1 Xerus rutilus
GAAGAACATCTTAGAAGATGGAAAGACCTACCATGCTCCAGGATAGGCAGAATCAATATAATTAAAATGGCCATACTACCCAAAGCGCTATACAGATTCAATGCAATCCCAATTAAAATCCCAAAGGCCTTTCTTACAGAAATAGAAAAGTCAATCATGAAATTCACTTGGAAAAATAAGAGACCGAGAATAGCTAAAGCTATCCTGAGCAAGAAAAATGAAGCAGGAGGCATCAAAATACCAGACCTTAAACTTTACTACAAAGCAATAGTAACAAAAACAGCATGGTACTAGCACCAAAATAGACATGTAGACCAATGGTACAGAATAGAAGACACAGAGAGTAATGCACATAAATACAGCTATCTCATACTAGACAAAGGTGCCAAAAACATACATTGGAGAAAAGATAGCCTTTTCAACAAATGGTCCTGGGAAAACTGGAAATCCATATGCAGTAAATGAAACTAAACCCCTATCTCTCACCATGCACAAAACTCAACTCAAAGTGGATCAAAGACTTAGGAATTAGACCAGAGACCCTGCGTCTAATTGAGAAGAACGTAGGTCCAAACCTTCATCACATTGGATTAGGCCCCAAATTCCTTAACAAGACTCCTATAGCACAAGAAATAAAAGCAAGAATCAATAAATGGGATGGACTTAAACTAAAAAGCTTCTTCTTAGCAAAAGAAACTATCAATGAGGTGAACAGAGAGCTTACATTCTGGGAGCAAATTTTTGCCACACACTCATCAGATAGAGCACTGATCTCCAGTATATATAAATAACTCAAAAAATTTAACACCAAAAAAACAAACAACTCAATCAATAAATGGGCTGAGGAGCTGAATAGAAACCTCTCAGAAGAAGATATACAATCAATAAACATGTATATGAAGAAATGTTCAACGTCTCTAGCCATTAGAGAAATGCAAATCAAAACTGCTCTCAGATTTCATCTCACCCCAGTCAGAATGGCAGCTATCCAAAATACCAGCAACAATAACCTCTGGCGAGGATGTGGTGAAAAAGGTACACTCAAACATTGCTGGCGGGATTGCAAACTGGTGCAACCAATCTGGAAAGCAGTATGGAGATTTCTTTAAAAACTTGGAATGGAACACCATTTGACCCAGCTCTCCCACTCCTTGGCTTATACCCTAAAGACTTAAAAACAGCACACTACAGTAAAGCAGCTACTTCAATGTTTATAGCAGCGCAATTCACAATTGCAAAACTGTAGAAGCAACCCAGATGCTCTTCAATAGATGAATGGATAAAGAAACTGTGGTACATATACACAATGGAATATTATTCAGCAATAAAAGAGAATAAAATTATGGCATTTGCAGGCAAATGGATGGAATTGGAGAACATTATGCTAAGTGAAGTAAGCCAATCCCCAAAACCAAATGCCGAATATTCTCTCTGATTAGTGGATGCTAATACATAAGCAAGGTGGGAATGGGGAACATAGGAGAAATGGAGGAACTCTGAATGCAGCAGGAGGGAGGTGGGGGAAGGGAAAGGGGAATGGGTATAGTAAAGATGGTTGATTGAGATCGTCATCACTACCCTTGGTGCATGTATGAAGACACAAATGGTGTGACTCTATATGGTTTGCAACCAGATTAATGGAAAAATTGAGCTCTATATATGTACTATGACTTGAAATGCATTTAAATAAATGAATAAAAAAATTCTAGCCAGAGCAATTAGAGAAAAGAAATTAAAGGGATACAAATAGGAAGACAAGAACTCAAATTTTCATTATTGCCAACATGATTCTATACTTAGAGGATCCAAAACATTCCACCAGAAAACTTCTAGAATTAATAAATGAATTCAGCAAAGTTGCAGGATATAAACTCAACATCCATAAATCAAATGCACTTTAGTACATCTGTGATGAATCTTCTGAAGGAGAATTTTAAAAAATACCCCATTTACAATAGCCTAAAAAATTATTTGGGAATCAACCTAACAAAAGAAGTAAAAATCCTCTACAATGCAAACAACAGAACACTAAAGAAAGAAATTAAAGAAGACTCTATAAGTTGGATAGATCTCCCTTGTTCTTGGATAGGCAGAGTTAATATTGTCAAAATGACTATACTACCAAAAGCACTATACATTTAATGCAATTGCAATCTAAATCTCAATGACATTCCTCACAGAAATAGAAAAAGCAATAATGAAATTCATTTGGAAAAATAAGAGACCCAGAGTAGCCAAAGCAAACTGCAAGAAGAGTGAAGCAGGAGGCATCACAATACCAGACCTTAAACCATGCTATATAGCTATAGTTAAAAAAAAAAGGCATGGTATTGGTACCTAAACAGACATGTAGATCAATGGTACAGAATAGAAGACATAGAGAAAAACCCACATAAATACAGTTATCTCATATTAGACAAAGGCATGAAAAACATACATTGGAGAAAAGATAGCCTATTCAACAAATGGTGCTGGGAAAACTGAAAATTCATATGCAGCAAAATGAAACTAAACCCCTATCTCTCACCATGCATAAAACTCAACTCAAAGTGGATCAAGGACCCAATAGGAGAAAAGTAGGTCCAAATCTCCACCACGTCAGCTTAGGAACTGACTTCCTTAACAAGGTTCCTAAAGAACAAGAAGTAAAATGAGGAATCAATAAATGAGATGGAATCAAATTAAAAAGTTTCATCACATCAAAGGAAACAATCAATAATGTGAAGAGAGAGCCTACAGAATGGGAGAAATTCTTTACCTCCTGCACATTATATATAGCATTAATCTCCAGGATATATAAAGAACTCAAAAAACTCAACAGCAAAAAAACAATCAATCAATAAATGGGCTAAGTATCTAAACAGACACTTCTCAGAAGAAGATATACAATTGATCAACAAATATATGAAAAATGTTCAACATCTCTAGCCATTAGAGAAATGCAAATCAAAAGTACTCTAATATTTCATATCATGCCAGTCAGAATGGCAGTTGTCAAGAATACAACAATAAGTGTTGACAAGGATGTAGGAGAACAGGCACACTTATACATTGCTGGTGGGACTGAAAATTGGTGCAACCAATCTGGAAAGTAGTATGGAGATTCCTTAGAAAACTTGAAATGGAACCACCATTTTTGACCCAGCTATCCCATTCCTTGGTCTATACCCAAAGGACTTAAAAACAACATATTACAGTGATGCAGCCACTTCAATGTTTATAGCAGCACAATTCACAGTTGCTAAACTGTGGAAGCAACCTAGATGCCCTTCAATAGATGAATGGATAAAGAAACTGTGGTATATATACACAGTTGAATATTATTCAGCATTAAAACAGAATAAAATTATTGCATTTACAGGTAAATGGATGGAGTTGGAGATTATCATGCTAAGTGCAATAAGCCAATCCCAAAACCCAAAGGCGGAATGTTCTCTCTGGTAAGTGGATGCTGAGCCATTATGGGGGGGAGCATAGGAAGAATGGAGGAACTTTTGTCAAAGCAGAGTCAGGAGAGGAGAAGGGACATCGCAGCAGGCAAAATGGTGGAATGAGATGGACATTATTGCCCTCGGTTCATGTATGACTGCACATATGGTGTGACTCTATATCATATACAACCAGAGAAATGAATATTTGTGCTCCATTTGTGTACAACAAAACAAAATGCATTCTGCCGTCAGTATACCTAATTAGAATAAATAAATAAAGTTTTAAAAATGGTGGAAAAACAGGATGAGAGACAGCAGATCATTGGGTATATTGGAGAAGGAATGGAATGAACAAAGTTTAAGAAAGGGATTGGATAAGGCTAGTGTGAATACCTACTGTCCAGTTAGGAACACAGCCAAAATAGGTAGCTAAATATGTAGTTAAATAGATAGTATAGGGCATATCTAGGGAAGTTCTTGAATAGTTGACTTTCAACATATCTATCCTAACTCCTGTTGCTTCAGAACAAACTCTTGATTAAAAGAATTCATATGTGATAAAAATACCGTAAGGGATGTCATGGGGTTTTGATACACATGCCAAACGTTTTGAGTGGACCTACCAGAGTATGGTAGACCAGAGTATGGCATGCCCAGAAAGGAAATTCTGCTCTTATTTATGAGCTCAAAATTATCATTATTTAAACATCTCTCTTCATATGAAATGCTTAAAACTGTAAGTAACTTTCCAAGGTTTCAGTTTGAAAAAAATAATATAATTTTATTGTAATTTTTTAAATAAAAGAACATACTAAGAAAATACTAAAAAGCCACTTGAAATATTATATTCCTATAAAACAGGCATTGATATTTTATATTCTGGTGACCTTTATTCCAAATATCTCTGTAGGCATACACACACACACACACGCACATACACACAAAAACTCAGTCACATTCTTTCCACATAATTGCATATGTTATATCATGTTATCAATATTGACATTAACCTGACTTTTTTTTAGTTGTAGATGGACACAATATCTTTATCTTATTTATTTTTATGTGGTGTTGAGGATCAAACTCAGTGCCTCACACTTGCGAGGCAAGCACTCTACCACTGAGCCACAATCCCAGCTCTAATTTATTTTTGATGCAAAAAATTAAACTATGAAATAAATTCTTCCTTGTCTTAGTCTCCTTTTTATTGTTATTACAAAATGTATGAGTTTTGGCAACAAATTTATAAAGAAAAGACTTAATTGGGCTTATGGCTCTAAAGTCTGCAAAGATACTGAAATCATAGCTTCTAGTGAGGGCCTCATGCTGCTTCAACTCATGGAGACAGACAGAGGGCAAGCAGGTGCACACAGAAGGATGAGAATGTGTGAGAGAGATGCAGGAGGGGTGCCCAACTTGCTTTATAAATGCCCATCTCCCAGTAACTAAACCATTCTCATGTGAAAAAGAACTGGAACTAAAGCAACTATCACACTCTTATGGACATTACATTAATCTCTTCATGAGGGCAAAGAAGCCCCCATAACCTAATTACCTCTTAAAGATTCTACCATCTCTCAGTACCACTATATTGGCAATTAAATTTCAAAGTGAGTTTTGGCAAAGGTCTACTACATCCAAACCACAGGATTCATCTTTAATCCTTTTTATCCTTTGCTAAAACTAACATTAAATTTGTAACTGTTTCTGAAAGCAAAGTATAATGGATCACTATATTTCAGCCTAGAGGAAAATATTTAATGGTACATTGCAACATATAGCTTAGAAAAATTTCCTCATGCATTGTTCCCATGAAAGAAATTAGCATATAACTCATCTAGATTAAATATTTTATGATACTGATTTGCTGAACTTTAAATTTTAAGAGAACAAAATGAATATGGCAATTTGTTATGTAACATATTTTTATTCAACAATATTTTCTAAGCCACAAGAATGCGTTAGTTTTTAATACACAGTAGAAAGTATCTCGGCTTTTGCCTTTCCAGAGTTTACAGTTTGAAGAGGTCACAGCGGATAGTTTGTACAGTGCAAACATTTAGGTAGGAAAAATATGTAGTCAATAAAGAGCTGCCTAAGACTTCCCACAAAGTGAGCACTCATCTAAAACCTGAAGAATGAACAGGAATTGAAGTAAATCATGGAGATAGGAACTAAAGGAAATGTGTGTATATATGTGTGTGTCTGCATACACAAATAGTGTACATGTGTGGGAAAGAAGGTAACTATGTGTGTTGTGTGTATATGCATGTATGAGAGTTTATCTGCAAGGTGGGTTCAAGGGAAGGGATGAAGCTCATTTTACAGGGTCTTGAGAGCAACACAATGGACTTTTAGGTTCATTTCCAAAGTCAATGGTGGCCATGGAGCACTTGTGAGCAAGGGGGAAAAAATGAGATCCTATGTTTCCAAGATCAATACTCTGACTGGGTTGCAGCATTGATAGGGAGAGGAAATATGAGAGGTGGGTTTTCCAGGAACAGTTGATAACTGTAATATATGAGGTGAGTTAGGGGTGATAATGCAGAAAATGCAGACTAATGGAGAAATACAGATTTCAGAACTATTTATGTGTTAGAATTCACAAGACCTGGTATAGTCACAAGACCTGGAGTCAAGTCTAATTCTTAAGAGGTAAAAGGAGTCACAGCTGATTCTTATTCTTCTTTAAAAAGAAAGACTAAGATTTTCTATCAAAGCATGCCCTGTTTTCTTCTTTGTATCAACAGGGAACTACAAAGACATTTTTAAAATTGCTTGCTCCATAAAATAATAAAAATTAAGTTTATTGAGCAATCATTTTAAGCCAGACCTGAGATAGTTCATTTAATCCTCACAGCTTTCCATAAGGAACAACTCCAGCACTCCTTCTTAGTATTTTGTTTCTTTTAAAAATGATTGTTATTGCTAATTGAAAATCAAAACCTTATTCTTCCATTTTTTTTTCCCTTGCAGACAAATTTGAAGCTGGGGAGGAAATTGGAAGGAGGAATTCTCTACCGTTGTTAAGCTCTGAGAACTTTCCTAAGTATAATTTAGTCTGTAAATTGGTTTTGTAGATTAGGCTCTTTTGAAAACTTTCCCTAAGACATAAATAAAATGGTGTATTTTATATGGTACTTACATAGGATTGAATCTACTTACCTCAAGGGTGTACTATGATCCAAAAGGACTAGTTTTCTTTATAAAAGATATTATAACAGGCTTATGTTGTGGGTTCTGAAATGTCTACAAGAATGGTTGCATAATTAGAATATGGTTTCTACTCTTCTGTAATAAAAAGTAGCTTAATAAATTTAGTTTAAAAATCGCTTTCGAAAAATTGTTTCAAACAACCTTGGCTCACTTCCTAACTAGTTAACATATTTTAGCTTTGGGAATGGGGGGTTGTGTTTTGAGGAAATTGTTAAGTGGTTAGTCTATTCTTCTGTATTTCCTTGATTAGATGCTCATTTGCATTTCTAAAGAGAAATATTAAATGCATTACCAAAATGCCCTGTCATATAAAAAATAGCAATCGACAAGGGAAAATACTAAGCTGGTGAAACTAGGGACCATTCACCCTCTCCATGATTGCAGGCAATGAAAAATGTTATTGCTGTGACAGTACCCGCTTGGGTGAGGAGTGGGCAAGTTTAGTGTTCATTTCACCAAGCATCTGTCTCTTTTTACATCTCTTTGAGGCTGGTAAAGTTCACATTGTCCTACCCATAATAATGACCCTACTGTGCAGCAGTTGCTGAGTTATTCAAGCACTCACAAAGAGCTGGGCACACAATAACGAACAAGAGACAGGGTCTCCCCACAAAGCAGTCAGTGCCAAGTTTGTGTCCATTTCCATTAATCCCATAAAAACTTTATGAAGTAACTATTATATGATCATTAGAGGTGATAAAATTATGGCTCAGGCAGGTGAAGTGAATTGCTCATGACTCCATGACTAGTAACTTGCATAGCTGGATTTGGCTCCTCAATCCCCCACTACACTCCCTACATCTGCTTCCCCAGAGTTTAGTGACAGATCACCAGGAATTTATTATGATATTCCAAATGTCCACATTTGCATGAAAAGTCCATCTCAGAAAGAAATGAGGCCTGACTTTAGGGTCTGGGTAAGACTAATAGGGCTTTTCCACAGAGTTGCCAGCTCTCTTCCGTCACCTTCCTACAATCCTGAATTTTTAAAAATATAGACACATATTAACTAGTAGCTATTCCCCACATTTTCTGATTGTGAAAGGCAGCTAAGTTCACCAAAGTTGAGCCTTTTTCTTTTTGGAAGATGGGTACCTTGCTGTGCTGCTCTAATTGCACCCTTAGTTTGCCACAAGGTGACCCAACTGTAGCACTCCATGCTTATAAATTTTCCTCTAGATTTTGAGACCCCTCTCTCTGCTTTTTCTCTGTATCATTTATTACCAATTCATGGAATTGGACATTAACAAAGAAGCAACTAACAACATTTATTCTTTTACTCTGATGTCTACATTCAGGATACAATTTATGTAATCTTTTGTTTCTTCATTCCACATTTATTGGGCGCCTACCATGTGTCTAGCATTTTACTGGGCATAAGATAGAGATGAAAAATAAAATTCCTACTCTCTAGCATCTCAGAGTTCAGGCAAGCAGAGAGGTTACTAAAATCTGACTTATTTTAGATGTGATAAGGGAGATGAAAGGGGTATGCAGAGAGTGCTATGGAAACAGGGAAGATGGAAAAAGAATCAGACCCTGGAGACTGGTGGGAGTGATAAGGTGGGGAGATTCTTCAGGAGAGGAAATGATGTCTCAGCTGTTCCTTAAAACCCAACTAATTGATGGGCAGGTTGATTAAAGAAGATATGTATTCTGGGCAGTTAATGAGGAGGGAAAGAGCCCAGGAACTGGGGAGCAATGCTTATTTAGGGATCTACACGTAATGATAAATATCACATTTTTGTGCCATTATTCTTTTGCAAATTACTATGCTAAACGTCTTATATACATTATTTAACTAAATTCTCCTTTAAATCCCTTGCAGTAGATACCATTCCCCAATTTTTATTTGAGAGTGGGAAAAAATACAGGTGAAATGACATAGCTTGGTATTATCCAAAGATAACAAAAAGCTCACTGGGATTTGAGCCCAGGCCTATTGAATATCATAATTTGTCTGCTTTACTACTCCATTCCACTCCAGTAATTCTGTGTGGCCAGAATGCTGAGGATGGGAGAAGGCCGGGGAAGAATGGCAAGAGATGGAGCAGTAAAGGTGATTTTATTTTGCAGGCTTCAGGGAGTCTCTGGGGGATTTAAGCAGGTGTATTCTATGCTTAGATGTGCATTTTAAAAACCTCACTTTGTGGAAAGTGTGAAGTACAAGAATTAGGAGGCCAGATTGGTGACAGGAAAACAAAGCAGGCGGCTGGGGCACTGCTCCTGGAAAGAGATGACAGGTTTTGGTCTCTCATATGGTGGCAGTGGAGATGGAAAGGAGAGGGTGGATTCCAAAGATAACCCTTGCAACTGATTGGATACGGGTAACCATAGGGTAAAGGCAGGGTGAGGGAAGTGAGGGGAGGAGTCTAAGATTATTCCTGGGCTTCTCTTTTGGATGAATTGGTGAAGGGTGACATTTGTCAACAAAATATGGAACATAGGATAATTAGGAGGCAGTGAATTTATTTTTAGACATGCTCAATTTGAAATGTCTAAGAAACATCCATAAGGAGATGTGTACCAGTCGGGCTGAAATATGAATCTAGTCACCAGCCCACAGACGTATGGAAATTATGAAATTGGATGATATTAGCATATGGAGGAGTGAAAGAGAGTGTAAAAATTGGAGTCAGAGAGGGGAAAAGGTGAACCAGGAATACAATTTAGAAAACAACATTTAGAAGGCTAGAAGAATTCAAAGATTCTGTGAAGAAGGCTGAGAAGAAGACAGACATGATCAGGAAGCCAATCTAAGGTTTTCAAGAAGTAGGGACCAATAGATGGGGTCCAGGGCCATATAAAGCAATATCATAGTAACAGTGAAAACCACTATTGACTAGACCCCTATATGCAGACACTGCTCTGCATACCTCATATGATGTCTCTCTGGTCTTCACTACATGGTTGCAAAGCAGTAGTGCTGGTGGGATTGACAGGGACTAACGTGATAGAGCATTTTCTCCATGCCTAGTGTTTGCTAAGCCCTTTGCACATAATACCTCAATGTTATTTTCAGATGAGAAAACTTATCCATGAGAAAGATAAAGAGGGGTACACTAACTGTAGCAACACACAGGTTGAATGGAGGATACTGGGTATTTAGGATTCTTTGCTTTTTTTCAAGATGGAAGAATTCTAAGTTGATGAAGTCAATAGACATGCTTGTTATTTTACTCACACAGTGGCACAATGGAAAATTTTATCCTCAGCATAAAATAGCTCATCAGAAATAACCATTATTAGTTAATTTTGGCTCAGGACATTTACCACTCCTGAGTCCTAATTTTGCCATCTACAATTGCATTAGTAAATTGACCATCTACAGTTACATGAACTGTACATGGGCTGGTGATCATAGATTTGTATTTCAGCCAAAGAAGTGCAGAATAGCATTAATGGGGAGAAGTTCCCTCCTCTGCCCTCCCCCAGCCCTCAATACAAACTTATGCTGTTACTCTTATCTCACTGCATTAACACAATCCATTAAAACTGTGTCTCTTTAAGTTGTGTATGTTCTGCCGGAAAGGACTAGAGTTTTTCATCATTTCTCTAGCTATACCTGTCAGTTGCCTTGAATTAAGCAGAGTATTAACAAATATCTGAAAATAATTAATTTTAAAATTCATTTTTAACCCATGACAACACATGACCCACTATAGCAAGAGGAATTTAGGCTGAATTTATTAGTTAGAGTTGAACTATCCAGAACTTCCAAAACTAACTAAGGTGAATGAGAAGAGAAAGTTTTGGAAGGATAGCAGAGTTCTCAGGAAGTATGGGAAGGATTACTTGAAGGAAAGGGCTGCTGAAATCACAAAGTTCCTTTATTTATTTAGTTAAGTTGTCTGTGGGCTCCATGAGTCTTGTGGCCATTTGACACTCACCTGTGTATGCTCACTGCCATTAAGATACTTCCCTTCCTATCCTTTGATACAGACTTGAAGTCCCAAGTAAAGCATCCTATTAGCTGAGGCTAAATATTAGTCTGTACTCTAACTACTGGGGGACTGGGAGAAAGATCATCTTCTTTTCCTCAGAATTGAGGGGAGGTGTCCTGCCCTTAGCCAGGACACACACCTAGGAACAGTCCCCCAGAGAGGAAGAGGGTTTAGATCCTATGTTGCCCCATCAATGGAAATGTCTAATAACCTGACCAAAAAGATTCTGAATTATTGCTCAAAAGGATAGCCCTCCTTAGAATTTAAAATGTAGATAAGACAGATTCCTGGTGGTCCAAATGGTTTAGATAATAGTTCTTCCATGAGGCAGAGATGGATTGAAATAAAATTCATTCTCATACGGCCATCATCTCCTGAAAAGTGAGAAATACCTTTACATTAAAGTCTCAGCATAGGAAGTCTGAGAACTACAGTCTAGAATTTCTTCCCTCTCTCTTTCCTTCCCTCCCTCCCCTCTGACTTTGCTGTAGAGAAGTTGCTAAGAAGATGCATTTCCTGTCTCAAGTCTGCTATCTCCTATTTGCAACTGATACTATGCACAGCAGTACAGCATCTGTGTTTCAGGAAAATGATATGTGAAAACAGTTTTCAAAAAGGCACACTGTCTAGATAAAAAGAAAACTAAAACTGTTTGGTTATCACTTTGTAAAGCCTATTGAATTTGGCTGTGAATGGGAATCTAATTGTCATCCATTTCTAGTGGAGCCTTCCATGAATGTTACATTTCCACTATAAAGGGAAGCCAGCTATCGTGTCATGGAGTTCACACAGAAATCATAAAAATAAATAACAACCAGTTGATTGCTTAATAATTTACATTTATACTTGATAGACCATTAGGGAAAATAAGCAAAGCCACAGGTACAGAAAATGCCATGGCTTTCTCAGTAAAAGAAACATGTTTACTGAAGTGTTACAAATAGTTCTACAGTTTTGAATGATGACTACTGACTATTCTCCCCTTCTTCATTTGTAGTCAGAGAAAGTCTTCTTCATCACCTGTTCTTGTTACCATGGGATTGGCATAAAAATATTACCACTTACAGGGTTGAATTTGAGGACTGATAGATCCACACAGCTTAAAGGAGCCAGGCTTAAATGCACTTGTTGCCCAAAAATCTCTTCAATCCTCCAGACAATATCAAGAACAAATAATGTGCTATTTTTGCAAACTCAGCCAACTTAATGTTCATGGTCAGAACCCCTCCTCTTCCTCAGTGATTTGAATAACCAGTGTCCATTTGATGGGTAGGCCAGTCTTTGTAATGATTTTTAAATTTTATTTTGATGAGCAGTGATTAAAGGGAAGGGTCTATTCTAATTGTTCTGCAAAGGAAATTTGCACTTAATGTGGCAAAACACACAAAGATATGAAATTAATATTCCTTAAAACACAGTTCCAAATACTCTCTCCTTTGATTGAACCTAAAATCTCTAACTCTTTACCTGATTAAGTCCAGAGTCCTATCTTGGGACTTCACAGATCTTTACCCTATAGTCTCTGCCTATCTTCTGACATTTTACTCTGTGTTTTTTCTCTAGTATATGTACAGTATATTCAAGTTTAGTGGTTCTTATTCCTAGCTGCATATCAGAATCACCGGGAGAGCTTTTAAAAAACTAATGCCAAGGGACCTCCACTTGCTAACTGAATATGAATCTGTAGTGAAGCAGAGGCATCAAGTTGCCATTGTTTTAATTTTTAGTAATTTCTAACTCTTTGTTTTTGTTATCTATTGTTACAATCAAACCCCAAGATTTCTTTGTGTAAATCAGTGAACATTTTATTATGCACCCAAACTCTGTGGGTCAAGATATCTGACAGCATATAGCACTGATTGTCTTGGGGTCTATCCTGATGTCTGTGATATCTGAGGTCTCAGCTGGGACAACTCAAATGGCTAGGGATGTCTCAAAGAACTGGAGGTAAGGATCATCTGGACACTTCTTTATTGACATTTCTGCTACTTAGAATGGGATGATGGCAAAGGCTCTGCTTAGCCAGATCTGTCAGTCAGGTGTCTATTTATGTTTCTTCACATAGCTATGGTGACTCAATGTAGCCAAACTTTGTACATGAAAGCTCAGGACTTCAGAGGCAAATATTGCACTCCCCAAAAAGAGGAATTTTAAGGTTGTTTTTTGCACCTAACCTCAGAGGCACAGTCTTTCAGATTCAAAGAGGAAAGGAAACCCATTTCTTTATAGAAAGAGTGGCAATGAATTTGTAGCCACATTGTAAAGTTGACAGAAACCCAAGTTGATTCCAACATATACCTGAGTTGAAAACAAATGAGTTCATTCTTTGTGAGCATTGAACAACATAGCAGAATTGGGAATTGAGTGAGGTGAATAAAAAAGGATGCAAAATTTAAGAAGGTAGTCACTCTCAAGATAATGCAAGTGCAGGCCAGGACCTCAGAACCACTCACTATCTCCTTACATTTTGTGTCCGGTGTACATGGGTGGCATCACTCTAGACCTGATAGCACTGTCACACCTAAGCCTCAGAGCTCTTTAAGGTAAGTACCATCGTGGTGACCATTTTACTGATAAGGAAAACAGAGACTTGAAGATCTAGTAACTTGCTAGATTGAAAGGTAACAAAGTAATTAAGGCAAGTTTGGAATTCAGATCTGGCAGATTCAAAAACAGAATACCTAGATCCCTAAACGAAATTAGTCATTCTTCCTTTATGGTATCCAGGACCCCTCTTGCCTTTGGGGAGGGCAAGGTAGATAGCCCTGCTTGGACAGGAAAGCAAATAGGCACGATATCTTTGAATCCCCTAATGGTTTTCAAGGTGAGGTGAGTCTGGGGACGTCTTCCTCATCCTTTGGTTGCTCAGGACAAACCTCCTTCCATTTATTGCTCCTGTCTCTTTACTGGGACAACATCCTTCTTGCCTTTATGTGAGGCTGTCGTGGGGTGGGCAGGGGCCCTTACGGTTATCTCTGGCAGGTGGCTGACGGCCAAGTGGGGCAGAGCCCTTTCCAGGAGAGGGGAACCGCGCGTTGCTATGTGCAGGGAGGAGTCCGTTCCTGGTGCCGTCAGCGAGGGAAGGGGGCGGCGAGAGTGAGCGTTTGGAGCCCGGAGGCCGGAGGGAGGGAGGAAGAAACCCAGCGCAGATAGCAGAGGGAGGAGCGCGAGCCAGCGAGCACTTTCTCGGATACTGAGCCCGGGCGGCGAGAAAGCAGCTGCAGCCGCGCCCTTGTCCGAGTCGGTGCAGCTGCCTCGCCTGGTCCCGCCCGCGGGCCTCAGAGCTCCCGAGGATGGAGGATTCCCGGGAGACGTCGCCGTCCTCCAACAACTCCTCGGAAGAGCTCAGCTCTGCCCTGCAGCTGTCCAAGGGCATGTCTATCTTCCTCGACGTAAGTACAGATGCAAGGAGTTAGGTGGGCGCTTGCTCAGCCTCACGCCACTTCCCCCGGGAATGGCGGGGGACCCGAGGGCTCAGGTGTTGACCAAATTGTTGTCCCCAGAACAAGGATAAGAACGACCTCCTAATCCCAGATCCACAGTCAACCCCTAAGGCAAATGCAAGAAAAAGGTCTGCCATTCAACTCGTAAAAAGAGCTGTCTCAGACCTGCAGTTTGGGATTTAAAAACCCTTGACGAAATTCCAAAAGTTAGATTTCTCAACAGCCTGGGTTTCTGTAGGGGCAGAAACAGTCTCCATTGGAGTGAATAGGACGTTTTAAAGAGCTATCAGATATGGGGTCCCAGCTCATCTGTACTGTGCCCTATTTGCTGATAGGCAACCTCGCTTGTGCTCCAAACCAAGCCAGGTAAGCGCTAGAGATTAAGAGGCCCCCGCGGTTGGTCCTCTGGCAGGTCTCTTGGAAAACAATTACTTTGAACATATTTGTTTTTCATTTTCCAGCGGTGGACAAGATCTCTGTCACGATCATTCTGGTTTTTTTTTTTTTTCATCTGCCACTTTCTGTTCCCACCCCCTTCTTTGATATTCCCTTTCCCTGTACCTCTCCAAGTTGTGATTACTATTATTATCTTCAATCCTAGCTTTTGACTTGCTTTTCCTTTGGTCCTGTGTCTTGCTTGGGATTGGCTTCCTTTCTCCATTTCTCTGATATGATGATCATTCCTTCATTTCTTTCTGTGCTATTTTTTTCTGTCATCATGCTGTGGATTTCTATCTTTGTAGCAAGTTTTTAGTTCTTATTGGTTTCTCAGTTTTGCTGTGCTTTTTCTTCCTGCTGTTTCCCTTCTCTGTATTTTTCACCCTGCTGCCCAGCTCTTTTCCTCTGCCTTTGGGTTTCCTGATCTTTCTGTCCCTCAGTTGCCTGCTGGGCTCTCAGCTCTCCCTGCTCCTCAGTTGTCACATTCATGCTGTTCCCTCAGGTAGTGTCTGGCTCTTTGGGGACAATTCTAGCTGTTGCTTGTTTGATAGAAAATAGGCAAAGGGCATCTAGGAATATGGTGTGCTCTTTCCCTTACCCTTTTCCAAGCTATCATTTCTTATTAAAATTGAAGTGAGTCAGAGGTGGGCCAGAGGCCAAATGCATTTATTTGTAGAAAGATGAAAATATGAGGAAATCAAATTATTAGTATCATAATGGTAAAGATGAAGATGATGGAAGGATGAGCAAGGAGCCTTCCTGACTTTATTTTGAATTGGTGAGCTAGGATATTTTCATGTAGTAGAGAAACTCCTATCAATAATTAAAAATGGTTTAAGGTACACCATAGAGGCTTCAATTGTGTGGGGCAGTCTTCTCTCCCGGTCACCACAGCTGCAACTGGGGATCCAGGAACTTCAGGCCAGCCACTTTCTTCCCACCAAAACATAAGTGTCTGCTTCCTCCTTGTTGCTCATTCAGATTGTTAAGGACCTTATTCTTCCACAGCATCTATCTCTGCTTGGCTTGAGTCAAGCGGATTGTTTTATTGATGCTAATGGTTTCATGAGGCCTGATATTGTTCCTTCATGTATTACTATTCAGGGACACAAAGCCCTTGAGGAACTGAGATGGGAGAAGGGACAGGCAAAGTAGCACATCTGATAAGGAAATCTTCAGGGCCAAGAGAAAGTTGGGACCCCTGAAGGTCATTTCAGTTACAGACTGACAACTAAGCTGCCATGAAGTGGCTTTGGAGGGCAAGTAGGGCCCCTGTTCTGACCTGATTTGTACTCTGCCTCCCAAGGATATCAAATGCTTCCTTGTGATTTTTCTTTAAAACAGCTAACAAAGTCTGGTAATAATGTGGAGATGAGTGAATTGAAACTGTAAATGGGAACTCAGCCTCCCAGACACATACAAACCAATCTCGGCTCAAGTGTTCAACTGCAATTTTATTTTTAAGTAACAATTAAAATCTCATTTATTATTATATATACACAATTGTTCCTGAGTTATATAAACAAAACAGCATCAGGTCCTGAAGGAATTTGTCATATATGAATAGGACACCTTGCCTTCTTATATCTATTCTAGAATCAAAAGAGTAAAACGTAAAACTGATTCCACATGAGAGGTGTTGACATGCTTATTTGTCAGTAAAATGCTAGAGTCTACCCCAAAATAACTGCCATTGAATTTTGTCTGGAATAGAAAAGATTTTGTTTACACATTTCTCTGAGTTATTTTGTGAAAAATCTAACACTCTGGTGAGATATGTGACATGAAAAAGGATTTGTTATTTCGGGACTTTTTGAATTATTCATTTCTGGATCATGTTGCTTTTAGCAAAATAAAATGTGAAATATAAATATATCATTTTATTTGATTAGATTTAATGTATTCTAGTAGCACTGCTAAGAAAGATTGCTTTCTAAATTTTATTCAGATCTTAATAAATAAGTGATAGATATTACCTATTCCAAAGGGGAATAGAAATGAAATCATGAGGACCTTCTGAATCACACAGACTAATTTCCAACTTACAGGAAAACTGATTCCCAATGTTTATATTCCATTATCACTGGAATAATCAATCTTTTAGTAAATGATTTAAACTCCTGCTAAGAATACTGTGAGTGACATGACTAGACATGTCCAGCTGATTAGAAACTAGACATGGACATTTGGCAAGGAAATAAGGAGGACACCTAGCTCAACTCTTGACTCTTACTTCATTTTCCTTATCTCTAAATCGGTAATAATAATTAGTCTGATACTTACTTCCCAAGGTAGTTGTGAATCTGGAATAAGAGTTCACAGTTTAGAAAACTGAGAGAGAGAGAGGAAAAAAAAGATCATGTGCTATATAAATTTGCAATACTATGGTCATTCCATTGTTCCATGTTGAACACACAAGTAGCAGTAGCTAAGTCCATAAACTAATGTAAGGAACTCTCTCTTTCTAAATCTAATTTGTATGAATTTATCTTTAAACAATTACAGAATTGAGTATCCATTTATCATGAATGCTCTTGAATTTTCTGAAGGGCTTAGAAAATCCAGTGCTGGTACCAAGGTGTGCCAGCATACTAAGTGTGTGCACTTGCTTGGGGCATGCCTGCCAGCCACAGGAGAGAGGGTGATCTAGGTTTGGTGTGCAGCAACACTGAAGGACCAAGAGGGTAACAGTTGTTTTCTTTGTCCCCTAGTATACTATCTTTTCCCAGGTCACTGCATTCCAAATAACAGAGAAAAACACTTGAATTTAGAATACTAGGCTCTGGAGCATGTGGACCTTCTTTTGAGTCATTACGTTAATCAATTTTGCTGCTGTGCAAAAGTAAGACATCCTCCTCCAAAACAAGACAAGTTCCAAATGAAATCAGTTGCAATTCCACCCACCTGCTGCCACTTTCCTCTTCCAACAGTTTTCCTTTGACATCTTATTGGGAGGGAAGGGGCCCTGCCCCGCTTCAATGATGAGGCAGGAATGAAGCTGGGGTTGTGAAGGAGAGAAGTAACTTCACTGTTTGTCTTCCCTTGCTTCTCCATCTAAGTATGCACATGAGTGTATATCCTGAACTCAAGACTTAGGGCTTGGTTGGTCAAGAACATGGCAAAAAATATGTAGCAATAGTTTCTCCTCAAAAAGATATTTAATTCTGAAGCCCTGTGCATCCTCATTTGTATGAGAGGTGAGAAGGACGGAGGACTGTTAAAGCAGAATTTTTAGAATTCTGATACAGCCACACATCCAGCTCACCTAGTCACACATGCATAATTGATTATTTAAGTGAGATTGTCCAATTGGTAGAATGGCAGTTAATGTCACAATCATCTATCCTAATTGGCAAGAAAATTTAGGTTAGGCAATGATGAGATTTGCCTTGTTTTCCCACACAGGATCCACCCTAGGCAAAAATTAAGGAGATGAAAGCACATGTGTTAATTATCTTTTCTTCATCCATCTTCCATACCTATTTTTCTGCATCCTCTCTCAGAGTGACTAGAGGACTGGTACCAAAGCAACTTGCTGGATGTTTAGGCCTACACACCATGACTCACCTCCTAGGTCTTCCCTTCTGGGTGGCACTGGGTGTTCTGGGTGACTCCTAACTCCCTGCCTACATCCCAGTTCCTCAGGAGTTCACCAGGTAACTAACTAGCCCATCTCATTTTGAATTTTAACCTGTTATCATGGTATGAGGCACATAGGAAGTGTTAGTTCAGTAAATGGTGATTCTGTCCATTTTTTATGCTTTCAAGATAATATTTACATTTTGACACCCACATTTAAGAAGGTGAGGAATAAGGAATTTTAGTCAAGTCCGTCAAAGAATATCTTTTGAGATAAATAATCTATTTGATAATTCTTAAATATAGCAAAAAACACAGGATTTCTTGTACTTAAACTTTAAGCCTCACTATAATATTTAAATTTATTTATTATGCCTCTAGTGACAGCAAACTGTAAGAATAGCTGACCCAGATGACTGTGACAGCATAACATAATGAACTTGATTCTCATCTGCTCTATAGCTTTTATTAGTTTGTGGACTCCGAGGCAAAATTTGCAGCAGAGACAGTTCTATTTGTGTTTAATTATAAGAATTATCTTAATAACACAAACTGCTGTCTTAATTTTGTCTTTAAGAAGCTGAATGCTATTTAAGATTGTTTTTATGAAATGAAATGATGGAAGTCCTAGACCCAATTCGCTGATGTCTGGTTATTTCTATTCTTGTCTTTTCTAACTCCTGAGACTACAATAGAACTTGAAATAGAATCTTAAGAGTATATCAGAAGTGAAGGATACGATGTGCTTCCTGTCTCCTAATGCAGCTAGGGCACTGTTTTTAGCGTAGAGGAAGAAGCTTGTCGTGATGGAGGAATGGATCCCCCAAACTCCACTAACAATTACCTCTTTAGAGTAGAAAGAATGTGGGTATCATTCTGCTTGAAGCATAGCTCTTACTACTGAAAACAGTCTTCCTATAATAATTAAATCGATTTAATAAAAAAGGAGGACCAATGTCTTATGCATATTTGTCAAAGTGACACCTGACTGTCACTGAGCAAGTTTCATGGGTGAGAGTTTCAGAAATAATCTCAGTATTTTGTAATTAAACACACTGTAGTAGTGGTTAGATTTATCCATACCTCTTTTCTTTGAAATCAATGAATGAAAGAAGGATGTTCCCATGTAGAAAGACAGACAACTTGGGAATAAAAATTACTGTTTATGTTTTAAGCTGGCTACCAAGAAGCACTGATTTAAATAGAAAAACACTTTTGATTATTTAACTATAACTACATATTACTCCGGAAAAAAACAAGATCCTCAAGGATGCTTTCCAAGTGATTAAAGTTTGTCTTTGCAATATGGTAGAGGGACATGTTTTTCAGTACTGCATATAATGTAGCTCTATATCATATCATCCAGATCGCTATCCATATACATATTAGTTAAGGTTGACTTGATTGCAGTCAACAAACAAACAATCAAACAAAAGTAACCCAAACCCCAAATGTCTTAAGATTAAAAAATATGGTGATTTGCCAGCTCCTGTAATGAAAAACAGAGGTAATCTCACCAGGGACTTGACCAGGGGTTCAGAAAGGGCCATCAGGACCAAGTTTTTCTGAGTATCTGAATATTGTTCGCTTGTCTATTGGTTATTTGCAAGTTACAAGTTGTATTAATTTCCAAGGAGTCCTAGAACAACTGCCACACAAGGGTGACAAACAACAGAACTTTCTCATGGTTCTGGAGGCTGCACCACTCCAATATCTACCTCTGTCATCAGATGGCTTCTCTTCCCTGTATCTCTGTGCCTCTGTGTCTCCTCATAAGTTCACCAATCACTGGATTTAGGGCACACCCCAATCCAATAATGCCTCATCTTGGTTTGATTACATCAACAAAGGCCCTATGTCTTAACAAGATCACAGTCACCGGTAATGAGGGTTACAACTTCGGTGTTTGTTTTCAGGAGACACAACTCAACTTGCAGCTCACATGGTGACAAAATGACTATAGCAGCTCCTTGCCCATATCTTCCCAAGTTCTTCCCTGCCCTGGATTTTGTGGGCCAATGCTGGAGGAAAGATCAGAAATCATTACCAGAGAGTAATGAATACCAGATGGACAAACAGCTCTTATACATTAAATACAATTTAAAATAAATCCAAGGTAACATAATTAATGCACACAAGTAGAGTAAGACATAGTATAGACATATGGGTTCCTATTTACCCATGATTTATTATTTTTCTTTTCGTTTATTCCCACTTTTATTGAGATATGATTGATTTACATTAAGGTCTATGTATGTAAAGTATAAATCTGATGAGTTTTGACATCTGTGAAACCATTACCATAATCAAGGTAATAGCTATCTTTATCACCCCCAAAATTTCCTCCTGTACTTTTACAATTCATCCCTGCCACCTTGCCCATTTGTAAGTAACCTTAACCTGCTTTCTGAAACTAGTTTGCATTTTTTTATAATGTCATATAAATGAATTTATATAATAGATATTCTTTTGTGACTAGGCTTTCTACTCAGCTTAATTATTTTGAGTTCTATCCAAACGTTTATATGTATCAGTATCTAGTTCTCTTTTTTTGGCCTTTTAGTATTCCATTGTAAAGATAGACCACAGTTTATCCATTCACTTGTTTATGGACATTTGAGTTGTTTTCAGGTTTTGGTTTTCATGAAGGTCTTAGTTTGGAAATATTTACTCCAGAACTGGAATTCCTTTTTGTTTAATAATAAATGAATGATATGTGAGTAATATGTTCGCTGCAATACTTAACCAAAAATGGTGATAAAATTTTTCTTCTTTTCTTTCCAGATACTGAGGCGAGCAGACAAAAATGGTAAGACCTAAATAATACAGTTTCTATTTATCAATTTCATATTTTAGAATGCCTTATAAAGAATAATAGAGAACGAGAAAACCCCCAGAAATTGACATATAAATGTGAGTTTCTTGTGCTAGTCACAATTTTGGACAAGTTTATGGCTCCAAATATTCATGAGAAGTTGGCAGAGGAATTTACATTTGACAGGAAGGTGGAATTTATACCTTTGAAGTGAGGAGCCCTGTCATAATTGGGCTCTGGCATTTCCCTTTAATGCTTGAAAAAAATAATTTTACAGAAACAACAGCTTCTGCTCATCGAATGTCTCCTGTGTGCCAAGCAGTGGGCTGGTTGCGTCGTGTGCATTATGTCTCAGTATTATTAAAATATAAAACTGAGTCTTGAACCAAAGCCTGTTTGAAACTGAAGTCTCTGCTTCCCATACTTCATATATAGTGATCTTAGGGGTGCTACTGCACCCAAAGTGGTTGCCTGGGTGGAGTACCATATAACATGCATTCCACATTCACTCTCCCTTGTGAAGCATATGCACTGGGGGTGATAATCTATAGAGACAGAAAAGTAAAGAGGACAAACCAAAAGTAAAAAATCCATCTGTCAACTTAGTGACAGCTGCACAAAGTCCAACAATTACAAGCTGACACAAGTAATATCTTTTATTCCTTTATTCTACTGGAAGTTTTGTTTTGCAGAATTCCAAATTAGAAAAATTTATTCTGCTGCTATAGCATATGTACTACAGTATGGGTATATTATTGATGAGAATTACTTGTAAATTTGGAATGCAAAGTCTTCTTTCCCTTTCTTGAACTTTTTGGAGAAAGTTAGAGTCCAGATCTGACAGTTTGAAGACAAAAGTTGTTGTCTAGTTTGTCCTTAAGCTGCCAGATCAAGAAAAACTTGACTGACACTATGCATCTTTCTACCCTGAAGAAAATACATTAATCTGAGAAGCAGTGAAGTAGCATCCCAAGTCCACCTAACATTTCACTATGCTTGACCATCAAAATATGTTTTCAGATTATATTGTGGTAATTGATATATTACAAGTTCGAAAGTACTTTTTAATTTTTTTCATTTGAAGCGTTTGATAACTCTTTAAAACAGAAGTTATGACATTATCATCTTGTCTTCTCATCTGACCTTCTGCCTTTTGCCTGACACCTTGTCCCAGTGATGCCTAGAGTACAATGGCCCATCTTCAGGCCACCTGTCTTATGCTTCAGCAGCTATCCGCAGCTCAGAACAACCTTATCTCCCTCTCCACCTAAGCCCCTGGTTCTCTCAGGATGTACCTTCATCTCCTTGGACCCTAAGACTCTAACTAAGGTCCACTATTACCTTTGTACCTGTCAGTCTTCTTTCTACTAAAATTGTCATGTTTCATAGACATGATAAAAAGCAAAATTATCTTAGCCCATAGTTAGGTTAAAAAGCAGTGACAAACCAATTCAAGTGATTTGTGGGCCTGTGATTACCTCCTGTATTACGTTACACAGAACGGTCACTTGCACTGGCAGCCCCCTGACCCGTATTTCCTCACATCTCCTCTTCAGTGTGATGCCTCTCTCCTCCTTGCTCCCTTTCCTCATGCCAAATGGCAATGTGCTATCAAAACTTACCTCCCCTTTGTTCTTATCTCTCACAATCTTCACCATGAGCTCTACTCAGCTGTCTATGGAAGCACCCTATTCCCTGAGCATCCTGCCATCTGCCACAGCTCTGTGATGCTGCCCTGCTGTGACCTTTTCCTGGTATAACACTAAAGCATCCTCAGTTTGAGGATGCTTCTATGTGGTTACACCCTTGCTCAGAAGGCTCCTTATCTGGAAGGACTCTCAGTGCCTTCAGCAGGACTCCACCCTCACTCTCTCTGCTCTCTGCACTTCTGCTCTTATCGATTATTGCTCTTCTGATGGAGTCCCGCAGTTGTTTGCTAGAGATTCTACTTCTCTAAGCCAAATATGCCTCTCCAGGGCGAGGACTTCTCTTATGAGTAGATTCTCTGCCCAGTCAGTACTAGGTGTGCAATAGATGTTTGTTTAATAAATTAGTAATGATTGAGAATGTTCTGCTCCATTATCTATCTTCCTTCTGTCTTTCTGTCTGTCCACTCTTCTTCCTCTGTTTAATCCCACCTTATTCTCCCTCATTCTTTGTGTAGAGTCAGGGAAGAAGGAGTCAGGCAGGCCCATGCCTAACTCACAGCTATGCTACCTAGTAACTAGGTGTATGTCTTGTGTTTGTTATTTGTAATAATGAGACAATGTATGTAAAGTCTCCAGGGCAATGCCTGACACACTGTAAGTGCTTAGTACTGAAAGTTTGAGCTGTTTTTGTGCTGTGAAAGTTTGGTTATCTGAGACTATTCATGCATTTCTATTGCCAGTAGAATGTAATGGGAAAGAAATGTAAAGCTATTTACCATACAAGGAGAACCAAGAAGAGAAAAGGAGGGGAGATGATATAATGTAAATGCAAAGATAAAAAAGTAAACATCTTCCTGTACCATGTGTTCATTGTGTTCTGTATTTGCAAATAAACAGCTGTCACATGTATTTGATCTCTCAGTAACAGACCCTCATGTGATAGAATCCCTTGTGGACAGCTTAATTAGTGAAGGAATAACGAAAGGAACAAGAAGCAATAAAAAATATGATAGTTACCCTGCCAGAGGACAGATTTAGCATTTGGACTTTATTTGACATAAAAGAGAAGCTGCTGGATAAATGAGGGGGAAAAACATGATGAGTGATTAAGCAAAAATAATGGTGTCTTGGAGAGGGAGTTTTTTGGGGAAGGCAGCTGGTTGTTTTTAAATCATAGGTTAGGATCCTAGATATAAAGATAGACCTGAAAATGGGATTGCTTAGGGGCAATGTTGGTGCAGAATTAAACCTAGAGATGCAAAACTCCTGAAAAAGCTTCCTTCACAAAGATTGAATGAAAATAGAAATGGCACGTGGGTATTTTTTTTAATTTATAGAAAGATTTTTCAAATTTATACACTTTTTATTTTAAAGTATTTAACTAACACATTAAGATTGTATATATTCAAGGCATACAACGTGATGATCTAAGTATGCATTGTGTGCTGATTACCATGATCAAATTAATTGACACATCCATCACCACACATACTGTACATTACATTCCCCAGAACTTGTTCATCTCATTACTGAAAGTTTGTGTCCTTTGACCAGCATCTCTCATTGCTCCCACTCTAGCTCCTGGCATCCATCTACTTTCCACTTCTTTGAGTTAGACTTTTTCAGATTCCACATATAAGTGAGATCATACAGCATTTTGCTTTCTATGTCTGTGCCAAAAGATTTTTTTAGCCTTAGTAAAAGGCAAAATGAAAAGGCTTGTAGTAGTGAATAACACCGTCAGATGCCTCTTGCTGATTTGCTCTTACTTGGTTCTCTGTCATTCTTCTCAGCACACAGGTGGGCTGCATGAGTGGTGCTTTGGATCCCTGTGTCATGCCTGATCTCTTTAAGGGGCTAGGTTCTTCTCTGGCCTTTAACCCAATCCGGCAGCCTATACATTGTCCTTCTGTGAGGACAGAGATGTCAGGTCCAAAATGCTGCCACCGCACAAGTGCTCAATAAATATTTGTGAATCTATTTGTAAGAAGTATATAACTAATGATTTGACCTTAGAAACTTGGAACAATCATATGTATCTCTTAATCAAACCAAGCCCTGTTGCTATGTATCTATTGTTTATTAATCAAAAATATTGGCCAAAATTTATGGAGGGCTTATTATGGGCCTGGTCTTATCCTATGTGCTTGATAAACATTGTCTTTAATCAGTAGGAAAAGTCTTTAAAATGGACAGTTTAGAGCAGTGGGAAGAACACAGGATTTGAGATCCAGCAATTCCCAGTGTTCTGGCTCTGCCACTGTCTAGCTTCATAACAATGGACAGGTTATTCGACTTCCTGTGCCTCAGTTTCCTCATCTGTGAAAGAGGATAATAATACTACTTCTTTCATAAAGTTGCCTTGAGAATTAAAAGAGATTGTGCCTCTAAAATATTTATTCTGATATCACACATAGTAATAATGGTTTGATATTTGTAGCTTTTTTTTATTCATAGCTTCATTTTTAAATGGAGCAAATGAAGCTAGAGACGTTGCATAATTGTCACATGTATGTTCTCAGCAGAACCAAGATTGTTAACTCAGGTTGATCTGACTCCAAATCGATTTTTTCAGTTTGTTGTGTATGAATATATGTATATGTTTCAGTCTACAAAAATATAGATATAATTGTCCTGGATTTGTAAATATATTGCAGATGATGTTCTGGTTCCCCAATATGGAGTGGATTTATGGATTTAATACACTGAATGCTTCCTTGGTGATCTGAAGGAATTATGATAGAATGACTAACATCTCCAAAAAATAATATTAGCAATAAAAATTCCTAGCCTAAGAAGAGTTGATGTACTGTTTGTGTATTTAAAAACATTAAGAAGACTTTATTAGATTATAATCAATGAATTCTGATTATAATAAAAGCCTTTCAATTTGGCTGCCCAAAGATTGGTTTATTCTATTCACATCTGAGAATATGATCTTAGGTAGAGGCTGAAACAAAGGTTGAGTAAGTAGGAGTATGTTTGGGAAGGCTGGGTTATTCCAGCAACCTTCAGAGTGTTGTAGAGTTCTATAATTCTGAGTCTTCTGTACCTTGGTCACCAGGCTGTCCTTTTTATGTGATCTATACAGTCAAGCTTCATCCTTTGCCCCATCAGGCTTCACAGGCTCTTCTTATCTTGTAATTAGGGCTTCTGGCCTCAAATAAAATGGAAAGACTGAGAACTGTACCCTGGAAATTCAGATTATTAGCCCAATACTAGTTTTTATTTCATAATTCCTCACTAATTTCTTAAGTAGAGAAAATAAATAAAACTGAAAATCAGATAACTTATTACAGATTAATAGGGCTTTCAGAAAATTTCATGCTCATGTTTACTTTCAAGCATTTGCAGACTCTTCAACTCATCGACCAGCTTGAAAGTCAAAGCAAAGTCTACTAGGAGTGATTCATTTAAAAAAAACCAAAAACCAAAAATCACCTCATGCCCTAACAACAATCTGTTGGAAGGAACATCTCAATGTCTCAGCAAGTACTGCAATCTGCAGAAGCCCCTGTGTAAATTCTGACTGTAATGATTTTTTAAAAAAAAAAAAAAACAAAATAAGGGAAAACAAATTTTATATTTCCATAGTAAAATCTTTCTTTCTCAAATGTAAAGTAGTTTCACACTCATAATGTGTTACTTTTCTTCCAGAAGCAAAAATCTGTGAAAATTCTAATCTTTACATAGCTGGGCGTATCAGCTGTCACAGAAACAAAAGAAAATGTAGATTCAAATTCCTGAGTCCAAAGTATGGATGCCATGGGCTATGAAAGGCTCAGAAACTAGGTCCTGTTCTGATGGCACATACAATGTAGTACCTACCCTAAAACCTGGCTTCATAAGTGCTTTCTGCAGTGAGATCTAAGGATTGACAGCCAGCATTCTTTTCCTTTTCTGTACCATAATTAAGTCATCCTCTACTCCATCTAGATCCCAGAAGCATGTAGCATGGTGGCCAAGTTTACGACTTTGCAGTCAAATTAACAGGATTCAAATCCCTGTTCACTTCTTGTGTGACCTGGGTAACTTCCTAAATTAGCTTCCTTATCTGCAAAATGGAAATAAAGATGTTTCTTTCACAGGTTTTTTTGGAAGATTAAATGGGAAAGTACACAGAAATTTTTTGGGAAGGTGACTGACCTGTTTGAAATTATTATTCTTTCTAGGTGGGATTGTCAATCACAATGCTCTACTCACCCTCCTACTAGAGCTGAATTGCTTACATGGCAGGTCCCAGAGGTTCTGTTCATGATGACTTTACTAAGACCACAGAGCTACTCAGGCACTTGTCCTGCCTTTGCCTTGATCATTTAACTTTCCCTATTGTTTGTAAACCAGTAATCTTAATTTGTTGTGCCTGCTTAGAGTTGGTGTTTTATGCTCAAAAACACTGTTTGGGTTTTATGCTCCATGCTAAAAACTAAAAAAAAAAAAAACTGTTCATCTTTATGTTTTTTGCATAAAAGAATGAAAGGAATGAGGGAAATGCAATTATGTGAGACAGCATGTATATAAGACTTACCTTGGTATGAAAAATACTGCCATGCTAGATAATCATGACCATGTCTTCATGGGGCCAAAATAACCGGTGGGTCAGTGTATTACTTTAAAGTTAGCAATATTTTAATTTTTTTAGCAAAATGTATCAAGTGTTGATTATGTACACAGCACTTTAAAATTTTTCATTAAAGATAATGAGAACAATGCATAGAAATTATATGTAGTGAGGATCTAGTCTTAGCCCTCCATCTCTTCCTTCACCTTTATTTCTTTCATTCTTTCAACTGTTACTATGTATTGCTACTGTGTGCCAGACCTATGTAAGGCACTAAATATTAAAACAAATAATGCTAAATTGAAGTCAGTCCTTCCTCCACTTTCTACACAGAATGAAGCAGAGTTTAGTTGGATTAAATTTCTTTCTTGCTTGCTTGCTTTCTTGTTTTTTCTCTTTCTTTTTGATATTGGGGACTGAACCAAAAGGGCATTTTACCACTAAACTACATCCCTCCCAGCTCTTTATAGTTTTTATTTTGAGACAGAGATTTGCTGAGTTGCTTAGGGTCTCACTAAGTTACTGAGGCTGGCTTTGAACTTTGCCACCAAGCCTGGAAAATTTCACACCTTAGAGGAGAGATATACATGAATTAGAAAATAATTACACAAACCAAGTGTGGTGTAATCCCAGTGACTTGGGAGGCCAAGGCAAGAGGATTACAAGTTCAAGGCCAGCCTCAGCAATTTAGCAAGACCATGTCTTTTAAAAAATATAAAAAAATAAAAAGGACTGGGGATTTAGCTCAGTGGTAAAACACTCCCCTGGGTTCAATCTCATAATAATAATAATAATAATAATAATAATAATACACTATAATAAATGCTTTGATGGACATCATCTCTAGGTGCTATACTGGAATAATCTGTCTTTAGTGTACATTTCATCCTACCACTCCTATGTTCAGAATCATTCACTTGCTACTCACTACCCACAGGATAAAATCCAGACTCCTTAGTGTGGTATTGCCTGCCCAGTCTCATCTCCCCCAGTATCTCTTGAGGACTTAAACTCCAGATCCCCCTGCCCCATGTCTATACATGCACATCTTCCTCTTCTGGGAATGACCTTCAAGATTCTGGTTTCTGCTCAAGTTTATCCCTCCAATGAACCTTTTCTGAATCCTCTTTGGTAGGACTAGCTTAGAATTCAGGTCGATTGTCAATTCATTCTGTCACAATGCAAGCTCTATAACTTTGGGTGGGTTCTTGCACTCTATGCCTAGTTCATAGGGCTGTTGTGATTATTAAATGAAATAACACAAAGACCTCACATGTGACAAATACACACTTAATAAATATTAATGCCTTGCCAGATTATCCACCAATCTTCCATTTACAGCATCTTGTATGTCATACACTTGTGACCTGGTACTAGTTTGTGGCTATATAGCTCTATTAGGTTGTGTGGTCTTTGAGAGCAGGGACTATATATCTTTGAATATGTAGCTACATTTAGTTATAATTCCTGACTTATAGTTAGTATTTCATAAACATTACTAAATTGCTGCAGGGCTATGGAGAAAGTGAGTCTGGGGTGTTGAAGACAGTTCTTGAGTTGCAATTCATTCCCGAAAGTGTGGGTTGAGTGGGGACACAGGTAATTATAGGTATATGGAAAGGCAAGAATAAAAGCATAGAACTGGAAAAAACAAATAGCAATTAGTTACTCAACAAAATTTCTCAATTTGTAAGAATATTTATTGAACTACTACCATGCTCATATCTGAAACCAAACTCTTAATTGCAGCTTCCCAGTTCCTCAGCAGCGTCTCCCACGGAGGACATAGCACCACCATCCAGCAATTGCTCCAACCAAAAGCTTCAGAGACGTCCATGATCCTTCTCTTTCTCTAATAATCCACATGTAGTGTATTAGCAGGCCCTATTGGCTCCACTGCTACAACATCTTTAAATTCTAATCTCTTCGCCTGGCTTTTAAATCTCCCACTCTAGTTAAAGCCTCTAAAATCTTGTGCTTATACTATTGCAAAAACCTCTAGATTAAAGATATTAAAGCATCAATAAATCAGGGGTAGAAGAAATATAGTGATGTGAAAGTGAATTTTTAAATTTATAATTAGCCAAAGACTTTCTGACAAACTGAGGTGTTTAATAATAGTGACAAGATATTTAATGACACATACTTATGCACAGTGAAGTAAGGGAGCAGACTTCCAATCTCTGGCTTAGGTAACTGGGAGGTACTAAGACTGTTAACTTCTTTCTATTTATGAGAGTCTCATGATACTAAAAGCTTAATTTGTGATATTATAATTACCTTTAGTAATGAGTTTTCCTATAAATATTTTGTTGATATGATTGTTCATAAGCAGTGTTTCTAGCTAGGTTTTTGGCATATTTCAAATAAAACCTAAATTGTTAAGACAAAAAAAGCCTGGAAAATTTAAGAGCCTGTATGGCCTAGATTTTATACGGTCATGAGAATATTGGTCCAGACTTCAAAGGAAATTAATATTATAATAATAACTATAAATAAACATAGTCTTTACCATATTAACCAAAGTATTACCATATTCTAGATGCTATGCTAAGTATAATTTTATTAATCCCTGGAACAATCTTACAAGGAAAATACTTTTTATCAAGGAAAATACTTTGATAAAATACTTTTATCAAAATTGATACAGTTTTATCAATGAGTAATCTGAGACAAGGTAATTTGTCCAAGAACATGAAATAAGTAAATAAGATTTGTATCCAGAATTCCTGCTAACCCAAAAGCCCTAACTGAATCTTTTTAATGACTTCTCTTTATTTCCATATTTTTAATTGGTACATTATAATTTTACATAATATTGGGATTCGGTGTTACACATTCTTACCTGCACATTATAAAGCAACATAATTTAATCAACATCATTCCCCAGGATTTCCCCTTTCCTTCCTCTATCACTGCCCCTGGTCTCTTTCATCTATTCTTACTGGTCTCCCTTCAAGTTTCATGATATCCCCTTTTAGCTTTCACATATGAAAGAAAACATACAACCCTTGACTCCAAAAGTCTTAGCTCTTATCCAGGATGCTCCATTTGCTGTAGATCATCTTTGTAATGCAGTTATACTGTTCAAATCTAGAAATACCAATCTTACCACATGAATCATACTGAATGATGCATTATAATTTAAAAACAAAAGAAAAAATATAGATTTGTTGTGGCTAGGATTCCATTTGAAGGGAGCATGATATAATGGAGATTTGGAACCAACAAGAACAAGAACAAACTTTAATGTTGGCTTTGCTGTTTTTCATTAATTAATTAATTCATTCATTCATTCATCCATTTGTTGAGTATTTTACGCATGTCTTTATGTCCAGATACTATTTATTAAAGTTTGAGGGTGGGGAGACATAGACAAAAGAATACACACACTTTAGTGTACATTTTCTAGAATGTGATGTTGGACAAATTACTTAACTTCTCTGAGCCAATTTCATCATTTTTAGGTAGGAACAACAACACTTGATTTGCAGGATTATTATGAGAAATAAGTAGGGTGAACATAGGTAAAGCTCCAAGGACAGTGTTTAGCATTTTATGAAAAATCACAATCGAAACATGTCAGTTTTCTTTTGCTTTCACTAATTCTCTATGGGTCCTAAAGGTACAGTTGTGAATTAATTATGGAAGGCAAACTTTGAGCCCATACTAAGTTTTGTGTTAGTGGGACGAATTATACACCTGTGAAATGAAAGAAATTCCCCTTTGGTTTTTACACTTAGATTGTAGAAAACTTAATCAACTATAAACTCAGAGAACTGAGATGAGAAAGGGGTGTTGGACAATGGTATCCTCTGGGAGCTTAGTGTCTTATTGATAAATGACTCATAAACACGGAGAATATTGAATCGTAACATCCTCAACAGCTGTCACTGGGCAAAACAAGCAGTAAATAATGTATATGATTTCAGAGAAGGAAGTGATCTTCTGGTGTGGATGGTGAAGGAAGGCTTGTGGAACAATTGTCCTCAACTATATTCTGAAGATAGTATCAATTAGGATAACAAGAAAAAAAGAAAGATGATTTATCAGAACCAATTCCGTCGAAGTAACAAAAACCCAATTTAGATTAGTTAAATAGTAATGGGAAATTGTTGGCTCTTATCATTGAAGTACCCAGAAACTGGCTTAACTGAATCTAGGTGGTCAGAAATCCCACCCTGTCCTCATTCCCATTTCAGTTTTAGTCTTCCTTCCAGGTACACTTTCTCACCAAGAATAGACAGCTCTCGGAATGCATGCCACCTGTTCAATAGGTCACAAGAGAACTTTCTCTTTAATAAATATTTTAGCAAAAATTCTTAAGATTTTCTCAGATTGATCAATGAATTATATGCTCACACTTGACACAATAACTGAAAGATGGAATGGACTGACATCCTGGGCTTGGCTTATGCACACACCCTAGAGTGGGGTGGGATACATAAAGCTGCACCTTAAAAACTTAGAGAGAGAATGCAGATGATTTCTCAAGTGACAAAATCACAGCTTTTGCCAAAAGAAAGGAGAACAGATTGTTGACCAGGCCCCTCTACAAAAAAAAGACAGATATTCTTCTTTTGGAGGGTAAACTAGTTGTAAAAACTACGACCTATTGGGAATGAAGGTAGGAGGAGAGAAAGACAAAGCAATTCAATTATGAATTACATTCCTTTTTCTATCTCTAATACTTAATTTTCATTTACCAATGAAATTTTCCTAGAAATGGATCATGCTCTATATTCTAATTTTGAATCTACATCTTCTACAAATGACTGCTCCTCCAACAAATATTTCATCTGTCATTCTACGAAAGCCTGAATAACTGGGTTTTTTGTTTTTTTTAGGTTTCTTTTTCATTTTTTGCTTTTCTTCTAGTCTCACATAAAATGTTATTGTTAATTCTACATGAAAGTGACATTAAATGGATATTTTTCGCTAAAAATACATCCTTTCTAAGCATGAAAAATAACATATACTCATTTCCTCAGGATGAAGACTGTATACACACACACTAACACACACACACACATACACACACTGTCATATATAAATTTACATGTTTATTTCTAGGACAATTCCAAGTGATGAAAATAGTTTAATGTAACAAATAAGTTTTGTGGTAAAGTATCTAATGTATCTAAATACTTGGTGGCAGGTCAGTAAGTAGCCAACATTTGACTGAGTTGTTCAGGTTTCAACCTGATATCTGGCACTGGGTAGATTTTAAACTCAAAGCATTTTTAATGATCTTCTAGGAGTATATCCCAGGAGATATGTTTTCAGGGACCTCATCCAAGTCACTGAACCTTGTATTTCAGTTTTTTCTTCTCCTGAAGAAACTAAGAAGACATAACTATTTCAAGAAACTATTGTGAGAACTATAATCAACAAAATTTAGAGTAAAAATTCTTTACCACATAATAGGTCAACACATTTATTTAAAATTGTGAAGCTAGCTCCCATATACCTGATACTCAATTTCTTTTATTATGAACATCTTCCATTTCTATGGTACATTTGTTATAATTAAGGAACCAATGCTGATACATGATTTTTAACTAAAGGTCATACCTTACTCGTTTTTACCTAATATCCTTTTTCTGCTCCAGGATCATATCCAAGGTACCACATTACATTTAGTAATCACATCTTCTTAGACTTTTCTTGGTTGAAATAGTTTCTTAGATTTTCCTGGTTTGATATTCTTGAATTTTGAGGGAACAGGACTTAGTACAATGCCCCTCAGTTGGAATTTGCCTGATGTTTTTGTCATGACTAGACTGGGATTGTTTTGGAGAAGAATATCACAAGACTAAAATGCTATCATAGCATTTCGAAGGCACATACTAACTCTAATTTATGACTGCGCTTGCTGACATTGATCTCCACTGTAAAATTTATTCTTTCCCCCTTTCTATACTTCACCCTTTGGAAGAAAGTCGCTCTTCCTGCCCATCACCTAAGGAGTGAGGAGTTATGCTTTGCCTCCTTGAAGCCTGAGTGTTTGCATGAATTATTTAGAATTCTTCTGCGTGGGACTTTTGTCTATTCTCTAATTTATTTATTTGGTACCAGGAATTGAACCCAGGGGTGCTTAACCACTGAGCCACATCCCTGGCCCTTTTTAAAAAATATATTTTATTTAGAGATAAGATTTCACTAAGTTGCTGAGGCTGGCTTTGAACTCAAAATCCTCCTGCCTTAGCCTCCTGAGCTGCTGGGATTTTAGGTGTGCACCTGGCTATTCTCTCATTAATTATTCAATATTTATTTATAACACTATGGACTCATGGATATTTATTATCTACTTTGGACTCTAATTCAATATGACTCCATTTAGTTCATTTATGTTCTCACTCTTGTCATGGGAAGCACCTTCGGCTGACTCTTGTATACCTTTTCCATACCCTCAATTGTGGGTGAGGAGGGTTGAGTGCTCCCTAGCTTTCTGGCACTACCAGATGCTTCAGGATCATCTTCCATAATCCTCAACCCTAGAACCACCATTTCCCCAAGAAGCCCTAGTCTTTTTCATTTTAGAATGTTATTTAAAGTAAGATCTGGGTGATAGCTATGCTGCTGTTAGTGAGATTTCATTGTAGCTTCTAACCTTCTAAGCTGATGGAGCAAGGAAATACCTATGTGCATGCTAACCATGTATATGAGCGTATTTACAAACATTTCTTTATGACCTTATATGTACCTATACTAAGTTAAACATGAGGCACTTTGGTGTCTCAGATTCTCATCTATTATCATATAGATTATTCTAGTCTCTTTAATTTTCTGTACTCTGTTATTTCAACATTGAAAAATCTGGCTCCTAGTGTTAGCCATTCATGTACATAATTGTTCAGTTCTAGTCCACATGTGTAGCAGTGTCAGAACAATTAACTCATGCTTCCATGGGAAACAACTTTATCGACAATAGCACAGAGCCTGCATATGTTAGTTTTTCATTAGCATGACCAAAATACCTCACAAGAACAACTTAGAGGAAGAAAGATTTATTTTGGCTCATAGATTCAGAGGATTCAGTCCATGGTCAGCTGGCTCTAAGACAGAAATATCATGGTGGAAGAAATCTCTTTGGCTCATGAAGCACAGAAAGAGAAAGAGAGAGAAGGGGCTTGTGAGATGATAAACTCTTCCAGGGCATGTTTCCAGTGACCTGCTTCCTTCCACTAGGTCCTGCATCCCAGTAGTCCATCCAGGTATCAATGGATTAATGCATTAGATTAATCCACTGATGAGATCAGAGCCCTCATGATCCAGTCATTGCCTAAAAGCCCCACTTCTAAACCTTGCTGCACTGGGGACTGTGCTTTTAATATATGAACTTTGGGAGGACATTCCAGATGAAAGCCATAGCATTATTTATGATTTCTTTTGTTTTTAGCTTATAGACTCTTCTCATTTCTAAAGTTACTTATGCATTCCATCTGAACTCTTACATGACAGTCCAAGAATTTTCATACATTGAAGTTAATTGAACAGTGTATTCTTTGTGCTGTGAAGTTCTGAGAGTTAAATGTTAATGTCATATGTCTGTCATACATCATGCAAAATAGTTTCCCCAACCTAAAGTTCCTCTGTGCTTGTTCTAGTCAACCCTTCCTCCAACCTGTGTGAATTTATGACAACCATTAGTCTTCTTACTGTCTTTATAAATTTGCCTTTACAGAATGTCATAAAATTGGAATTATTTAATATGTAGCCTTTCAGGCTGGCTTCTTTAACTTAGCACCATGTATATGTTAAGATTCATCTGTGGTTTTCCATAGCTTCTGTTTTAGTCAGCTTTTTCGGTGCTCTGACTGAAAGACCTAACCAGAACAATTGTAGAAGAGGAAGAGTTTATTTGGGGGATCATGTTTTCAGATGTCTCAGTCCATAGAAAGCCAGGTCCATTCCTCAGGGCTCAAGGTGAGGCTGAACATTATGGTGGAGGGAATCTGCTCACATGATGATCAGAGAGCAGAGAGTGACTAAGCTCAGCTCACCAAATATATATACCAAAGGCATGGCCCCCAAGGACCCATCTCATCCAGTCACACCCTACCCACCTTTTGTTACCATCCAGTTAATCCCGATCAGGGGATTAATTCACTGTTTGGGTTAAGGCTTTCATAACCCAATCATTTCATCTCTAAATCTTCTTGCATTGTCAGACCTGTGAGCTTTTGGGGGACACCTCATATCCAAACCATAAGAGCTTAATAGCTCATTTCTATACTATAATAGTATTATACTGGATTATTGTAATAACTCAAGGATAGCATAGATTTGTCTATTTCTCTTTTCAGCTCTATCAATATTTGCCTCATGTATTGTGACACTCTATTGTTAGGTGCATACAAGCCTAGGATTGCTGTCTTCTGGGAGAACTGACTCTGGTTAGGTAATGTGCCCTTGAATGGTGATAATTTTCCATATTTTGAAGTCTAATTTTTCTAAAATGATCTATCAGTATGGTATCTCTTTCTCTATCCCTTTGGATTTAACCTGGGGTCAGAACAGAAAAGAGTTTTGATGTAGTGTTAAAGAGACTGATGTACAATGATATTAAATGGCTTGCACAAGGTAATATGAACATTTGATAATGTTTTATCTGTTAAGTTTTAAAAATTGTGAATATTGTTACAATTTCTCTGAATTTACAATTGATCTTCTTAGAAACAGGGTTGTCATTTTTTATTTCTGCCTTTAAAATGTTTATGCACAAGCAAAGAATGCCCTGTCATTTTTGTATGTAACTTGGTAATGCTTTCCAGGTGTTCATTTTGTAGGGACTCTGCTATTATTTTTGAAGATAGTCATGTTTTGGTGTTTTGATCTTGATAAATTACAATATTTAAAGTCTTCAAAAATGTTAAAGTAACACATAAATCCTTTGAAAACATAGTTATTACAAATGCTGGCAGGAACTAGGTAAAAAATGCCATGGGGGAGGGGCAATACTGAGATCAGAACTCTAGGTATTGGCAAATTTGTGGATATAGCTTGGGGACTTGAAATGAATGTCTGAAGAGCCCTTTTGCCAGGTGCAGTGGCACACATCTGTAATCCTAGTACTTTGGGAGGCTGAGACAGGAGAATCATGAGTTCAAAGCCAGCCTCAGCAGAGGTGAGGCACTAAGCAACTCAGTGAGACCCTGTCTCTACATAAAACACAAAATAGGGCTGAGGATGTGGCTCAGTGGTTGAGTACCCCTGAGTTCAATCCCCAGTACAAAAAAAAAAAAAAAAAGACCTTTTATAAAAGAAGTACCAGTTTTAGCATGTACAAACCTAATTACCTAAGGGAAAAAATTTAAAATTTCTATCATTGAATGTATGAAATACTATTTTCTGTATGTACTCAATAAGCACTTTTCAAGGAGGAGTAGGGAATGGGAAGCAAAAACACATAGAGGATATTAACTTATCAAGAATGGATTCTTAAGTCCATATCTACCATCATTGACCTCTTACTGTGTGCTCAGTGTTTTCTATATAACCTTTTACTTAGTCCTTAGTTGTTGGCATTTATGAAATTTGAAACTTAAAGAATTTAGTTGACACTTTCAAAATATGTCCTGGGCCCTTTTCTTTCCCACTATACTACAGGCATTCTCCCAGGAGAACTCACTACTGGGACCCTAATTCCTAGATGTCGATAAATCCCAAGCCTGCATCTCAAGCCCCTACTCCTCCTCTGCCTTTCTAGATCCATATGATCCTTCACCCACTAGTGGCCTCTGCTCAGTCCATAGGCCCCTGTAATATCCACATGTCCAGAAGATCATTTTTAACTTTGTCCTACGCTTTTTCCCACTGTATTCTTTTTCAGTGGATGGAGATAACACCATCCATCTTTCTCTCCATCTTAAAAAGGAAGTACCAACTTGGATTTATTCCTCTTCTTACCCATCACCTCCAACTAATCACCAATTTGTGCTGACTTTCTTAAACAGATTAAAAATCTATCACTTCTCTGTGTTTTCACTATCACCACCAAAGTTTCTGCCACCCTGGATATTGTCCTGGCATTCTGCAATGTTCTCTTAACAGGTCTTCTTATGACATGCCTCTGCACTCCGTTTACTTACTACAATCCCACAAAGCTTTCTAAGAAAAAAGAGTGGCTCCAGAGCCCTCTTGGGGTAAATTCAATACTCTTTACAAAGATTGTTACAGCGTCTTATGATGTTGCCTCTCTGTATCTAACTCTCTGACTTTTGTTTCCTTCCAAAGTCATATACTCTTTGACCACGTTTACTGGGTTTTCAGTTTCCAAGCCATATCTTTCTTGCCTCCTAGCTTTGTTCTTTGCATTTTTTTCTGCCTGGAATAACCTTTTTCTTTAAAAATCTTCCTTCACTAACCCACATTTTTCATTTGTATCTCAACAGAAGTGTCACTTTTTCTGAGAAAACTTCCCTATGCCCTTACCTCTGAGGAGATTACTAAATGCTCTCATATCTCCCTAAAGCCACTAGGATTGCCTTTATCATAATATACCCACTGTTCATTTGCTGTTTCCCCCATCATAATGATAAGATCTCTAAGTGGGTGTCTACCTGCATTCTTAGCACAAAACAGAGTGTTTGGTGTGTAGTGGGACCTTGATAAATATTTGATGAAGGGTAAAAGTGCTGTACTAGTAAATGGTAAATTCATGTTGAAAACTAAAGATTTGCTTTGCTTTAAGACTGTGTTCTAGTAACTGCATTCTAATGCCTCCATCTCAAAAAAATAATGGAATTGGGAATATAAGGCCAGAATAATTTAAAAAGAAAGCAGAGAGGGGCCAACTATGCTTGGGACAACTTTAGAGAAAGCATGCAATTCTAAAAGAAAAAGTTGAAAAACCTGTGCCATTACTGATAAGTTAAGATTTATCACCACAGGAAATTAGACCTCATAAGACTCAACTCCTCTGTGAGCCACACTTGTATAAACCTAGGTTTCACCATGTTGTTCCATTTCAAAAGCAATGTCTGCAGGAAAACTGAAGTTGAAATAAAATATTTTAATAAAAATTATAATTGTTTTATTAATACAGACTCACATTACAAGGAATTTTTCTTTCCTCTGCGGAAAAAATGTAATACTTTTGTTTACCATTAAATACTAGTCTACCACTGTTCAAAAGTAACTCTTTGCAATTGCTTGTTTTAAATGTGGCAGCCTGAAGGGAATATTTTCAGGAGTCCTACGTGTGGTAAAAACAGGCTTTTAAAGCATACTTTCTACCCTACAAGCCAGGGCTGTAATTCAATGCCTCCCTTTTCTTTTTATATTTTTTTCCAGTAAGATTTTTTTTTCCTTTTTCAATCAAAGAACTTGCTATTCAATGCTTTCACTTGATAATATGTGCATTACTTGAAGTCACTTAGCCTCTCCCAGCTATAAAGCAGGCTTACAGAGGCCCACCTCATCCACAGGATGCACAGGCAAACCAGATTCTGCTATATCCTTGTGCAGTCACCTGAGAATATTACATGTTCACCAAAGAAAACATACTCCAACATCAGCAAATATATATTACATTAATACACACCACAGGGGTAGAGTTGGAAATAGTATATTGAATTCTGCTTTTTTTTTCTTTATTTAAAATAGTATATGGACAATCTTTCCCCTTCTTTGACATGTACCTACATCTAGTTTATACCCAATTCTCCAACCTGGCAATATGTTTTTGATCAAAGTAAAGAGATGCCCAGTAGAAATACTGCACTAATTCTAGTCTATGGCATAAAACAGGTTACATGGGGCTAAACTTTAAGTAGCCATGTGAGGCATGAAACTATGATAACTCATTTAGAAACAGAAACACAAAGCTAAGGCGGATCACAAGTTTGAGGCCAGTCTGGGAAATTTAGTGAAATCTTGTCTCAAAAACAAAACAAAATAAAACAAAAAAACATACAAACAAAACCAGCTGGGGATATAGCTCAGTGATAAAGCATCCTTGGGTTCAATCGCCAGTACTGAAAATAAATAAATAAAAAGAGAAACACAAATTAGACAATTGATGATCCCAGTGGATTAAATTTCATTTTGTACTGGGTTGGTATG
>CM053400.1:141141660-141170895 GCA_028644305.1 Xerus rutilus
ACATTGAAGTGGCTGCTTTACTGTAGTGTGCTGTTTTTAAGTCTTTAGGGTATAGGCCAAGGAGTGGGATAGCTGGGTCAAACGGTGGATCCATTCCGAGTTTTTTAAGCAGTCTCCATACTGCTTTCCAGATTGCAAGTTGGTGCAACCCAGTTAACTCTTAGCGAGAATTAACCAGAAAATTAGTAAATTGTGCTTTCTAAGTTAAAAAAACAAAATCAAATACAATTTTTAAATGTTTGGGGGTCTTTATATTTTGCAACTAAGGTTTTTGAAAATATTCCAGCCTTTAAGTAACCCCTCCCCCCAAAAAAAAGCAATTCAGTGATTAGGTCTGTTATATCTTTGATAGTAATGCCTTTCAAGTGTTAGTGTAGAATCGACTCATATGGGACATTCAAAATTTGTATTTCTTGTCTGCCCACATCTCTGTGTTCTCTGAGACTGATTATCTGGTAGTGCTTAGAAACCTGCATATTAACACTACTCTAGGCAATCTGTAAGCCAGCTTTCAAGAAAAAAAATGCTCTAAATATATCTTGGAGATCTAATCATTTTAAATTTACTTTCTCCTACGCAAAGACAAATGCTGTTTTGTTCAGAATAGTATTTGTTGTTGGTGGGACCACACTGTAGGAGTTTTGTGGCCCTGGGCAAATTTCTTCCTCCTTAGACCTCAGGTCCCTCATCGTAAATAGAAAGATTTATTCTATCACTTACAGTCCTTCTGCAGTTTATCTGAGAAAACTGACACACTAGCTCCTGCACAGAGACAGGGCTGCTTTTCTCTCTTTTCATGTTCATTCATTTCTCTAGATTTGCTGCTTCTGTATCTTTACAAATATTTTTTCTATCATTAATATGTTTCTTCCATCTATGCTTATCAGAGCTTTTGTTCAGTTAGGTGCACATACTACTAAAACATCTCCTGCCCCTAGATGAAAACAATCTACTACCCAAACCCCCATACATTGAAAGTGCCTCCTAGAGCATTTGCTGTGTTCTGCTGTGTTAAATACTTAAGAGTTATGTTTGTTTATCCTATCTATTAGGCTCTCTGATTACATTTCATTTTTGTTACCCACAAAAGTAAAATTTGTTTTGCTTTAAAAGTACTCACTAGTTTAAAGAATATAAGAATGGACACAGTTTGTTGATTGTAATAATAACTATCAAATCCACATGCAAGTATCTATTCAATCAATATTCATTTAATTAACATCTAGTATGTATCCTACAGTCTGCTAGGTCCTGCATATGCTTTGTACCATGAAGGCAAAACATACAAATAATTGACTTTGTGTTAGGCTCTTTATTTTGTTGTGTGGATAACCTTTTTGTATGGCCAGGCAATTGCTTTGTTAAATCTAAATGTTTGTCATGGGAATAAATGAATCAAAAGTACTCAAAACCATGTGGACTAATATATCATCAGAACGTACAATCTGCATGCAATGTACTATAAAAATGTACTCACTTTTCTTTTTAACACCTTGAATTTTTCTTTATTTTTGAGAATACATGTGTGTTATCCACATGAATAAACATGTGCAAGCATTTGTGCTAAGTTTTAAAAATCAAAGATAGAACAATGTAAAATTGAAATGATTTGCTTCTCTTCTGTTTGTTCTTATCATTTCAGATGATGGAAAATTATCCTTTGAAGAATTCAAAGCATATTTTGCAGATGGCGTTCTCAGTGGAGAAGAATTACATGAACTCTTCCATACCATTGATACGCATAATACTAAGTAAGGAATTTTCTAGTCACTGGATTCTATAAATGAGGTAGAAACAGTTCCTTATGAAGGAACAAGGAAGAAAAGATGTAGAGGGTACATTTTATAATGCTTATCTGTGTTTAATTCTGAGATACCTTGTCTTTAAAAAATGAAAATTTTTGAAAAACTCAGTGATCTTTAGAGAGTTCTCCTAATATAGTTTTAGATCTGTCCCTTTTTGTGGAATATAAAAACAGTAGACATGATAAGCAATTCTTATTCTATCATTAATAAGCAAGCAGAATTTTGCCTTATTACTTTGTCTTCATCTCAATTTTCTTTGTTTAAAAATAGTCCTAGGCCATTTTTATATAAGTGTATTAAAAAGGAGGAAATTGTAGCAGTTATCTGGGCCATTCAAGTATGCTGAATTTAAAATCACTGTTACCCAACAGATGCAGGTAATGAAGGACACAGGATTATCTCTGCATAGTTGATACATACAGTAATCTGTACCTTGCGTTTATTTTACCTATATAGATTTCTTTTTGCATTAGCATAACATTTATGAAGGTTGTATTTATAGTCTTGCTGTGCTTAAAAATCTAAAATAATGAGAACTTTAGGACATAGAACAACAGAAATGTGCTGCTTTTTTGAGTAATTGAACCAAATCACATTATTTGTGACAGCTGAGATTATACAAATCTGATGTGAAAAAGCACCATTTCAGTCTTGCCTTGAGAGCCATCAGTGTGTCTACTGCTTGAACAATCACCATCTTGCTTTAGGCAGTGTTAAGATTGTTCCAGGCAGTGAGCCAGTATGCTAGGAAAATGCTCTTATGAACAGATATTTTCTTGAGGCAAACTACTAAGAAAAATTAAAAGATTCAATTCACTTTACTCAAGCAGTTGGATATCTGTAAAACAACCAGTTTGCATGTTCTTAAATTCAGTGGGGTTTTCGAGTCTCTAGGAAATGGCTTAAGTATTTTGTTGTCAGACGTAGCACTAATGGTAACTGAATCAGAGTCCCAGTCTGTTCAACACTCTCGTGCATCAAATCTCTAGTAGGCATTGGTGGTACAACATGGAGCCAGCTAATAGTTTAATGGGGAAATAGATTCACTAACTGATCCTTTCAATATAATACCATAATTGAGGTATGCGTGGAATGTGCTGGGATTACAAGGAAGGGCATTTTAGCCCAGTTTTGAGCTCAGGGAACATTCTTTCAAGCTAAGTCATTGTGGAAGAGTAGAGGTTACTTAGGTGAAGAAAGGCAGAGAGAGTGCGCAGAAGAATATTCCAATCAGGTGGAAAGAGCATGAAGTGAATACGAGTGACACATATTTTCTTATTGCTAAAGTGTCATCCATAAGGCTAAGAGTAGAAGGAGACAAATATGGAGAGTAAAGAATGGGTTAGTCAAGAAGAAATTTGCATTTGGCAATTATAAAAGTGCGTCGACTTCATCCTTCCCCATCCAGGGGAAGCTATTGAAGAACCTGAGTCAGGGAGTGACATCTTTGAAGGCCATTATAGCTCTACTGAAGGATAGGCTCAAAGCGGGAGAGATGGAGGAACACTGCAGATGATTTTTAGTTGAATCCTTAAATTGCTACTGAGGGAGAATTTTCATGCATGAAAGAAAGGAAGCCCTGCTGTATCATTCTGAGAAATGATACTTGAGGAAAAAAAACAAAACAGAGCAGAGGCTGTAATCCTTTGTGGTACAGTTATTGGAAGACGGAATGCTAATACTCCATCAAAGATGCTGATTATATCTTTCTTTTTATATTTATTATGGAAATTTTAATTTGTGCTAGGAACATTTGAGTTTGGAACATTTACTGAGAATCATAGTTTCAGAGTTTGCTATCATGAAGATTTTTCAATACACATTTACTAATGTTAATGAGAATTAAAGCATTCAAAAGATCTTGTTGGCCTGGTTTTGCTATTTTATTTACATATTTATTAGATTGGAATTTGGCATAGCTTTAAGATTACTAAATGCTAAGAAAGTACATACAATGATTTATACCATGAGTCTCAAGGAATAGTAATTACTACTAGTTACTCCCATATGTATTAGTAAAAACAGTATGTGCTTTCTAATGTAAGGATGTTCAATTTAATTTGGAGCTTAAGTATATTAGTTGGAAACTTCTGAATTATATTCATGAAATTCCTTTTCCAAAAAAAAAAAGGATGTTAGTGCCAGCCTTTGATCTTTTTAAAAAGATTAATTCAAACTTTGGCACAGAAATTTGAGAGCTTTATTTTAAGCAATTGATAACTTTTATTTTTACATGATCTAAGTTTTAATTATTTTAGTGATTTGCTATATATACCAATTATTTTTCCCTTTCCACACACCTAAGAAAGTATGCTGTTATCAACGTGGTGGTGCATGCCTGTAGTCTTCAGGAGGCTGCCACAGGAGGATCACAGGTTTGAAGCCAACCTTAGCAACTTAGAGATACTTTGTCTCAAAATAAAAAATAAAAAGGACTTGGCATGTAGTTCAGTGGTAATGTGTTCCTAGTTTCAATGCCCAATACCAAAAAAGAAAAAAGCATACTCTCAAATCCAACCATTGCTTAATATCCCCAACTACTCTAATTTATCAGGAGCCCATTTATCAGGACCTGAAGGAGCCAATTTATTCATAGGCTGGATGGAACCAACCAGATTCATTGTCTTACCCTGTTCCTTTGGACCCTGAGAGTCAGAGTCCATGAATACTTGTGATAAACTTCCATGGCTGCCTGGTTCCTACCCCTCTTGATGTCTAGTGATTTAACTTCACCTTGGAATCAATTAATTGGAACCAATTAATTAATTATTACATTAATTAAGCAATTATAATACATTATCTGTTTTATACACTGTTTTCTTGAGCTTCTCCAAGGAAGATTCTGTCCCTTGCAAAAGTATGTCCTAAGACAGTATTACCTCTGCTCACTCCTGCCATCTGTGGAAATTCAAGTCCCTTTGCTACAAACACTATATTTGCTGTGTATAAAAAGTGACATATTCACTTTGAAAGTATTTGGAAAGAAAAAAGGAAAAGCTGCTATTTAATTTTTCCCCTTTCGTCTCTTAAAGAATATTCTTTTTTAAAATTTATTTACTCAGGTATACATGAAAACGGAATGCATTTTGATTCATTGTATACAAATGGAGCACAACTTTTCATTTCTCTGGCTGTACATGATGTAAAGTCACATCATATGTGCAGTCATACATGAACCTAGGGCAGTAATGTCCATCTCATTCCACCATCTTTCCTGCCCCCAGGTTCCTTCCTCTCCCTTCCTTCCCCTTTGACCAAAGTTCCTCCATTCTCCCCATGCCCTCTTCCGCATTATGGATCATTGTCCACTTATCAGAGAGAACATTTGGCCTTTGGTTTTTGGGAGTTGGCTTACTTCACTTAGCATGATATTCTCCAACTCCATCCCTTTATCTGCAAATGCCATAACTCTTGTATTGCTGAGTAATATTCTATTGTGTATATATACCACAGTCACAGTTTAGCTATTGTGAATTGAGCTGCTATAAATATTGAAGTGGCTGTGTCACTGTAGTATGCTGTTTCTAAGTCCTTTGGGTATAGACCAAGGAGTGGTATAACTGGGTCAAATGGTGGTTCCATTTCAAGTTTTCTAAGGAGTCTCCATACTGCTTTCCAAATTGGTTACACAAATTTGCAGTCCCAACAGCTATGTATGAGTGTGCCTTTTCTCCCATATCCTCGCCAACATTTATTGTTTGTATTCTTGATAACTGCCATTCTGACTGGCGTGAAAGGAAACCTGAGTAGTTTTGATTTGCATTTTCTCTAATTGCTAGAGATGTCGAACTTTTTTTATATGTTTGTTGATTGTATATCTTCTGAGAAGTGTCTGTTCACCTCCTTACCCAATAATTGATTGGCTTGTTTTTTTTTTATTTGGTGTTAAGTTTTCTGAGTTCTTTATATATCCTGGAGATTAGTGCTCTATATGATGTGCATGTGGCAAAAATTTGCTCCCAGAATGTAGGTTCTCTGTTCACTTCATAAAGAATATTCTTAAAATAGTATTCTTGATCTTGAGAAGCAAATATATTTCAAAAAGTATAATAATTATAATCAGTATCTATAATGCAGCAAATAGGCATATTTTAAATATTAAAGCTAAATAAATTATTTCTTATAAAAGGACATTTTAAAAAAAAGACCTACCAGGTAAACTTTCCAAGAGGTCATTTCTTACAGGTGGCTTTTTTTTTCTTTCTTTTTTTGATTGAACCCAGGAGCTTTTTACCACTGAGTGACACCCCCAGTCCTTTTTATATTTTATTTTGGGGCAGGATGTTGTTAAGTTGTTGAAGTTGGCCTATTACTTGCCATCCTGCCTCAGCCTCCTGAGTTACTGGGATTACAAACTTGTGCCACCTTTCCTGGTTCCAGGTAGCTTTTCCATGGATAAGCATAGAGGGGTATAGTGATTAAAAAACAAGATTTGACAAATGAAAAATATGTGTACTGTCTTCTCCATCACACACATGTAGGTTTCAGTCTTAATTTCCAAATGTAACTCTGCTGGTTTTTCTCTTTCATTTCATTGATTCATTTCATTTCTTTGTCCTTACATCTGAAAATTGCTATTGTCATTGGAGAAATTATTTTAAGATTTCATTGCATTTTTAATCTTCTATGCCCTGGAGCCCCTTGTCTCTTTTCCAACAGATCTCCTCTCATGAATGTAAGTAAACCAAAACCAACAGAAAAACAAACTCAAATGCATAAAAACCTTGTAAAAACTTATACATTTGAGATTATGCAATGATTTCTGCATGTGACTATTACCAAGGTTGAAAGAGTTTCTGGTTTGAATCAGAAGATGTTTTTAGTGTGTTTTAAAACCAAACTTCTGACCACCATCTGTGCAGATTGAGAGCGTGCCCAGTGAGCTATAGTCACCATCCAGCCTTCACCAGCACAAGCTTGTGCTTAACACTTTGGATAATCTCTAAAAAGAATTTCAGGAACCATCCTACTTGCTTGATGCTTGCTTTAGTCAGCTTTTCCCCTGTTGTGACTGAAAGAACCAACAAGAGCAATTGTAGAGGAAGAAACTTTATTTGGGGGCTCAAGGTTTCAGAGCCCTCAGTCCATAGACAGCCAGCTCCATTCCTCAGGGCTCAAGGTGAGGCAGAACATCATGGTTGAGGAATATGGCAGAGGGAAGCAGCTCACATGAAGATCAGAGAGCAGAGAGAGGTTCCACTCACCAAATATAAAATATATACCCCAAAGCCACACCCCCAATGCCCCACCTCCTCCAGACATACCCTACCTGCTTTTAATTACCACTCAATTAATCCTATTGGATGATTAATTTACTGATTGGGTGGTGACAACCCAATCTTTTTCCCTCTGAACCCTCTTGCATTGTCTCACATGTGAGCTTTTGGGGGGACACCTCACATCCAAACCATAACAATGCTGTATTAGACTCCTAGTATGGTGATTATTTTCTCAGGAATTATGTTCCTGATCTGTACAGTCTGAAGACTTTATTCAGAACAGAGACCATAGAAGTGAAAAGAACACCTAGGGAAAGGAGGAAAAATTTGAAGGCAGCAGAAGCTCAACTTTCCATCACTTTTTAAATTTATTATTTTAAATTGATAGGTCTTTTCCTTTCTATTTGGACATTTGGAATGTTTCACTGAGATTTTTCTGACATAGAGTAATTGAATGTGGAACAAAGGACTAATTTATTTCTGTAAAAGACACTTGGAATATGTGGATGTGGCAAATTAAAAAAGGGTTACTTTATAAGTTTTTGTTGATAGGGAAAAATATTGTTGAAAACTTTAACTTTCTGAAACATTAATGGAAATGGCTACCATCTAATATTTCAGAATATTCTGGAAGATGTCATGTCCACCTTACTTAAAGTTACATAATTTCAGAGATTTTTGTCAAGTATCTTCTTACCTGTTTCCTTTCTGGGACAAATATGCCTAATTTTTCCTTTTCTCAAAAAAAAAAGTAATCTCTCAGTCATTTCAGTTGGGCTTATCATAGCCCATCCAACTCTATTAAAGCTTTTTAAACACAGGTTTTTCTCAACTTTTGTAAGTTACTGTTCAGAAAAGAATACTTAGAGCCCTCACTATTTATGTTTGAAAAATAACACAATACTAGCAAAAACAACACCTACAGTTTGGTAGCTTAAAAATTGGGTCTACCACACCAGTGAAAAAGCAAGAATAAATAGAAGGAAAATCACTGGGGTCAAGAGGAAACTTCCATCACTCATAGAAAGTGCTTTCCCTTGTCAAAAAGCCAGCTCATCTTCATTTGTCAGTCAGAGGAAATCATGAAGAATTTAGCATAAATCCTATGTGGTGTTAATCATAGTAGAGGAAAGGGTTAAAGATCCCCTTGAGAGCAAAAACAATTCTCCTGGTATACAGTACTTTGGAGTTCCAGATTGTTAGGCTAGACCAAATGGTAGACCAGATGGAAGCTTTGCTCCTGGGTCAGAAGCTGAACATCCAGAAAAGTGTCCCAGGGCTCTCAGATGGGGTCTGTGACTAGGGACAGATGACTGGTGCATTCAGATCAAGTGTTCTTTGTTCCAAACTAAAATAACTTTTCAGGTACTGAGCCCTGGGATTTCAACCCAGTGCTTGTTAAATCACGGATGTACACCATAGTGACAGAAATATCGCCACCTACTAAAAAGAGCTATCCCTGGGAGTTTAAAAAACTATTTGCTAAACTAAACTGAAAAGTTTCTAAATTCCCACTTAGTTCTGCTCCTTAGTGCTATTCAGAATACAAATGTTTTGTGACAAATGTTTCTAATATTTTGGGACAGTTTTCATGCACCAATGATGAGATAAAGTCCCATAATAATTGGAGAATAATTATATCAAAGGTTTTGTTTCAGATGGCAGAGTTCTATTCCTTCTGAAACATCCTGTATTTGTTCATGACAATAAATCCCAAAGCTTGATGAGTTGATGAAGCCACTTTCTTTCTTGAGTTACTCATTACATTGCTGAAGTAGACATATTTTGTGTACAGTAGGGAGAGAAAGCAGGGTCAGTAATCATGAAATAGGCAGAAGTTTGCTCTGAAGGGCAATCTATACAGCTTGCATGGCATTGTAACTAGAAAGCTGACGGCAATTCCAACAGTGGACAAGAGAGCTATCCCTATTAGCATAGTCTATAATGTCTTCAACCAGATCTGAAGAATTAGCAGCCCAAAGACTGAAATGCCTGGAGCATAGAGCAGGCACAATCCTGAGTTCTAGCTAAGCCAGTATGGTGTGACCAAAAGGAGCACAAGCAAAACAGCAGAAAAGAGAGGAGAGGTGGTGTGGCTGTGTGTCAGGAGAGCAAAGTAAACAGCAAGTCCTGAGTACATCTGGCCAAAATGGAGTAGACAGCCTGGGTGTGCCAAGGCTGAGTTTAATAGTGTAGACTTGGCTGATAAGCTCTGCCAGGAGGGTGCCACATGTGCTCACACAAGACCCAGACTGGCCACGGGGAACTAGAAGAGATCATAGAGTCCCAACAGAATAGTTCTTTCAATTCATGTTCAAAGTTCAGCTGCAGGAACTGGACATGAGGCTGATCTCTATCCAGACTTTAAGTAGCCTTTTTGGAATAAGCAGATTAAAGCCAGCAGACATATGCTGTTTTCAAGACAGAAATGTGATTTTCAGAATGCTCTGTATGTGAAATGAGGGACGGATGGAGTCAGAGGGATTATAAAGCTGCAGAGGAAGGGAATGACATTTTTTTTTAAGATTTTTCCTCAAATTCTTCTAGGCTTCACTTGTCAGAAGTCACAGCAGGACAAATACTACAATAATATGCAGGACTTTATTGGTCATTAATGACAGAAACATGGGCTACACTGACTTAATGAAGTTGTTATCTGACTCATGTGACAGAAGTTGTTATCTGACTCAGGATTCAGGTGTATAGGAACTAGTTACTCAAAGGGCAATGCTATGGGTTCATTCTCTGCAATCTCTCACTTCTTTTTTCTCAGTTGGCTGTTCTCTTGGGAAGATCCTCTCATGGAAAGCTCAAGATGGTTAAGAGAAGCTCAAGGTTTATATTGTTACTTCCAGATTTGGCAAATTCTTTCCTGACAGACCCAGGAAAACCCTGGTCTTAAATTGTGTTAGCTTGCCTGGATCTCATACAAATCCCCAAAGAAATCAGTTTTCAGGAAATACAATATGAAATGGAACCAGGATGCCATTTCAGAATAAAGAATAGATTCTGGGCAGGCAAAACTTAAGTCTCCTACAGATCAAAGGATGGCTTACTCAGCCCCAAATGCTTTTCTTTATTATCCCGTACTTTAGAGAAAGGTATTCCTCCTCCTCAACAGCACAAGAGGCTTGGTGGAGTTTGATTTCTAGAGAGTTCAGGAAAATCTGAAGTTACTGTAATGGAAAGGATGAGAATCTGGAAGCAGACTTCACTGAGCTGTCCAAGGTCCCAGTGCCTTCTACCCTCACCCTTCGAGGCCATCTGATCTGATGATGTCTATGCCATTTGGCCATTAGAACTAACCTGTAGCCAGAGATTTCCTTATTATTCACCCATAGATGTATTTTCATTTCAGTAATTACCCAAACCCATTTGTTTGCTTGGAGCATCTTCTTCTCTACCTCACAAAGATGTGGAGAAGGAAAAAAATAAACAGAAAAAGAAAGAAAAAGCCTATTTTCTGAGAGTTACTTTTGAAACTGTCTTCTTTCCCATGAAGGAATTTCATTGGCACCATCGCCATTTCTTCCTAGATCAAGTGTGGTTTGGGGCAGAGGATTACTTCCTGGAGGAAGAGTATAAGATCAACAAACATGATTTTACTTTCTAATTAAGAAGATTAGCATAGTTTGGAACATTTATAAAGGAGAGAAGTTTAAAGAGTTTTTTTTTCCCCAAGTGACATGAAAATAGTTTATCCTTAGTTATAATTTCAGAAATAAATCAGTTCCAATTTTCTCAGACAAATGATAGCCGTGAAACCAAATTTTGTGTATAATTTCTAAAAATTATTTAATTTCTAAAGGAAATATGCAATTTCTAGTTGAATAGGGAAATACATTTCTTGAATGATGATGTGCCAGGCACTTACTAACATCGTTTTATTTAATCTTCACAAAAACCAAATAAGAAGGTGTTATTATTCACAACCTGTACACAGTCCAGCATTCTAATATGGAAAGTTAAATAACTTGCCTGAAGTTACTTAGCTAGTATGTGTAAAGGACTGGGATTTTTCCCAGGTCTGCCTGAAAACAAAACTTAAGCTCTTTCCATTGTTATGCCACCTCTATAAAATTGTATATTTTTAGCTATTTTGTATATCAGGGAATCAAAATATTCCAGGCCAGTTTTAAACATCACTTTTAGGTATTTTATTCTTGATGAAAAGGTGGTTAATTCTTTCCAGCAGTAGAATATATTTGGATGTACAGTATAGAGGTAATTACTTTAATTGCTGCCTTTATCTCTTCTCTTTTTATATCTTGTATGTAGGGTTTTCACAGTGTGGGTGTTGCTGCAATGTAGAAATGCTATTCTTCTTACCTTGGTCATTATTTCCATTCCTTGCACATTTCCCCTCCCTCTCTCCTACCTTTATACCTGGAATTCATCTTCTGCTTTCGACTTCATATCTGTACCACCCTCCTCTCCATCACTTCTCAGTGCCTTAGTTTTCCCATTGTTCTTCAGAGCGCTCACACTTTTATTGTTTCTGTTAGTCATTTGTATTAAAGGACTTCACTTTCCAACTTTTTCAGTGTTTTTTAAAATATATTTTTAATCTTATCTAGAGAATTATTTTCTGCTTGTCATCTATTCTCCCAATAAAGAAACTGAATTCTCTTCATTCTTAATAGAACTAGCTCTCTTCCTAACAGCTGTGGTACAGTTGCTAATGGTGAAGTAAAATCAATTACTGCTCAAAATAAAGATTTTGAGGTGAATTATTGATTCACACTAATGCTGTGTTTTTTCTAACTCACAAATATCCACCAAATGGATGAAATCAATTCAGAAACAGTGTAGTACCTATCCCTTTAAAATACATGATATTTCTTGGACAGTTTCTTCTCCCATATCCAATACAACAACATATTTTGTTTGTTTTTAAATCTTTGCCACCACTGCCTAAGTACCAGATTTCTGTCTATGTTATTCTCAAGAGTAGTTTTATGGAACAGGTACTATTGTTCTTCTCTATGACGCCTCAAGATTTCAGAAGTCTTAAATGTAGATTACAAATAACCTGAAGTCCTTGCTCACTTTTGCAGTAAAGGTTTTTCAAGAGCTATTATTTTAGGGGAATATTCCCCCATGCTGCTTTGGTCTTTATGTTGGTGTGCCCCAAAATTCATATGTTGGAACCAAACCCTCAAGCTGATGGTAGGAGATGGTGGTCTTTGGGAGGAGGTTAGAAATGAGGATCCTTGTGAATTGGATTAGTGCTCTTATCAAAGAGACCTGAGGGACCCTATTCATGCCTTCCACTATATGAAGACACAGAAGTCACCATCCGTGGGGAACTGGTCCTCACCAGGCACTGTATCTGCTAGGCATTGCTCTTGAACTTCCCAGCTTCCAGACTGTAAGCCATTTATTACTGTTGTTTATGGATTGATCAGCCTAAGGTATTTTTCTAAAGCAGCTGAAAAGTACTAAGACATTCATGAACAAGGTAACATAAACAGCAAGTGATTTTGCAAAATGAATTGAAGCAATACAGAAAATCATGAGAAAGAACATAGAGCACCTGAAACCCCACTGCCTTGAGACAATCTCCAGGAGCATTTGATTACATAACTTCCAATGTACACATTCTATTTCAATCATAGACAGCTATTATCTTTTGGTTTTCTTTCGCTCTTCCACTATCCTCCCTTATCCCACTCCCACAATCAGTCTTTACCACATCAAGAAAAGTCTTGTATCCTTTTGTTCCAAGCTATGTAATCATATACACATCTGTGTCTCATGAAAGCTTTCCTGATTTTCCTTATTAGATTCAATTTTCTGTTCTGCATTGGCCTTGTAACATGAACATCTCTACCCAGCACCTATATGGGTTTCAATTTAATATCTATTATGTTTATTTGATTGTTGTTTTCCTCCTGTGGTCAAGCTCTCTGAAGGCAGAGGTCACAATTATGTTGCTTTCCACTGATTTCCAGTATAGTGTCTAACACCCATTATGAGCTGAACAAATTTCTGAGTGAGAAGGGATAAATTTCTGCTTCTCTGTATACAATGCTATGTACTTTGTTGGAATAACCATCCCCTCTGCATAGTAAAGTTTTTCAGTCATCAAAATCCACCCAACTATACAAAAACTAATGTTGCAATGTATAAAGAACCAACCAGACTTGGACTTAAATCCCTACACTATTTATCTATAAGAACTTTGACCATTTCTCTTCATTGGATCATAAAAGGAGCCAATATAGGAACCCACTCTGCAAATTTTAATAATAATACATAAATACTTTCCAAAAATAAATAATGATGATGATTATTAAGATGTATTCACGAATCTCTGATCTCCCAGGTCATCATCTTTCTCTAAATTTTTATCATTCTAATTTATGCCTTCATAGGTACTATTTAATTATGTAATATCTGTTATTATTTTTCACTACTTGTTTCATGTTAATCTCATCTCAAAATCCAATTATAAACTCTTTTGAAGCAAAGACCCATTGTTCTCCATTACTTCTAGCAATTGCTGTGATATGTTCATTAAGTACTTGGCTAGTTGTTTAATTGACATAGAAACATGATATATTGATTGACTATGAGAAAGGCCTACAAAGGTATATTGCTGGTGACTTAGAGTTGACACTTTGATTTACTGTATAAAAAGTGTAATGCCATGGACAGATTCTATGAAATAAGAAAGAGAATTGACTTTTTTTGGTTGGAGACAGAGTAAAGGATAAATTTGACTTCAGACTCTGAATTAAACATAAGAGCTCCAAAGGTTATTTCTATTTTAAAATAGTACTCTACTCTGTGAATTAAAAGCCATGAAATATAATTTTAGATATGTGTGAATTGTTTCTGAATTTTAACAGACATAGACTATGCACAAATGAAGAATTTCTCTTTTTCTGAATATAATTAATGGTTCTTCATTAATATGTAAAAATGTTTTCATGCTTAAAAAGTTCCTACTACATAGAATCTCTTCTCTGGTTTAAAAGGTTTCTCTGTGGGGGAAAAAAAATAGACTAAATGGCAAGAGCTTTTAGCAGTTAAAATCTGATAGGAAGAAAGCTGAGCTTGAGTACCAGCTAAATGTTTATTGTTCTTGTCTCATTCACTAATGGGTTTAATGGTTTAATTTTATTTTTAAGTTTTTCTGGGAAACTATTTCTAACCAAATTTAAATTAAACACAGTGATTCAGAATAATTAGAAATCTACCTCTGCTAGGCTACAGGGTCTTGACTCTTTTGTAAGTACTTTTCTCTCCATTTCCCAGCTCCTAGTCATCAGATTAAAATTAATAAATATTGACTTGAGACTGGCACACAGTTTCTTTCTTCCTGAGTTTTTCCCTTTCTTTTATTTTCCTTTTGAATTGTCAATAGTTTCTAAGTGGAAATTCAAATTGTTAGTTGTCAAATTTGATGACAATTATTCTAGTTGTTTGCAGCTTCCAAGAAAATACACATTTATTCAATAATTATTTATTTACTTTGTCAGTATTTATTAATCATCATGTTCCATATGCTATGCATAAATGAATATAATGTACTTCATATTTAAGTAAAGCCAACCTACCCCTGGGTAGAAAATAAATTGATTTCCAAATGTCTCATTGGAGGGCTGTTCTTTTGTTTTTTTTTTTTTTAAGTAGAAACAATGGCTCCTACTTCGTATGATTAAAGAGCATGATAAGAAGCTTTCATCAGTTAATAGCTCTGTGCTTGTCTTTGACCCAGGGTATTCACAGTATTTAACTCTTGGTGATAAAATGAAATTTAACATGTTTATTTTTATTACTTTCTTTCAAAGAATTATTAAATTTATCATAAAGAATGTGATTCTAGTGGCTATTTCCTAGGTAATGACATCATTCATAATCAACACTGCAATTTCAAAGACTTCAAAAACATTTCTCTTTATTATCCATGGAGCTGTGTCTATATCCTGGTTGGTTAAAGAAAACTCATGAGATTGTCTTTAAAATAGAGCATACTGAGAGAGACAAAATTCAGTGAAAAGATCAGGGTGTTGAATTTGCAAAAAAAAAACAACTTTGTTGAATTTACAAAAAATTACCTTCATTGTACTTTATTGGAATTATTCTTAAGATGAAGAAAGTATCAAGATCTCGAAACCTGTGACAAATATCCCTTTCATAGTCATAGATTGCACAGAGAATTTATATCCTAGACTTGTTATTTAAAGTCTTTGGTGCAAGGTTTTTTAACCTGGGTAACATAAATCCTGGACATTCAATATAAAATATTATAGATATTGCATATTTTTATTTTGGTGGGAATTGAGGAAGATTGGTTGATATATTGTATCAGATTTTCAATGTTATATGCCAGAACAGCAAAGGAACACTGCTCATCTTTAAGTTCTAAATGGAATAAATCATCAGCCTTTTTATTAATCATTTTCTATTAGCCCTGCTATATAACAAAGGAGGTTTAACTGAAATAGGTTACTTCGAAAGCCCATTCAAGTTTCTTGGAAATTCTAGAGAGACAATCCAGGGATTAGGGAGACAGGAGGACATTTAATTTGAACTCAGTTTAATTTGAAGTCAACCCATGTCTAATTCAACCTGTGAGGTCAATTCTGTCTTGTTCATACCAACTGAACTTGCCATTCTTTCAACAAAAGGTACTGAGTGTTTCCTGTGTACTAGATGCCAAGCATTGGGGATATAGTGATGAACAAGAGATTTATAATTTCAGGAAGTGGATGAGTAGTAACTTGATTAATTAGGCCACAGGAATGTAGTGCTTTGTAGGATGGTGGCACCCAGAGCTAGTGTCAAGGGTTGGGCAAGACCTCTTAGAAGAAATAACTTTAAAGTGTTTTCAAGGAGGATGTGGGTGAGGATGAAGAGGAGAGGAGTTTTCAGCCAAAGAGAAGAGCACATGGGGGAACCTTTAGGTGAGACAGTGTGGTATGTGGGGGGAGATTGGGGACATTGAGCATGTTTATCATGTTCAAGGAGGGACAGTGAGAGGGGCTGGAAAGCCAAGCAGGGCCCTGACTGTGAAGACCTTAAGAACCAGGGGGTACTCAGATTTCTACCTTTAGGTCAGTGCACAGTTGTTGAAGGCTCTTAAACATGGATGTGACTGGTCTTGGTTTATGTTTTAGAAAGATGGCTCTTCCCCAAAAAGTAAAGAGAATTTATGGGAGGTGACAACTTCGGAGACAAGAAGACGGGTTAAGAGGCTGCTGAAGTATGCTTGAAAAATGCTGGCTGGACCATCATTTTGAAGAGTCTTCCTGAATCAGTTTACATCTTTCTGATCCAGAAAGCTTTTGGATGACAATTACCTGTGCTGTAGAGCACTAATAATGATTAACATTTATGGATTGTTTACTACGTGCCAGATCTAAGCATTTACCATTCATTAACTTATTTAATCTTTACAACAAACTTGTGATTGGCCCCATTTTGTACAGGAGGAAACAACCACAGTGAGGCTGAGAACTTTCCCAAAGTCATACAGAGAGTAAGAGTTAGGACTGGGCAGTCTGGCTCCTAACCACTGTACTCCATGCGGCCTCCTGTTACATCCGTCTTTGTGCGCTGCCTTGCCCTCTGGCAGAGCAGTGATCCTCATTCTGTTTCTGAAGGCCTCCGCCAAGCAAATTTTCAATGCTTTACTATCTTTGAATATTAAGTAGAGCTAATAATATGTTCTGGAAGGAAAATTGTGAAAGCTTATGAACAAATGTTAAGCAATTTAGTCTACCAGCAAAAGAAGGTGCTACATAAATATGCAAAGTTTGTTTGACTAGGGTTAGTAGAACTTGTGAATAGAGAACCACATGACACACGAATTCATTGCTCTTTGCTGCCTCTTGGGTTTAGGACAGGGAAAATGGTGGTGGCTGTGAAGTCACATCATTCTCTTAGTCCATGTATACTAACTCTAATTGAGGGATGTTCCTGGTATTCATACAGGGCATGGATATCCGCAATCGATAGACATCTAATTGTTCAAGAGGTATTATCAAGGAAGCATAAAATGGCAGTGATAAGCTTATCAAACAGAGACCAGTATTTGAAGGAATTCACTGGAAAACTGTGTAGAAATGACCTGTCTTGAGTAGAGTCCTTCAAGATTAATCCCTCTCTTTCTTTTTTAAAAAAAATTATTGGTACATATAAGTTATATAAAATGGTGGATTTCATCATGTCATCTTCATATATCCATAAAAATATAATTTAATTATATCTCCCTTTCTGAAGAGCTTTAGAAATGTGAACTCCAGTTGACAGCAACTATGTTTTTCTTACGCTGTCCTCAGTATGCAACAATATCTTGTAAAATGGCCTTTCTTTGAAAATAGGGATTAGCAGAATAGAAAGATGGATGAGGTCAAAAGGACCTCCACTTCAGTAGTGATGGGAGAATGCTGGAGACCACTGGGGCTTTTGGGTGTTGTCTAAGAAAGGGAGTTAGGAACCGCCGTTCGTGCTTGGATTCTGCCTCCCTCTGTCTCTTCCTAATGTTTTTAGCTTGATTTTCAAGGACAACAAGGGATGGAAGAGCTGAGTGCACTAGGTTTCAGTCTTGTAAGGAAAGAGCCCTCTTGAAGGATAATTGTGAAGTGGGAGTTCTGAGAACTGAAGGGAAACAATCTTAATCCTGACAGAGAAGACAGAAAGCAGTTTAGGACTGAGCAGTAGTTGGAGCACTTCCTAGTTAGGAGCTCATACAGTTCTCCAAAATTACACTGGAAAGTGCCACAAGTTGACCACAGGGAGCCACCTAAGATGTCCATCCACCTCCAACCTCAAAGGTCATCTTTTGTCCTCAGGCTCCAAGTTGTAGCCCATAAAATCCAAATGCCTAAAAAATAGATGTGGTATTGTTGCTGCTGCTCTTCGAATTTTTCCTTTGTCTCTCATTCTTTAAAGACAAGTGCTAGGTAGGAGGAGAGCTGGATAAGCTGCATCTCATATTGTAGAAATTGCAGCGGAAGATCCTTAGCAGGCTCACCAGGGCCTGGCTGTGTGGGTGGGCTTATTGGTTGCTGCTCACTGTTTGGTTTATGTGGGCTGGAACAGCTTGTCTCCTCGAGCTCTTTGCTCTTCAAATGAGTCTTGGGCTGTCTAGCCTTGCACTGTGGCCCATTACAGCATTTGAACCACACCCAGAGGATTTTCCTATGTAGAGCATTTTCTATACACCATAAAGTGCCAAGATAATGCTGCCATTTGATGACCGGAGGGTGTTTTTCCTCTGTTGTCTCTCTGGATAGGTGTCACAACATTACACTTGATTTTTATAGTGTGTGCCCTGAGGTTTACCAGAGTTGCTGAGTTAGGTAAATCATCATGAGTAGTGACTGTAAGTGCTAGAAAAGTGGCATAGAATGTGGCAGATAGGGATAGACACAAACATGTAAAGTGTGCCCTACCGTTCTGTGCCCCTAGCAGCTTCCTTCCTTCATTTCAATAGGGAGTATGATTACTGTACCATTTGCCCTTTCATATCCAAGAGGGTTATGGGTAAACATCGTCTAGCAAAGGAAAGAGAGAAGAATCTTTATATGCTTTCTCCTCCTCTCCTTTCCCTTTAAGTTCTGTAAAAGCTGTGATTGGCTAGATCATAAGTGGAAGGTCTTTAATGTCCCTTGGTAGGTAACACAGAAATGCATTAGATGACATGTCATAGGCTTTGTTGTCTATTGTTAGGGAGAATTGATTATTATGGGCTCACCAACCAGAACAGTGAGGCATAACTAGGTGATAAGACCCTAAGGATAATTTCAACAATGAACTCTGGGATTTGCTTAATTTCACTTTAAAGATATTTATTGAGCATTGGCTATGAGATAGAAGATATGCAAATGCAAAATCTAACATCATTTCTGGACAACATTAGTATTTCCTTCTAAGATGAATGTCTCCTTTATTTTTTTATACTCCTGGCAATGTACATCAATAGAAAGAAAAATATCACTCAGCCAGGAACCTTCTGGTCTCACTCTGTCATTTGAGTGAACTGAGCTCAAAGAGACTGAGTGACTTCCCAAAATTATGACTGACTGAGCCTGGACTAGATCCTATGTCTCCTGAATCTCTCCCTCCTTCTTCCCTCTATTTCACATGCCTCTTTACTTATGGTGTAACAGTCATGAAACTCAAATGAGTAGGAAAGGGAAATACAACATTTTTTCCCTCTAGCTTTTTAATTTCTATTTTGAGTCTTCATTCTACCAGAGAGAGGAAATGACTATCAATCAAGTCAGGGTCACTCTCCCCCATGCTTGTGAACTGTGTAGAGTCTGGGGTATCGTTTAGTGCAAAATCACGAGACAGGAGGGGCATCTCCTCCTCTCTATGCTCAGTTCTCTATAGTGCGTCTGCAGTTGTTTTCATCCTCACCTCAACTTTCTCTAATAGTTCAAGCAGCTCCTGTGTATCCTCCTTTGTTCTTAATCTCTAGACTTTTCCAAGTCTGTAGCCCTCTGTGCTATCTCTACATTACTGTCATATCCTGAGAGTCCCTATAGTCTTCCCAAATCAGTCTTTGATGCAGGTGATTCTATAAAATTGTCTTAAGTCCTTCTGCTCAGACATACCATGCAGATGTGTCTACTGCTCCCCTACCATGTCAATTGAGGAGAATATTACACAGCTTTTTATGGAAATGGTCACAGATGTCTCTATTGCCAGATCGTCCCTATAGTCCCTGACTAAACTCTAAGGTTCTCCCACCACCAACACAGACTTTACCTTAGGGGAAGACAATGTAGCAGAACCTTCTCAGAGAGGCACCTGAACCTAAGCTCTAACACTTTTCCTGTCTCCCTGTTCCTCTTTGGAATCTTTAGTTAGAGGATGGAAAGGCATGGTTGTTACTAAATTGTGTTCTTCTACATCTTTATATTTGGGCCTAGACTTTTGAAATTCAAAAGTCGAGTATTTGACCCCTTGTTTTGGTCAGAACTCTAGAGAAACAGATCATTAGAATATGCATATATATGGAAAGAGATAAATAGATGTATTTTAAGGAATCAGCTCATATGATTGTGAAGGTTTGCAAGTCAAAAATCCACAGGATGGGTCATTAGGCTAGAGACTCAGGGAAAGCCCTTTCTAGAAAATTCTAGAAAGTTCTAGAAAGAAGAAAGTTCTAGAAAATTTCTTCTTGCCCAGAGGAGGTCAGCCTTTTGTTATGGCCAGGCCTTTAACTAAATTGATGAAGCACAGGCATATTGAGGAGGGCATTTTGCTTTATCCACAGTCTACTGGTTTAAATGTTGGTTTCATCTAAAACACCTTCACAGGGACAATCTAAAAAACATTTGACCACATAGCTGAGCACCGTGAACCAGCCAAATTGACATATAAATTACACTATTTTCTTGTCTCTGGTCTGCTTTGTCATTGCTCCTCCAAGACAATGGTAGCTTCATCAGTACAGGGAAATAATGGCAGTTGCCATGAGAATGAAAGCAGATAGGGAGACTTAGGTTCACATTTTTTTAATACCTGCCATGCATAACTATGGCATGTATATATTTTTTAACTTTTATTAGAACTTCTCAGTATGCTATTTCATAAGTACATTTTCATTTTTGCAGATGTTTATCTTTGGTCTTCAAAAAATAAACAAACGAAGCCTCTTGAAAGTAGGCATTGGTTCTTCTTCCATTGATAACAGTGTTTTCTATCATTAGACAATAAGTTCCATTAATGGAAAAGATTTATTTTTAAAGCACAAGGTGCCACACTATATCTCTAAGTGATAGCTATGCAAGTTGCAAATATTTGTCACCAAGAAAACAGTTATCACCAGGCAAACGTGGAATAAATGTATTCATTTAACTTGATTTCTAAATTTTTGTTTTGATTGGAACTTGCATTTTTTTAATCTTTAAAATCAAAGGTAACTAGTCCGGTAAAAGTTCTCTACCACATTTTCCAAGGTGAGGAATGTTTTTTGTTTTTTGTTTTGTTTGTTTGTTTTCTCCAAACAGCAGGATGGTTTTTCTTCTTTGAGTGACATCTGTGTTCTTACTTTTTAAAGTGGATTTTCCCTGAGTGATTTTTGAAAAGCAGCAGAGTAATGCATACATCTTCTGTTGAGTGGCTGCGAGACCATAGGGTTTTCTAGAGTGAAGTGCCACCTGGTACCTCATAAATTCTGTGAAGCAGAAAGCAAACTGGGCTAAGTGAACAAAAGTGGCATATCCTTAATTACCACAGAACTATCCTTAATTATCTTCATGCCTTAATGTAATACTGCACATATCTGAGATGGTGCTGGATTTTCAAGTGAGTTATATAAGATAACCTTTCAGAACTGCAGGGACACCACCAGGGTTGCCAACTCACAGTTTAGAGGGCATCTTGGGGTCTCACATGTCATCAGTGTGACTGCCCATATTTTGACCACTGATGTCTAATGTTTTGCTTGGCTTGTAATTCTAAGAAAATAGCTTTTGATTTAACATTGAAGTTGCAGCAGCAATTATATCACTGAGAGCATGCTTAAACTTGCTCTTGATACTTCAGAAAGAAATAGAAAATAACAGACATGTTATTGTCATCAAAATGGAAACTGCAGTAATTATGTCATAATAGATTTAATCCATGAACTTCACTTGATCTCCATTTAGATGAAACTGTGATAATTCTACAAGCCTCAAAAATTGCCTCAAAAAGTGTTTAGAGTTCAGTCTTTCAACAAAAGATTTAAGACAGGGAATTTAGTTTTAAGCACATTCAATAATGACACTGCATTGCTCAAATAATCAGGATTTTTTTCAGTTTTTGCTATTTTCTATTAATTTATTCTCCACTTGTTACTGAGTGATCACTATATGCCAAACTGTCTAAAATAAGATAGACCTAGAGTTTAAAATAACAGAATAATTTGGATTGTTTTTTTCAGATTTGATATTGCTATGGGAGAAGATTTTAAAACATAGATTGTTTAATTTAAAAAAATTTCCACTACTGATTATTTTTAACTATTAACAAAATAGCTATGGTTGATCATCGTGTTTAGTTATGATTTCCATTTCTATAATAAAATTATTTTCTTTTGTAGTTGAATTCTCCAGATCAGAAAGAGAAGGGACTATGGTCTGGCAGTAATTTATAAAGGAAAGAATAATTAAATATAATCTATCAAACAGAGTAGTTTCCAATTAACTTCAAATCATTTAAACTTCTAGCTGTCCACAAGGAACGGAGAGAAGAAGATAAAAAATGGAGATTTGGAAAAGAGAAACCAGAGGATAAAAGCACATAAGATGGGGACAGGAAAAAGTTACTTTTTTGCTTTTATGGCTCATTTTTTTTGAATGCAAAAATAATTCAGTGTGATTAATGTGGTTGCACTGGATGTTATTTTATGGATAATAACATCCCTCAATATTCATTTTTAATAACTGACAAACAATGGCCACGGGCTTAGAGCAGCTCATTTCCCAACTTGCATGTGTAAAATTAATGAAGAATGGAAAGAAGATTTAGGCTTGAAGAGATCTGGTGTAAAATCAGAAGGGTCTGAGGATCAAGCAGTCTGGAACTGATAGGAAACCTTGGAGAGAAGAGTAAGATGAGTCATATAATAATTATTTGTCATAAATACAGACAAGTGATAAATATATGATATGTGATACAAAAATACTATTTAAAAAACAAAGTGTGCTTTATTGGGCAGCTGGATTAAGAAACAGGAACACTAGGGTACTTTGCCTATATCTTATTAGTGGGGTTCAATCACCTTGTGCCTATTAAAATCAGTAAGTTCCCTGTGATATGTAAAAATATATACATGTTACAGAGATATACATGTACTTTTACATGTACATATATATGCATGTATATGTATATACATGTACATATACATATACATATTTACAAGTATGTGTGTGTGTGTGTGTGTGTGTGTGTATCTATATATTTGTCCTTTCTGGTTCCTGGCACAGTGCTCCTAAAACTCTCAGAAGTTCCTGAGTGGCAGGAGTAAGGGGAAAACCTTTTGTTATTCACAGTAAGCCCTTTTCCACCCTGAGTTTGTGCTAATGAAGTAACTCTCAGAGAATGAGGATGGATTACCAGAGGAATCACTCCATGATCAGAAATTTAGAACTTTTGGCCCCCTTGGCCTCCAGGGAGGGGAGAGGGACTGGAGGTTGACTTAATCACTAGTGGTCAACAATTTAGTCATACCTATGAAATGAAACTTCCATACAAACCCTAAATGACAGGGTTCTGAGAGCTTCCAAGGTTGGCAAACACATGGTGTTTCTGGGCTTCTGGGAATGAGGTGCATCTAGACAAGGTATGGAAGCTCTGTGTCCCTGTACTTTGTCCTATTCCTCTTTTCCGTTTTACTGTTCCTGAGTTGTATTCTTTATAATAAATCATTAATAGTAAGTAAATTGGCCAGGCACAGTGGCACATGCCTATAATCTCAGGGACTTGGGAGGCTGAGGCAGGAGGATTGAGAGTTCAAAGCCAGCCTCAGCAACAGCAAGGTGCTAAGCAACTCAGTGAGACCCTGTCTCTAAATAAAATATAAAAAAGGGCTGGGGGTGTGGCTCAGTGGTTAAGTGCCTTTTGAGTTCAATCCCTGGCACCAAAAAAATAGTTAGTAAACTGGTTTCCTATTCTCTGAGTTTTTCTAGCAAACTATCAGATCTGAAGAGGGTTATGAAAACCTCTGATTTACAACCAAGTTGTGAAAAAACCTGGGGACTCACTACTTGCAATTGACTGATGTGGGGGCCAATTTTATGAGACTGAGTCCTTAGCCTATGGGGCTAACTCCTGGCAATTAGCATCAAAGATGAATTGCACAACACCCAGCTTTGTCCAGAGAGTTGGAGAATTACTCAATGTGAGAAAAACTCCCATACCTTTTTTGTCAGAAGTATTGTGTAAGGACTGAAAAGGGGGGTTTCTTTTATTACCATTTTTAGTAGACTTTAATTTTGGAGCATTCTAGGTTCATGGGAAAATTGAGCAGATAATACAGAGATTTCTCATGTATCTCCTTTCCTCACACATGTATAGCCTCCCCCATTACATTGGGGATAACTCTTGGTGTTGTACGTTCTTTGGATTTGGACAAATTTATAATAACTTGTATCCACCATTATATCATACAGAGTGGTTTCACTGCCCTGATAAATCCTCTGTACTCTGCCTATTTATTCCTTCCTCCCTGCTGACTGCATTTTGGTTTTGTTTCTTTAATTCAGCGTCCCCTTCACTAAAATGAACTCAGATGAATTAATCTGCTTTCATAGTTGTTTTAAGATTTATTTTGAGGGTGTGTGTTGTTTTGGAGAAATACATCTGTCAGAGTCTCTTCCTCATACCCTCACAATCATTCGCTTTGTGGAAATGCCTGGCTTCATTTTTTATGAACATCCCTCAGGAAGCGTGTAAACTACCATCTGCCAATAGTAGTTTGTGCAAAACATTAAAATCAATATTTTGTGCTATTACCTCATGTGAATTTACCACATCTCTGGTTGTATCAGAAATTAGCAAACATTAGAAGGAACTGAGTACCATGTTTTGAGGATTTTGTTTTCCCACCCATCCTAAACTTGGCTGTACCCATTTCACATAGAGGAAACTACGATTGAGAATAGTTGAGCCATTTCCCTAATCCTTGTTCTTTTATTAATAGTAACTCTCTGATACTTCTTAGAATATTTGTTATTTTATGAGATTGAAGTCCATGCTTAGCTTCATCTTTTGAATTTCTTCTTTAGAGAATGACATTGGGAAATGAACATTATCTATCCAATTGAAAGAGTTTGCAGTTTTTTCTAATGCTAAAGTATATATTCAGTGCATCATTTCTTTTTATTTTCAGATTTGCAATAATCCTGAAATGAAGATAATACTATTTGAAACTTAGAAAAACATAGTTACACATGAAATGTTATTGTTCAAAAATATCCCCAAGAAAATCTTTTCCTTTGAAGCCAAACTCCCACAGAAGAACTCTTAAACAAGAATTCTGAGAGTGTTGTGAGGGCCGCATGCTGTGTGTGCCCTGCAGTACACCTGGCCAAGTTGGTAGGACTGTCAGGTCAGGAATATGAACTCAGAGACCTGTTTTTTGTGTGTTAACCTTGTCTAGGCTTCCTCCACTCATGATTCCAGCTGGGGATTTCTCTGCTATTTCTGTTGAAACAGGATCATCTGATGTAGTTGGGCTACGGTGCAAAAGCATGGAGAAACCTCCCTGGAAATAATGTCTATCATTAGGAGGTTACAGATGATCACATGGAAGTCACCTGTGTTGTCTCTGAGAGGGCATGGCACTGAGGCCTGGATTGCGATGTGCACATCAGACTGTCTGTTCAGGTCCATGTTTGTTATTTAAAGTAGCAGCTAATACTTATCAAGCACTCTCTTTGCCTGACACTATCAAATGTTTCAAGATTTATCTCCTTTAAATCTTCTCAACAACTTGCAAGACTAAAATGACCATTATTTTCACTATAAAGATGAGGAAATCAACCCTCCCAGCAATTAATTTACTTATCTAAGGCCATGTAAGAGAGAACTGGGATTGAAACTCCCTAAGTCTGACTCAGAAGATATCACTGTTAACCACCCCACAGTGATTCCCAACACTGCCTATGTGTGAAAATCACATGGAAGCTTTAAAAAAGATACAGGCCAATGCTGTACCCAGGACCAATTAAGTGAAAATTCTGTGAATGAGGCCTGGCATATGGGCCTTTTAAATTTTTCTATGTGATTCTCAGGCAACCAATGTAGACAATTGCTGCATGACCTATTGCCATTCCTGGCACATTCCAAACTCCTAGGGGACACCACTAATTTTTTAAAAATTTATTTATTTTTATTTTTTAAAACAAAAGGATGCATTTCAAGCCATAGTACACATATGGAGCACAATTTTCCATTTCTCTGGTTGTAAACAAGATAGGGTCACACCATTTGTGTCTTCATACATGTACCTAGGGTAGTGATGTTCATCTCATTCCACCTTCTTTGCCTCCTCCATGTCCTCTCCCTTCCCCTACCTCCTCTTTGCCCTATCCACAGTTGCTCCTTTTCTCCCATGCTCCCCACCCCCACCCCCATTATGTATCAGCATCCACTAATCAGTGAAAACATTCGGCATTTGGTTCTTTGGGATTGGCTTACTTTACTTAGCATGATATTCTCCAATTCCCTGTAAATGTCATAATTTTATTCTCTTTTATTGCAGAGTAATATTCCATTATGTATATATACCATATTTTCTTTATCCATTCATCTATTGAAGGGCATCTGGGTTTCTTCCACAGTTTAGCAATTGTGAACTGTGCTGTTATAAATATTGGCTGCATTACTGTAGCATGCTGTTTTGAAGTCTTTAGAGTATAGCCTGAAGAGTGGGATAGCTGAGTCAAATGGTGGTTCCATTCCAAGTTTTTTAAGGTATCTCCATACTGCATTCCAGATTGGTTGCACCAATTTGCAGTCCCACCAGCAATGCCTGAGTGTGCCTTTCTCCCCACATCCTTGCCAGCACTTACTGTTCTTGTATTGTTGATAACTGCCATTCTGACTGGAATGAGACTGGTTTTAATTTGCATTTCTCTAATTGCTAGAGATGTTGAACATGTTTTCATATATTTGTTGATTGACTGAATATCTTCTGAGAAGTGTCTGTTCAGCTCCTTAGCCCATTTATTGATTGGGTTGTTTGTTTTTAGTGTTTTAAGTTTTTTGAGTTCTTTATATATCCTGGAGATTAGGGTTTTATCTGATGTGCATGTGGCAAAAATTTGCTCCCAGAATGTAGGCTCTCTGTTCACTTCACTGATTGTTTCTTTTGCTGAGAAGAAGCTTTTTAGTTTGAATCCATCCCATTTATTGATTTTTGATTTTATTTCTTGCACTTTAGGAATCTTGTAAGGGAAGTCAGGGCCTAATTCAACATGATGAAGGTTTGGGCCTAGGTTTTCCTCTATTAGGCTCAATGTCTCTGGTCTAATTCCTATTTAAAAGGTATTTTTAGAACATGAAGAATATTATCAGTAAGTTAAGAAATTCGTTATCCATGTGTTTAAGAATTCAATAATCTAGTCTGGAGATAAACACATATATTATCTTCATCAGCTAACTAACAATACAAGGCAGTACCAAGCTGATTGATTTGGATAGAAACCTGTAGAACCTACAGTTCTAAGGCTAAGTTAGAAGGCCTTTAGAATTCCCTGGGGATTCTTGGGAATCTTTTTATTAAATGTCAGGAATGATGTTTTTCTTCCTTCCAGGTTACAAACTAATTAATACGTTGCTTTTTTATGACCGGGTGAAAATTCCAGCAAAGGCAATGCCAATAATTGATTAGAAGATGGTTCTACGAATCTTATTTTCTATTCAAGTTCACATTCAGTGTCTGTCAGATGACACCCCACTGGATACTCAGATTTTTGTGATATGAGGTCTCAGTTGTAACTGTGTCCCTGTCCAAGGAGAACTCCCCACGATGTCCCACTAGTCCCTTATAGAAGGCACTACCATGGGTCGGTTCATCCATGAGCACACACTGAAAACAGGAACTTCCTCCAATGTGATCCAATGTGATTGGCAGAGATAATGCACAACTTCATCTTTCCCTGTTCTCTTGGAGCTTCTTGGAAAGAAGAAGGAATAAAAAAATATTTCCCTAATGTAGGACAAGATATAAAGACTAAAGAGCATATCAGGCCTTTATCTTCTTTCCCTTGTCATTTGTATCAATTGTCACTTAGGAATAGAATGGCATACACCTTGCCACATTGTCCTCTCCTGATTACAGGTAGCTGATTCCAAATGGTTAAGGATAAAGAAAAGATCATCACATGACAAAAGATGAAGAACCCCATCTTGGTCGGCTGAGGCATAACTAGCTAAGTGTCCTTTGGAATAAAATCTACTACATCGAGGTAGAGACAGTGAAAGGGAAACAGTCTTCGCTGGAGGTGCCTTTTGAATAGTTATGCCTGTTTGTTTGTTTCTTTTTGGTGATGATGATTGAACCTAAAAGTGCTTTACTACTATCTCTTGTCCTTTTATATTTTAATTTTTTTTTTAAATTTTTGAGACAGGGTTTTACTAAGTTGCTGAGACTGGTCTTGAACTTAATGATCCTCCTGCCTCAGCCTCCTGAATCACCCTGCACCTGACTCCATGTACATTTATTACCTATTCTAACAAATGTATATGCTATATGATGACAAATACAGAATTCTCAATGACAACAGTGATATTTGAAATAAACTTGTAAAACTAGATTTGGAAATTTTAGTAATGTGAGGCATTACCAAACAGCTGGTTTCCACTTACTGGTCCTGAAGAGGGTATCCAGGCCATTGAAGGAATGTATTGTTCAGCATATGTATGCAGATGTTTGTATTTACTTATGTTAGAATTCATGTGGTTTTTCACTGAGACTGAATTTTTTATAGATAAGATCACTATTCAACTATATTTTAAGTAGATAAATTAATAAGTGAAATGGAAAGAATTCTATTGAACATTAGATATATAAAGTGTAAGCAAAGTCCTCAATGTTTTTGTATTTTCCTTAACCCCCTCCTTCAATTCACATACAAAATACAGAGTATACCAAAGACAATGTATCTTGGTTCCACAAAATTCCCTCCTATTCACTTATAGTTAGCATTTTCTATTTTTAACTTATTCATGTTTAAGTTTTGTAAACTTTTCTTTTTCTAATAACATTAATATATGTAAATTCTAGAAAAATTTCTATCCCCTCATGTCCATCTTAAACACTTGAATGGATTTTAGTAAAAACATGATACTAATTTTTAAAGAGAAAAGGAAAAGGAGAGATTCATTTTTTTTTTCTCCCAACACTGTCTTTCTGAACTGTATTGAATAATTTTCTGGAATGTTTCTACTTGCCCTTCTTATTATGTCTGCCTTATGACAAAGATTGAATTCTCAAAGGGCAACTGATGTTTGAAATAAGTCCACAAGATTGGATTTTAGAAATGTTAATAGCAAAAAAGATCAAGCATTTTATGAGGCCTGCAAGATTCAGAATTATGCATAACAATTTTTATCACATAAAAAGAAAGCTATAAAGAGGCTCCAAACCCATCATTTTTCCTACTCCCCACATTTTTATTTCTCTGAATTCTTTTCATTTTTAAGAAAATTTGGACATTCCTATTAATATTAAGCTTTCTAAATTGGGATAATTT
>CM053400.1:141171395-141218761 GCA_028644305.1 Xerus rutilus
TGAATCCTGGGAGGTCGGAAGCTTTACACTTTAAGATAAATGGATGAGATAATATTTTTGTCCATATTTGGTTTTACTGTCTAGGCAGCCTGAGACTTTTTGGTGGTTAGAAGTGAATTTTTCTGGAACTTCTAACTGAAATCAGAAGTACTTCCACAGTCTTATAATTCTTACAATTTTAGAGTTTATCAAAACCTTCAAAAAGATCATTTTATAATTCAAAAGCAGTTCTCTTCCATTTTAACAAAGTAGTTGAACAACACCAAGAGATGTGATTCTGGGATGAATGCAGGATTTCGGGACCATAACTGAACAAAACAAGACCATAAACCACCAACAATGAGCTTTCAGATTTTCCAATAGTCATAAAAAAATAAATAACTATGCTCCCTGTAGGGAGCACCTAGTATCCATCCCAAGTTCAGGGAGAGGAATTCAGCTGAAAAAGCAAATAAGGTTATGCAGAGGCAAGGTACTTTACTTTTGTTAGTCATGAAACATCAGCAGGAAAAATCATGCCAAATGTTCACTCATGGTCAGGCAGTGGCAATACAATACCAAGGGGGCAGAACGGCCCAGTGAGCCATGCCACCCAGTTTCATGTTGACTAGCAATCACCATAGAGGTCAAGTCGTGGTTCACTCTCATCCATGTGTAAAAAAACCCTACTGGGGAAATAAAGTGGAGAACTGAGAAAAATTATCTTGATAATTACACAAAGGTATGAGACACATTTGTCCCATATGTGTAGATATGTCAGACCAAAGTAATAATTTCCTCAAATCATTCAGCTAATTCATTTTATTTTCCATTTTACTTTTTTTTGGTTAACACAGCTGATTAGAAAACAGATTGTTACAGGGAATTTTAAGATAAAGACATTTAGCGTCTCTTTTTTATTTGTTATCTTGCCTATTGCCATTAAGGAATAGTCTATTAAACTCTATCTTCCCTTAAAAATACTACAAATTTTAAAGTATGGTAGGGTATCTTCACTTAATCATCCACAAAACTTTTTTAAAGTTTCTTTTTCCATAAAAAAGAACTTGATTAGGAACCTACCCTGTATTTATAGAAAAATATTATGATCCACCCCCCCACACCATTGTTCAGTTTGGAAACTAGTAGATGGGACTTTAATTCAACAGAGTTGCTCTATATTTTTAAAATCCAGTGACTATTCCCAATCATGTTATAATCCTCCCCCTCTCTGTTCAAGAATATGCATTTTAATTTCCAGAGTGTAGTTTCATTTCTCATTATTTTGTGAATATAAAGTAAATATTTAAGTTGGATTCTAATCAAAGCCAAATGCTTCAGTGCTAGCAAGTGAAATATGTAGATTCACACCCTGCACAAGTTCCCTCATGTGCGTGGGAGGGGGAGTGCTTGATTGGCACAGAAGAGAGATTTCATGTACTTTCTTCTAGAAGCCAATTAAAAATTCCAGGTATCTAAGACTTTCAATTTGTCGCTTTTGCTTAATTCATCAGTTTATTTGATTATAAGTCCAGAAATAAAAATCTATTAAAATATTGATTTTTTAAAAATATCTTTGTGATTTTAATTATGAAAGTAATATTTAACTATGATTTAAAATTTTTTAACAATGCAGAATCATGTAGGTATATAAATTAAAATGTCAGTCTCTCTTTCCCTGATTCTGATCTGTTCTAACTGCTTTGAACATATTCTTCCAAATGTTTTTATGTATATGTTGACACTGATATGTGTGTATATATTATTGTTTTTCAATAGCAAGATCATATTATATGATGAGTACAATTGCATACGTAATTTTATTACAAAATTACATAGAATCCCACTTATCTTAAGTTTTTTGCCTTTTAATGGATTAAATTCCCTTTTAATATATTTTCAGATTGTTTTCAACTCTTCACTGGAACAAACCAGCATTGAAGTAAATATTCCCATATGTATTATCTTTGCACTCTTGTTCAAATAGCTCTGTATGGAGTATTCCTCAAAGTATAATTTCCTAATTAAGCTTTTTCCAACATGCACACCCACCCTCAGTCCATAGAAGTGGCAAGATTATTCACTCTTCACATACAATTACAAAGTCCTTCCTGAATGCAGCTTCTGGCTCTTACCACTATCAGTCAAAAAGCAACTGGCTTTCACAATTGTATCTGAATTCTAGCATTGAGGCTTTGATTTTATATTCATGCCATCTTTAGCTCCAATCTGAACAATCAAGAGCATGATCATTACTTTCCCGGTCTTACCCAGTTGATGACTATTTTCATAACCCTTCTCATTTTGACTGAACCCTTTTTCAAATCTTGAACTTGGTAGCTAAGAATTTCGAGATATTTATAGATGAGTGAAGAATACTTGCAAAGAAAGTTAACATAGCTAGAGTACGGGATCTGAAAGCATCTGTACAAAAGCTTTGTGGCCAAAATAGAATATACTTAATAGTGTGACTTCTCATCTAGTTGGTTGTTACCTACTAAATATTAAACTATTTTGAAAGATAGATGAAGTCTATAAATAAGATTATAAAAACCAATACTACAGGAAACTCCCAGAATAAAAGCTGACTAGCTTCATGGGCAATATTATTTTTAGTAGTGATGTATTAGGCACCCCTGGTCACACCACAGCGCTGGGCACCCCCTGTCATACTGCAGATCTGCACCAGCTTGCTTTGCCAGAGCCTGGGCAGTGCTGAGAGACCTGAGCCAGTGAGACTAGGTGCTGGGAAATCAGAGAACTGTTTGTCCTCATCCAAGCTATTGGAGCTTTGTCTACCTGGCAGGTGCTACTAGGTGACTGAATCATAGAGCACATTGGGTGACACTGATCTGTACCTCCTCAAAATAACCCATATTCTGGATTGCTAACAAGTACCTCTTTTCAGATCATTAGGGTTTTATTTATTTTTTATTTATTTTTTAGTTGTAAGTGGACAGAATATCTTCATTTTATTTTTATGTGGTGCTGAGGATTGAACCCAGTGCCTCACGCATGCTAGGCGAGCACGCTACCACTGCGCCATAATCCCAGCCCCAGATCATTAGGGTTTTAATTTCCTGTCACCTCAGTTATTTTCTCCTCTCTAGTCTACGACTTCAGATGTTCCAACAAGGCAGTGTGGGATTCATTTAAATTCTTGAAAACTCTTTTTAAGCTCAGTTGCCAGTGCAACCTTTGTGGCAGCCCTGGGTTGTTCGGTTCTGATTTGCAGTTCTCAAGCCAAACCTGAAAACTCAACAATTTGGAGGATCAAGGTGCAGAATAAGAGCAAAAAATAAATAAATAAAACCTGTCATTTGATGACACAACACCACTGATTAAGTGCTGTAGGGAAGGGAGAAACTAACCTCTCATTAGCATTTTGTTAGAGAATATGTCTCATTGAATATGTATGAGAAGATAATTTGCTTTCTGGCAGATAACTTGTTTAATACATCTGTTTATAAATTTTACTCTACTCTTTCATTATACCCAGTGTCCAGACTCTTTTTACTTTCTCAAAATTTTTTTCACTTAAACTGATGAGGACTGGTTCTTGTACATTTCCATAAGTGCGATATGACTCTGTTGAGCCCAGGCCCATTATGGGAACTCAAGTGCAGGTTTCAATAAAAGTTGCTCTTCTTTTGCAAGGAAGTGATTGTTACCCAAAGGCAACAGTTCCAAGGAACCAATATTTGTTCCAAATCTTTATTTCTCTCTAATGCCATGATTTAAGGACAAAATACATTTACCCGGCTCACACTGACACTGTGATTCACATGAAAAATTTCAGGCACAGTAACAGGAATAAACCATTAGTCCAAGTTCTGCATTCCAAAGCCATCCCTGACCTCCCCTCCCTGCTTGCCACATAGGAGGGTGTAAAGAAAGACTGCTGAAGTTCTAAACCACTACCCTCCATTTACTCCACAGTGTGAATGGCCATGGTCCTTGTCCTGTGGTGAAATCACCCTGGCAAACATTGCTGCTTTTGTCTCTCTTGATGGTGTCACCAACATTCCCCAAATCATCCACAGCACATCCAGGGTAATCTTTCCAAGAAGACAATCACTGTCCTTTTCAAATTTATTCCATAGCTTCCCAATGCCCGTAATGGTCTCAAATTTAATCTTACACATCATAATCTCCTAGAAACCTATAAAAATAATGATTCCTGGACCTCAACTCCATGATTTTGGTTTAGTAGATGAGACCTTATAAGTCATCTTAATTCCCAAAAGTATCCTAGAACCATTGCTTTTCAAACTTAAATGTACCTACACATCATTTATTAAAGTGGAGATTGTAACCTGGAACAGTGGTGAGAGTTAGCACTTCAACAGTCCCAGCCACTTGGGAGATGAGACAGGAAAATCACTTGAGCCCAGGAGTTTGAGACTAGCCTGGAAAACATAGTGAGATGCTATCTCAATTTAATTAATTAATTAATTAATTTTTAAAGAGCAAGTTGTGATCCAGCAAGTCTGGGGTGGACTTGATATGTTATGTTCCAGTAAATTCTAACATGTAAGTGCTAGTCTACAGACCACACTTTGAACAGTATAGACACTAGAGGATTCTGATGCAATGGTCAAAAATGCTGACCTAGAACTGAGGATAAAGTTAGAGCACCTTGTGAGGAATGTTCCCAGCACATCTGGCTGGGCTTCCTTTCTCACCATGGATTTTAGTATCTTGCTATCTCGCATCCTCAAATACCTCCCAGTCCTGTCTTTTATGTCCTAGTAATGCTGAAATACATGTATTCCAGCCAACATGACAAGATATCACCTACTTCCTTGCCTCCCCTCTGGTTACCCAGCAGGTTAGGTCCTATTTAGCTATTATTAAGCCACTATTGATCTCTCTCTTATGACATCCTCTCCAACTTACCCAGGTAGACTCAAGCATTCTTCACCTTCTATTTGGATTATGTCTTACACCTGGACTCTGGAATCAACACCTTGAACAACCATCATGTATATTTCAATTGCTGTAATGTTCATCTTCCATACCTGTTTGTACTCTCCTCAAAGGTAGAGGCTCTGTTCATCGTCATATTCAAACTCCTACTATAGTCCCTGGCACATAAGAGATGCTGAATAAATGTGTTAGATTTTGAAATGAGTAAATGAACACTAACCATTATAAAGTGGAAGGGAATTATCTTCTTGTATCTATGTTAGTGGTCTCTGGCTCTATCATCTAACTTCCTTAGAGTCATTGCAATGCCATTCACATTGGCACACATCCCTCGGTGAGGAAGCTATCAGTTAGAGTGACACTAAGCTGCATCCCCTCAAAATAACCCTGACACTTAGATTTCTAGTTGACATTGCAATCCAGGACTTGGGTACTGTAATTCACTCCCTTCTCAGAATTATGTTCTTTACTTCCTAGTATATCACTTTAGAAATTTCTGTTTTCTCCCTAATTACTTGAAGAATTGAGATGAACAAATGGTTGAAGTCCAGATGGGAGTTAACTTCATAGCCACAAGTCATTGTTTTTCTCATGTGCTCTATCAGCATGTGTCGGTATGTGCCAGGATACATATGATTTCCAAGTGGAAAGACAACTCAAATTCTCTGAAGAAACCTTAGCTGACCTTAACCTAGGCCAAATATCTTGTCTATGTATGGAATAAATATTTATTTGAAAAGATGGCTTTACTTCTTGCTTTATTTTTATAATACTTCTTTAGCGTCAAATTCTCCTTTTCACATTATACATCTCTGCTACTTGAGTTTAAAACCCCTATATAATTCTCTTTGAGATTGTGTATATATTAAAATAAAAACATCAACTTGCCTTTTTGTATTTTTCTTTACAATTTTTGCTTGCTTCAACTTATTATAGACTCTATTCTGATATTTATTGTTTTTCCAACTTATGAATATTCTGCAACCACATTAATCTCATGCTGGTTCCCAAGAGTGTTGTCCACTGGGACTTCACTTATCACAAATAATTGCACAGACAAGGTTAAACATCTTTGCAACCCTATCAGAAAGTCAACACCATAACCAGGAATTAAAAATGCTGTTTGAAGCAGGCATTTGAAGAGTATTTTCTTATTTTGCATCCAATTCTACCCTTTCTAAAAAAATCTTTTAAAGAGATGCACCAATATGGTTTTTAAGAATTTTATAATCAAGAATGCATTTTGCTTTCAGCATAAATCTATCATTTGCTTTTAACCTATGTGTGCACAGACTATATTTTGACAACCTTAATCTAGAATTTATTCATTGTTTACCTGTGTTTTCACTCTTCTCAGCAAAGTCTTCACATTGACTAGTAAATTTGTCAAAGCCACTATTTATTATTAATATCAACAAATAATTCCATTTGGAACATTAAATAGATTAATCAAGGCAGTTCCCATCAAACATACTGAAATGTATCCCTGTGATCTCAGGTGGTTTATAGGGATTTTTTTAATCCTTTCAATTTAATTTTATAAATACTTATGGCATATTAGACGGAGACAATAAAGCCAAGTGCAGTGGCTCATGCCTGTAATTCCAGCAGCTCAGGAGACTGAGGCAGGAGGATCTCAAGTTCAAAGCCAGCCTCACCAACTTAGCGAGGCCCTCAGTAATTTAGTGAGACCTTGCCTCAAAGTAAAACATATAAAAGGGCTAGGGATGTGACTCAGTAGCTAAGTGCCTCTGGGTTCAATCCCTAGTACCAAAATAAATAAATGAATAAGTAAACAAAGAGAGACAATAATAAACTACACTTTCATCCAAAGATGAGTTGGTGAGGGCTATTGATTTTTTATTAGCTGGGATGTCTAGGTTTTTTTCAACATGTGGTTTTCTGTTAGCTTTGGAACTCTCATTTTAGAAATGTATAGATTTCCAAAGGTAAATATGAGGTTCTGCATGTATCTCTACTATATTTAGTCTGTGTTCCATACTTTTCATTTTAATCATAATATCCAATACACTGTTTATTCCTAGTAACTGAAAAATGTCATAAATACGAATTCTGTTCTTTGAAAAAGATTGTTAAAAAAAAAATCACAGGTGCCAGGAGCATTTCCACAATGGTGCCAGAGAAGGCCTCTCTTGGGTTTTGCAGCATTACTGATTCTTAACCTTGGAGAGAGCTTATCTCCCTTGAAGGTTTCCCAGAAGAAATAATAAAATATAGCTTAACTTTATTCTAAAATTACTATCCCAATGATATCTATAATAATATATTGTGGAGAACAAATTTTATTGAAACAGCCCTGTCAGTAAATCCAGATTCATTTTCTCCTATTTTTATAGGAAGAACATTGCTTCACAGATAATGGTAACCATCTAGTTGTCTTTATCTTTTTCTTTTTTTTAAATGAATTTAGTATATCCATCCCTGAGTCTCATTTGAAAACCTTCCAGTTTTCCTTTATAGCCAACATTTTGTTTTACTTGTTTGTGAAGAAAATTATCAGTTGATTTTTCTGTTTTATGATCACCTGAACTCAAACATGAATGTATTTCAATATTTTCACCTTTCAGAATATTTTTCTCAGCACTTGGGCGAGTATGAGAATGTGTTAGCAGCACTGGAAGACCTGAATCTCTCCATCCTGAAGGCAATGGGAAAAACAAAGAAAGTAAGGCAGTGCCAGTGTTTATCTTTTATAAAAATATTTCTTTGAAAAATATTTTCCTTGAAAAATCATACCTATTTCTTAATGTGCCATGAAAGTATGGATTTCTTTTTTTCATCATTGGTGACTTACTTTTCTTGATACTAAAGGATCTATTTTATTTACTAAAGTCTAATTATAAACACAAACTATGTGCCAGAGACTCTGCTTTGTGCTGAGGATACAGAGATACAAAAAGGTGTTCAGGCAGCTCTGAGTCTGGTGGGGACACACATGTGTAAATAAATAATTGCATTATAGTGTGGCAGAGAGTATCACAAGATGGGACACCTAAGTCATTCTGAAAGCATGGCACCTGTGAATGTAGAGGTAAAGGAAATATTATAGGTAGACAAAGTAGAACTTGACATGGAATAGCATGTGCAGAGGCTCTGTACCAGCAGGGGCACAGGGCATTCAAGGAAATGAAAATAGACAAAAGACTGAATTAAAGAAAGCCAAAGGATGGCTCCCTGTGAGACGAAACTGGAGTGGAAAGGGGATACACCTTTCATGATGTCAACAAAACTAAGGATTTAAGCCTGTATCCTGGATGCAATACAGAACAGAACAAAACACAACAAAAATGGTGACTATTTTAAGCAGAGAGATGAAAGCTCATGTGATCTTTCAAAAAGATCATATAAGAACTGGTTTGGGATTGTGGTGAGAGTATTGGAGGATAGAGTCAGGAAGATGAATAAAGAGGTTAGTTCACTAGTCTAGTTGAAATATGTTGGAGTTTGGAGGTTCTGGGAGAAGATGTGAGGAACAGAGAGCAAATCGTACATATATTTGACAAAACAGAACTTGGAGGAAGACTGAAGCTGGGGGATGAGAGAAAGATGTGTATAGGAGGGATCCTGGTTTTTAGCTTGTGTATCAGAGTCATGACTCTACTCTGAGATTACTGGGAGTGGACCAAGTTTGAGGAGATAAGATCATTAGTTCTCTTTTAGACATATTGAACCTAACTTCCCTTAGAGACATCTGAGGACAGTCAGGTAAATCTGTGGCTACAAAAATCTAGATGTCATAGGTAAGGTCTAGACTTGGAGATATAAATTTATGAATTGCCAGTACTTGGGCACAGAACTTGAATGATATTATCAAGAGAGAAAATAAAAAGTACAGTGAGGAGAGAATATAACATTGTGTCATAAGAAACTTGAAATTTTGATGATAAGAGGAAAAGAAAGAGCCAGCAAGAGAATTAGAATTGGGCAGAAAGATGTAAGAAAAGCCCAGAAGGTGTAGTGTCCAAAAGTTGAAGAAGAGAATACTTCAAGAAGTAAAAAGTGGTCAATAGTGTTGATTACTATGTAGAAATTAAGAGAAATGAAAATTAGAATTCCTATTATCAGTGAATTAAGTAACATTTTAGAATATAAGATGCATGACAAATACTAAGTTTTTAAAGCATCTATGGAATTTCTGGTTAAAGACAACAGATTTATACATCCATCAAATTCTGCTTATTCCTGAAGCCTTATGAGAAAGACTGGAATGAGATTCTTTAAATGGCCAAGGGTATAGTAACAAAATTTAGAAACTGGAAAGCTGATGGGCAAGTGATAACTGAAAGAATACTTGAGATGTTGAACTACTTTGCCTGCAGTGGAAAACAGGATGTCAGCCACTTAGCTTATGAGAAGGCTCAGGAATCAGGCACTAGTTGCCACAAGAAGAGGAGGGTACAGGTTAAAGTGGAGTGACCTGCTAGGAGCCTGAGTAAGAAACAATTAGATCCCCAGATCCCCTCTTCTACTTCACCCAGCTGATCAATGGCCTCTTTGTCAACCCAGGTTGAAAACAGATTTGTTTGTGAAAAGGGTAAAGGAGGTCTCTGTTCTGGGGCAGTATCAGACACAGTTGAGTTCAGTAAAAGTTTATGCAGTAAATAAAAAGGTCTCTATAAAGCCAGATGACCAAAAGGAGGCAAATTAAAACTGCTGAGCAAGGCTTTACTGAGGTATACTCCCGGGCGAGACTCCTCAGCCCAACAGACTGGGTCCAGGAGAAGCGCACAAGTGCTCCGTGGTATAGAAATTTTAAGGGCCTAGGGCAGGAAGGGGAGGGTTTGGGGCAGGAGGAGGAGGGCTTGGGGCAGGAAGGGGAGACTTGGGGCAGGAAAAGGACGTATTTGGAGTCCCATGTCCCCTGGGGTTGGTTAGGGAATCCTGCTGAGATCAATGTCTTTCCAAGATGAGTCAGGAGAAGTCCGCTGATTGTTAGGAGATGCCATTACTGCTTACGAGTCAGCATCTGATTGGTTATTCTTTTGCGCATGCGAGCTGCTTGATGCTTCCTCCTTCGGCCCCCTTAAACCGACCTAACATCCTGGCCTTTTTGATGATATAGGATGGCGAATTAGGTCTGGCTACTTCCTGCTGGCTAGGGGTGCTGGAGGGGAGGAGATGGCTCGGGTGTTGGTTCAGTAGGGAGGCGACTGTATGGGTATAGGAGCATCTGGTTTTAAGTCACTCTGGTGATTTCTTCTAAACACTTTCGGGCGAGTCTGAAGAGACAAGGAGCAATCATTAATAGAAGTCCTATTACTAATATAGGAGTGAGAATAGGAGTCAGACAAGTAATGAGGATAGAGTTTAGCCAGGCTGGCCAAGGGTCCTCTGATTGTTGCTGTTTAAGTCTTTCACTTAAATGACAAAGGGTGTTGATATTCTTCTCTACCAATCCAGTTTTGTTGATATAGTAGCAGTGTTCTTCTTTCAGGAATAGGCATGTTCCTCCTTTGTTTGCTGTTAGGAGATCCAGGCTCAACAGTTAATATTCCTCAGTTTGGTCTGATATGAGACAGAGCATTGCAGCACACAGGTGGGATGAGGTGTCTTGATTCAATCTAGTAATGTTGAGAGTGACCACCCAATTGCAGCCAGTGGAGGAGCAATCGCCTTGACCTATGAACTGAGAATGGGCGACACCATCCTAGTGCCATGTTGCTTGAATGTAGAAGCGCCACCTGTGGGTTGGGATGGAGGCTTGGGAGAGATTAATGATTAGCAGAAGAAGAGGGTTGCCCAGAAATTTTGAGTTTGGTGGGCCCCAGCATGGTGGAAGTCCAGGGCTGGGCATTGGGGGTAGGTGCCTTTTTGAGGTGGGAGACATGGTACCAAGGGGGGTGGCCCAAAAGCTTGGCCACTGTCGGGGTAGTAAGTATGACAGTATGGGGTCTCATCCAGCAAGGTTCCACCAATTGAGGTTGCAGCTCCAGAAGTAAGACTGCATTGCCTGGTTGAAGAGGGTTCGAGTAGGTTTGCAGATGTGCTGGGATTGAGGCAACAGATGGCACAGGAAGGCAGCGGTCTGCATGTTCCCTAGGAACTTGTGTAGAAGGGTGAGATAGGGCAGGTAGAACACAAGGGGAGGAGGACTGGTTGGAAAGCTTTGTTGATTAGGAAAGGGCACCCATAGAGTAGCTCAAAGGGACTAAGGCTTGAGGGGACTCTAGGGGCTGCCCGAATTCGAGTGAGGGTCAATGACGGGAGATTGGGCCAGGAAAGCCTGAGTTCAATAGCAAGTTTAGTGAGGTGATCTTTGAGGATGCCATGGGCCCTCTCAACCTTACCCGAGGACTGGTGTTGGTAGGGGATGTGGAGCCTCCAAGTGATGTTGAGGCCTCTCTTCTATCACTAAACTCCAGAGCTTTTGCAGTATATCCTGTAGGCAGATAGGAAGACTTTTTTCTCAGAAATCCTAACAGCACAAAAGAAAAAAAATAATCTACAGTTTCTTCTGTGATGAGAGCCTGACCAGGTCTCCCTGTCCTCCTCTCTAGTACGAATCAACCAGTTCCTAGCCCACCTACCATTAAATTCAGAGTCGAGCCAGAGAACAGCATAAACAAACAAACAAGGAAAGAAAGAAGAAAAGAAGGGAAGGAGGAAGAGAAGAAGGAGTTGACATAGGGGATTATGTGGGAAGACGAAAACTTCAAAAAATATTATCCTTCACTTCCTTGAAGAAATAAGAGGAGCTATTGCATTCATGAAGAAAGATAAGATAACAAACAATGGAGAAAAAGAGAGAAAGAAAGAGCTGCTGGAAGATAAAATGGGAGGGCAGAACTAATTTTAGAAAATAAAGTTTAGAACATCTCCCAAAATATAAAGGAAAACAGAAAATCGAGGCTTGAGCCTACAATGCCCACTACCCAAACATCAAATTGCAGAAAGAAAGAACAAAAGAAACAAAGTGGAATCAGAATTCATTTTCTTTTGACTTCTTCAAGACTTTGGAAATTGCATAATTAACTTCATCTCTTGGGAATTTCTCTCCAGGAATAGTCATTTTAAAAACCTCTTCTTGGTGTGGCTGGCTGCTTCTCCCCATTCTTTAAGTCTCATCTTGAATATCATGGCCTCAGGAAGGTCTTCTCTGCACACCATACCTAAAAAGTTCATCTCTCTAGGAATATCTCATTTGTTTCCTGCTTGTAATTATCAGAATGAGTAACTACACAGTTTATTTATTTTTTGTAGGGAGAGAGAAGAACGGTGTCACTTCTTACTTAACACACTTACCCTCAGCCCATCACAGGACCTGACAAAATGTATTCAAAGATTTATTGATGAGTTAAATAAATTTATTCATCAAATGAATATTCATGCAACTCCCAAAGCTAAATACTTTGGGAGAAAAAGCATTTTCAAGAAAAATCTCCCCTCAGCCCATTTATGAAACTTTATTAATATGAAAGAAAAGAAAAGATATGATTTTCCTTATTTTCTCACAGATGTGCACTGAAATCATGTCATTTTCCTTGTACAAATACAATGAGGCTTTGTGGAATTTAAATTGAGGTCAATCTGTTATTTTGATCTCTTAAACTACAAAAATTTTTTCTGGGGAGAGGAGGATATTGACACCTAGAAAAGCATTTGACTCATATTACCTTACTGCTTAATTAAGCTTAATTAAAGAAAACATGTGCCTTTGATTTTTTTTACGAAAAAAAGGAAAAAAGAAGAAATGGTAATAAAGAAGATTAGAAAGGGTGTCTCAGTGTGATGCTCAAAGATGAGCTACGTGTAGGAGCTATGCCATTTTTTCAAGCTGCTGGTGCTCTGAGACCTTCTCCATGCTGTCCAGACAATAAGGTCTTCTGAGTGAGAAAGATTCTTTTCGAGAATCTCAGTATATTTTTACCCAGATGAAAAGTCCTGTCTCAGTAGGAAAGGTTGACTATTCCAGGCTTTTATGAAAAATGAAATACAAGCCGTTTGTGGTCTCTCTTGACTGGCAGTACATCTGTTTGCTGTGTCAGAGAACAGATTAAAAGGGTTCCAACTGCTCAACCGAAACCCCGGGAGGTGACTCAGGACAAATATAACGTGTCATCATTTCCCTTCTCCTCCTTCTGAATCTAAGACTTTCAACACATTCTCAAGGGCTGCCTTGATTATTTTACTTTGCTTACTTTTCTGGAACAAACATCATAGATTAAATACAAATGATCATTTGAAAGCCCTGAAGGTAGCTAAAACCAGATCCTTCAGTGTAACTTTGGACTTTCTCACACACACACACACACACACACACACCCATACAACCATTAGGTCTGTCAGTTTTTCTTCTTTCTAGAGTGGATGATAAATGAACTTACACTATGTGAGGTGATGGTAACCCAAAACAAAGGTAGAATTCTGGTGCTAAAGATAAAGTTCAGTATATTCTATGCTATGTAAACATAAACGGAATTTTCCTGTTTATTGGTAAAACATAACAGGAGATCTATAGAACTTAAGGGAAGAATGGTGTTCTTTAAATAATTATTTAGGGTTTAGTAGTCACTTGACTGAGTATAGCCATGAAAACTTCCAAAATTAAAATGTGTGTGTATAGTTTTTATCTAAAAGTTATTTTTCAAACAAACGTATCTTACAATCCATCTTCAATGATAGTAAGGGAATAAAAGACCAGAGTTGTGGCACAGCTGAGCCTCTATCATCACTCTCGCTTTCTGGGATCCACGTGATTTCTTGCACTGGCACTTGTAGTTCTTCCCCTCAACCTCCCATCCCTCCTCCACCACTGTCTCTTGTGTTTGGCATCCTGGCCTCCCTGGGTTCCATATGCCTTTCACTATGTAAAGGCTATAGTAGTTTATTTTATGACTTTTACTATAAAAAAGAAGAAATACTGGTAGGTCTCAGTACTTCTCTATGGGGAAAATATCATTAACTGCTACAAGTTGATGTAGGATTTATCATGAAAAATATCCCTTCTTTCAGGCAAAAGATCAGAGCTGAAATGGCATCATGTGTGAAAGAATGAAATGCCCTCTTAGTCTTATAGAAGACAGGTATTTTCATTCTTTGTTATAGTTTCATTCTAATCTTCAATTTCATTATAAGTGTTCATCAAAAATAAAAAGAGAAAGAATTCTTGAACTTTAGAGCAGCCATACAAATATATTTTCTAAAAGGCTTATTTGAGATACCATTTGTTTCTTGGAATGATCTCTCTTGGATGTGAGGGTGTTGAGAGAGTAGGTAGAAAGTAGGGGCATGGGAAACAGGAAAGAAGGGTCTTAAGGCTGCAAATGTAGGCCAGTTGGAGAGAAGCCCTGAGTTGGGGCTAGGCCTTGGAATCCTCAAAATCCTGGCCCAGCTTTTTCTCAATACCTAGCAAACAGGAATGCCAGGCCTCAGGAAAGGCTGTGGAATTAAATCACAGGATGTTGTCCTCTCAGAGGAGACCTGTGCACTGAAGTACTCTTTAGTGCCTGCAGAGAATAAAGAATCCTGGGCAGAGGAACCTACCACCTCTGACTGGGCAAGAAGTGAGCAGAGCCCTCCTAATGCACATAAGTATGACTTTGAGGGTAAATTGAAGGCAAGAAAAAGCCACTTTGAAGCTACTGATAGAGCTTCTCATGGCAAGGCTCATGAGAAGATTAACAAGGCAGTGGTTAGGTGGTTATGGTAGGGGGATAGAGGACAGAGGCTCAAAGCAAAATCTGGTGATGCTCAGGACTTGGGTGGGCACCCACCTGGCAACCACATCATTTGTTCTTCCTGGGCCCTGCTGCAGCCCCACCAAACTCCTGGCCACTGATGTGACTTCTCTGAGCCAAGGTACCAGACAAAGCCTAGTGACTCTTCCTTCTCGCTGACTTAAGGCTTGAGTATCTGTGAACAGAAAGGGAAGGAGCAATAACAGATAATGCCAACTAGTGCTTAAATGGTGTCTTGGAGTTTTCAAAGTGTTTAATATACATTATTCTATTTGTTCTTTATAACATCCTAGAGAAGAACTTTGACAAATAGTAATATTCCCATTTTAAAATGAGAAAACTATCCACAAAGTGGTTAGTGGACTTATTGAGATCATAAAGATAGTGACATTGAAATCAAGTAATTCTGATTTCAATATTTCTTATTTAAGATATGGGTGATTCCACATTGAACATATTATATATACACAATTCCAAGTTGAATCATGACATGCACTAAAAATTCTGGTATTAGATAACTTTGGTTTTTGGAATAAGTGAACTCTCCCGAGTTCAGCTGTGGATAAACAAAGATACAGAGATTTCCAGGTGTTTTTTATTAGAATTATTTTAAAGTTTGTTTTAGACAAGTAGGTGTCCAAAGTTTAATATAATATGTGAAAAACATATAAAAGGAATTATGGACAGAAGTAGATGATAATTAAATGCTGACATAATAATTAAAATGCTAAAATCAAAAGATGAAGTACATAAGAATAGTTCTAGGAAAGGAGTGTCATACATTGTTTATACATAGTTTGTCATCAGATGAATAGATAGAACTTTGATTAAAAAAATAAGAGAAGTTACATGCCATGTCGAACAAGGAATATTTAGCTTTCTGTATACTAGAAGGGTGAAATACATCATAAAAAGAAATGCTGATATACTCAGGAGCAATAAGCAAAAAATATTGGTGTTCTTCTGAGCTCTAGATAGATTTATAGGGGATCCAAAAGCATCCAAATAGGAGTTCTGTTGATTTGTTTTCCAAATATTTAATTATTTCATTACTATTTCTTGAACAATCCATTCTTCATCCAGTCACCTAAAATGTCACTTAATACTTGTACTAGTTTTGTGTCAAGGTTTACTAGTCTGTTCCACGATAATGATGTTTCTTCCAGTATCAGTAATACATTATTTTAATTTTTTTTTTTTTAGTACCAAAGATTGAACTCAGGGGTACTCCACCACTGAGCCACATCCTCAGCCCTATTCTGTGTTTTATGTAGAGACAAGGTCTCAGAGAGCTACTTAGTGCTTCACCCTTGCTGAGGCTGGCTTTGAACTCGCGATTTTCCTATCTCAGCCCCACAAAGTGCTGGGATTACAGGTGTGTGCCACTGCGCCCAGCTTATTTTAATTTTTGAATACTTAGATATGTTTAAAAATGTGAAGGTACAAGTTTTCCCTGATTACTCTTATTTTCTAAAAATATTTTCCTTCTGTTTTTCCATTTTTCCAAGTTTAGTAATAATTTTTTCCATATCTTAAGGGAATTTTTCATAGAAATTTTTATTGGATTTTCATTAAATTTGTCAAGTAATTTTGAGAAAATTTTCATCTTTATGCTATTATTCCTTCCCTTGCAGGAATGTGCATACTTCTCCATTTATGCAAGCTTCCTTTTATGTCTCATTAAAATTTTTATGATACTTGACAGTTTCAAAACATTTCTTTTTAAATCAATCCATAATATTTTATATCTTGGTTGCTTTTATGAATCGTCTCTTTCTTCATCTTCATAACTTAATATTGGTGGAATATTGGAAAATGATTGATTTTTTTACATGTATTAGTAACCAGGTTAGCTACCATCTTGAGTAGCTGCTCCGTCTATGACATGTCATTTATCTTCCTTTGCTGATAATCTTGGCTTAAACATTGAGATCCATTGCCACTGTAGAAACCAACCCCTCTCAATCTGTCTTTCAAGGAAATCAGTCAATCTGTACACAGCTTTCAGCTTCCTGATTCTTTTTCTGATCTGAACTTTGAAGTGATATTAAATTGTTTTCCATAAGGTTTCAAATTCTACTTCAGTGCATAGGCAATAATAAAGCATGACTCTACAATTTAGAATTCTATCTTAGAGGAACAAGATCATTTTCTACAATACCAAATTAGCTTTAAAAAGGTTAATTCACACCTAGCACAGTGGTGCACACCTATAATCCCAGTGGATTGGGAGGCTGAGGCAAGAGGATCTAAAGTTCAAAGCTAGCCTGGGCAACTTAATGAGGCCCTTAGCAACTTAGCAAGATCCTGTCTCAAAATAAATAAAAACGACTAAGCTATAAATCAGTGGTAAAGTGCCCCAGGTTCATCCCCAGTAGCAAAAAATGAAAAAAGGATAATTCACAAAGTACTACAAACACAGACTTGAAAAACATTAATAGATTCTTTGTATATTTTTATCCAATGAAGAAAGCCACAAAAACAATAAAACAGTGGACAAATAGGTAATTAAACTTAATGCTCAAAAAAGGTTGAGGTCAGTGTTAACTGATTAGTCAGATAAAACTTCAGGGAAAGTTCCAGAAGCTTCAAAGAATGGGCAGATTTTCAACCAACAGAGGATAGAAGAAACCATAGTACTAACTTTTCTTTGATGTAATAGGAGACAGTTCTGAGGGCTAGTTCTGCCAGAAGTGCTCTTTCAGGTCCAGAAGAGCAGTGGTTTGTGGATGAATGGGTCAGGTCAGGCTGACTGTCATTTGCGGGATGTCATCCTGTTTACTCTTCCTTGAATGTGCATAAAATACCAAGCAGTGATCTTGCAAATAACTGTTAGTTGAAATGACTAACTCGACGAATTCCTAGAGCTGTGACAGTTAGAGCCTCCTAGTGGATATCTTCTATACCCCAAAGCCACAGGGTCCCTATTAAGAATCACTTTCTCATGATTACTTCCTGTTCTTATGCAATCCTCTCAACCCTCCTTCTCCTTCCCTCACCTCAACCAGAAATAAGATAGTGAGAAATTATTTTTATTTTGTTATATACCTATGATTTTGAATAGCTATTTATTTTCTTCATGAGAATTGTTTTTACTCTATTGTTCTTAAATTGCTACCTAGAACACTTATGTTCTTAACAGAAAATGAGAGTTAATTTTCTGCTTAACCAAGTGATGAGTACCAAGTACACTATTTTACTTTAACAGAAATGTTGGTTTACTTTGCCTTAGGATATAGTTCTGAACCACATTGCCTGAGTGAACTCCAGTCCTATTTCTGAAGAACTGATCTTTGAAATTTTAAAAGCTAGACAGAGGAAAGAAAAGTTAATACAAACTACAAACTATTAGAGGGATATACAACACAGCATATCATTCCTTCTGTCATGAGATTCAAATTTGATATGGCTCTTTTTTTTTTTTTTTTGCCTAAAGTAGAAAAGCACAGAGAGAGAAAGATTGAAAATCAGTCTACGTTATATTCCTCATATCTGATCAATTATCATGTTGAAGCTGTTCTTTCTCTTTCTGGTTTGCCATCACAAACAAAAAAAACTAAATATTATTTGAGGATTTAGTTTTTCCAAAGTCATGATTCTGATAGTACATTTAGAAAGAAAATGAACGTGTGCAAAAATTTATTATAGGTGTCCTCTGCAAGGCTCCAGAACAGGAGAGCTCATAACCACAGGGTGGTATGCAGTGTGTTCCTAATGGGACAATTTATTCAGTGACCTCTCAGTTTTGTAGCAATACATGGAATGCACCTCTATTAGCTCTGCAAGGTTATTGAATGGGTCTGGGACCTCTTAGTTTCTTTAAACTCGGATAAACTTCCATTTGAATTTCTATTTTGGATCTTAGTCACTTTTTAGGACTACCAATTGTCCTACAAGTGGCCTGGCTTCCACATGTATGGGAAGGAGATATTTTCATTAGTTGTGCAGATGGGTATCAGAATGCTGACTATGTGTTATTACTCTATGAAACTGGATTTCTACCCAGAAGATCTCTTTTTCTTGTTGAATCAAAATAATAATAGTGTAACAATACAGTCAATATTTATTGAACCATTACCACTCACCAAGCAAAACACTCAAATCTCTTTACTTTGGTAACATAGTTTATATTAATCTCTTGTTAGATTCTGTGATTATCCCTGTAAGGGATATATAAACAGGTAGAAAGTTTGGTAACACATCTAACCATACAGATAATACGTGGATAGCAATCTCAAACTGATACTCTGTGAATAGCTTTTCTCAACTTGAAGTTATTAAGATATGTAATCAGTTTCTTGAAGACAAAAATAGTGGCTGGGTAGACATACAATAAAATATTTTAGGCCTTGTTGGTTTTAATAGCTATCTACTGATGCATGACAAATTTCCCCAAAATTTATCTGCTTCAGACAACCAACATTTATTAATTTATGCAGTTTCCAAGGGCCAGGAATCCAGGAGTAGTTTACCTGGGGGATTCTGACAGAGATTATAAAGTGGTACAGTCCAGTTGTGAGTTGGGACTGAAATTATCAAAAGGGACTTGAAGAGTTGCTCCCAAGCTTACTCATCTAGGCATTAGCACTTTCCAGGGAAATGTAGAGTTGGCCATGTGGATTCAGGTCCTCACCACATGAGCCTATCTGTAAGGCTGCTCTTATCATATGGTATTTGCCTTTCTCCAAAAAAGTCATTGTAAAGAAGGAGGAGGAGGAGGAAGAGGAGGAGGAGGAGAAGGAGAGAAAGACTGAGATGAAAGAGATACAAATATTATATAATCTTGTTAGTAACATCCCATCACTCCTACCATATTCATTAGAAGGAAGTCAGTAAGTCCAGCCCATACTCAGGAAGAGGGGGATTAAACTCTATTTCTGTGTTCCTATCTTTAAAACCACCATAGTAGTCAACTTCCCCCCGCCTTCTCTCTCTCTCTCTCTATATATATATATCTTTCTCTATCTTTCTCTCTCTGTGTATGTGTGTGTGTGTGTTTGGTGAAATGGTAGAAAGAAATCTTTATCTTTTTTTTTTCCTCCTTTAATATCTGCTCCCAATAAAAGAAATCCAATTTATTCTTAAAATTGACATGTATGTCCATTTCTTATGTTAGCTGAATCTACTAACGCTGAAAGATAGTATCAATTATCTTTCATTTTCAGAACTATGCTCCGAATCACATATACAAATCTAAGCATAATGAGATAGATATCAATATAGTCGAAAACATGTATAATAAGTGAAAAAATACATTTTCTGAGTTTGAATTAAGTTAATATTAAAGGCATCTATTCTTAAAAAAAGCTTTTAAAGAAATACTTTGAAGATCAGCTTTCAAAGAGGGTTCCAGCTTTTCAATGACTAAAAACCAATGTCCCTAAGAACACCTAAGTTCAGTCACTGATTCAGCAAAAATGCCAGGTTGAGAAATTGAAAGGTGTATTAGTCAGCTTTCCATTTGTGTAGCAAATTAACTGAGATAATCAGCTTGAAAAGAGGGAGAGTTTATTTCTACCCACAACAATATTAGAGATTTCAGTCCATGGTTTGCTGGACTTACTGCTTTTTGACCTATAGTGAGGCAGTATATCATAACAGAGAGCATGTAGTGGAGTGAACAGTTTGCCTCATGGTATCTGGGAAGCAAAGAGAAAGAAGAAGAGGAGAGGCCAAGTTTCCAATATCCCCTTCAAGAGCATGACCCCAATGACCTAAGACTTTCACTATGTCCCACCTTCTAAAGGTTCTACTGCTTCTCATTAGTGCCAAGCTGGGAATCAAGCTTTCAACACATAGAATCTTGGCTGATCCAAACCACAGCAAAAGGAATTATCAGTTTTGCAACCCAGTGTCCTCGAGAGTCTCATTATAGAGCAGAATGGGCAATTCAAGACTTTCTGCAACACAAAGCTTTAGATTTGATAGGAGTTGTTCAATGTGCAGTAAGAATAGAAAATAGGAAAGCATCGATTTGTCCAACTAATGTGGAAAGGTATCATGAAGTAGACAACATTTCGGCTTAGCTTCAAAGAACAGAAAGTAAGTCTATGGGTAAAGATTACTGGGATATAGTAGGAAAGGAAGTCTCTTTAAGGAAAAGAAGTAACAGAAACAAAAGTATAAGAAACACAATCCTTTTTGGAAAGCTGTGGAATAGAGTGTCTTTCAAGCAGGTAGCAACTTTGGACACATGTACATGTTCAGGCTAAAAGGCAGTTTTTCTTGGAAATTTAGAGATTAATCATTGAACCCAGCAGGACATTGAAAGCTTTAATCAGAAACAATATACAGTGGTCACAACTTTTACTTCTCCCATGGGTGCTTGCTTCCTAACAGGCACCCCTAAAATGTTGGAAAAGTTTACTCCAGTTACCATATTGGTCTTTATTCTTTGAAAGAAAGGTTATTATGCATATTTTATGTATGCTTACATACATGTTATTCTTGGCATTTTTATGAATTCACCATTCTCCACAAAAATTACTTATTTCTAAAAGACAAAAATACAGAAGAATGAACTTTTTCCCATTTTTAAAAATGTCATGATTGATCAGATTCTCCTTTGGTTGTTAACAGTCATGGAATGAATTGAGAAACATAAAGCCAAGGTTGCCAGGACTGAGTGTTTATCCATTCAATTATATTTTTACATAATCCAAACATAGCAAATAAAGGCCAAGAATTTTTGGCTTGCAACAACAAACAAAACAGCAATTACACAAAATTTTCAGAAAATATTTGTATAAAGATTTTCCTTTGTTTTCTCAGGAATATCAAAATATATAGCTCATAACTCTCGTACTCATAACTCATAACATAGCTCATAACTCTCAAAACTACATGGTTATGTAGTTTTTTTAATATCACTCCAAATATGATATTTCAGCAAATGAAATTAAGGCAGATGAGGGGTTAACTTATACATGTTATCTTTATTGTGGGAGAGAAATGTATTATCTGATGATTCAGTCAAATATGAGCAATGATAACTATTCATTTATAGTAAACATTTGAGGTTATCATGTTTTCTATCTTTTTTAAATCATCAAATCATTAAATATCACATCTGTCAAATTTTCCTTGTAATGTGTACAATACTATAAATATAATAATACAGAAATATTTTAAATAAAAAGAAATGACTCATATGTCTGTCACCAAAATAAAAGAGCCATTTCCATGTCTGTGTTCCCTTCAGATTTTTCTCTCCTTCTTCTATCTGCTCTTTCTTTTATTCCCTGTGGTTGAATCAATTGCTCAGTCATAACAATTGCATCTTTTAAATTATGTTCCCATCCATCCTCTTCCCTCCCAACCTGCTGTCTGAACCGTGGTAGGTAGGACCACCCTGAATCACTGGGATTCCTGGCCATAGACATTAATTCATTATTTTGATTCTGATGTTGTCTACAGATCATGCTCTACCCTGTGGAATGACAGATGTTTTGAAAAAATAAGACAGAACCTTTTCTACCTTGCAATGCCTCCCTGGTACCCTCAGGAGAAGGTCCAGAGTCATTGGTCACAGTACACAAGCCTCACCAAAATTTGAGCCCTCCTTTTGCATCTGGTACTTATGTTATTATGCTCATATGCCCATGTTTCTAGTCCCTCCTCTTACCAGTGTTAACCATGACTTTAAAGAAGGGAGTAGGAGCTCCTTCCTCTTTCTGTATTTCATCTGGTAGCCACGAGATACATGGCTTTGCTCTGCCACATGCTTCTACCGTGATGTGCTGCTCCCTCAGAAGGGGTCTAAAAGCAATGAGTCTGCCCAGTCATAAACTTGAAACCTCTAAAACTATGAGCTAAAATAACCCTTTCTCTTTGTAAGTTTATTATCTCAGGTATTTGTTATAGTGACAGAAAACTGACTAACACAAAGTATAGTATCTCATTGTACCATCAATTACTCCCAGTGCTAGTGAAGGTACTCAGAAAATTTTAAAAATATGTATTGATTCCCAGGAGAACTGAGGGTATGTTTCAGATCACTGCCAAATATGAATCAGCTTGAAGGGAAGAGGAGCTCAGTGGCCACAATTCAACTCTAGACAGCTTAAAGAGCCAACATGGGTAGCCATACCAAGAAACCAGGGAGAAGGTTAAGAGGGAGCAGATTCACAGAGTTTCCATCCAAGACTGTTTCAATTTGTTGGAATGATTGCTTGTCCAAAGCAAAAAGAATACTCCTTCTGAATTCATTACCTCTCAGAGTAAAAATTATCCATCTCCAGCCCACCTGGATTCTACTGGTGCTAGTGGCAAGTGAGGGATCTTTGCAAGGGTACAGGTGAATCTTGTGCCCAGCTTCAGAGGTCAGGGTAAGAAAAAAGGATTCACAGTTTTAATCATAGTGCTCATGCAATTTAGTGTTTTTGTAAAGGATGCTATTTTTAAAAATTGTAGGTCAGCATCAAGTTTTCTCACAGTTGGAATTTTTTCCTTAGTCCATTGTGCTGAATTTGCCTTTAAGATGATTTTGACTATGACACATCTTCAGTTCAGGATCTTCTGTTCTGACATTTTGAGAGCTGTAACCAAGATTATAATGTAGCAGAACATGGTAGGCGCAGGTGAGTAATATTTTTAGAATTTCTCAGAAACAGAAGCCTCATTTTTATGCTGATAATCTAAAAAGCAAGGAGGAAAAAGAGAGACATATATAGCATAAATATCATATAAAATGGACTGATATTTAGTTGTATATTATTAACAGTTACATTCTTCCACAGATAAATATTTTAATAATGATGATGCTAAGCAGAACCTAATTCTCTCTTAGTATATAAAGGAATACATGATATTACAAGAGAGTGAAGCCTATTTTATTTCCTTGTCAATTCTGCCTTTGAGTTCTGCATAGGTCATTACTATTCAATGCAATATTAAAAATGATCCCTCCAAACTAATGCAAATCAGGATACATGGAATAAATGCAGCAATATTTCTGGAAAGAACAAGCTTATATTCAGATAAAACTTGGTTTTGTTCCTAACTCTTCTATTTGCTAATGTATGTCTGTTAACATCTTAGCCTCTGTTTCTTCCTTTGTTAAATATGAATAATTATGTTTCCTTCCCAAAGATGTTGGGAGATTAAACTGAGAAAAGATATGTAGGAGGTCTAGCACTGCTTAGGGGCCATAAGAGGGAGTCAAAACAGACCAGTTAAATCTTGTTACTTCCAAGTTCATTCCCAAGTTTCAGCCTTTGTTTTTAGAAACTATTGCTAAACATGTGGCTTGGTGTTTTATACAGATAGGATGAATTCTTTCTTAGAAAAAACATCAAAATATTTTTCTACAAAGTAAAGGAGAGAACTTAAATGAGCAAGTAACAAATAATCTAAAGAAGAGTTTGGAATGTCCATCTTCCAGAAAAAAATTATAAGCCAGAAGTTGACCATTATATTTCTTTAAGAAGTGAACATGAAAGCAGAATGCTTCATGAAACTTTCTTTCATTGTGCTGATCCATATTAAATCTGACTTATAAAAACCAAGTCAGTAGTTGAAGCACACGGGCTTGTGTCTGGGACAAGTTCAGTCTAGTGAATGCATAGAGAGTCATGCATTTCCCTGAGTGATTGACCAGCTGCCCCAATTAGCAGAGACACATATGATAGTGTGGAGGTACACATGCCTATCAATAAAAGAATTATCAAAACTCAACAGAAATTAATTCATAAAATATATGGGAACAACTGAAAAGGAAGCACAACTCCTAGTCAGCCATCTTCCTATTAATGTGATCAAAACAGATCATCTGCAGTGACAGAATATATACTCCTACAACTCCCTTGGAAGCACAAAGGCGGTATGTGGGACCTAGCTACCAGAGTTATAAATAGCTCCTAGAACAGAATCTGATGCCTTTGAATCCCAAAGAGAAAACAGAAAAGATTGTCTTTGCACCAAGGAAGCACAGATACCTTTTGAAAATTAATGAACAAACAAGAGTAGTGTATGTGAAGGGCAGGTGTTCCCACAACCCAACTTAAATGACTTGCAAGGAACACAGTAGGCATCCAATATTAGCAACTATCCTCTAAAAATGATATGATAATAAAAACATTTTTATTAGTGGCAACTCTACTGTCTTTCTCATTGTGCTGCAGGTTTTTCTTCAGTGGATAGAACAAACGATTATCAATTTGAGAAATAGACTAGGTAGTTATGTGAACCTTCTTCTCTACCCCCAAGGTTTAATGCAAAGTAGTTGGATGTGCAGCTTCTTTGCAGAGAGGAATACACTGTGGAATTGGCTGTAGCCACATGGAAAGGACCTCACAAAGAAGTACTATGTAGGATCAACCTGTGGCAGGAATTGGAAGGAACTGGTTTCCTCCTTTACTTCTTATTCTCTATTACATTTTATATTTTCTCATGCAAATGAGAGGCACAATTAAAGCTCAATGAGTTGATCATTGCAGGAGGATAATTCTTCCAACTTACCTGTTTTAGACAATGTGTTAAGTAGTCTGTGTTTTATGTAGCCTAAGAGACATTTTATGGATACATCTTAAAGAATTAACAGGAAGAAAGCAGCAATAAAATTGCCCTACTGCATGCTAAAATGTTGGCGACTCTTTCTTTACCATTCCCATAATCCTTGCAAGAATTCTTTAAGGTGTAGTTAGGATGCAAATTCACTTCGATTCTACTACTACTTATCTGCAATTCCAAAATCCCAAACTTCTGAAAACAGAATGTTTTAGTTTTGATGTTATTATTATTGCTTTTGCTATTTGGTAAGCTTAGCATCAAAATACATTTGGTAGTAAAACCTATTTTAATTTTCAGGATCATGCTGCAAAATATATCAATATGGTCCTGATAAGGTACTGATTCAGATTCTGCTGTGGGTATGATATATAGTATATTCTGGTTATTTCCTCTCTTGATTCTGAAAAGTTCTAAACTTTGAAACACTTCTGGCCCCAATGGTTTTAATTAAAGATTTAATTATGATGCTTATCTTGTTATATATAGCAGGATAATAGATCTTCTAATTATATTTTTTCAGGCTATCAGATTATATGCCTCAGCAATGATAAAATGCAATACTATCTTATGTTTTTAAAAAAAAAACAAAACAAACTGCTAATTCTTGGATACATTTGTTGCATTTTAAAGAATTGTAGAATTACATCATGCATAGACAAGTGAAAATTAACCCCTGGAGCTCTGAGGAAAATGTGGATGGATTTATTGACCTTTCAAAATGACACTCTTTCGAGATAACTAATTATATTGGTGGTAAATGTAGTGGCATTCAATGAATTAAGAATGCTTTCACTTGTAGGCTTCATTTACTAAGAGATGTCAGGAGCTGCTTCCCATAAGTCACTGCTGACAGATGGCTGAGATGGCTTTGAGAATAATCAATTGGCTTAGAGAATAATTCCTTTTTATATTTACTATTGCTACAGGATGAGATTAATTACTTATTATCTCTTTTAAAGCTTTTTATCCTCTGTAATTTTCTGCCGACATTTTCAGTATTATTTGAGGAGGTAAATAATATGGCTTCAAAATTGTGTCTAACACATAAAAAGTCTCTTTAATCTAATTACAGCTCAGAAAAACCCATAATCACCTGAATATTGGGCTGTATTTTGAGCAAATGGAAAAGCTGTGAATCCAGTTGCCCCCTGTGAGAGTAAGTTTAGATAGGAAGGAAGTCAGGGCTGTCCCCCACAGCCCTAGTGGTTCTCACCTTCTCCCTTAAACCACTATCACTAAGGGCCCCAAATCCAAATGAAAATATAACCTTGTCTTCAGATTTGGAGTAGAACAATTCTTCAAAGTCAATATTCCCCTGCTTCCTGACACCAGACACTATATTAACCATGTAGAGACCTGTGAAACCACAGAACCTAAAAAATGAACAAATACAATATCTGAGGCCACCTAGGACTGAAGGATTCCAAAGGCCTAGACTAACTTCAAAAGAAGTAGCAGCTCCCAGGGCATTCTTCATGGCCAAATTTGCTGCTTGGACCATGTCCCCTTGTCCAAAATTCCTGACCTCTTGCCTAGCTCTCTGCATATTCTATCTCTCATGCCTATCTGTCTGTAATGCAACATAATTTTTATTAATAGAAATAGCTCCTATTTATTGAGTATTTAATACATGTCATCTGTGGAAAATACATTATCGCAATCTTTTTTTAAAATTTATTTATTTTTATTTTTTAAAACAAAAGAATGCATTTCAAGTCATAGTACACATATGGAGCACAATTTTCCATTTCTCTAGTTATAATAAGGATAGAGTCACACCATTCCTGTCATCATACATGTACCTAGGGTAGGGATGTTCATCTCATGCCACCATCTTTGCTACCCCTATGCCCCCTCCCTTCCCCTACCTCCCCTTTGTCCTATCCAAAGTTTCTCCATTTCTCCCATGCTCCCCAATCCCAGCCCTATTATGTATCAGCACCCACTAATCAGTGAAAACATTTGGCCTTTGGTTCTTTGGGATTGGCTTACTTCACTTAGCATGATATTCTCCAGCTCCATCCATTTACCTACTAATGCCATAATTTCATTCTCTTTTATTGCTGAGTAATATTCCATTGTTTATATATACCACAGTTTCTTTATCCATTCATCTATTGAAGGGCATATAGGTTGCTTCTACAGTTTAGCAATTGTGAATTGTGCTGTTATAAATATTGAAGTGGCTGTGTCACTGTAGGATGCTGTTTTGAAGTTTTTATAGACTGAGGAGTGGGATAGCTGGGTCAAATGGTGGTTTCATTCCAAGTTTTTAAAGGAATCTCCATACTGCTTTCCAGAGTGATTGCACCAGTTTGCAGTCCCACCAGGAATGTTTGAGTGTGCCTTTTTCCCCACATCCTTGCCAGCACTTGTGGTTGCTTGTATTCTTGATAACTGCCATTCTGACTGGTATGAGATGAAATCTTAGACTCTTTTTGATTTGCGTTTCTCTAATTGCTAAAGATGTTGAACATGTTTTCATATATTAGTTGATCAATTGAATATCTTCTTCTGAGAAGTGTCTGTTCAGCTCCATAGCCCATTTTTTGATTGGGTGTTTGGTTTTTTGGTGTTTTTTGAGTTCTTTAATATCCTAGAGATTAGTGTTCTATCTGATGTGCATGTGGCAAAAACTTGCTCCCAGAATGTAGGCTCTCTGTTCACCTCATTGATTGTTTCTTTTGCTAAGAAGAAGCTTTTTAGTTTGAATCCATCCCATTTATTGATTTTTTATTTTATTTCTTACACTTTAGGAGTCTTGTTAAGGAAGTCAGGGTCTAATCCAACATGATGAAGGTCTGGGCCTACTTTTTCCTCTATTAGGTGCAATGTCTCTGATCTAATTCCTAAGTCCTTGATCCACTTTGAGTTGAGTTTTATACATGGTGAGAGAAAGGGTTTTAGTTTCATTTTGCTGCATATGGATTTCCAGTTTTCCCAGCACCATTTGTTGAAGAGGTTATCTTTTCTCCAGTATATATTTTTGGCGCCTTTGTCTAGTATGAGATAGCTGTATTTATGTGGGTTTCTCTCTGTGTCTTCCATTCTGTACCATTGGTCTACATGTCTGTTTTGGTGCCAATACCATGACGTTTTTGCTTGCTATAGCTTCGCAGTATAGTTTAAGATCTGGTATTGTGATGCCTCCTGCTTCACTCTTCCTACTAAGGATTACTTTGGCCATTCAGGGTCTCTTATTTTTCCAAACAAATTTCATAACTGCTTTTTTTATTTCTATAAGGAATTGTTTCCTTTGTTTCAATTTCATTTTTCAGGGATTTTAATTGGGATTGCATTGAATCTGTATAGTGCTTTGGGTAGTATGGCCATTTTGACAATATTGATTCTGCCTATCCAAAAGCATGGGAGATCTTTACATCTTCTAAGGTCTTCAATTTCTTTCTTTAGTGTCCTATAGTTTTCATTGTAGAAGTCTTTCACCTCTTTTGTCAAATTAATTCCCAAGTGTTGTTTTTTTTTTTTTTTTTTTTTTTTGAGGCTATTTGAATGGGGTAGTTTTCCTAATTTCTCTTTCAGAGGATTCATCGCTGCTATATATAAATGCATTTGATTTATGGGTGTTGATTTTATATTCTGCAACTCTGCTGAAATCATTTATTAATTCTAGAAGTTTTTTGGTGGTATGTATTGGATCCTCTAAGTATAGAATCATGTCATCAGCAAATAATGATAACTTGAGTTCTTCTTTTGCTATTTGTATTCCTTTAATTTCTTTCATCTAATTGCTCTGGCTAGTGTTTCAGGGACTATGTTGAATAGTAGTGGTTAAAGGAGGCATCCCTGTCTTGTTCCAGTTTTTAGAGGGAATGATTCCAATTTTTCTCCATTTAGGATGATGTTGGCCTTGGATTTAACATAGATTGCTTTTACAATGTTGAGGTATGTTCCTGCTATCCCAAGTTTTTCTAGTGTTTTAAACATGAAAGAGTGCTGTATTTTGTCAAATGCTTTCTCTGTATCAATTGATAAAATCATATGATGCTTATCTTCAAATCTATTGATGTGATGGATTACGTTTATTGATTTCCATATGTTGAACTAACCCAATCTTGCATCCCTGGAATGAACCCCACTTGATCATGGTGCACTATTTTTTAAAATACATTTTTATATGTGATTTGCCAAAACTTTATTGAGAATTTTTGCATCTATATTCATCAGGGGTATTGGTCTGAAATTTTCCTTCTTTGATGTGTCTGCCTAGTTTTGGTAAGAGGGTGATACTAGCCTCATAGAGTGAGTTTGAAACAGTTCCCTCCATTTCTATTTCATGCAATAATTTGAGGAGTATTGGAGTTAGTTCTTCTTTGTAGGTCTTTTAGAACTCGGCTGAGAATCTATCTGGTCCCAGGCTTTTCTTGGCTGGTAGGTTTTTGATGGTGTCTTCTATTTCCTTGCTTGTTATTGATCTGTTTAAGTCATGAATATTCTTCTGGTTCAGTTTGGGTAAGTCATATGCTTCTAGAAATTTGTCGGTGTCTTCAGGGCTTTCTATTTTACTGGAGTATAAATTTTCAAAATAGTTTCTAATTATCCTGTGTATTTCAGTAGAGTCTGTCATGACATTTCCTTTTTCATCATAAATTTTAGTAAGTTGGGTTTTCTCTCCCCTTCTTTTTGTTAGAGTGGCTAAGGGTTTGTCAATTTTATTCTTTTTTTTCAAAGAACCAGCTTTTTGTTTTGCCAATTTTTTGAATTGTTTCCTTTGTTTCAATTTCATTGATTTCAGCCCTGATTCTAATTATTTCCTGTCTTTTACTTCTTTTGGTGTTCATTTGTTCCTCTTTTTCTATGGCTTTGTGATGTAGTGTCAAGTCATTTATTTGTTGACTTTTTCTTCTTTTAATGAATAAGCTTAATGCAATGAATTTTCCTCTCAGCACTGTCTTTATAGTGTCCCAGGAATTTTGATATATTGTATTGGAGTTTTCATTTATTTCTAAGAATTTTTTTATCTCCTCCTTGATTACTTCTGTTATCCATGCATCATTCAATAGCATCTTATTGAGTCTCCAGGTGTTGGAGTAGCTTCTATTTTTTAATCTGTCATTAATTTTTTAAAAATATTTATTTTTTAGTTGTAGGTGGGCACAATATCTTTATTTTATTTTTATGTGGTGCTGAGGATCAAACCCAGTGCCTCATACATGCTAGGTGAGCACTCTGCCACTGAGCCATAACCCCAGCCCCTGTCATTAATTTTTAATTTCATTCCATTATGGTCAGATAGAATGCAGGATAGTATCTCTATTTTTTTTGTATTTTCTAAGACTAGCTTTGTGGCATAGCATATGATCTATTTTGGAGAAGAATTCATGTGCTGCTGAGAGAAAAGTGTATTCACTTGTTGAAGGATGGAATATTTTATATATGTCTGTTAAGTCTAGATTGTTGATTGTTTTATTGAGTTCTGTGGTTTCTTTGTTTAGTTTTTGTTTGGAAGATATATCCAGTGGTGATAAATATGTGTTAAAGTCACCCAGTATTATTTTGTTGTTATATTTGATTCTTGAAGTTGAGAAGGGTTTGTTTGACATATATAGATACCCCATTGTTTGGGACATAGATATTTAAGATACTTATGTCTTGTTGATGTATGATTCCCTTAAGCAGTATGAAATAACTTTCTTTATCTCTTTTCACTAACTTTGGTTTGAAGTCCACTTTATCTAATATAAGGATGGAGGCTCCTGCTTGTTCACACAGTTTATGTGAGTGATACATTTTTTCCCATCCTTTCATCTTCAGTCTGTGAATGTCTTTTCCTATGAGGTGAGTCTCTTGGAGGCAGCATATTGTTGGATCTTTTTTAAAAATCCAATCTGCCAGTCTATGTCTTTTAATTGATGAGTTTAGGCCATTCACATTTATGAGACATGGTTTGTATTTCCAGACATTTTGGTTTATTTTTAGTTTTTAACTTGACTAGATTTCTCCTTTAATTGGCCTTTCCTTTAGTGTAGTTCCTCCCTTTGCAGGTTTTCATTGCTATTTTTCATTTCTTCCTCATGGAATATTTTGCCAACAATGTTCTGTAGTGCAGGCTTTCTTGCTGTAATTCTTTTAACTTTTATTTATCTTGGAAGGTTTTTATTTCATCATCAAATCTAAAACTTAATTTTGCTGGATATAAGATTCTTGACATCCTTTGTCTTTCAGAGCTTGGTATATGTTGTTCCAAGCTCTTCTAGCTTCAAGGGTCTGGGTTGAGAAGTCTGCAGAGATCCTAATTGGTTTCCCCCTATATGTAATCTGAGTCCTTTCTCTTGTGGCTTTTGAGATTTTCTCCTTATTCTATATACTAGGCATTTTCATTATAATGTGCTTTGGTGTAGATCTGTTATAATTTTGTACATTTGGTGTCCTGTAAACCTCTTGTATTTGGTTATTCAATTTATTCTTTGTGTTTGGAAAGTTTTCTGATATTATTTCATTGTACAGATTGTTTGTTCCTTTGGTTTTTAATTCTATGACTTCCTCTATCCCAATAATTCTTAGGTTTGGTCTTTTCATGTTATCCCATAATTCTTGGATATTCTGTTCATGGTTCCTTACCATGTTCACTGTGTGGTCAACTCTATTTTCAAGATTAAATATTTTGCCTTTGTTGTCTGAAATTCTGTCTTCCAAGTGATCTAATCTGTTGGCATTGCTTTCTATTGAGTTTTTAATTTGGTTTATAGTTTCTTTCATTTTGAAGATTTCTGTTTGATTCTTTTTCAGAATCTCTATCTCCTTATTGAAGTTATCTTTTGCTTCCTGTATTTGCCTATGTAGCTCTTTATCAAAATGATCTTTTGCTGCCTGTTGTTGTTGAACAGTTTATAATCATGATATTTAATAATTGATACTTACTTAATAAGTTTCTGTTGTTATAGCAAAATACCTGAGTCTAGATAATTAATGAAGAATTGAAATTTATTTGGCTCATGATTCTAGAGGCTAGGAAGTCCAAGAGCATGGTGCCAGAATCTGCTCTGCATCTGGTGAGGGCATTGTTCCTGCCTTATAATCTAATGCAGGGCCAGATGTAGTGGTGCATGCTGGTAATTTCAGATACTCAGAAGTCAGAGGCAAAGAGAATCACAAGTTTGAGACCAACCTGGGCATCTCAGTAAAACTCTGTCTCAAAATAAAAGGAGGACTGAGATGTGGCTTGCCCTACCCCTTATTTAGCATATTCAGGGCCCTGGATTCAAGCCCTAGTACTACAAAGGAAAAAAAATGGGGAGGGAGGGTGTCTCACAAACACAAATGAGGTTGCCTGAAGTCACACTAGAAGTTAATTGTCAAGCCTGTTACCCCACATAAAATCTCATCCTCCAGGAAGATAAAAAATATTATTCATAAATACTCAAATTAATGCATCCAGTCCAATCACTATTACTACAGGCCTCTTCCAAGAATAATGAAGATTATCACTGTAACCTTCCAGGTATAGGATTCTACATCTGTTGCCATGGCAAAGGAGCAAAATCTGAGCTTCTGATTAAAATGAATACTTTTGTAAGAAATAATCAAGATCCCTATCAGGGTTTCATCACTGGCTTATAGTCGTTTTCACTTTCTATAGTGCCCCAAGCCTGGAGCATGAAGTGCCTACTTGAAATTTGCTTTTTGTTGTTTATAGAATAAGAGAATTAATTTTATTCCATCAGTTCCCTGGTTTTTCAATAACATAAATGTGCTTTAATCATTCTAAATATTTTAATGTTTTGATTTCAGTGATGAAAAAAATAGACTGATGGATAGCAAGGTTATAACATATTTGTTTCTTTTAGAATTTGTGGTTTACCTTTCAATCTTCATGTTTTTGAGTGCTTGATTCCATACAGAAAATAAAATGCCTTTCTCAAATATGAAGGAAGAAGGTAAATTTATAAGGAAATAGCTGGCAGTCTGGAGATATTCCTTATAGCATACGCTTTGTTAAATCTTTTGCTAAGTCGTAGCTTTTCTGAGGAAAACCTTCTGAGGCTGATATGATTTAAGTCTTCCTGTTCAAGAAAAACTGGTTTATAGAAATCGTGCTGCCTTTTTGCTACCCTCAGCTTAAATAGAAATTCAGCTGCAATCTAGATGATGTCTCCCTTATTTTTTTAATTGCTAGTTTGCAGCCTTGAAAATCTTTCCTTGCAGCAGGGCCCTTAGGGGACAGTTTTATAATCACGGCCCTCACAACCTCATGGGACTGGAACCTGCTGTTCCTCCAGAGATGTTTAAAGTTGACCTAGGAATTATCAAGAAGCTTTTGTTTTTGTGTTTTAAACACCTTGAGGCAGCAGAGAAAGGAGATCTGTATACTTTTCTAGCCTCATCTTAAGCAAGTGCCCTTCTTAAGGATCCTGAGCAAGTATCTGTTTGTACCTCATTTTGAAAATGAGGATTTTATATGTAGTGGTTCCTTCTTGCTGATTGCCTGTGAAATTTGGATACTCGGACTTTCTTTTTTTTTATTTATTTTTTTAGTTGTAGGTGGACAGAATATCTTTATTTTATTTTTATGTGGTGCTGAGGATCGAACCCAGAGCCTCCTGCGTGCTAGGCAAGCACGCTACCACTGCGCCACAATCTCAGCCCCCCGGACTTTCTAATACTGAATTTTGTTTTCCAGTTAATAGACCATATACAAGTAGTATACAAAATACCAAAATAGTGGTGCACCTAATAGTGTTTTATATTGATGAAATATACTGTTTTGTTGTTTTTAAAGACTCTTGGCTATTTATTATTCTAAGAAAGTTATCTATTCCCAGGGCTATTTTTTTCCAGAATAAAATGTTACTTGACTACATCAGTATTATATTCATAAATGGGCCACAAGGGCAAATTAAATCCCTAAAGGTGTCAGTGCTCATTTATTTATTAAGTTTCTATTATTTCCTATGCACTATGATATTTAAGAATGATCATAATCTTTAGTACTCAAATTTTTTCTTACAGAATTTGTTTAGGTCAAAGAGAAAGATAATTTGTCTTTGAAAGCATTGATTGATATATTCAAAAAATATGTTTATCCAAGACAAATTTAGTAACATGGTCATATCAATTCCACACATTATAGAAATGTGGTTAAAATAGAACTATCCATCTAACACATATACTGCTTAAGAGGGAGTTCAATTACAAAGGACTGTTACCTTTGGGGTATCATTTGCTTCTACTCTGTCTTATATCTATTTCACAAGCTTAAAGATAATACTCAAAGAAAAATGTGTGAGCATTTTTAAGGTGGAAAACAGCATATTTAAGGGGAAGAAACTTTGGTGATATTTTATTACCAAAATCAACACACATAAACTGAGGCCAATTTATGTGTGAATAAGGCTCTGTGCTTTTATGAAGAAAAATTTAATGTTCAATTCTGTGTTACACTTCAGAGAAATACAGGGGAGCAGTTGAGGAAAACAGTATCTGGGAGGTGATGAAAATTACTAATTTGGAAGTGTTTACAGATTTTCTTATCCTATTCCCTGCCAAAGAGTCCTGTATTTTAGTACCCATATCTGACTACACCCACAGCTTCTCAAAGATATGAAGACAGTCTATTTCTACCAGACTGGTTCGTGCACATACCTTAACATTTATAACATAAAATAAGACAAAAATGAGGAAAGGCATACTAACCAAAGGTAGAACCTAATGATTATTAGACAAATAGTCTTTGAACTACCACCAAGTCAAGAAGCCAAAACAAATAGTCACCACAGAAGTCCTTTAGTGTACTCTGGCCCAATCATAACCCCTTCTTTTCCTGAAGATAGGCACCAAACTGATCCTTGAACTAATTGCTCCCTTGCATTTTATTATGGTTTTATCACACAGATGTCTATTCCTAGAAATTAAAGTTGTACCTATTTTTATATCTGTTTACAACTCTTTTGATCTTCAGGTTAGTCCCACAATTCACTTTTTTATATTTATTTATACAATTTGTCTGATAGAATCCACAAAAATGCTCACAGTTTCAACCCTGCTGATCTCTACTCATGGCACAATTCAGCTTAGTCTTCTAAATTCTGTTCTTACCGTAAATTCCAAGCTGAATCCAGAGGTTTATTTTATAGAATTATGTGTGGAACTGTGTTTTCTCATCAGGAATCACATAGTATTGGTTGTCTCTGATGTTGGCAGTCTTTAATGCTAAAGGCCTGGCTCAGGGCCTAACCAACTCCAGCCGTTGGCCAAATTCTAACCATGTCTTTTATATGGTCTATGAATACAGCATATGGTTTCATTTATGAATACTCTATAACTCCTTTCATATTCCAATAGCAGGAGGTGTGTCTTTTGTTCAAAGTCTAGAATATGTGCTATCTAGGCCTCTGCAGAAGGTTTGCCTGTACTTATAGCCTAGGGTATCCATTTTTTGTTGTAGTCTCTCTGGTCATTTTGGCTTTCTGAAGCTTTTTTTTTCCCTTATATTAGGGATAGAAGCCAGGGGAGTTTTACCCCTGAGCTACATCTCCAGTCTTTTTTTACTTTTTCCTTTTTTCCTTAAGAGAGGTCTTACTACATTGCTAAAGATTTCACCAAGATGCTGAGACTGGCTCAAACTTGCAATCCTCCTGCCTCAGCCTCCCCAGTCACAGGGATTACAGATATGTACCACTGTACCACCCTAAAACTCATTTTCTGATAGATTTGTGAGGAGGGCTCATGAGAACAATGTGGTCTGAACTATTGAATGTTGACAATTGTGGGGGTGAAAAGGGACCTTTATCTTAAAAGTCAGATGTTACTGATATGAAAATCCTTCTATCCATTTTATTTTAAATATTTTAAATGTGTGAACCATGCGTTCTTCTGACATATCAGTGTTGCTTCTGGAAAGTTATGGAACCTAGTTGTTGTTTTGTTTTGTGATTAGCCCCATTTTTATGTTTAAGTCCACAAAGAATTTTATATTATCTTTTAAAGTCCAATATTTTTTTTGGTACCGAGTCCAATATTTTTGATTAAAATATGTCCTGATGTGTTTGTTCTGAGTTTATATTTCTATATAGATGGTGTGCTTCAATGTTTAATATCAAGTCTTTTGTTTCAGGAGAACATTCTTAAATAAGAGATTCTAGTGTTTGTTCTGTTTCTTTGTGAGTTTCTATACTGCTTCAGGAATTCTATTATCAATAAGTTGGATATGTTTTGTCTAGCTACAATATCTGTCATTTTCTCTCAAATTCATTTGTTTCTGTATTACTTTTTATTTTAAAAAGTTTATTTCTTTTCATTAATGTATCATCTGTGTTTGTTTATGCTCCTTCTTATTTCAATTTAATGAAATCATGTTTTACCTTCTATTTCGAATTCTTTCCTGAATTCTATCACTTCATATCTAACTTTGATATATGTTGCTTCTTCCATTTCTTGAAATTTTTTTCTTCAGGTATTGTAGCTCATTTATAAATTCTTAGTCACCCTTTGATCTGATTTGTGTGCTTTCAGTACACTGTCATTTTCTGCAGGGATGGTATCTTGTTCCTTGCTTTCGTATTATTACAACAGTGTACGGAATTTGACCTTAGTAACTTTCTGTCATTCATTTTATTTTATTATTCTTATTGCTGTTATTCTTATTTTCCTTTATTTTTCAAAGCTGGTTTGTGTTCAGAATTGTTTTTCTAACTTCATAACCCTTCTTACATGTGAATTTTCTAGTAGTGAAAAATATGGTGGCTGAGGTTTCCTGGCTCTGTTCCTCTCCCCACTTTTTATCTGAGTCTTCTTTTCTTTTTCTTTGTGACCTCGTGCCGCTCAGTTTGCTTCCACTCCCAGCCAGTTCACCTCAGTGTGGGTCCTTCCTGACACAGTTTGGGGAGGCTGATTTCAAGAGTTTCATGGGTTGCATGACTCCAGCTGTTTTGGCCTCACTAGTATTTGTGCGTTCTTCCTTTTTTATATTCACCCACTTTCAGCTAGAACACCTCCCAGTTTCAGGCGCTGTTCTCAAATTAGCTGCTGTTATTCTAGTGAATATGTGTTGGCTACTTTGAAGTTCTCTTATTCTCAGGACTGTGCTTCCCTTCACTTCTTCCTACCCATCCAGGGGTACCAGGCAATGCCCATCTTGTAGCAGTCGGTACACCTGCAATTTGAGTTCAGTGATAATGCTTCAACTGGCTCTGTTGTCTGTTGGAGTTGTTCTTGTGCTTTTTTTTCTAGTTGTTCTGTCTGCTTTTATGCGAAGATTTCAGGGTTTCCAAAAATTATACTTCCAATATGCCCATTTTCCCCCATCCTCCTGTTATTGTTTATCTGGTTACTATATTTCTATGATTCTAAACAAGGGATTGGATCTAGATATAATGCCAGACTCACACAGACTTGAGGAGAAAGGAAGAAATCTTAGCCAATATATCTGAAGATCTGTAGAGAAGGAAGAAAGAGGAGTCATATCAGGGACTGAGAAAGAATTTTGGAAAGAGTAGAAAATGAAATGTTCTGCCAGAGAACATGGAGGACAGCATTCATTGGAGACAAAGGGAAATGCAAAGAGTGTGGTTTAGATTTGTAAATTGTATCCCACATACTATACTGGAAAAGAAACAAGTCAAGAATGGATAAATTTTTCAATTAATTTTGCAATTGAACCCCACATTTTAAATGTGATTAACACCTCAAAGACTGAATTCATTGGTCACAGCCTCAATACAGTAACAGGTATGTATATAAGAGGTATATATTTTTTTAGAATGCAAGGTAGTAGATGTATAGTAGAAAATATATGTGAGAGAGAACTCAGGAAAATTCATTTCTGTGGAAAGCCTCTCATGTGGAACATCAGCTATGCATTTATCCCAGCAATAGTTCCAAGGTAACCTCTTATCTCAGCAGACAAACCCAGGTCCTGTGAATGCTGACTAAAGATGTGTCCACTACACTTGGTAAAATCCTTTCTCCATTATGTTAATAGCAGTAATAAGCTTGTATCAACAATTGTGAGCAAGACATCACACTGTGCACTTCACATGCCATATTTCATTTGCCCCTCAAGCCACGCTTACGAAAATTAGTCTTATTCACAGTTCAGCAAATAGGAACATTGAAAGAAGAGTAAACTCAGAAGCTGAGATAGAAGTTTGGAAAGAATCTAGAAAATGAAGTGTTCTGCCAGAGGATATAGAGAAAAGCATTCATATCTCAGTTTACACAGCTGTCAAGTGACACAGGTATGCATCAGAACTTCAGTATGACCATCCTTAGACCCACATTCTTAACTACGGCACCATTAGTAAGTACCTGTGAGTGTGACCTGGGTCTTCACCTGTTGTCTGTTAATCTCCAGGTGTGGGCTGATTCCAAGGATGTCCCCATACTTACACATGAGTGCATTTTCCTAAAGATCCACTTGCTTGAAGATGATTATTTCATAGCAGAATGGAATCATTCTTTAGAGAAAGACATCTAGGGCCCATAAGCTCTTGGTGTGAGACAGCAATAGAAGGAGCCAGAGGAAAGAAGCCTACATAAAATAAATCCTTGAAAACCTTGGGATGAGCCTTTTATAATGGATTATGTCAATGTAAAGATCTTAAATAATATAACTCATCTCTTAAGTATTTTCTGATTTCAAACAATGGGATATTTGGCTAAAATGTGACTATTGATTATTTAATAATACTTTATTCCAAAATTATAACCTTGTTCATGCTCTCACTAATTTGAGATTCCAATTCACTTAGTCTTTGGGACTCTGTAGTCTAAAATTATTTTGATCTCTTGTTTTGTCATCTAAGATTTCCAAAGACATATCTGGGATTAACCTCAGTCCATTTTTAAGATAGTTACAAGACAATTCTTCAGTTTTTCTTTTTGTAAGTCAAATTTGATATGGTATTTTACCAGCTTGAAAAAAATATGCTATTTAAAATAAGAAAGTCCAAGAATATTTAAAAGAAGTAGGACATAGGTAATGTGTACAAGCTAGTTAAGATTTTTTTTTTAAAAAAAGTAACAGTTTGAGGAAGGGTAGAAAAAGATAAAAAGATAACGTTATCTTTGCAGAGTGATTCTTTCCTGTTATGGAATCTAGCACAGATGCCTCACAGGAGATTGGTGAGAGCTGCAGGAGCACAGATCAGAAGGCATTTAGAAGCAGTGCCTCGGGCTAAATGTGATTGTATCTGACCTTGTCAACAAGAAGACACTAGACTGGATGTCACCAACTTGATTAGTTTTCAAATAGGACAAATATAAACAAGGAAGTCTGATGCTCTGATTTTCCTAATTAACTCAGATGATTCATAGTGGGTTAATAACTACGATATCCACTCTTCCATCAACTGGATGGGCAGAGCTTGCTTCCTGAGAAATGAGCTGACAATTAAGAGGCACAGGCAGTCCCCACAAGCAACTTCATTTTCAAAGTACTATGCCTTGAATGCTAGGATTACTAGAACAAATGCTAGCCCTATTCCAGGTCTATAAAAGGAAATGTAAAAATTGAAATGTTTACATCCTAGCTTTCCACAGGCAAAAATGGAAATATTAATGTTACTTTGTTAACCAATATATTAATTGTCGATTGTAATTGACAACTATCAATGACTTGAATAAACGTTGATGAGATCTGAGAAATACCCTGTTAGCTTTCATTTGGGCACACACATCCTTTCTAACAAGCATGAGGGACTAAACTGAGAAAGAAAAAATAAAAAAGAGGCAGAATCTGCATATTGAGTTTCATCTGTACATTTGCTTTTTAGTGCTTTCTTAGACCAGTAGTTCTTTCTACCACTCTCTCAAAGGAACATGTGTCTTACACCAACATATCAATCTTCTGGGGCGTTAGCAAGGCAAATATCTTTTTGTACCTTCACAACCAACACATTTGTTGAGAATAAAAAGGGCCAGGCTTTGACATTTTCCAGCTTGCTATCTATTTAATTTTCCATCTGCTTCTTTCGCCACTGCCTTCCAAAGGAACATCTGCTGCATATCTGAAAGAAGGGAAGGAGATTGGATCTGTGCCGCCTGCGTCTGCAGTCCCAGAACTTGGGATCCAGAGTAAAAGAAGGGAAGAAGACCAGCAAATGGTCCAGAAAATGAAATGAGGACAAACAGTCTGCTAAGAGCAAAGCTGTGCTTCTCTTTATTGCAGAGCCCATGTGACCAGACAAGCTGGGCAGCAGCGTCTGCAAACAGCAAGAGCCAGACGCAGGGGCACAGCTGGTGATTGGTGAGCGGCAAGAGCAGCTCCTAGGGCTTGACATTCCCTCTGGTGCCTTCATCTCCACATGCTTTCCTGTTCCTCACATATTCTTCAAGCATTTATGAGGCAGCTGCTGCGCGCCAGACTTTGTTCTGGGTATTCTGGAGATGGAGATGAATACGACATAATCTTTACCCTTAAAGCGCTGACCTAAAATGAGGGAGAAAGACAAGCAAACGACAGGTTACAATAGAAAATGACAATTGTATGCCCTAGGTATGGAAGTGGCGTTACAGGAATGCACAGAAGGAGAAGGAACTGTGCCTCATGCTGTTCAGAGGAGAAAAGACAGTGTAGACTCGGTGCCATGAGCTAAGTCTCGAAGGATAAGTGAGAATATTAGAAAACAAGGCTTTTTTCTCCTTATCACCACAGCACAGCACATAGCAACTAACCTTCATAATTGATTCAAAAACTTAATCCCTTAGAGCCTTATCCCCACCTAACACCCCTCTCAATGTCAAGGCATCAATATTTCTGTCACATACATCTACCAACAGGTATGCCGTGTTTCTTACTGTTATCTGGAGAGTCACAAGTGAGGAGAGTAAACTCTCATCAGAGTAAGATAAAAGCATCATGATGATAACTTTCTGTTTTGGTACATAACACAGTGATAGAGTAGCCCATTATCTGATTGTAACCTTTCTTAAATATCTGACTTTATCTGCATTAAAATCTTCATTTAAAAACCACAATAGTAATGTAATAAATTCTTAGGGCAGAAGTTTATCTGCAAAATAATCAGATATGGAATAAAAATCTATTCAGGGCACCATGAGGAATACAGACATTTAAGACATGACCTTTGAGTCTAAGAAGACAAAATCTAATTGCAGGGACAGAAATTTTTAAATTGGCTAACAACAAAATTCACTTTCTGTAGCTGTGACGTGACAATGACAGATATTTAACATTTAAATGATAAAATAATGAGGCAAACTCTATGCTTCCTTGTTCAGTCGATGTATGCTTTCTTTACTTTTCTGTGCTGTCTACCAACAGATATAAAACTTTTTACTCAGGATTAGTCATAGTGCATAGTGCATGCACATATATTTGGCATAATATCTGACTATGGAATTATGTTTTGTCTTCATTTAATAAATTTTCTTTTAAAAATATGTATTGGTAAAATGGAAATAACTGTGGAGAATCAAACACAGGCTCTTTTCTATCGAGATATTTTCTTTCTATCTCAAAGTAAAATTTTCCTTGATTTTAGAAAACACATTGAGAAATAATATTTTGAAATTTTTATTGCCAATAAATAGCAAACTATATAATTGAATGCAGTATTTTGTATATTTTAACTTGATGTAGCTCATCAAAAATCTTTATAATTATGAACATGCCATATTTTGTTTTATGGTTTATTTTCTTAAATGGAATGTAAAGACACTCCAGTTTTTAATTTTCAAACAAGACTATTAGCAGGGTAGATAAGAAAATTTCCTATGTTATTTACCTGAAAAGAAAGAGCTAAAAGAGAGACTGATGATTGAAACCTTGTTCTGTTTAAAATTAAGAAAGAAATGATGGGCTGGGGTTGTGGCTCAGTGGTAGAGCGCTTGCCTAGCATATGTGAGGCACTGGATTCGATCCTCAGCACCACAAATAAATAAATTATATCAAGATATTGTGTCCATCTACAACTAAAAAATCCAAAAAAAAAAAAAAGAAATAAGATTTCTCCATGACATTAGATTTCTATATTCCAAAGAAATTTATACAAGAGGCCGTGCTCTGATATTTTATAATTTAGAGTTGATAGGAAAACAGGATATTTTTGAGTTGGAATGTACACTGGAGTTACTTAGCCTGATTTATTAGTGAGAAAGCTGAGACCTAAAGAGATTAAATAACTAAATGCTGTTTTTTGGGGTTTATAACCATGCCCTATGTTTCCCTGGTACAACAGTACTAATGGCATTATCTTGTCACTGTCATTCCTTTCAGTTTTGTATTTTGAGCCACAAAAAAATAAATAAACAGAAAGAGAGAAAAAAATTATTTAGAGACAGAACCAAATAAATCATTTTATCTTGGCTGGACTTGAATACATACTGTTCTCACTTAAGGATAGAATATCAGATTTAACTGACTGGTCCCATGAACTGAAAGAGTGGATCTGTTGCCATTTCATTCTTCTAACCAGGTTTTCTTCCTTGGTTCTCCCTGAGACTTTAAAGGGTGGTAGACTTATATGGTGGTACCATTGACAGCTCCCACATGCCTTGCTGAGCTCAGCAAGTACTGCTATTAAGACTGCAATGATCTGCATATAGACCCAGGGCTGCCGGAGTAAAGGAGATGCTTTCCTGGCTGAGACCGCTGCAAATGAACTTCAGGTGAAATTATTGAGAGGGATATGAGCAGATTTAGTAAACCATTTGAATATTCCAAGACTGACATGCTGAATTTTAAAATAACCAGCATCATTTCCTCTGGATTCATCATAATACAGATCAAGCATAATAAATACGTCAAGAGGGAATGAAGCCAATTGCTGAAACATGACTGCATTTTGTTGGTAATAGAGGGGGGAAAAAAATCACTGTGGCATGATCATCATTTAAATGAAACATGGAAGAAACCCTGGTAGCCATGCTCCAATCTTTTCTTCTCACAAACTATTGTTTCCCTTTTCTACCAATGTCTATTTTATAATTATTCTGTTTTGTTTTGTTTATTTTACCTAATCTAGGAACAGGTGCAATGAGACGTGATATAATCCAGCCTCTTCTGCATCTCTTTCATTCAGTTTTTGATTGATGGATAGAGCTCCTCCAAGGCCGTCACATCTTTTCTCTCTTCTCCACCCTCCCTTTCTAGGAGTAGTCTCAGGTTGAAGGGTACACAGAGAAAAAGCTATTCCTGGTTATGCCCTCCATACTTCTGATTGCTTTTGTTTCGTTGCCCTAGGACTATCAAGAAGCTTCCAATTTGGAACAATTCGTGACTCGATTTCTGTTGAAGGAGACATTGAATCAGCTGCAGTCTCTCCAGAATTCCCTGGAATGTGCCATGGAAACTACCGAGGAGCAAACACGTCAAGAAAGGCAACTAAATGTTTTGATATGATGTCTCTTTAGTGACTTTGGGTTTATGGAAAACCAGTTGATGGTCATTGTACTCATACTAGTGAAAACTAAATTAAGAATTCATAGATTTAAAAAGAATAGCAAAGACCTCCACTGGGTGCTTGCTTAATTATTTGCCTTTTAAAAAAATAATTTACTTTTTCTTTTCCGGTCCATCATCTGTTCAAAAATTTTCCATTAAAAAAATAATAGATGGAGAATACATTAAAAGACACTGTTGATAATGTTAAGATATATTTAACATGATGCCAATCCTTAAAGAGTCTAAAATCTATTTCATAAATAGGACATGGACACACCAAAACTAAATTATATAGTACCAAGTGATAAGGAGAGAGAGGGAGGGAAATTGCCAGTGGGTTTTGGAAAAGTAAAAGATTAAATACAGATAAAGGATGAAAGTCCATTTCATGGAATTTCTATATAACGTTTAGACTTGTCTTGCAAATGAATACAAATGATGGGAAAGGACATTACAGATTAGATGAATCTGGATACTCTGGAAAGACTTGAGAATTAAAGTTATTTTTAAGTTATTATTTAAGTTATTATTGTTATTATTTTAAGTTATTTAAGTTTTTATTTAAGTTATTTAAGCTAGTTATTTTAGAATATGGAGAAAAATGAATGACAGGAAAGATTTCAAAATTCAGTGCCACCAACAGGTCTCACTGAGAATTAAGATGATAGTATATTAGCTATATAAATAAAGACACTGATGCTAAAGAGAAATCTATGTAATAAATGTGTAAAGTAGACATGAAAATAATTCTCACCAACAGTTGGTGCTTTCTTGAGTTATTGTTCATACCTTGCAAGTGAGAGAAGGGCATGTCAAAACTCTTGCTCTTACAACATATTTTAGCTGTTAAGTCCCTTTAAACCTACACATGTACTTTATCTAACTTTTGCATACTAAATTGAGCAGAACAACACAGTAAAGTTTTTTGAACAGGCTGATCATAGACTGCTTGGTAGGACCAATTTTTCTAAACAAATTAATGGATATATAATTATTAGAACATCTCCAAAAAAAAGTGAAATTTTCAACCATGTGTTTACAGTGTCAAAATGAGTGAGTGCCACCAAATTCTAACAAAAAAGGCTATAATTCCAGAATTTAATGAGCTTGTGCAGCTGACAAACATATGTATGCACCCTTCAATGGATCTGTGCATCATTCTTCACAGTATAAACTCTATTCTCACTGTGTTGGGTGAGTTCATATCAAATGGCAAAATGTAACAATTAGTTTTAGAAAAGCAACAACCCAACACCTCAGCTTTGAGCAGAGGATAACTGAATGTCTTGAAGCACAATGAAATTGATTTCATGTTCTTAATGAGAAAGTGACGCCTCTTTTGTTGTTTCTTTTGTTTAGATTTTCTGGGAATAAAATGAATTCTTCTTTTTTTAGAATCAATCATTTGCCACCTGAGAAGAGGTTGAAAAAGCCTCTGCCCTCCTCTTCACCTGCACTTCTGGTTTCTTTCTCTGGTTTCTCCTGCAAACTTGTGCTGTGCATTTATCACCACACAATGAATGTTTAATGAGCAACTGTTCTTTGTGTTAGACCACAGGCTAGCCTTGAACTTTTCTGATTGCTGCCAACAGCTGCATATCAGCTGCGCTTACTAAAGAGGAGGATAATAATACAAAGTTTAAGGAAAGTGGAAGAAACTAGAGGATTAATGAACCTTTTATTTCTAGATTTCTCACCCAAAATCAACTTGAACAAATGGGAACTATTGCAGGTCTAATGTCAGTGTGGAGAGTGTTATTGTATGCTATTTGACTAAGGCTTCCAGAGATGCTCCAAATCTCACCCAAAATCTGTGATACTCCTTCTTGGAGGTTTCTAAACAAAAGCATAAATAAGCAAATAGAAAAAAAGGTACCACTCTGGGTTTGTGACCATAACATCCAATGTGAAGTCTTTGATGAACCAGAAGCTCATGAATTAACTTCATCCTAAAACGGTGTGTCGCCTTTCCCAAGGCTACAACTTCATATTGGCTAGCCACCCAAAACCAAAGTGAGGAGGGTATCATGGCCCACACCAGTGAAAGAGCGCAAACCTATCCTTTTCATAGGATGTCCACCAAGATGCCAGTGGGTGGGGGGGAGATGCCAGTGGAAAGCATTCGGTGGATAAAAGATGAACTGGGCCATGAGGATGAATTTGAATGGCACATTGATAATCTGAAGCTATCAGTAGCCTCACTCACCCCATCTTACCTACCTCTCATCTGGCTAACTTCTCCTACTTTGTTTGATCACTGGATAATACCTTCTCTGGAAGCCTTTACTGCTCTCAAAATAGGATTTCACATCTCCCACTACACTAGAAAGTTTTCCTAATGGTTTCTCTATAAAAATCTACTCAGCCCCTTACTCATATCACCCATTAGACTTTGAGTTTCCAGATAGCAGGGACTTTACATTGTCCCCCTCCAGTTGGTACAACTTCATTTAAATATATGGCACTGGATGAATGCAAGAGAATTCCAGGTAAAGGGAACCCTTCAGAGCAGCAGTAGATGAGGACCTGGGACAGGGAGGTGACCAATCCAACTGGTTTTGGAGATTTTAAAAGATCTTAAAACTAGCCAGATGCATTCACACTTAATTCTACCAGAGATTGTCATTGGTAGTTAACCAGAGAGCAATATAATAAAACCAAGATTTAAAGAAAATTAATCTAACAATGGTGTGCATGTAGAAGACATTGGAGAAAGAGGAGAGAACACGTGGAGAAAAGAGGTTAAATCAGTGTATCCAAAACCTCATCAGTCCATGTTGTAAAGGAAGATTCTATGATGTCCTACACAGTTAAGGGTTGTAACCTGCAGGCTTCATTAAAATCCCTAGGGTTGTAATAATGTACTTCCCTTTCAGCATCAACATTACATTGGGATTTAATATCTGTGAAACACAGAGATACAAAGACTTACTGGGATATAGCAGATTTGGAGAAGTCATCTATTCTATCAGCCCCAGGGCAGAATCACACAGTATCATTCATCCTGCGGTAATGAGTTAGACATGCCATGTTGGGCAAAATGTCAGTGTCTATTCATGTGAAAATGGCAATTTTAGAGAGAAGGGATGTGTACAGCTGGAGTGCCACAGAGGTGAGATTTTCAGATGGCATCCTATAACAATCTTTGTATCTGTCCTGGCAAATTGACTAAGCAGGAGCCACTTTAATTCCATGTCTTTTGGAAGAACCTAATAGCCAACGACAAGAATAATCATTACGTGATACTGAAGTTTCCCTCTAGAGGACCCCTGTCTTCTTACATAAACCTCTCTTTCTCACAAACTACATTCCTGGGAGCACAGTTTAATTACATGTGGATTTCCTTTGTGTAATGGAATCTACAAGTCTAATCTCTTCCAGAGTTCTTCTCTATCCAGGGATATGAATGATTCCTTCTAGGCTTGGAAGTTATTTTCCTCCTCTCAATAGCTGTCTATTATAGAAGAACAGAAAGGCTTTAATTTCCCCTATAAGTGATCATGAAGCTTCACACAGTTCTATTCCTGTAGCTTGAACATAAAGAAATAATCACCTATTCCTGTGACCACCAAAGCTGCCAGAAAGTTGGGCTCGCTTATGCCCCATGAAAATCCATAGAGAGATTTAGTTAAAGATTAGAGATCAAACATATATGATTTCTTTTGCTCCCTCCCTAAGCCCTTCAAAAATCAACATTGAAAGCACCTGGACACAAAGCAGTATCCCCCCAAAATAAGAAGGACAGAAGAACCAGAGGAATAGAAATTTGAAACTGGAAAGAAGATGAATCTATTGGATACTGATATAAAAGGTCTTGGAAAGCTGAAACTTAAGCAGGTGACATGAGAGCCAATGCAATGCAGCAGATCTCAGAAATTCCAGAAAAGCTC
>CM053400.1:141219261-141232840 GCA_028644305.1 Xerus rutilus
AAAAAAAATCTCCATAGGTGTTCTCAATTTAAACAAATACAACAGCAGCATATGCACAAATACTTTCCCCATTAATGACTTGGTCCATGAAGAAAAGAAGTTTTATTTAATTTACAAATGAAGATATAGTCTTTACTTAGACTTTTAATTTTAAGAATAAAAGACACACAGAATTCTCAGGTTCACATGCTATAGTAGTAATTACCCTGGGTCTCTGGAACACATCTGCAAGCAATAATTCTCATTTAGCATTCAATACACTAGATGCTTGGAGGCCTGTTACTGGAGGCAAGGTGCTGTTAGGCAAGGCCTAACAGTGAGGCTCAACGTTCTCTTTGTTGTCCCAGGCAAGGTCCAGCCAAACCAGAAGTCCTGTCCATTCAGTGGCCTGGCAAGCGATCCAGCCGTCGAGTCCAGAGGCACAACAGCTTCTCCCCCAACAGCCCTCAGTTTAATGTCAGCGGTCCAGGTAATACAGCCTTTGTTGTTTTTCTTCATTATATTCCATGTAATTTACCTTTACCAGTGAATCATTAAACAGACAACAGCTCAGACAACAGGAGAAATGGAACACATTGTTTCTACCAAATAGGTTTGAAACTGAAGTGGTGCAGGGTACAGGGCATTGAGAAGTGGGTGGTGATACTGACCACCAGTTCTGTCAGATCCTAGCAGCTGTGCCTGAGAAGTACCCAGAGATGGTGAACAGGGAGGAAAGCACTCCATGGGCTCATACCCCAAAGATGTGTCCTCTAGTTCTAAGACTCTTGGTACTCTTTAGCCTCCACCCTAATGTGCTCCAGATCTCCAGGCCTCCCTAAGCATACCCTAAGTTTGTTTTAGGGAAAGGATGCTTGTCTCCTGTCACATTAAGATTAGTTATAGCTGATATTTCTGAAGTTCATAATGCAACATAAGATTTATTGAATTAATATTGACTAATACTGATATTTATTAGGTTATTACATTAAGCATATCATTTTTAATTGTTTTCAAGCAACCTGAAGTAAGAAACTTATGTTGCTAAATACTGGAGTGATTTGTATAAGGCAGGCATATATACATGCACATTTATCACTTGGACATGTGATATACTTGAACACAAATGAATCTTTAAATAACTGCAATTTCAGAAAAATAAAAGTGCTAACTATATCCTATATTTATTCTGACTATACTTGAAAGATTTCAGGTTGCTTTCTTGAACACAGTCTTATTTTACTCCAACAGCTTATGGGATAGATGTTACCCATTTTTCTCCATTTCTCAGCTGGTGAAACAAGGCTCAGAAAGTTAAATGAACTGTCTGAGGTCACGTAGAGCATTAGCCCATTTTCTATCGTGAAACAACCACAAAATCTCATTGGTTACAACTGCAAATACTTGTTTTTCCTTCTCATGGTCCTGTGGTAGGTTGTGATTTGGATTGTGATCAGCTGGATGTGGCTCCATGCTGTAGGGTGAGTTCTGCTCTGCTCTTCACTTAGCCTCCTCTGGGATAAGTGACAGCTGGAGAGCTTTCATTTCCTACTGGTGTCAGAAACACAAGAACCCAGGCCAAAACTATACAACCAGAGTGCATCTTGTCTGCTAGCTTTCTATTGGCCTAACCAGTCACATGCCCAGCACAGTAACAATAGGGAGGGAAATGTGTCCCACCATTGTAATGGGAGGTACTGGAAAGTTGCCAGTAAAGGTATAATACATATATTTCCACAGCAGGAAAAAAGTGAAGAATTGAGCTGGGTACGGTGGCACATGCCTATACTTCTGGCGACTTGGGAGGCTAATGCAGGAGGATCTCGAGTTCAAAGCCAGTCTCAGCAGCTTAGCGAGGTCCTAAGCAACTCAGTGAGACTCTGCCTCTAAATAAAATATAAAAAGGCACTAGGGATATGTCTCAGTGGTTAAGCATCCCTGGGTTCAATCCCTGGTACTAAAAAAAGTAAGGAGCTGGAAGCAATAATATAGTCTGCCATGTCTGATTTGAAAATGATGATGCTAGGCTTCCAAGGCAAAACAGATTATCCTTCACATTTTACCATTTGAAAAACAGCATCAGACTAAAATGTTCTTCCTAGGGATATTGATATGACAGCCACCTTAAATTCTTTTAGGAAGACCCTCGATTGGAAATACATAAACTAATTTGTGAATTAAAAAGTAAACCTAAATTTTGTTTATACATTTATAACATTTTTTTCAAGGGGCCCCTTTCTCTCTCTCGCTCTCTCTCTCTCTTCTCTCTCTCTCTCTTTTTTTTTTTCTGGTAGTCACTCCTTTGTGGTAGTGCTAATATTCATTCTTGCATCAGAATTTATTTAGTGGCCTTTAAGGGGTGTTTCCCCCGAGAAGTCAGGTAGAGAAGTAAACTCTGATGTAAAGTTCCTCCCCATTATAATTAAAGTCCTGTCTTCATTGTAGTAAAAGTTGAAACAAGGGTTTATACTCTTGGATCCAATCACATTCTCATTTCAAGAAATATTAAATAATATTAATTCAGCAATCCTCTGTGAAAATATTCTGAGTGAGTTGGAATAAGGATACACAAGGGAGCCTATTTGTGCAGGGGCTCAGACCACACCTCTTCCCTTTGCGCCTTTGCATAGTAATAACAACAATAATAGCCATAAAGTTTCTGTAATGTTGAACCTGGTGCTAGATACACAAATACATATTCTGTATGACTATATATGCACACATGCATGCATGCATACATAAATGTAATATATACCACATACATATACGTGTGTGTATATATTTCATGTATATGAATATAGAGCAACAGTCTCCAGTGTGCATACTGAACTGCCAAGCTGTGACTAGGGACTAGAGTCTTTGTATATTCAAATTAGTCCCCGAGAAAGGAGGCACTAGCTGTCTTACTCTTGTAGTTCATTGTTGATTGAAGCAATTTATACCCTCTGTGGTCACAGATATGTTTTTACTGGTTCCTGCCAGGGCCCTACAAGTAAATTTAAAATTATTGATTGATACTTTCCTTTTTTTTTTTTCCCCAAAAGTAAAACAACTACCTATGAGGCAGTAAAACAGCTCAGCAGGATTTGTTCTCTTGAACATCAAGTGCCAATACAGACAACAGCATTAAAAAAAAATACAGGCTCGTTAAAAATGTGCTCTCAAGTCAGTGGTATTGCATTTCTCCTTCTGGGTAAAAGGAGAGATAACCAAACATTTCTACTCTAATATTAAACAAGTGGCCCTCATGATTTCTCCCAAGGCTTGCTAGAAGAAGACAACCAGTGGATGACCCAGATAAACAGACTCCAGAAATTAATCGATAGACTGGAAAAGAAGGTGTGTGCTTCACTTATTTCTTCTCTCTTCTACTTTTCAAGTTATTCTGACCCAGTTTTCCTCTTGCCTCAGTATTCGTGGGTGCCCAAAGGATAGAATAACAAGACCCCAGCAATCTCAAGAATGGCTGCTTGGTAGTAATTTTGTTGTGGTTGTGGTGGTGGTTTATTTATTTGTTAAAGCAAATACATATGCTCACATTAATTCTCCCTCTTCTTCTTGCTGTCAGTTATATTTAAAAGAAGATACAGAGTTGAGAATTAACTAAATCAGGTGCACATCCTGGTTCTTAGGTTATCAAGTGCCCTGGGTAGCTTGAATGATGCTAATGGCAGCTTTTAAAGATGACCTAGTTGAAGTCCTGAGAGTCTTTTGATTTGAGTCCTAGAAATGGCTCAAAAATGAAATTCTACACTCAACCTCTAGAAATTTAGGATGTTAACTGATGATTTTGTGTTAAACCTCCATAATAAGTAAGAAGTTTACATGTGATAAAGAGCTCCTTAGAAACTAAATTCTATGTTCCTAGCTATTATAGTTTTTATTGATTAATTTAGTTCATATCAAGTAGTCCTGACCGTATAGTGATATTAAGGTTTTATGGTAGAAGCAACCTTTTTAAATCAGTAATAAAGTGTGTGAAGGAATATTTATGTTTGAGAGAATCACTAACTTTAAAGAATCCATAATATACTTGTAAAAACAGGCTGCGTTCTTAAAGACACAGAGAGAGTTAAAAGATATTTAAAAAAAAAAAGTGTGGTAGCGCAGAGCTAATGCTCAGTAAATACTTGCTGACTGATTAAAATGTGCCAAGTGAATGCAGCAGGTGCTAACATCTACAGGTGTTCACCTAAGGGAATGGTCACCAAGAACCTGGAAAGATCTTATGTGCAGGAAAAGTTTAAGCTTTAAACTTTAAAATTGATGAATCAATTAGGAATGTGATCCCAAGCAATGGAAATCACCACTATAATTTAATAAAACTGAGAATTTTCTGGAAGGAAATGGAATTTCCCACAGAATCAACAGATAGTCTAGAGACCTGAATTCAGGAAAGGTCAGGAGACAAGATAACTCCAAAGACCCAGGTAACAAGAAATACTAAACCTCTCAGTTTACCTCCACTGAAATAAGTGAGTTCTAGACACTTCCAGTCTGTGGGCTTCTGCTCAAGACTCCAGTTCCCAGGAGAGTGAGTTTGGTCTCATTATGGTCACATGTTGGCCTCTTATATAGAAGAGGGGAGAACACCTCGATTAACTGTCCTAGAGTACTGGGTGAAATAGAGAAGAGAGTTCACTCAAAGAAAAGCATCATTAAGGTTGGAATCAGCTAAAAAAAACTGATGAAAAATAATACTTTTTATGGAGAAGTAAAATGTCAGTCTACAGTGAAGGCATGAACAGCAGTCAAGTAGATCTGCTCTGTTCAGAGTCTTTATCTGGGGAAGTAGTGACTAAGAAAGCTGTACGGACAGAGTGTGGCCAGATCATGAGTGGCCTTGAGTAATAGAATAAGGCATGTGGACTTGGTCTTGGAAGCAATAGGAGGCATTTATTGTAAGTGACAAACAAAAAAAGATCATTTAGGTAAAAAATTAGGCAGGAAGATGTGAATTGGATTAAAAAAAATGAGAACAGATTAAAAAAAGAGCAGACTAGGTTAAGTTCCCCTGAAACCAGTTTAGATTATGGCAGAGAAAGAGCAGGTTTGTGCACCTAAACTCTCTGGGCTCAGGGATGTCAATAGCTGGCCCAGATCAAGTTAGAGAAAACAAAACAAAACAACAACAACAACAACAAAAATCCAGCAGATTTGAAAGACACGAAGTGAAATTAACAGCACTATTGAATGAGCATGGTGGGAACTCAGGTAAGAGTCTGAGGATATGAGCCTGAATGTTTGAGGTAATTATTCCATGAACAAAAGAGGGAAAGACAAGTGAGAGATAATTTCTTAAATCATGAGAAAGCAAACCAGTTTTTCAGATGTATTAATTTCAAGGTATAATAAGATACTCAGGCAGAAATACCCAGTTAGTAGAAGAGAAGTCAGGCCAACAGGTTAAGGTCATAAATGCTAGCTTCACACAGATGAAAGCTGAGGTCTTAAGAATTAGAAAGTCTTCTGAAAAGGAGATTCTGTCAAAGAGCCAGGTCAAGGGAAGGTGACTGTGGAGAGCTCCAGTCCCTCTGACAGGGAATCTTCATTTGTTAAATTTGCATTGGCCACTTACTGAAACAAACACCTAAACCATGAGCTGGATGCAGAGAAACTACTCTCCTTCTTTTTCATTAATTGATATGTGAGTTAAAATGGAAAAACATTGGCTATGAAAATTAGTTTTCTAATGTTGGAAGTCTTGGAAATTCAGGACCCTTTTTTGAAAACTAAACCCTATTAAAATATAAAGGTTCTGTTGTTATAAATTTAGATTCCTTTAAAGAGCAGCCATGCCTCTTTTTAAAGTGGTTTTGAAATTCTTGGTAAAACTGCTTTTATTTCGTGTCTGAAATTTGTAGTTACTTTTAAAGGAATGGATCAAACTTAGGTCATAGCTCCCCCCTCCCCTGCCTTTCTTTCTTTTTTTCCAATTTTAAATTCAGGTATTGTCAAGTCTCTTTCTTTCCCAGACTTTTGTCTCCCTCCCTTCCTATGATGAGGTTTTATTCGGAGAACTGTGTCTGTGAGGCTTGCTGAAAGTACAAGGGGATGGTTTTCAGCCCTGGGCTCCAGCTGTGTGCAGCTCAGCATGAGCCATCTTAACTAGTGAGAAGCAGTCTAAGTCCAGTTTTCTTGTACAACTTATTCTGTACTGTGCTGAGTTAGTTTTTTAGAGGAAAACCACCCAATTGCCAAATAGTGGCCACGTACATGTCATGTCACTGCTGACTGCCTTGTTTCCTGCAGTTGTTAGCTCTGGGTTTGATCTCCCCATTAAAAAACAGTGTCCCTGCAGTGGAACATATGCTGTCTTTTCTGTCCATTAAGTATTTATGACAAATTCTTTGTACACTGTGATCCAAGCCTGATTCCACTCATGTGGCAGAAAACAACACTTGTTTTTTCTGCAAGTTTCTTCAGGTTTTCCTTCTGTCCCATCCAGCCTCTGCATTTAGGGGCTTATACTAAGGTTCCATTTTAGGTTTTGCTTGCATGCTATAGAAAACTCCTTTAATGTTACATAAAACAGGCAAAAAGACAACAATAAAACCTCTTCCTTCTTCATGAAGTCCTTAGCGTATCATCGGATCCTAGGACATCCTCACTTCAAGGGGAGTAATTGAAGACCTCACACTTATGCAATTTGTTTTAAGCTCTTTTTACCTTAGATCAAAGAAGGTAAAACTGAAAAGTGTACCTGAGGTGGTGTCAGGAAAATACTCAGGGAGATTACTATGTCACAGTTTCCATCTGTTGAATGATTTTTAATATTGAATTCACATCTATATTTATTACTTAATTTTTCCTTCATGGGAAGGGCATGCATCCAGCCACTCCTTTGTTCAGCCTTTATTGAGTATCTGCTATGGTTCTGGCACTATTCTGACAGTGGGAATATGGCAGTGATCAAAACTGGTAGGATCTTTGGTATCTGGAGAGATAGACAAACAAATATAAGAAACAAGGTAAAATCAGATAAGGGATGCTGTGAAGGAAAAGTAGGGCAATAAGATCAACATGGAGAGTAAAACCTTCAAAGTGAGTGGTTTAAGAAGGTCTCTCTAAGGAGGTTAATTTGAACTGAGATGTGAAGGACAAGAAACAGCAGTTAGAAGAAATCCTAGGGATGGAGACTTTAAGGCAGAATGGACAATAAATGTGAATCCCACACAAGTTAAATCACCTGTCCCACCACAGGAGAGCCACACAAATAGATCTACATAGCTCCATTATTATCAAGCTTATGTTATTCCAGATAGCCTGAATTTCTTGAATTCTCAGTTGACTTCTTATCCATTTGAAAGAATTGTAGTGCATAATTCTCAGTTGGAAGAAATGTTTTATACTCACAGAATGAAGTTCTGTGGTTTCATGGGGGACGCTAGTCTCATCCATTGCCGATCACTGAAGATGCTAAGGTCTTTATAGAAGTCTTACATTTTTAGTGACTATCAAAAGTATTTTCATTTACTTTTTAATTGACTTTCTTTTTAATAAAGCAATGTTTGTGCTGTTCTCTAAGTGCATTGTAACAATAGACTCCCAAGAAATATAGAAATGTGGCAACACTCACAGCCAAAGAAACCACCCTGTTAGGTCTAATCATTCTAACTTTCTTTTTACCCTTCTAAGCTTCCCTTCTCTGTTTTCATGTCTCTCTCTCCTATACTTAGCTCTCTAATGACATCACTGAAGTAAATTTAAAGCAATAATGAGTTGAACATATCTGAAATATATCCTTGCAATTGATAAATGGGTACCAGAAGTCGTCACTGAAACAGCTCAATTTTTAAAATACCAGAATTTTTTCATCTCCTCTCAGAGAAGAGGTTCTTTTGATTCAATATTGGCCATGAGTGAACTACCATATGAATATATGATGTTGGTCTCAATTATCTAATTTCTGGTTTTGTCACCCTGCCATTTCTTCCTCTAACTGAAGGATCTCAAACTGGAACCACTGGAAGAAGAAATTATTGAAGGCAATACTAAATCTGTAAGTACATTTCCAGGTCAAAATTTTAGAAATATATATTTTAAGATGTGATTTAATTTCTTCAAAAACTATTTGCTGTCTCAATGAAAAATTGAAAAATTAAGTAACACAAGGATATGTTTTATTTTTCATGGCTTATTTGTAATTTGTGGAAACCTAATACATACTTCAGAGAAGGTCTCATAGAACTGAGTCTCAGGCTTCTGCTGATCTGCTCTAACTCAGAATACGAAGGGCATCTTCAGAGGAAACCCTAGGGATTCTCAGAAAATGTTACTAATGGTTCCTATCATTAGAATCCTGTAGATGTGCATAATCCTATAGATGCGACATAAGCTATATTTTTTCACATGATCAGTACTTTTATGAAGACAATTAATGTAGTCTGTGTTAATTCATCAGGAGCCCTGGATTTTAAAGTGATTGAGTTCAAGGGGAAAGTAAGAATGGGGTACGGAACACCCATACCAAGGAGAGACAGTTTGTGCAGTCTATAGGCACAGGAACTGTTAACCTTGTGATCATGGGACTGTTATCATCTCACAGGTTTGCAGGGAGGGAAATCTATATACTCCAGTCATGAAGAAATGAATGTGACTTTTCTTACATTGAGAGAGATAATGATCTATTTTTAAACAATTTCCCAACATGAGACTATTTCCTCAGTGGTCAAGTACCCCTGGAGATTGTACTCAGGGGTACTTGACCACTGAGCCACATCCCCAGCCCTATTTTGTGTTTGATGTAGAGACAGGGTCTCAATGAGTGGCTTAGTGCCTCGCTGTTGCTGAGGCTGACTTTAAACTCGTGATTCTCCTGTCTCAGCCTCCCTCAGTGCTGGGATTACAAGCTTGCGCCACCATGCCCAGCTTAGTTGTCAATATTGTTTAGAAGCAGGAAAGGATATTCCTTAACTATCTTCAACCATGTATAGAGGTAAGAGTAAAACTAATTATGCTCTTTGGGATTAGATACATAATATTTCTTTTTCTCAGAATTACCAATAAGGTATTTGTCAAAAAAATATGTATCTTTTCATTAGATGCAGAGTATATACATTACTATCAATCCCTATAAAAATTCTTACACTCAGTTTTCCATTTTTGACTGTTATTTCACAGCTAGTACTAATAATTGTATCCCACTAAGTGTTCAGTGATTAATTCTGGTGCCAAAAGAGTTTTACAACTTATTGACTGAAAAGATCATTCCTTTTCCATTAGTGAATGCCTAAGAATTTGAAAAATGAATTTCACATTAGAAAGCAATAAATAAATCTGCATTACTTTTTGGTTTGAGGGGATTGCGGGGGCAATACCAGGGAATGAACTCAGGGATTGAGCCACATCCTCAGCCCTATTTTGTATTTTATTTAGAGATAGGGTCTCACTGAGTTGCTTAGTGCCTCAGCACTGCTGAGCCTGTCTTAGAACTCACAATCCTCCTGTCCCAGCCTCCCAAGCCACTGGGATTACAGGCATGCACCACCATATCTGGCAAAATTTTGTTTTTTAAAAGCTAATCTTCACTGAGCTTTTGCTATGTGCCAATTTGAGGCTGACCACCCACACATACACCTCACTTAATCCTCACAGTGGCTGAATGAGGTGCTCTTATTGTTGACCTCAGTTTACAGATGAAGAAATTAAAGTACAGAGAGACTTAAATACTACAGTTGAACTCCAGCTGTCCAACACCTACACTTATCACCTCCTGGTCTCACTTCCTACCCAAATGTTTGGTAGATTTCTAGCCACTCAAATGGAGTTGCTCTTTGCTGGTGAGGTTGTGGACTAACAGGATAGTTCTACAAGATTTCCCACAATGAGGGCAGAACAGATTATTCAGTAAGCTTGTTTGAACACACAGTGAAAGTTCTGAACCCTAGCAGCTGCCATATCTAGTTTTCTGAGCAATAAACCATTACATAATGATGAGTCTAGGATGTGATTTTTTTTTAAGCCCATTTATTTTTTTCCTCAGCACAGAGTAAGGGAAGTACTACAAACCTGACACAGGCAAGATCTTTGTGTACATTATTCTATCTACTCTTCCCAAACTTTGTGCTATAAATGCCACAATTTCAATTTTATGTATCAGAAGATTTGAGAAGAAAGATTAAGTAACTTGTTCAAGGCCACGTAGCTAGTAAAGTGAAGCCAATTATTTTTAACTTATAACTTATACCTCTTGCTCTTGAGAAAGAAGAAAGGAGAGGATGAAATGAGGTAATAGATAAAAATTGTGCAGTGTCCTAGAGCTTTCAGGGCTACCTCAAATCCTCTTTTAGAATGAATGAATACATAAAATTTAATAGACAAATTTTAATCATAGTTGATGGTTAAAAGCAAAAGAATCTTTTATTTCTTTGTTCCACAAATAACTTGAACCACCACCTATATGCCAGGTCTGGTGAGAGAATCTACAGATAAAATGGTAAATATTATGGTCTGGGAAACAAACTAGAAAGAAAGTAGAAAATATAGGCAATTAAATAAGAATCATTACTAATATGTGATGAAAATTACTATGGAAAAGCATAGCTTTGCACAGCAAGGAGACACAACCCAACTTACGGGTCCAGGGAATGCTTTCAGAATGACATATTTAATACAAAACCAGAAAGAGTATGTAGGACTTTTGAAAAATTATATATAGATATGTGTATTATCACATTGACTTATTCTAACATTAACTTGTTACTACATTTTAACTTGTTCTAACATTGCACCAACAGAACACTATACTGATACATAAAATCATTAAAATGTTCCAAATTATTTATAAATAATCATAAAGACCAAAAATTTTAAAATTCACAATTTTATTCTTGGTGTAGTCAAATAGGAAATAAATATACATAAGGGAGAAATCCAGATCTGAAGGCCCAGGCCATGATTTTAATATTTGTCGAAAATTTAGGGGTAGTTTATGGTCTTGAAGCTGTCAAGCGGTAAGCAGTAGATGTGAAACAACTAGAAGTCAAGGTGAGTTTCTTAAAGGAATCAGTTCAACCAGAACAGGCACCCAGGGTCTGGCTAACTCTACTGATCTTTTCTACCTGTTGCCATTGTGTGCCTTGTTTGGCACTTCTCACCAAAAGGCTCTTGTGATATGATAATCATTTTCAAGTCTATATTCGAAAGGCAAATTTTTAAAGTCATAATATCTTTAAGCAAGGTTTGTGCACATTCATGTTCTTTTCAAAAATTCAAACTTTTCTTTACACGTTGCTATATATACTAAAATAGCTTATAAAATAGCTTAACATTGTTGCATCCAACCCGTAGCACCTCTCCCCAAGAAGTGCAGCCCAGACAACTCTGCAGAAGCAGCAAAGTTTATTGAGGAAATAGGCACACAGGCCAATCGATTGGGGTCAGCTCTTCTTTCCTTCAGAGAGTGACCCTGAAATGAGGGTTTCAGAGGTTATTATAGGGTGGGCTAGCTACATGACTCAGGAAAACAGGATTTGGCAAATATTCAACCTATAGTTATTTACAGTTCAACTGTGATGGTGCCTCCTATGTCCCTTTTCAGTTCCTAGAACTTTAGGTAACTGGCCAGGGGATCTGGCAGCCTGTAGTTTGGCCCCATCCGTGAGAAGCAAGCGTAGCAAAGCATTAATCACAGAAGCACAAAAAGCAGGTTAGCAGATATGTGCAGGCCTGAGCCAGAGTGACTCCATTTTGAGTTTGGATTTTACAACACAAGGCAGCAGTCTGTCTACAAATCTAATATCTGTTGGTGCCTCACGACCCTCATCAAGCCAATATATAATGTCTTGTGAAGTAAATCAATTCCACCATACCCCTTAAGTGTTCAGGTCTATTGCCCGCTAATTTATCAGGAAATATTAAAACATGGTCTTGCTTTGCAATAGCTGCTAAGAGTTAGACTTCACAAGAAAGGCTGTGAGAACTCTGAAGACTACTTGGAACACAATTTTAAGTGTAGTAAATTGAGCCAATAAGATTAAAAAGTATATTGCATTTAAGATATGTCTCCTAAGATTAAAAAAGGTGACAGTTCTTGAAATGTCCCAAGCAATCAAAGGCAGATGCCTTATGCTACTGGCAAGTACAATTCTGCAAACATGGATTAAGCTTAAGAAATTCCAAGCATTCCATCATAGTTCCAGTGCAACAAATTTCCTTAAGGTCGCGAGAAGGTAGAAGAGAAGCAAAAATGTAGCACCATGAAAGGACATCTTACCATAGAAGAGTGCCCTGGGCTGACCCTTCACACCTTGGGATACCAGAGTTTAATGAGCTATCAGGCTGTATATTGGACAAAAGAGACATTCAGAAATGCCAACAACACAGCAAGACTTTTCCCCCTCCTCTCTCAGCCTCATAAACCACAAATCAAAAGGCTTTACTTAAAAAGAATCAAACTTATGCAGATTATCCATGCCTCATAAATTGATTTCTTGTGTAAATATCTGGGGGAAGAGAGAGAGATGTCTTATTTGGGGTACAAAGTAAAATCTAGAAGTCAAGAGTTCAAATTTTCCAAATCATACTCTCAACAAGATGCATAAATGAAAACCAGTTAACTATTTCTGTATAATAAACTACCCTAAACTCTTCATGGGTTAAAACAATAACCACAATTTTGCAGGTAGAAAATTTAACCTGGGATCAATGGGATGGTTCATATGGTCTCAATGGCCTCCTTTAGGTATCTGTAGTCAGCTTCATGACAGTTTTGCTGATATTGAGGAGCTTTCTCATATGTGTAGGGGCTCTGCTCTGCTCTATGGGGTCAATTCTCTAGTACCAAGGTTGGCAAACAGCAGCCTACCACCTGTTTTTGTACATAGAGTTGTACGAGAACACAGCATCCCCATTTGTTTCTATAATGTCACACTACAATAGCAGATCCATGTCATCACAACAGGAAACAGGTACTGCACACAGCTTAAAATATTTACTATCTGTCCATCTACAGAAAAACTTTTCTGACCCCTGTTCCTGCAGGTCTTGTTCACATGACAGTCTCGAGGATCCTAGAGAAAGAGTAGAAACTAATAGGTCTCTTGAGCACTAAGCTTGAAACTGGGACACTGTCAGTTCTGCCACATTCTATCAGCCAAAGCAAGTTAGAAAGCTAACCCAGATCTAAGGAGTGGGGATAGAGTCCACGTCTTATGACAGAAGCAGGAAATTCACACTTCAAAGGGCTTGGGTTCAACCCTTTGAGGAGTAAAGGATTCTGGCCATTTTTACAGCCCATCTCACTGGATGACATAATTATTGCCTTCGGACTAAAAGAATTATGGTGGTTTGATAGATATATTTATATATCTCATTAGGAAAGCCCATGAGAACCAGCTGAATCATTATTAATTACAAATGCCTAACTAAGAAATCCGTGCTAATTTCTTTGATTTTTTTGTTTTTTTTTTTTTTTTTTTTTTTGGTACTGGGGATTGAACTCAGGGGCACTCGACCACTGAGCCACATCCCCAGCCCTATTTTGTGTTTTATGTAGAGACAGGGTCTCACTGAGTTGCTTCGTGCCTCGCCATTGCTGAGGCTGGCTTTGAACTCGCGATTCTCCTGTCTCAGCCTCCCTAAGTGCTGGGATTACAAG
>CM053400.1:141241578-141344536 GCA_028644305.1 Xerus rutilus
CTGAAGTGGCTGTGTCACTATAGTATGCTGTTTTTAAGTCTTCTAGGTATAGACCGAGGAGAGGGATAGCAGGCTCAAATGGTAGTTCCATTGCAAGTTTTCTAAGGAATCTCCATACTGCTTTCCAGATTGATTGCACCAATTTGCAGTTCCACCAGCAATGTATGAGCGTGCCTTTTTCCCCACAACCTCACCAACACTTATCATTGTTTGTATGCTTGATAATTGCCATTCTGACTGGCGTGAGATGAAATCTTAGGGTAGTTTTGATTTGCATTTCTCTGATTGCTAGAGATGTTGAACATTTTTTCATATGTCTGTTGATGGATTGTATATCTTCTGTGAAGTTCGTGTTCAGCTCTTTGGCTCATTTATTAATTGGGTTGTTAGTTTTTTTGGTGCTAAGTTTTTTGAGTTCTTTATATATCCTGGAGATGAGTGCTCTACTGGATGTGTGTGATGCTTTCTATTGAGTTTTTTATTTGGTTTATTGTTTCCTTCATTTCAAGAATTTCTGATTGTTTTTTTTTTCATGATCTCTAGCTCTTTTTTAAAGTAATCTTTTGCTACTTGTAATTGCTCTCTTATCTCTTTGTTAGAATGATCAATGGTTGCTTTTATTTGCTCTCCCATTTCTTTGTTGTATTGATCAATTTTTGCCTGTAATTGCTCACTTATGTCATTCTCTAATTTGGTGATCATTTTAATTATGTACATTCTGAATTCTTTCTCTGACATTTCATCAACTGTGTTGTCAATGGATTCTGTTACAGTGGTATCCAAGTTTATTTGGGGCACTTTCTTCCCTTGTTTTTTCATGTTGATTGTGTATCTTCCTTTCTTGAAATACCGATCTGAGGTATTGTGGCTTCTATCCTATAATCTTGTATTGACACTCCAGATTACCTGTGTCTCACCTTGGAGCTACTTCTGTTCCCCTAGTGACCCCAGATGGGCACTACTGCCACTAAAGTTGGTGGCGGAGGTAGTGGATGTATCTCTAGAGGGCAGTGGGAGTGGCCTTGGCTGGGTTCCTGAGACAGCCCGAGGGCTTTTTGCCCCTCTCTTGCGCTCTTGCTGGTGAACAGGAACTCTGGAGCAGAACTGGAGGTGGGCCCAGGTCTCACTTAGCCAGGGTCACAAGCAGGAGAGTCTGTGTGTGACCTTTACAGTGAGTGTGAGCTCCTCTGGGGCTGGAGGCTAGCAGGCTCTGGTCTGCCTTCAGCTGGGCACTTCTGTCATTTCCTAAGGGCGGTTTTGGGCCTTCTGTCTCACCTGACCACAGGAACTCTGGAGCAGAACTGAGGCGGGCCCAGAGTGCACTTGGGTGGGGCCTCTTCATGCTGGGATCTCTGCAGGTGACTCTTACCCTGGAGTCACCTGTAGTGACTCTGTGCCTTCCTCTGTGGCTGGTAGCTATCAGTCTCTGGTCAACCCTTGGTTGGACACCCGTGGAGTTTCCTGAGGGTGGATTTGGGCCCTCTGTGGCTCCTGCTGGTCCACAGGAACTCTGGAGTGGAACTGGGGCAGGCCCAGGCAGAAGTTGGGTGGGGCTGTCTCATGCTGGGGTCTCTGTAGAGACTCTTACCCTGAGTTTGGGCTCCCCAGTGGCTAGCGGCTAGCAGTCCCTGGTCTCCCTTTGGCTGGACATCCGTGGGGTTTCCTGAGGGCAGATTTGGGCCCTCTGTGGCTCCTGCCAGTTCGCAGGAACTCTAGAGTGGAACTGAGGTGGGCCCAGGCCGCCCTTGGGCAGGGTTGGCTCATGCTGGTGTCTCTGGAGCGACTCTTGCCCTGAATTTGGGCTCTCCAGTGGCTAGAGGTAGCGTCCCTGGTCTCCCTTTGGCTGGACAACTGTGGAGTTTCCTGAGGGCAGATTTGGGCCCTCTGAAGCTCCTGCCGGTCCTCAGGAACTCTGGAGCAGAACTCTCTTATAATTTTTTATTGAAAGCCAGACATGTTTTATTGAATAATAAAAAATGAGGTAAATAGGCCACTGATAAGAGTATTTATTTTATCTGGTGAGGACTTGTCAGGTGTTTAATGCTTGTTCACAGCTAAAGTACCAGAGGCTTTAAGTTTTTATCCTGTACTTTTTAAAATCTGTTTTAGTCTCCTTAAACACTACTTCAGGGAGAAAGAATCTGTATACTACAACTCTCTCAGCTGTAATTGCTATTACACCAGATCCTTGCTGTTGTGCAGGCCAGATATGGGACAAAGGAGTTTTTTCTAATCTTATCCAATCTTTAAGTGGGTATATATATGAGGACTACAGCTTTTACAAGTGATTCATCAATGTGTACCAACCGCACTGGCACCCTTACTCCCGTCTGTGACAGCAATTTCCCAATATTTTCTTTGAAACTTTGTCCTTAATTGACTTTATTTTAAATTCACAACCTAATCCTATCAGAGACATGAGGTCTTTTTGGAATCTTCAGTGGGAATCTGGTAGGGTATCTGGAAGGAAAACTGTGGAACTGTGGGAGTTTCCCTAAGTCTACAGGACTCCAAGGATTCCTTAATCTCAAATTAGCCCATATTCTGTCTCCAGCCATTCTTCAAGATTATATACACCAGTTGACTAGCAACATACTAGCAGTACATTGTTGAGTTCAAGAAATGTAATTTGATTTTCAGACATTTTGTTACTGTAAGGATAAGATTGATGACTTTTGACTACTTAACATATCAGAGATAAAACATGAAATCAATTTCTTAATTTTAAAACAATGTTTAAAAATTTGTTTAATTTTATTTATTTATTTCATTTCTATACTCTTTTTTCCTTTTCTGATTTCTTTTCCATTTTATCATCCATTTTATTTGGGAAATGCTTTTGTTGAGTACAGAAACCAATGTGATTAATTTTATTTCATGTTTTTAATCTTATTTCTACATCTTTTGTAGACTGTTTTTCTTTATATAGAATAATTTACATAATTTTTATGTATTGAGTAGTTTTATATATTGAATAGTTTATCAGATCTACATTGTATTATTTCTACTCATTCTTCCTTAAATAATATACATAGATTCTATTGGATAATTAAAAATTAATAAATTTTTTTTAAAAACTCCATGTCTTAAATGTGGATTATATTGTAACAACCAACCCTGAGGTGTGCACTGAACCCTTAACCATTCATTAATTGGTAGATAAAATAAACTGGTGGCCTGAGTTCAGTATGAAGTGAAGGAACTGTCCCAATGTCTACACATGTGTAGACACACACACACACACACACACACATACACACACACAAGAAAAGGAGGAAGGCAAGAGGAAATGAGAGTCCTATAAGCCTCATAAAACCATTATCACAGAAAAGGAAACAAGCTAATTTCTGAGGTGACACAATTAATCAGTAGTAAAGAGTGGTAGTTGTCTTGGGCCATTCTTTGAACCCTTACCATATCACACTGTGATATCTTTAATCCTTCAAAAACTTCCTCATTATGATAAAATTTTGTGAATTTATAGTCTCGTGGCTAGTCCAGAAAATCAAAGGCTCAGATAGCATGATAAGTGGGTTTTCAGTGTAATAAGTAATACAAATTAATTTGCAGGAAGCAACTGAAGATCCTGAAATGTGAGGCTGAGTATTTCAAACTTCATCCTAAAGAAAATAGACATGGATTAAAGTGTGTCCATTACATTACATTACTGTTAAGTAATGTTTGGGAATTACAGACTCCTTTTTAAGACCCTGATGGAAGTTATGGACTCCCTCCCCAGGACAAAAGCACATGTGTGCATTAATTTGCAGAGATTTTAAGAAATCCTCCCACCAAAATCTCATTCATGAATTCTTGGAATGAGAAAATCACAAATTTCATTTTTAATGCAATTCTTATGACCCTATAGTAAAGCTTTGATCAGAAAAATCTAAAGTTACACTAATAACAATATTTGCTACATCATACTTTAATGAACCAAATTGATAACTACGAAAAACACAAGTACAAGCAAACTAAAGGGGAAAAAGTGATAAAATTCCTGTGTGTGCTTACTGCCACCTGCTGGTCACACTTGGGTAAATCCTAAATCTACATTATTCGGGTAAATTCAAAATCCTTGTTTTCCAAACCCCTCATTTTGCTGTTCAATATGAATGTATTGTCAAACATTAGGATAAAAAAGATGTACCTTAAGATTTTAAAAGCATTTTTTATATCCTACTCTTTCATAAGTTTATCAACATGTCCTTTCTTTATTCCTTTGTTTCAACACTGATTTTGGTCTAAATCACTTCTCACCTAAGCTATTTCACTACAATGCCATCAGCAGGATCTTTTAAAACACAACTGCAACTGTGTCCCTCTGAGTGCTTCAGTGGCTCCTTGTTGCTACAAAATTAAATCCATAGTCCTGTCTTTGGTTAGCCTCCTTTCTTCATTCCTCTAAAAAATTTATAGACTTTGACCCACCTTCAAGATCATCAAAGATCTGGAAGGAAAAAATTTATCTTCCTTAATTTGAAAAAGCAATTTTTAAAAACCTGCAATTATTGCCAGAATGCAGACTCTCAAATTTGATCCAAAGTTGTGGAGTGAATGTATTTAAAAAGGCATATTAAACTGCTTGACAAACCTGTTCAATTTTTTGCAGGAACCTCTGGTTTGTTTTTCCACCTATACAAGTGGATAGGATTGTTTCATAACAATATAGAGATGATTAGAAAAATTACTTTGATTCTTTAATTTCCAGTGGCTAATTATGCCTTTTCTTTTCCTCTTCAGTATTTCTATACAGAAGCTTTCAAATGAACCCCGCTACATGATTTATGAGTTCTGGGAGAACAGTAGTGTGTGGAACAGGTAAGTTATGAGCAAGGCCAATTTGTTTCATGAAGCTGGGGAGGTGGCTATACACATGATGAAATTTTCAGACTTGTAAGAAAAGCTCCATTCTGTTTTCCTCACTTTAAAAATGGTCTTGAACTTCACCCTGAATCCCACACTGCAGGAGTTTATTTGGTGAATTAGAAACTACTTCCTTCTAAGCACAGTCATTTCTGGTGTTGATCCCACTTTGAGTCTTCCAATCTTAACCGATGCTTTCAGACAAGCAGAATTAGATAGGGGCAGCGGTGTCTAAGGAAGGTGGAGTGATGAGGTTGGAGCTTCATAATTCCTTTGGTTATGACTTTATAATAAAACAACATATAATGGCTAAGACCATCATAATTTTCCCAAATGTCTTTAAATACTACAAATAAAGGGAAAAATTCAAGACACTGTTTTGCAAAGGTGAAAAACAAATTAACTTTTTTTAATTGAAAATTACCAATAAAATAAATATATAATTTAAAAAATGGAATAAAGGAAATTTTTGCTATTTTCACATACACAGTTCCAGATGGTTTTAAATGGCATAGAAGATATAGCTCTCCAATAAACCCATGTCGTAAGGGTATTAAATATATTAGTGAAAATAATAGAACACCTGGAAATTCAGTTGATACATATTTCACCTTGTGAAATACATATTTATTTTTGTGGCTTCAAAAGAAGGCATTTTGAGGGCTGGGGATATAGCTCAGTTGGCAGAGTGCTTGCCTTGCACGCACAAGGCCCTGGGTTCAATCCCCAGCACCACAAAAACAAAAAAACAACCAAAAGAAGGCATTTTGAGGTACTGGAAATAAATCTCAGGGGCAGAGTATTTGCCTAGAAAGTCACTGCAGACAAAACAAAAAACACAGCACTTTGTGCTGCAATAAAAGGAAAATGATACCAATAGTATTTTAGTATTTCAGATGTAGAAGGGAATCTTAAAGGCAACTTATTCAATTCCATGCTTCCAGGCCTACACTATACAGTAGATGGTTTTCCTTTCATTTTATCCTCTGTGGATGGAAAATTGACACCTCCTTTTCTTAGCTATCCTATTTTTTAAACACCCATATGGCCAAGATACTCTTTCTTCTGTTAAAACTTTTTGCAGAAATTAAAGTCTACCTCCTATTGTTTTATCTTTGTAATTTCTAATGACAATTATTAAATTACTCGAGTCTTTGTTAAGCCTAAATAACCATTTAAAAAAGTTTCTATCCAGGTTACTTCCTTACGCACATCAAGCAAAAGCAAAAGCTTGCCATCTTAATTGCATTTGATCTCTACTGCACTCTACTTGAGAAGATTGTAAATAAAAATAAAGCTTTAACCTGTAATCATTTATACAGCCACCTTCAGACGAATTATAGCAAGACATTCCAAAGAAGTAATGTGGATTTCTTGGAAACTCCAGAACTCACATCTACTATGCTAGTTCCTGGTAATTATACGGGATTCAAAATTCTTGTGTCCTTGTGTATTGTCTTTTGTTTTTTTTAAAGACAGTATGTTCTTTCCTATCACACTTTATCAATGATGTTTTATTGTTCTTTTTTTTAATGAATTTATTCTAATTAGGTATACATGCAGCAGAATGCATTTTGATTCATTGTACACAAATGGAGCACAACTTTTCATTTCTCTGGTTGCACATGATGTAGAGTCACACAATATGTGTGACTAGAGTCATGATGTAGAGTCACACAATACATGTACCTAGGGTAACAATGTCTATCTTAGTCCACCATCTTTCCTGCCCCTATGCCCCCTGCTATCCTCTCCCTCCTCTTTGCCTAATCACAGTTCCTTCATTCTTCCCATGTGCCCCCCATTATGGATCAGCATCCACTTATCAGAACAATTGGCCAACCCCCATGACATCTTTGTTGTTTCTTTATATATGTTATAATTGGGGATTGGGAGAGGGGAAAGAGGTATTTGTTAGTTGGTCCTATTTGTATTGCTGGCTATAGTAAACCTATTATTAGTGGTTTGCTGGTTAACTTGAACAGACTTAGAATACAAGACAAATCATGACATTTAAAAATTATTAAAATGCTTTACCATATTTGTTATAATTTTTAAATACAATTAAAAACAAGCAATCCATAGGCTGGAGATTAGAAATATTTTTATTATAACAGAATAACTTAAAATGATTTTTATAGTTGGGGGAAAGGAGAACTGGAGGAGAGAGAGAAAGAGGGAAAGTTTAAAGTAAAATTGTCTAAGAAGTCTGGCTTCGTCAAATATTAAGAAAAAAATTTATTTGTTCATCGTACCCATCCATTCAATTGTCAAATATATACAAATTTGATATGCACTTTGGCACTGGGGGTACTGGGGTGATTAGCCTATTTACTGGCACTGATTGAGCTCTCATTCTGAATGAGCATTGTGCTCAGAGCTTATAAGAAGGGTACTTATGAAATGCTGTCTGTCCAGTTTGACAGGAATATCTGCAAAAATTGTTTGCAGGACAAAACCTGGTTCAGGTCATAAAACAGAAGTTACCCTTAGAGGCAATAATGTGCTTTGTGAACTTAAGAGAAGTGATTACTACCTTAATCTAACAGTTAAGGAGATGGAGTCTCAATTTTTGGCTGAGTATATTTTATGAAGTATCTGAACAGTAATTAGAACCACTGAAGATTTCTGAGACAGACAATAGCATGCTCTAGTCAGCATTATCTGACAGGAACAAAGGCAAGCATCATGGGGCAAAGAGAAATTAATCATGCAGGGCAACGATCTGTCTCAGGGAAGAAAAGCACCCAAATGAGGGGCTACCAGAAAGTTTGGGACTTCACTTACAGATACAGTTTTCACAAGTTAACCACAACAAGACTAAAGGTTGAAGCCTGGGATCAGTGAGAAGGCATGTGGCTGAAAACAAAATATCTAAGAAAAACGTGGGAAAATGACTTTCTGTAAAAGGCTGGTAGAGAGAGAAAAGCCTCCTATATTAAGACTGAAGGGCACCAATCAAGTGGAGGAGAATCAGATTAATAATAGGTGTCAATAGGCCGGGTGCAGTGGCACACACCTGTGATCCCAGTGGCTCTGGAAGCTGAGGCAGGAGGATCTCCAGTTCAAACTCAGCCTCAGGGGCAACTTATCTAGGCCCTAAGCAACTCAGTGAGACCCTGTCTCTAAATAAAATGCAAAAAAAGGATGGGGATGTGACTCAGTGTTGGAGTACCCTGGGTTCAATCCCCAATACCAAAAAAGAAAGGGGAAAAAAAAGGTGTCAATGGCAGAGTGAAATGCAAGAATATAGTGCTCCTTGGAGGGCTGTAGAGCTGTAGAGTGACTGAGAAATGGGCCTTAAAATGGAATTTGACAACATCATGGTTAAGAGTAAAAATTAAAAATTACAAGAGTAATTTTAAATTACAAGAGTAACTTTTAATAGAGTGGCAAGAATTTAAAACAACAGTAGATTTTTGATGGCTTGGGGAATAAGAGTGAGAAAAGTGTATTCTGAAATTAGAGCTGGGTGAGGACACAAGGAGATCAGGTGTGAGTGGCTGCACACTGGCCTGGGCTGGGAGTGGATTTACTCTGGCTCTTAAGGATGGATCTGTCCGGCCTAGAAAATGGAAGACTTGTAGAATTTCCCTCACTTTAAAGCTGAAATTTAATCCTCCAATAAGAAAGTTATGAATATGGTTGAAATGTCGGACATGGTTGAATGAACACTTTGACTCATGCAGTTTCTATTAGAGGGCACCATACCTTGAGGAAAGGTGCAGGTGGGCATGGCTGCACATTATAAAGGAAAAGACTTCAGTGACTGCCTTCAATTTACCCAAGAAAGCTTTGGCTTAGCTTTAGCTTATTCCAGGCTTGAACAATCTGTTCTGAGTGGGGATTTTCAAAAGGCCTAGAACACAAATTAAATCTGTAAAAATAACTGCTGCAGCCTTTGTACAAAGAATGCAGGAAAACGAGATCCATATCTTATTTATCTTCATATCACCTGTTCTAGTGTCTTAGCACAAAAACAATAGATGTTTCCTAAGTGAAGGATGAATATGGACTTTGAAATCATAAATGCACTGTTTTTCAGGCACAAAAGTCTCCAAAAAGTTCTACATTTGTCATTTTTGTATCTGACATTATATCTATTTTTCAGCTCTCAATCCTGAAACCACTGGCTCAGCAATATAGAAAGAAAAGACAAAGATTGTTCTTATTGGTGTCCTAAGTCCTTCTGGATCAGAAAACACCTGAATAAAAACAGAATAGAAAAAAAAGCATAGAAAGGGAGGCTATTGAGTTAACAGTTGAGGGGATGCTATTGCAATTATTGGAAATGTAATCTGATAGGATTTTTCTGGCCCAACTTCAATCATTTCATCATTACCTTAGATTAACTTTCTGTGCATTATTAGTGTCAGTGGTTCATAAATTCTATCCTCTCACAATTTCCTAACTTATAAAAATTGAGCACAAATAAAACTGGATCAGTTCTTGTTCTCTGAACTCAAATTCAGCACAATTTGATGCCTTTTATTGCTGCTGTACTTTGCATTAATTTTCATATCACATCAACTTTCAATAGTGATAACTAGAATTTGATATAGATCAAAAAAATCAGGCTTTTCTAGCACAATTTTTAAATACCACACGCAATACTATTTTATGGGGGAAGTCCACTCTATTTTAAAATAAAGTTTTTTGTTTTTGTTTTTTAAGGGTGCCAAGGATTGAACTCAGGGGCACTTAACCACTGAGCCACATCCCCAGCCCTATTTTGTATTTTACTTAGAGACAGGGTCTTACTGAGTTGCTTAGTGTCTCGCCATTGCTGAGGCTGGCTTTGAACTCCCAATCCTCCTGCCTCAGCCTCTCAAGCCACTGGGATTACAAGCATGCGCCACTGTGCCCAGCCAAATTCATGTTTTATGGTTACAACAGCAGGACACTTCCCCAAAAATAAAACCTAGAATTAGCAAATAAATATTTTTAGTTTTTAATTGCCATGATTTTGATACTATTTTTAATAACTAGTTTGTACATTTTATGCATTATATGGGTTTTTTTTTTTGTACTAGGGATTGAACTCAGGGGTACTCAACCACTGAGCCACATCCCCAGCCCTATTTTGTGTTTTTTAATGTAGAGACAGGGTCTCACTGAGTTGCTTAGTGCCTTGCCGTTGCTGAGGCTGGCTTTGAACTCACGATTCTCCTGTCTCAGCCTCCCAAAGTGCTGGGATTAGAAGTGTGAGCCACCGTGCCCAGCTGCATTATATGGTTTTTAAGATTAATAACAATATATTACCTGCACATATTTAGACCTAAAATTAAAATCCAAAAGAAAAAAATTATTACATTTAGAAACACAGGACTGGAGCTTTATTTTTTATTTACTTCAGAAATTATGATCCTAATCAGATAGCTTTTTCATTAAGATTACTAGTCTAGTCAAGATACATCTCAAGAAATAAAGCAACTAAACCAGACTGCATCCAGGTATGAAAATATATTCCTATGAACATTCAAATGCAAAATGCTGTCAGGTGAATCAAATTGGAACACAGCAGTACAGGTACATTAACTATCACAAACCACCCAGACCAAAAAAAAAAAAAAAAGTTGGAAAACTGTCTATGGGGCAGAACATTACTTGACATAAGAGAAAGGTCTGTGGTTATAAGAGGATACATGATAAAGTAAAATCCTATTGCCATCAAATTACTTAACAGCTTTAAAAGTACATTTCATTCCTTTCTATTTGTTTCTCATATCATTCCACTAACCATACTTCTTTGCTTTGGGTTTGTCTTTGGAATATTTATATTCATTGGGGAAAACATTCCCAATGTTAAAATAAAATATGCTAAAAATACTATTTACAATACCTCCACTTGCTTATACTCGATTTTCTGAAGTTACATATAGAAGAATTACTTATATATTTCCTAACTACTATCAGTATTGGGTTGACTAAAATAGTAACATGATTTTATCATCAGGACATTTATAATCTCGTTGCAAAGACAAGCCCTATTTGTATGCAACACAAAGTTTTGGACTGCACCAAAGTGCCAAAAGATGTGATACCAATATCAATCACATAGGGAGAATTTAATCGAGACTAAAGGAGTCTGGAAGTGGTGACTAGAAAGGTAAGGAGTAAGGCAGACTAAAGGTAGGGAAAATGGGCCCTTTACCACTTGAACTTTCTTTGCTATGAAAATTGTTTTATCATTTTAAGAACTGTTTTTCTCTTTTCAGCTTCATGGTGGGTCCTGAACAACAACTAGATGTTCCTAGACATTTTCTTTACGGTTCCAAGTACAGAACAAGTGTTATTATCAAAAGTGTCGATTAGAAAATTTTGTTTGTTAATCTACTGTATACTTTTGTTTAATATATTTAAGTGCACTCTTCTAAAGTATATTCTCTATCATTCATGTGAATTTCAGCTCAATTTTCAAAGTTCAGTGTTCTCAATATTTGATAATTGCTTTGCTACATTGTTACCAATCTAAAGTCATCTAGTGACAAAATCCTAATATGTGAAAAAAGCATATATACAGAGAAATAAAGTTGTGAAAAGAAATTATAGAAAACTTTCAAAACATTACTTTTAGAACTTTCAGAATACTACTTCATAGGAAATTGTCATATACAAAAGGGTCACATCAATGTTTTGTCCATTTATTTATTAGTAACATTTTCTTGAGGAGACTTAGTGTTCAATAATACCTACTCTATTCACATGATCCTATGACTATTCTCTTTACATTACTTAAAAAGTTAGTACATTGGCATAAAACAAACTTGCTGTAACCTACAGAATCTCTACCCATGTATCAGGTTATAAACTGGGTTTTCACGTGTATAATTCTGTGATAAGTTTGGGAACCAATCAGTAATATAACACTCTACTATCATTTATTAGCTTCATAATTCCCTATACATAAGTTAAGTATTATCAAGCACAGAAGAGTTTTACTTTGGCAAAATATGGCTCAAATTTTATGGCATATAGTTAACTTTTCGTATGAAAAACATTTACATTTAAATCAGGATTTCAAAATACAGTACTTTAAAAATAAAGTTTTAACTCAAAGAAACATAAAAATCAAGCACAAAACTTCAGGGCAGAAGTTTCCACACTGAAACTATGAATCTTACATTGTCTTCTCTACAAAAGCTCAAATTAAATCTTTTTAGTAAAAATCTCCTATTCTGGTTATAAGTCCTGCTTAAAAATACAAAAATACAATACAAAAAAATGTAAAAAAAAAATAAAAATGTAAAAATGCAATATAACTAGAAATGTGTTACCACATCATTCTTAGTCCAAATTCCTGGCAAAGAAGCTGGAAGGTAAATTTCCCTATTTTTATCACTGTTGAAAACAGAAGAAAAGGAAAGTGAATTAAAATTTTATTTCATAAACATGTGACCTAGAATGTACGCATGCACACATGGATGTGTGTGGGGGTGGGTGTGTGGGTTTGAGTGTGTGTTTGTGTGTCTGTCTGTCTGTCTCTGGTCATTTTTTTTTCTGGTAAGTTTTAAAGATCACAAGTACTAGGAAACAATACCTGGGCTCAACTCTTTTAATAAATATACAAGGCAGAGAACAACATTAATGGAGATGTACAATGATTATTCAAACAAGTTTTACATATGTACAAAGGCAATATTAAAACAGTCTTTGTGCTCTTACTCTGATTATACGTAGTAAGAAAGGATCAAGACTTTGAAACTTAAGGGACTTCTGACATACAAACTCTTCTTGAAAATGTTTGTTTTAAATGGTTTCAAAAATACAAATTATAACAAATCAAAACATTGCTTTGGTTGGTCCATTTCAGTATCCAACTCAAAAAGCATATCAAGTCTTTTGGGTATGAGGCAGTTTCCAAAGTAGCTTGGTAGTATGTATGATTGAAAAGGATTCTGCCTGATAATAGTGCTAAGTAGAAAGGCTCTATAAATTGCAAACTGGAATACATTCTACCAGCTTTTTAAAACTAGAATGTAAAGGACTTGAGAATAGGCAAATAATAAAACAAACCAATTTAATTGTATAGTAATTCTGACCCCAGTTTTTTGACGTATATTTTTGTATATGTTTGTCAGTGTGTGAATGTGCATGTGCGTGTGTGTGTGTTTATATATATATGTGTATATATATATATATATATACACACACACACACATATATATATATACTGGACCTATAGTATAAAAAGAATATAGTAGGGCAAAACAAAAAAACTGGGCCCTAATAACAAATATCTCATTTAAAAGTAAGCAGTATATTTATGGTTAATGAAGGGCATTTTGTTCCTATTTAAACAACAATCCTTTTTCTGGGGAATGAAGTAATGACAAAGAGGGTACTGAAAGAGCAAGATGCGAAACCTGCCTATGGACTAAAAGTTGAATCTGAATAACAAGCCCAAAAACCACTAAAGAGAAAGGTTCTGGTTTTAGGAGTTCACATTCAGAGAAAGATAAACTTTCTGCCAAATAATGGCCTTAAACACCAATAGACCCAGGGATTTGAGAGAATAGGAGTAAGGAAAGTTTATACTTACCTTTATATCAGCAAATTTTTTGACACTATGCTAGGAGAAACTTTATTTTTTTTATAACAGTAACATCCAGAGTGGAAAAACTGCAGAAGGCTTATTGTATAAAATTTCTAGGAATTAAAAGTTTAAACCCCCAAATTCTGTATCCATATATGTTCTTATTATAAGAAATTATAGAATTAAAACTTAATGTACCTCAATTATTTTCAAATGCCTAAATTTTTCCTCTCTTGGAAATAAAAGTATCAGTTTTATTTTGTAATTGCTCAACTTCCACTGTTCTTATGGTCGAAACAGTAGCAGCTATTTTTCAACCTCAGTTTCATTCACTACCAGTTTTCAAACTGTCAATCTTTCCTAGTAATTATGAATCTAAGACAATGTTATCAAAAACCTAGACATCAATCATATATTTGAAAAGAAATGTCTATTAAAAAATTCTCCCTCCTGTCATTGACAACTATGTATTGCCCACCCCAAATCATTCTAGGCCTTTGGAGAGAATGTAATGATCTGTTCAAGCGCTGGTAGGATATCAGTGCAAAACAGAACAAAAGCAACTTTAAAAGCAACAAGAAATATGTACCATATATACATCGTAGCAAATACTTTATATTTGAGAATCTTTACAGCTTACATTTCCATTCCATTATTACAAGTGATGAAAAACAAAAAATTGCAAGTAGCATGCAAATTATACAGTCTTCCCACTTCACTAACCAAATTCCTACTTTCCAATGTTATTTCCCAATTTTTGCAGGAAACTTCCTGCAAAGCTGAAACTGATTAGAAAATTCTTTATAGATTAAAATATCTCTTTTTCATTTTAGGAGAAGCCAAATAGCCAACCATCAAAATTAAAAATAAATTGAATTGTCACAGTCCATTACAGTTATTGTTACTAGATCCACTTCATTTTCAGGTGTCCAAAATATAAAACGAATAATTATCTTCATATTCATCTGTTCTTAAAATGCTACTTAAAACTTTGGTTGTTTTCCTGTAATATAGAAGAAAGAGTTCAATCATCAACTAGATTAACTTAATAGTTTTGACAAATTAGTTTATCAAACCAAATACTGTGAATCCACTTATGTGTTTACAGATCTAAATGCATGTTACTATAGAAACTATTAAGATAACTGGAATCATCAAATAAACAGTTCTGTTTCACTAAGCCTATGTAATTCATTTTTAAATATATTAAACTGTATTCTAAATCTGTTGTTGGGTTTCTGTAGTAGCTAGTTTTATAAATGTTAATGCATATGAAAAGTAAACTTTATTCTAATGTATGTTTGTTCATAAGAAAGTGTAAGTCAAACTTTTATTTATAAAAGTGTTAATAAATTGGAAAGTCTGAAAATGAAAGTTATTTTATCCAGCACTATATTTATACTTATTCTTATGGACCAAGGATTATGTCCCTAAAATATTTGAATAGGTGAGAAAATTCAAATATCATCAACTATATTTTTTCTCATTAAACATTCCTTTATGAACAATATTATTATAAATATTTACTGATTTGGGCTGGGGTTGTAACTCAGTGATGGAGCATTTGCCTCACATGCATGAGGTACTAGGTTTGATCTTCAGCACCACATAAAAATAAAGGTTTTCTCTCTATCTATAACTAAAAATATTTTTTAAAAATTTACTAATTTTAAGAATAATGGAGGTCTTTTATGAAATTTAAATTACAAAATATTAACATAAACTATGACAATATAATACTGTAAAGTATTTTAACTGAGGAAATAAATACTATGGTTTCCAAGGATTACAATCCCCAAAATGGAAACAGAAGATAGCACTCTATCTCATTTGAGCCATTATCAGCACACCTATATTGAGAGTCTCATTGTGACAGAATCATAATTGCCTTTACCTGTATAAGATAGTGTCTATAAGAACATTTTTTAAAATGTCATATTTCAGTCAAACATCAGTAGGACTATAATGGGTAGAAATCATTTACTGAGCACATAATGAGAGGTATCACACTAAGCCCTCTCATACATTATTGTATTAAATTCTAACTAGGAGAGGCTAACATCCTCATCTTCAATTGCAAAACTATGGCTCAAGAAGATTAAGTGACTTGTCCAAGTCTGAACTACCAGTACACAGAGTGGAGCTACAATTTGAACCTAGAGATGATGCTAATACCCAAGTACTTTATAATAAATATCCTAAAAGATATATATTTATTGTGTATATTTATTCTGATGGAATTTGATAAATTACACAGAAATATAAAGAGCTAAGAACAGCAAAGACATTGAAAAGAAATAACTGCTATGACTTGTTTTACTGTATTAAAAATTGATCAAACAAACTACAAAGTCCACAAAGAGTCCATGCACATCCTGCCACGTGAGTGTCAGAGGACTATCCTTTCAATAAAAATTGCAAGACTGGATATTCATTAAGGAAAAAGAAAAAAAGACTTGACCCTCCCACCTCATATCATAGAGTGGATTAAAGAACTTAATTGAAAACCAAAATAGAACTTTAAGAATATGGAATGATATTTTCATAATCTTTCAACAGAAAAATATTTCAAGAACAAAATATAATTATTCCACTCTAGTTCTTGAGTACAATGATATTTATTTTACATTGTACATTTAGATTTTTTGTGTTATGCTGGATCACTAATATTTTGCCATGAGAAAAGTTAAAAATCTACAGGTATGAGCAAATGAAAATATTAAAGACAAATACTTGTAATACATACTGGTTTTTGAAGTACAATGGGATGATCAGGCAGAAAGTCTGGTTTTTTTCTGCAGATGGAAACACTTGAGAGCTTCAACAGGAAATCTCTGCTGTATTTAATTCTCTCTGTAGATATTAAACATTAAGTGTAATGTTGTAAAAACATAAAACTCTTCCGATCATTATTTTTCTCACTTCTTTCTAGCTGTCCCTTAACTACCCATTATTTTATAAAATCCTAAATAGCATCTATGCAAAAGAGAAGGAGAAAGGTTGGAAAGCACCTGCCACCTCTCATTTCCTTTTTACGTAGAAGGAAGCCAAGTAATTAAGAAAAAAAAAGAAAGAAACAGAATTATTTGAGTAAATTGGTAATGCAGGACTGTTTCAAATGGTTACTCAAGTCTAGTAAAATGATCTGGTATTATAAAGTATAACAGCAGTAACATCTATTGATCAATTTAGATCTTGCCAAAATGGAACTTTAATGAACCTATTCAAATCTCGATTGATGCTAAAAATAATTTTCATTATATTAATTTTTTTCTGTTAAGTTTTTTATGTGGTTAGAATTCAGAATGAATATATGTGCACAAGGAGTTGAGGGAGGTAGAGGAGATGGGTATCAGAGAGAGGGAGGAAGAGAAGGAAAAGACAATAGTCTAATGTCAAGAACTCTTAGAAACCAGTGACAAAATGGCAAACAACCAAATCAAAATATTGTCAAAGGACTTTAAAAGACCTTTTTCCACAGAGGAAATACAATTGCCAATAAACGCATGAAATGACATCCAATATCATCAGTTACTAAAGAAATGAAAATCAAAAACCACAATGAAATATGCCTCTTCACCAACAAGGATGGCAAAAATTTTAAAAAGAGAAAATGATGTTATCAAGAAATTGGAAACCTAGTATTGTGTGGCTGGACATAGAAATTGCATAGCCATTGTGGAAAATATTTTAACAGTTCCTCATAAGGTTAAACACAGAATTACCATATGATCTAGTAAGCCGGTTTCTAGATACATACCCAAAAGAAATGAAAGGTTTCAAACAAAAACTTGTATACAAATGTTCACAGTGAAAACAACCCAAATATTCATCAACTGAGAAATGGATAAACAAAATGTAGTATAATTCATACAATGCAATATTGTTCAGTCATAAAAAGGAGTGCAGTACCACATGGCATAACGTATCACCTTGAAAGTTTTACAGAAGTAAAAGAAGCTAGACCCAATTGCCCCAGTTTGTATAATTCTGTTTATATGAGTCCACAGTAGGTTAATCCAGAGACAGAAATAGTATTTGTCAGTACCTAGGCGCAGAGAGTTTGGAGTAACTGCTTAATGGAGATGAGGTTTCTTTTGTGGATGATAAAAATTCTAGAATTAGATAGCAATGATAAATGCATACTGTGAATATGCCAAAAGTCACTGAATTGAACAATTATATAGGGACATCCCAAGACAATAGTAGAAGTCCATTCTATAACTGCTACAAAGCAGTACTGCAGAATGGATAATCCATACTGGAACAGAATAATGGAGAATTTTATAAGAAAAGGTTCCTTCTAGAGGAAAAATAGAACTGACAAACTTGAGCACAAATATTATAGAAAAGCATGAGTTGTTGGAGCATTTGAAAGAAAAAGTAATAGCAGGGGCTGGGATTGTGGCTCAGCGGTAGAGCGCTTGCCTCGCATGCGTGAGGCCCTGGGTTCGATCCTCAGCACCACATACAGAGCAATAAAATAAAGACATTGTGTCCATCTACAAAAAAATTAAAAAAAAAAAGGCTCTGTGTTCTACTTTAAAAAAAAAAAAGTAATAGCAAATGTTAGCTTCAGAAAAAAATAAAGGCTTGCATGAAAAAGGAGATACACACTTGATGGCCAAACAACTGTATTTACACAATTACAATAATATAAAGAATAGTAACACTTTTAACTAAAACTTTGAAATAAATACCTATGTCATGGGGGGGTGGAAAGGTGAAGAAGTGAAGGGATTGGTGTGAAAGATCTAAGTTTTCATTTATGAAGATCTGATATCAATATACAATATCAAAACTGGAGAAATTTGGAAATATCAATTTTAAAAGTTTCTCTTAGAAATACAGAAGTAAATACTATAAGAGAAATCTAATAAAGCCTTTTTCATATTTAATTTTTCCAGTCTGCTTTGTTGTTAGGTACAGCATGACTGAACTATGGAAATGGGAGATAAGGAGAAGTAATACATGTTAATTTCTGGGCTATACTCTTTAAGGAAAACGCCCTTCCCCATTTCTCTTTTCTGATGGCTAGAATGGGAATACATGGTTGGGAGCAGATGCAGTTACCTTGGGCAAAGCAAAGGAAGCCACTTGTTGAGGATGGCACAGAATACACCAGAGAACATTGAGGCACTCTATAGAGTGGAGCTTGTACACCAGCTTGCAATTTCACAGGATAGACTGAATAAATTTCCATCTTGTTTAAGCCATTGTTATTCTGGTTTCCTGGGCTATAAAACTAACAGCCTAACTAATATAGACAGAAATCAACTTAAAAATATATAACAAAATTTTTTCTGTTCATATATGGGCATGCAACAAAGTAATGTCAGCTTTAATGAATACTAAGATATTCTGTGAAAAAATTTAGGAATTATGTTAAAATTTTACCTTTTTTAACTGGAGACTGATGTTGCTGTTGTTCATTAAGACCTTGAGAAAAGGCTTGCATTCCATTCGTCTTACACTATTGAACAAGAAGTGAATACATTTTTAAACTTATAATGACCTGTTTTTACCACCCCAAAATGTTTTCCCAACAGAAAAATATTTGTTGAAGAATATTTGGATCCAAAGAGTAGGCAACCACTATAGTTTTACTTAATAAAAATGAATAACAAAAACATGTTTCAAAATACATTCACATATATAACAATTTTTGCTATAATTATGGTTATATCTGAAAGGGAGGATCAAAGATGAATTATGAGGTTATAAATAGTTCCAAAGTCATACAATTAAAACACATTTTCAGCCGGGCGTGGTGGCACAAGCCTGTAAGCTCAGCACTTACGGAGGCTGAGACAGGAGAATCACGAGTTCAAAGCCAGCCTCAGCAATGGCGAGGCACTAAGCAACTCAGTGAGACCCTGTCTCTACATAAAACACAAAATAGGGCTGGGGATGTGGCTCAGTGGTCAAGTGCCCTTGAGTTCAATCCCCAGTACAAAAAAAAAAAAAAAAAAAAAAAAACTGGTTCATCCAATGAAGAAAATCACAGGGAGAGTGAGATAGGAAGATCTTGGGTTCAAAGCCAGCTTCAGTAACAAGGCGCTAAGCAATTCAGTGAGACCCTGTCTCTAAATAAAATACAAAATAGGGCTGAGGATGTGACTCAGTGACTGAGTGTCCCTTAGTTCAATCCCTAGTACCTGCCCAAAAAAGAAAAGAAAATCAGAAACATTGTCCTGAGGGGAGGGAGGCCTAAATCTAGTGTTTCTTGGTTCTACTTGAAGTACTATCTTCATTGTGAGATTGACTAAATTAATTGAGATTTTAAAGATTCATTTTTAACTATTTTTCTTCTGATTACACGTTCATTAGAAACATTCTGATCACAATTTATCTTCCTGTAAATCTCCTTAGAGGCAGAAAAGACACAAATTATAACAAAAAGAGATTATCTCAGAAGACAAAACAACAAGATAGCTCATTATAAAATAAATAATTCTCTTCTTATAAATCAGTTTCACAACTGTGGTCAACACAATCTATCCCTAAGAGATGACCTTCTCTTTTAATGCAAAAATCAGTTTATAAATAGTTCCTAACTATGATAATTCACTAAGGTGATTTCTTTAGAGACATCTATACTGAAAAATGAACATCTTTGCTCTAATTGCTCTCTTGACAAGTTATAAACCATTCCTTGCTACCTAAGTAGCAGTGCTTAAAGGCAGAACTAATTAGCCCTATGATACAACACAAAGTAAGGAGATAATTCTCTATCACTAAGACATCAAAATAAGTGATCAGAAAAAAAACACATTAGCAGGTGTTTTTTAATTTATCTTTAAGGAGAGATGGAAAAAATTAGGAAATGCCAGAGATTTTGATTCTCCAAAGTATTTGACTCTTAAATATAATTTACTATAATAGAACACTTTAAGCATGAAAAATTTCATACATCTGAAAATTTTAGCAGATGAACATTTCACTAACTTTATAACATTTACTTAAATGAAAGACCTAAAATCAAACTCAAAGGTAAAACTGTTATTTTGTCATGTCTGCACACATTCAAAAATGAAAACACTGATCATTTAAAATCTTCCACAGCAAGTAGACAGTAAACTTACTAAAACTGACAAAATAATTATGCTATGTTGATTAATTATCATAATTATGTAATTATCATGTATGTGATAAGGAAAATATGATTGCCACGTTACAGGCAAGAAAAGTAAATACCAAAAGGGTTTGGTAACCAACGCAAAACATACATATAAAAAAGAGGTGAGCTACGTTTTGAAACTTGAGGCTACCATGTATAGGTGGTACATTTAAAAGGGTATTATTCACAGCACTGATGTAGACTTCTTAGCAGGTGGGAACAAACTATCTTATTCTAATAAAATTTGCGTTTTTCTAAAATTTTTTATGTCCTCTAATTCTTGCACTGTACATACCAAATGGGTAGCAGTGGCCCTGCTGGATACATTTACTTAACACAGAGTGTCTATGACATAAGGAGCACTATTCTTTGTATTGGAAATACAAAGATAAACATGACTTTCTAGTATATGTTCTTAAAGACTCACAAACTCACATACACACAAAAAAAAATGACTCACAGACCAGATTCCTCACAAAGAAACTATATGCTGTGCATATAAGAATAATTGGAATACATAATATATTTGAAAAAGCATATAAATCAAGAAGAAACAAGAAAAATGGGCAAATGAATTGGTAATTCACAAAAAAAATCTAAATGGTCAAATTAAATGATTTCTTACACACTGGACAAAGAAAAAATGTTAAGTCTGACAATAACAAAGTAAGGATATGGAATAATCAAAGCAGAGTAATTTGGCAGTATCTAATGAAGGTAGAACACTTTTTAACACAGTAATTCTACTCTAGTTTAACACTACAGGGAACCTCTCAAACTTGTATAGAATGAAATGTGTTGATAGATAATCACTGTAGTATTTATTGTCAAATAGAAAAAATGCCTTTCAACAGAAAATGAAAATAAGGTGACATTCACATACATTAAAATATTTTTCTGTATCAGCACATATAGAACTGGTCTTTTCATTGTAAAGTTGCTTAGTATTTCATTTATGAATATACTAATGTTTGTATATGCACAGTTTATTTATGGTATTATCTGGATAAGAATGGTTACTTATGCCAGAGGAAACAGGTGACATGGGTATAGAGACTAGAGGAAAACTTTTCACTAGTATCATTTTGTATATTTTGAATTTTACACTTCATAACTATTTTACTTAGTTAAAATACTAAAACTGTTAATATAAACTAGCGGGAAAGGAAAACATGCAAAGCCAAATATGAGTACAATATTATTCATATAAAATTGTAAAACAAAACAAAGAAAAAGTCCAAACATATTCATGAAAAAAAAACTGAGGACAGTTATTTCTGAGAAGGATGGGAAGGAAATGAGATAGTGAAAGATATACAATGTGTTTTAAAACTATGTTAGATTTTTAAAAATTTATAAAAACAAATGCAGTAAAAATATTTACATTTGAAGACTGTAGATGGCAGGTACAAGGATGATATATTATTTTTAGCATATATTTGAAATATATCAGAACCTTTCACAAATATATATATCTCTTTGTACATAATCTGACATAACAGCCATTTAACAAGTTTTACTTTTCAGTCTATATTGCTTAATTTTATTATTTGTGTGTGTGTGTGTGCTGGGGATTGAATTCAGAGCTTCATGCATATTAAGCATGTGCTCTACCACTGAGCTACATTCCCAGGCTCATTTTATTATAATTTCTAAGACTTACTCTGCTAACTCCACTTTGTAAGCACTGAGTGTTGCATGGATATTCATTTTGAAAGTTGAAAGGAAACACTGGTCCTGTCAGGAAAGGAAAAAAAACTATTTTAAATATCCATGATGTCAATAAATAACATAACATCACCTAAAAAGCTTAAGTATCTAGAATATCTTCAGCACTGTCTTAAAATGTTTTCTGATAGTTCATCTATTAAACAAATATTTACTTAATCCTACGAAGTGTCAGCCTCTTTGTTAGTGGGTGGGTATACAAGCATTAAAAGAGTTTAGAGATAAAAGGTCTGACAGTCTACTTTAAAAGATAAAGTCGTAAATAATGATTATAATTTGATATATGGTAAGTTATGTGATATATAGAGAAGTACTAGGGGAGAGCAGAGTTGGTTTCGGGGTATGAGGAAGGTTTGCCCAAAGGATGCGATTCAATATAACTCTTGAAAGAAGTACAAGATTCCTCTGGGGACCTGAGTTGTTCAGGGAATATGGAAGTGTGTTGAGAAAGGAGAAAATTTCTAATTTACTGAATTTTCTATGTAACAAGCCCCTAATTCCACTATCTGATCTTTAGAGGATTATAGTTAAATGAGAGATCAGGGGTACCTGCCTATGACATGTCCCCTCACATTCACCTATGTAACGGCCTTGGAGGGAAAGGATTAGTGAAAACCTGGATATGCAGAGATGGACACAGAGAGGCTGCTGACAAAAGGCTGGTGACAGAAAAGAGGTGCTGCCAATCATGTCTTCTTTCCCTTTAAGGTAAAATCTGAGATTTGATCCTACACAACTGCTTCTAGCATACCAGTAGGACACAGGATCAGCATTTTGAAGCTATGGTCCAAGAAAATCATTAATTTCATTTGTCCAATCTGAATCACAGCTACATTGAGAGGAAACAAGCAAAATGCAGATAATCCTCCTTGTAGGAACCAAGGATGAGAGAATAAACAGGAAACAGGAACTGGTTCTATTTCTACCTTTTCTATTTCATTTTTGTACCAATAAAAGGAGTTGTATTTTTTTTCTTTTTTAAGTCATCAGTTAATTCAGTTGAACACATAGACTAAAAAGAATTCAAACAGGTTATACCACCTAGGTCAGAATACAGAAGCCATTCCAGCAAAAAATAATGAATAGAATAAAAAGGTTAATATTCCAACTCAGTACTTAAACATCAAGTATTTCAAGAATTTGTTCAAAAGAGTATCTTTAGGGCAAAATAATATTTCAATTTTAGATTGTTGTTTTGTTTAGATTTTCTGAAATTAGGTATGTTCCAACTTAAGCAGAGTCATAACTTCTATTAGAGTACAAGTATGAAATAACCACCAAATAATCTGTGTTGTTTAGGTTAAATTTTTGTGGGTTTATTTTTTGTTTTTTTCAAAAAGTTAATTCTCCAGCATGACCACTCTGCATGGTAATAATCACAGGGCAAAATTTGTATTGAGAATATCACTCTGACCAGAAGCCAGTTAACTATAAAAATGAGACATGAGGAAAAAAAAAATCACAGTTACTTTCAATCAAGGACTACTACTCTTCCTATCTTTTTTAGTCTGGTAGACTTTGGACAGGTAGATTAAGAATCTTTTTCTTTTGGTAATACTTGTAAACTCTTCAGAGATCATTAGTTTTTATTAACTCTATAAATATCCACCTCAATTATTTTATATGTTATTTAGTCTTTTAAACTTTTTTTTTTAATATTTTTTTTAGTTGTAGATGGACACAATGTCTTTATTTTATTGCTTTGTATGTGGTGCTGAGGATCGAACCCAGGGCCTCACACATGCGAGGCAAGCGCTCTACCGCTGAGCCCCAGCCCCAGCCCAAGTCTTTTAAACATTAATTAGGCATTAACAAACTACTATTTAATGAAGTGTTCACTGTGTTACCTGGTGGAGAAGTCAGATGACGAACAGGTCTTGCTGGTTGAAGCGGCTTACCAATCAACTTTTTGGTTTCCATTGTCACAAAGACCTTGAGGTTCCATACTTTAAGAGGGGGAAAACAAATTTTTATAATTTGGACAATATAATTAAGATGTTTTACATATATAGAAATAACCAAAACCCTCATTTGAAGATATCTTTTTTAGAAGTTGGAAAATACAAACCCCAAAAAAGCATTTAAAATGATATGCAATAACTTCATACTTCCTTCCTTACAGCATTTGTTGCAGTTGAACATTCCCTCTTTAAAACATTTTCCATCCTTAACTTCCCTGAGTCTATCCTTTTGAGCTATTTCCTATTTCTTTGATTGCCTCTTCTGCTCTCCAATTAAATGTAGGAACATTACTAAATTTGGCTTTTTCTTACCTCATCTCATCTATTTTCATAGTTGTAACTACTTATTTACATGATAAATGATCTAATGTATACTTTCACCACCTACCTCTCTTAGGTATTAGCCTCACTTTTCTAATTGCCTCATGCTATTTCAATTAATTATCAATAAGCACTTCAAATTAAAAACAGGCAAAATCAAATTACATTGATCCCAAATATGCCCCTCCTCCTATATTTCTTAAATTCATCACCAAGTCCCTTAGATTACCCTTTGTTAAACATACACACCCTCAATGTGACAGTCTAAATCACAGTCCTGATTCCATAATTAAGTCTTTAACTACTGTCCATTTTATTTCCAAAATATATCTCACATATCTTCGTCATGCCCACATCTACTCTGTTTCCCCAGGGTGCTTAACTACTTAGCCACATCCCCAGCCCTTTTTATTTTTTAGTTTGAGACAGAGTCTCAGTCACACAGGGCCTCACTAAATTGCTGAGGCTGGCTTTGAACTTGCCATCCTCCTGCTTCAGCCTCTCTAGCCGCTGGGATTACAGGAATGCACCACTGCATGTGTTTCCACATCTACTCTCTCAATTTCACAGTAGTTCTTAATTCATCTTTTTGATCACCTTTTAAATGGATTTAAATGCTTCCACTCTATGATCTGAGACACATCCACATGGAAACATTTAGAGACCACTGTACTATACTTTGTTTTATTTGTTTTCCATTTTAGACAAAAGTAAAAAGCAGATTCTTCTTAAAGTGAGGAACAATATTTATTAACCCTGTGCCCCTGCAATTAACATAACCTAGACTGAGTCCACAATAAGGATAAAACAAGCACTCCCTGAACAAGTGGATAAATACAGTATCTTCTCTCTTCAAACCATGATCTCCTTATATATATTCTTGCTTTAAAAACTCTAGCTCACCAGTATCTCCTGGATTATTAATAACAGAAACAGGTAATATCCCCAAGGAGAGTATGTATAGTAAACTACTTACCAACTCAGAACAGCGCTATAAATCAGGCACTATTAACAGAGGTCAGGTTTCATATCAGCCCTACCTGGGTTCATATTATGGCTCTATCACCTAGTTCTGTAACTATGGATAACAATAGTCTCCCCTAGACTTGATGTGAAGGCTAATATTGTTATGGTTTGGATATGAAGTGTTTCCCAAGAACTCCTATGTACTGCAGGAATAGTCAGAAGTAAAATTAGATTGAGAGTTATAACCTAATCATTCTGTCCTAGTTTGAATGGACTGAGTGGTTAACCGTAGGGAGGTGAGGCATGGCTGGAGGAGGTGGGTCACTGGGGTTGTACCCTGAAAGGGTTCGTCTGCCCTGCAGGCTCCTTCCTTTTACTCTCTCTACGTCCTGACCCTGCCATGAGCTAAGCAGCTTTTCTATGTGGGGCCCTTCTCCAATAATGTGCTGCCTCACACCTGGGCCACATAGTCTACTGTAATCTATGGACTCAAACCATGAGCCCTTGATAAACTTTCCCTCCTCTAAGTTGTTCGTGTTGGGCATTTTGGTCACAGCAGTGAAAAACTAAAACCCATATAACAAAAAGAAACACCTGGTACATAATAAGAATTCAGTCAATGTTAGTTATTACTACTATCCTCATTTTACAGATAAGGCTTAGAGAAATAAGATAATTTACCCAAGGGTCAAGAGTCTAGGATGTGAGGAATATGCTCATACCCATGCTTCTTGATACCACTCTATAATCTAACTATCCCAACACTTCTCTCTCCGTCTCACACTGAGAATAACCTGCTCAAGCTCTGGTTAAGTATCTTTTTATATCTCACCAAACAACCCTGCATCCTCTTTCAATATGGTACTCACTGCACAAGTTAAATTACAGTTTATATCTCCAGTGTGCAGCACAGTGTCTAGTACACAGTGGATATTCAAAAATTGTTAAATTAAGGTTATCTTTGCTTACGTATAGCTGGAAATTTAAGTTCTCTGTCTGGAGTTCCCTCATCTTACCTGCTGCTCTTCTCCTAAATAACTATTCATTCTTAAATACACAAGTCAAGTTCTCGCTATTTCCTTAGGAAATATCTTCATGTCTCAACAGGTAACATTAAATAGTTTACATGAAGTTCTCTAATTATTAAAAAATAGTTAATAGTAAAATAATAATTTCTCTTTCCTTACTTTAATCTTCCACTATCAGTGTGTCTCTAAAATACACCATAGTAAATATATTACATGCCTATTTGATCAGAATGAATTAGGTGACACCACAGAAACTATACCTTACTTATCTTTGTATTGTAGTACCTGCAACATAATTGGTTTGATTAAATAAACTGCAAAAATTTAAGTACCTCCTCCATATAACTAAAATTTCTGACATCTCTGTGGGACACACACTTTCTAAATTTTGATGTCCATCAGGATAAGTCAAAAGTAAAACCTCACTTAGCTTTATGCTTGTTCATTCAAAATTAACTAATTATATCATCTTCCACAAATCATACGTCTAGGGGCAATATAAGATAGGGTAAGTCCCTTTCAGTTCCAAGAAATGCTTTACATACTATTAAAACATAACTTTGTATATACATAATCCAAATGTTAAAATCATAAACTTTAAAATGACATCTCAAAGCAATGGTAACTAATTTCAGGAAAACTAACCTTTTACTGAAATTTGGAGATAAGTCAGTATCATAAGTTAATATCTACATAGCTTTGTTAACTGGTTAACATGACTATTGATAACCTAAACAAAACAGAAGCTGTAGTTATGTAGTTATTGGCAAGACAATTTTAATATAACTGGAATCAAAAAAGAGTTATAAGCATAAGTATAAAGAAAGCCCTCACAAAAATTTACTGCATATTTTCTATGTTGAAGGGAATATTTTAAATAAGAATCAAAAAGTTGCTATCCTAGCCATTCTAATGAGGACCCTAATACTAGTATGCAGTAACTTTCCATCCTGTTTCCCTTATGAAACTAGTGAATTGGAATACAAAAGAATAGAGTACTTTGGCACACAGTTCCTTGTTTTTCATTGCTCAGCTGAAACTCAGTTGCAGGTTGAAAAGTCTTTTCCAGTTGCTGAGCAAGGCAAATCCAGAGTATTCAAACTGGGTTGGGGTGTTACAGACCTCTATTATATGAATTTGCAAAACAAGTAAACAAAAAATTAAAGCTCTTTTAGTGTCACCTAATCTTTCAGTTTGTTGTAGGAAAGAAACAGCTAGGACTCTCCATACATAAATCTACATCATCAAAAAAATTAGAAAAGATGGTGCCATACAATATTCTGTTTATTATGTTTAAAAAGGTAAACTATGCCTGCATAGGAACACTGACATTACACAGAATGAGTTGAAGATGCAATGCATACTACATACCATCACAGTGCTGTTAATGGAAAAATTAAACATTCACAAGATATAATTATTAATTATAAAAGTGATCTATGGGATTATATCAAGACAGGGCTCCACAAACTATAACCTAAAGGCATAACTGAACTACACAGTCAGTAAACAAAATAACTTCTTAAACTCTACTTACTGCCTGCTTCACCCTGAAAGTTTTCCTCAATGTTACTGGTACCACCTAGAGTAGGCATGAGATTATCTGCTAAAAAAGGACAACAGTTGCAACACAAACAATCCCATCTATAACACTTAGTAGCAAGTAGTGGACCTATCAGAAAGTTGTCTTTTAAAATGTAAATATATAGTTTTGTGGCATAGTGATTTTTTAAAAAAATATTTTGATTCAATATATTAAAAATATTCATTTTATTAATACAAAAATGGTTGCTGAATAAAATAGTTTTTCCCCAAGTTCACACATACTTAACAAATCATCTTAAAAGGCCAAGTTGTATAAAGAGAATATTGGTCAGGAGTATTAGTCAGGAAACTTATGTTGTAGTTCCTATTGCACATGTGGCAATAACAGCTATATCTTAGGTTCCTTTTCTACTTTAAGAAAATTGGCCCCTCCAATTCTGAAATTATAAATTCACCTAGATTTTTCTCAAATACAGTACAATGGGAATAATAAGCACATAACTAACCAATTTGGACACAATCTTATTACTGAGCACATATCTTTTAATTAAAATACCGTTTTTAAGATCCTACCACATGCTAAATATCTTACATATATTATCTCATTACACTTTGAGCCACACATTAACTTTTGAGAAAAAAAATACTTCTAGTTCCACTTTACTAATGAAAAATCTGAGGCTCAGAAAACTGAGACATACCCAAATCAACACAATAAGTTTACTTAGAAGTAAACTATGACTACAAAGTTCATGTCCTTGTCTCTAAAATTGCCTGTTTTTTAAGTAAGACATATGACTATCCATTATTCCATGTAGGCATTGCATTTATAGATAAAAATTGAGGAGGAATTCATGTATAAAGTCTTGCTGAAAAAAAATGTTAATTCTTTGTTTCCTTACTTTACAATTTCTCTTAGAATATTAAATAAATTATGGTATGTTTTCCTTATGGTGGACTGCCATACTAATTATAGGTCATGATATAAGAAATATACTATGCACCGGTTTTAGAAGCTGGTTACTATACTTAAATTTTCCAATTTAACTTCCAGACTTCTTAGGGCTAAAGGTGTAGCTCAGTAGTGAAGTGCTTGCTTAACATGCACAAGATCCTGGACTTTAAATTCAGCACTGAAAATTTTAAAAATAAATTAATTTTGACTTCTTTGGAAAGTGCTGATGGTTCTGCTACAATTAATAAGATTATTTTCATTGACCTTGTATGTATTTCCTGCAATGACCAGACATGACAATCTCAATTTCCAACTTCAAAACATTACTTTTACAAAGCTAGTATTTCCTAAAACAAAATGCTGCCTATATTTATAAAATTATAGGTAATAAGTAACAGAGGAAATATAGAACAAGAGATAAACCAATTATAATTTAGGAGGTGAAAGTCATTTCACATTCCACAAGCCTGGTTGCACCTGGTGCGACATTTAGGAAGAATCAAAACGCAAAAATATCACAATGCTTTAAGTTCCATCGCAATTTTCATGCCTTCTCTTTATAACTTAAATTTAAAAAGTTTTTCAAAGCATTTTTCAGTGCAAGCACTATTTAACATTCAGCTGGGGGAAAAAAACTGTCCAGGCAAAACTGTTTGTGGGTACCCTAATATAAACTGTCCTTTTCTGCAGCTTTGCTTGAATCACTGCACCATCAGCAAAGAACACCTCTTACCGCGGGACTGGAGGGGGAAGGGGGCAAAATGTCTTGAAAGCAGCCCACTGCTTGGCACCTGGGCCGTTTCAGGCACAGAGAAAGAGATCGCTGTTCACTTATTCACCTGTTTGGGTGGTCTCCTCTCCAGTGTCCCTGGGCTACTGGCTCCTAGCTGGCTGTCCCTCATCCTTGGCGCGGCCTCTCGCTCTCATCCGACTTGCTCATCCCATCCCATTCTACATCCCATCTGGGGGTTTCCAGCGACCGGTCCTCACCACCCCAGCGCTCCCCCTCGCCTCAACTCTCCCAGTGCCGGGCTGGAGACTGCGCCCACCCGCTTCCTCACTCTCGCCTTAGTGTCACTTATCTTCCGCGGGCACCTACCGCCTCAAGATCCGGGAGGACTTCAGGGCAGCAGCGTCGCGGCGCTCAGCCTAGACGCGGCGGCCGAGCGCCCCGCTGCCCGTCGGGGAACGGCTCCTGCCGCGCGTCGGCTCGAGGCGCCGGGACGCGGAGGGGGCGGGGCGGACTGGGGCGGACTGGGGCTGCGGCGGCTGCGGGGGGACGCGGGGCGGGCACGGGGCGGGGCCTGGGGCGCCGGGCCCCGAGGGCGGTCGCACCCCGGAGGGGCCAGAACCGTTAAACGGACGGCGCGCGCTGGCCCAGCGTGCTGGGCCTGCGGGGCGGGAGCAGCGCGGCGTGCGCGGGAGGCGGCGACGGCCTCTCGAGCGGCTGACGGGTTGGCCCTGGACGGGGTGCGCCCGCATCCACAGCCTTCAGGACCCCAGTCCCGGAGGCGCGAGGCGGGCCGCCTGCGCTGCGCCGGGCCGCGGGCTCCAGGCAGCCTCTGTGAGCGACGCCGCCTCGCGAGCGACGCCGCCTCTGTGAGCCAGGCCGCCTCTGTGAGCCAGGCCGCGCGGCGCTGACGACTGAGTCGGTCCCGTCAGAGCGCCCCGCGGCCGGCTTTCCCGCCAAGCGGCGAGGCGTGCGGGGATTCGAGTGGGCAGTGAGGGTGGCGTTGGAGCACTGGTTTATATCTGGGAGGAATACTGCCTGGAGTAGTCCCGAAAGGACCATCATTAGAATTAGTGGAAGCAGCTGCTTCCGAAACCAAGTCCTTTGTTTTCAAGCTTCATTTTCATTCTTTTGGTCATTCTTTCATTATTTTTGCGTGTCCCCCGAGGACATCCGTGGATCGGTGCTGGGGGACGAGCGGGCGGCACAGGGGTGGAAAAGGGAGCCCTGGGCGGCGGGGCTCAAGGAGCAGCCGGAGCGCTTAGTACAGGCGCCTGTAGCCTTGCCTAGGTGCAAGACCGGGAATGCCTGCGCTGGCCCTTGAGTTGCACTTGGCTGGGAGAAAAAAGAAAGCAGAGGAAGTGCAACAAGAAACGAAAGTTTGGTGTGAAATGAATGAAGTTGGGTGAACTGTGTTGGGGAAAATGAAAGCAGAGATGTGAACGAGAAACAGACTTCCGGCCTTAATTTAAAATTCGTCTTTTAAGTGAAGTCCCATATTTGAAGAATTTTAAAGTATTGACATGCTCAAAATTGAATATTTGAAAAATCATTCCGGCAACAGGGTGAAAGATAACAACAAAATTAATCAGGCCACTTGAAGATTTCCCTGGAAGACCTGATACTCCAGGAAGAAATAAGATGTCTGAGCTAAGTAGGAAGAAGAAGGGATAAATCTGGGAGGCATTAATGAGGGGAAATCAATACAATTCAGTGACAGATTGTATAGCAGAGGCAAATGAGAAGGTAGGGTGATTAGGTTTCTGACTTCAGCAAGCAAGTGAATCAGTGGTGGTGGCATAAAATAGGGAACACCAGAGGCATAATAGGTTTGGGGAAGGCAATGAATTCAAATTGAGACAAGATGTTTGAGCTATCCATAAAGCTATCATATATAAGCATATAAAATATATACCAATACACATGTAGCATATATAGACACATACCTGTCATAAGCATATTATAGATTAATTAGAACATTAGGAAAAGGATGGTGATTAAGAAAAAGTTACACATCCCAGAAAAAAAAAAAAAAGCATTTAGAAAGAGAACTCAAAAGACAGCTTCCAAAGGAGATTAGAAACCTGGAGGATATGTAAAGGCGAAGGTTGTTTAGAATGGGTGATTGAAGAAAGTTCTCTGAAAAGGGATCACTAGTCCTGAAAGCAGGTGTAGAATAAGCAAAAAGCAAGCATAGGTGAAAGGAATGGTAGGCATTAATGGCCTGGGTGAGAAAAAAAAGGAAATTTGGCATTTTCTTGAAACTGGTGTAAAACCAGGATGGCTGGGCTTGAGAAAGCAAAAGGTAAATGTTGAAGATGAGTTTGGACAAATAGGAAAACCCAAAACCAGTGTTCTGTAGAGACTACTAAGGAAGTCAAATTATACTAAAAACAAAAAAGGGAGGGGAAGCTTTGAAGGGTGGGACACTAATATGATAGGGTTTAGCATTTAAAATTGTGGCATTTCACAAGCACTTCCACCTGTGGTCAGGCTATTGCTAGCTGTCTTGGTGTAGAAATTCCTCCCAGGAACACTCCTGCCATCCATTGAGACAGCACACCTGGCATCGGAGCCTACAAGGCAGAATCAGGTGATGTGTTGTGATAAGGTTTCCTGTGGAATAAGATGCCTAAAGTCAGTGGACAGTGGAGTCAATACATTGGTCCAGCTCCAGCTGTAGAAAATTGTAAGCTCAGGATTCAATTCTCATCAATCTAGTCAAAATAGATGTTTTTTTCCTTCTTCAGGAATATATTTAACAATGCATCATATTTTATATAATAAAATATTTTGTATTACTATGTGAAATTAATAGAAATTATTTTGAAAAAACACTATTACAGGGCTGGAGTTGTAGCTCAGTGGTAGAGCACTTGCCTTGCATGCATGAGGCACTGGGTTTGATCCTCAGCACTACATAAATATAAATAAATAAATAAAATAAAGGTATTGTGTCTATCCACAACTAAAAAAAATTTCAAAAAATATTGCAAAAAACATTCAGGTAAAGCTAAAATCAGTACTTTATTGAGGGGAAAAGATAAATTTTTAAGTAGAAATAATAGATTCAAAATTTTTATAAGTGATGAAGGAAAATGAACCACATAAATATATTGAATCTAGAAATATTGGCATCTATAAGGATAATGAAATAATACAAGTTCTTTACAACAAGAATTTGACAACAGGTTAATGACCCTTAGCAATTTAAAGAGTTCTTAGAGTTGTTACTGCCCCAAAAGACTTGAAGTGCCTTAAAATCAAAGCTTACACAAGAAACAACAGATTTTCCAAATTTAGCAATACTAAAAGGTGATATTATTACTGGCAAATAACATGTGAACAAACTGTGAAGATCAAATTTTCTGAACTTAAAATAACTATCCTTGAATGGAATACTAAATTATCCATTCTCATTAGACACAATGTGTTACAAAATTGTCAAATTATAAGGCAATTAAAAATTTTAAAGCTAAAAATACAGGAAAAACATGGTGGTGTTTCAAGCAATTTAAAAAATTTTTCTGAAACTTTTTTATGTTTGTAGTATTTGTCACTCTTTTTTTGTAATTTGTCTTCATTGCTTTTCTTGCTATAAGTGGATATCTGCTTTGCCTCTTCACTATCTCACCCCCTCCCCCAAAAAAAGGATTAGAGAATGGATGGAAGAAAAAAGTGAAAATAGGAATCTCAGAAGAACAATTCACAGTTAACAGGGGTTAGTACTTGTAAGTAGTGATTTTTTTCACAAATTTTCATTGTACTTAGATTTAGTCTACAAAATACATAGAAATAGTAGCATGAGCGCACGTGCATGCACACACACACACACACACACACACACACACCACCATTTAGTTACCTGTTCACTTTTCTGGTATGTACTATCTAGTGAGGGTCTAAATATGCAAACGGATAGCTCTGATTGGATTGGATAATCCAACTGTTAGGATAAAGTCACTTTGTCTTAACCTAGAGGTTGTCACTGAAAGCCTGGTCAGAAAAAATCCTGAAGAGGTAGCACTCTGTAGTGTTTACCAAGTTATCTCCTTAACAACTTCCTACCAATAGTCTGCTTCTCATTTAGTCCCCAAAGACATACAAAGCAATTTATGGAGAGTATACACACAAACATACATGCACACACACGCACACACACACACACACACACACACACACGCTTTTAATTATTACAGTAGTTAGAATTATTCACAGTTTTGCTTTCCACAATTTCAGTTTACCCATGGTCAACAGTAATCTAAAGATATTAAAAGAGCCAGGCACAGTTCTGTGCACCTGTAATCCCAGAGACTCAGGAGGCTGAGGCAGGGGGATTGTGTGTTTAAAGCCAGCCTCAGCAACAGCAAGGCGCTAAGCAACTCAGTGAGACCTTGTCTCTAAATAAAATACAAAAGGGCTGGGGATGTGGCTCAGTGGGCGAGTGCCCCTGAGTTCAATCCCTGGTACTCCAAAGAAAAAGATATGAAAAGAAAAATTCCAAAAATAATTCATAAGTTTCAAATTCGTGTTGTTTTGAGCCACCTCAGGAATTCTTGCAATGCTCTATCCCACCCAAGACATGAGTCATCCCTTTGTCCAGCGTATCCATGCTATATACCCTACATGCCCACCACTTAGTTTCCATCTCACTTACCAGATGGTCTGTCTCAGTATCACAGGGCTTGTTTTCAAATAATCTTTATTTTACTTAATGGCTCCAAAACATAAGAGTAATGATTCTGAAAATTTTGTTACAGTATATTCTTATAACTGTTCTAATTTATTATTAGTAGTAGAATCTTACTGTGCCTAATTTATAGATTAAACTTTATCATAGATAAGTAGGTATAAGAAAAAACAGTATACATAGGGTCCAGTGATTTTGTTTCAGGAGGCCACTGTGAATCTGGGACTACATACCCCATAAATAAAGGGATATGTATTATTGAATAGCAGTGTGTTAAATGCTATAATAAAGAATTGGTTTGATTCAGTTCAATTCATCTAAGAAAAAAAAATTGTGAAGGCCTATGTTTATTATGTGCTAGGAATTGAGGACACGAAGAGAAACTGAAGTAAGACTATTACGGCTGATGCACAATTAACAAGAAGAAAATGATAGTCTAATAATAGTGCCTACAAACTAAAAATTAAAATGGAGGATAGTATATGTAGTCAAAGTGTTTATAGGGAATCAAAGTACTACAAAGAAACACATAATTCTGTTGAATGGTGGGAGAAGAAGAAGGATCACAAGATGGTTTGTATAAGAGGTAATGTCTGAGCAGGATGTTCAAGAATAAAAAATGTATCCACTTTTAGGAAAAGATATTCTTTTGCAGGCGGAAAGACCAGCCGAAGGCATATAGGAATGAAACAGCAGTCAGTATAAGAATATACCAGTAATTCTATCCTACACAAACACAAAAATGCAAGAGATTGCTTGGTAGTAGCACAATATTAAGCTAAATAAGGATGAAGCCTCTTTTATAATGATATGGAAAGACACTAAAAGATTTTAGTTTGGGTGTGATAATATCATATGTCATGTATTAGTTTTTCTCATTGACAAATAACAGAAGAACAAAGGAGGATAGATTTGTTTTGGCTCACAGTTTCAGAGATTTCAGTCTCTGGCCAGTTGTCTACATTGCTTTGGGCTTGAGATGAGGCAGAACATCCTAGCAGAAGGGCATAAAAGAAGGAAGCTGTTCACCATGGCAGCTGGAAACGTGAAAGAGCAAGGAAGGGGCTGGGCACAAGAAATATGCTTCCAGGGCATGCCCCAAGTGACCTACTTCCTCCAACTTATTTGACTAGGCCCTATCTCCTAAAGTTTCTATCTGCTTTCAATAATCCATCAGATAATTAATCCCTCAGTGGATTAATGTACAGATGAGGTCAGAGCCTTCATGATTCAATCACTTCCCCAAAGCACCACATCTGAACATTATTGCACTGGGGACCAAGCTTTCAACACATGAGTTTTGGGAGGACACTTCATATCCAAATCATGACATGTCCGTTTGGAAAAGAATTACTTAAGTAACAGAGTGGAAAGTGGATTTGGAAGAGGATAGGAAGCAGGGAAGGCAAGAAGAGAGGCAGGGAATAACTTCAGAAGTTTAACAGTAATCTAGGCAATGCATATGAGAGCCATAAGGAAGGTAAGCAGTGTCCATGAAGAAATAATAGTGCACATAGCTGAAAGCATAAGGGAGAATTGGTAAAGTGTAAAGAGTATAAGAATGAGAAATGAAAATGGTAATGCCAGCTATTAACTTGGTGCACCCAGATGAATATAGGTCTCAATTAAAAGATACTGTGATTTTCCTGAGAAGACATGGGGGAGTGAATATAGGAGGAAGTCCACTGTGGAAAGCAGCAGGACTTTCAGGTTTTAACAGTCAAATAATTTGAGTCTAGACTACAGCATTAGGTCATTTCCATTTAAATCAGTGACACATGATAAGAATAAAAACCAGGTATTGAAGTCTGCATTGATAATGAGGGTATAAAAAGAGACCTGTGGCTGGAAGATGGTAGGGAGAGGAAGCTATGAAGGAAGAAGTAAGGCAGGAATAAAGGAAGAGACGAGGAAAAAAACAGCATTATATAAGCGAAGGAATTCTCCATACATCTCCAAAACTCTAGACAAACACTTAATGATCAATAAAAAACTTAACACATTTTCTCCATAGTTATTTAAATGTCTAATAGCTTAAGCTAAAGTCATATTCGATATGGAAATATCAGACATGGCAAGATTTTTACAGAAAAATTTATTGGAACACTGGAAGATTTTCTAGAGTTCTATATTCAGCTGTAAGTTCTTACACATATGAATAGGCCACTCAGAGTATTAAAAAATGTTGGAGCAATGTGTGTGATAATTTCTTATTTAATGCGTTACCTCAAATGACTATTACAAAACTGAAAGGACTATGAAAGATCAAAGACTCTCATCCACTAAATTATAAAATATTCCCTTCTTAGATATGATACTTTTGCAGAGAAATTCCCAAAAGAATATGGGCTCTTTATTTTCCTGCTTTTTATGTAGCATTCCACCTTAAGTTAAATACATGTACACAAAGTAAAATATAGAGAGCATAGTGTTCCAATTTGTGAGTATGTATAATGAATTAAAAAATTAAATGCCTTTATCTTTTTATAGTATGTTGTGCATTTTACAGTCATGTTAATAAATTTTGCCATCACAAGAAAGATAAAAACAAGTTATTAATGTTCATTACATGTCAGTTTCCTCATATTTAATACATAATATTCTTACAATCTATGATTTTGTTAATTATAAAGAAGATTAATAGATAATATTTTGTTATATAAATTAACATATTTGAAATTAATATACTTGGACATAATATCAAATTTCTGAAAATACTTTTAGAGTATTATTTATTTTGAAATGAATACTTGAGATAAGCTTTTTCTGTTAGTTTTCTTTTCACAGGTAAGCTACATACAATGAACAGCAGGGGGCACAAAACCCAAAAATAAGTAACTATAAAGTAAAGCACAGTAAAATCTCTTGGAGTGGAAAGCAGATAAATTTTGGAGGTAGACAATTTGTTTCCAGCTGATTTCATAACATATAAGCCCTGCGACCTTTATGTAATGGTTTAACTGCTTTAGAATGATAACTATGATAGAAATTAAATGTTAACATGTAACAGCTTAATAAATACTCGGACTTTTCTATATTCCTTATTACCTACGTGTGTATGTGTATACCAGAAACATACAATTAGTAAATGGAAATTTAGACTTTTTGGCAATATATATAGATCATGAACATGGACATGATTATAGACTTACAGCATATGAGTGCAAGTGTAGCCATATCAAAATTAAATAAAATAAAACTAAACAAAATAAGTGGTATTATTTACTCAAATACAAGCACAGCTTTTCCTATATGAGAAAATATGAATGTCAGAGAAGTGAAGGTAAACCTATGCATATTCTTTCAACATGGTATATAATGGCAGTGTTTTTTCAGGATCTGGTCTAGGAAATACAATTATCTGGGAGCGATTGTTTTGAAGACAGATTCCTGTCCTACTTAAAATCTAGCCTTTTAAATCTATGAGAGCAACACTCATGTTCCCTTGTAAAAGAGAAACCAAGGATTCTTGCTTCCTTGATTTCTGTAAATATTTAAACAGCACATCTTATGAGCTAGTCGCTCTGTACCTGGCCCATGTTCTTACTAGGTTCCTTTTTTTTTTTTTCTTCTAAAATGACATATATATATTCAAAAATGCCTTGCTCAAGAATACCTGATTTCTCTTCTTTTCTAAAAGAACTACAGCAATTTTCACTACTTGGGGCAGTAGGGGACAAATTGTTCCTTTTTGTTTTCACCATTAGTGGCTATGGTGTATTATTTCAAATAACATTTTCCCCAGTAATTTTTATGTCACAAGGCACTGGAAGACATGCTCTATTTTTAAAAGCAACTTTGAATATAAAGTCTCATAAATTTGGATTTAATTAAAATTTTATGTCCTTAGATAGGACTAAACTTAACTATGTATTTATTAACTTTAAAGGTTTTAGCTGAGTGTGATGGAACATGCCTATAATCCCAGTGACTTGGGAGACTGAGGCAGGAGGATCACAAGTTCAAGGCCAGCCTGGGCAATGTAAGGAGATCCTATCTCAATAAAAAATGCTAGGGTTGTATGTCAATGATAGAGTGACCCTGGTTCAATCCCTAGTACAGCAAAACAACAAAAAACCCTCACGGTTTTTTCATCAGTGAAATTCATTAGTCTGGATTTTAGAAAATTTATTTTAAAATTTCCAAAATCTAAATGAAAATACAGCAAATAATGATGGGATCATCACATATCATTCTTACCTATTTATCAAGAGCGAAACTTAAACTTTCCAACTATAAATTTAGTACAAAACAGTTTTTAAATTGATTTATCTCTGATTGCACAAAGATAATTACTCTAAACCTTTTATTGTTATTTTCCTTAGTTTTTTCAACACACATATAATTTATTTTTCCCTAAAGTGGATGATACTGCACATATTGATTTGTAATTTGATTTTGTCATATGGTATTTTGTGAACCATTTCCAATTTAGTAGATAAAATTTTCATCATACTCTGTCTGCTTGTTATTACAAAGTATGAGTATACCAAATTGTTTTACCCAGCCCACATTATTGGTTTTTCTTTTTTTTTAATTTAATACATATTGTAAACTAAAATGTGAAACATCATTCTACATACAAATCTACTTAGTCCAAAGAATATAGAGGGTGTGTGTGTGTGCATGCACATGTATGTACGTTTTCTCACATCCCCATAATTAAAAGGATACTATTGCTCTTTCGCATTCTTTGTTAATGTGGTAGATAAAAAATACTTTCTAGTTTAGCTTATGTTTTTTGATTAGTAAACTGAAAATAAGTTCATGTCTACTTATATTTCTTCCTTCATGAACTGCTTTTTATGCCTTTATTCTCTTCCCTTATCACATAGATTAACCCTATTTTGAAAATAACTTCACTAGTTTGTCTTTTGTCATTTTCTTTTGCTTATGATCTTTTTTTCATATAGTAGTTTTTGAGGTGTTCATTTAATTTTAGCCACCCACTCTTATCAATCTTTCCTATATGATTTCTGCTCTCAGGTTTTACTTAGAAAGCTTTCCCTTAACCTGAAATTATAATATTTACTTATATATTCGAGCACAAAACAAAGTACAGTGTGTGTGTATATTTTAAATATGTATATTTAAAATAAAAATTCATTCATTCATGCATATTCATTCATGTATCTTGAGCACATATATAATAGGAACTATTCTAAATGGAAATGAAACAGTGAATAACATTGCTAAGGTTTCTGCTCTCATAGAGTTATATTCCAGAAGGAATTGGATTATGTAGCATATAACAATGTGGGATTTGAAATCCAAGGGGAAAGAATGTATTGACTATTCAATATATGATGTTGTTGCAACTAGTTAATCATTAAAAAAAGAAAAAAAAGGGCCGGGATTGTGGCTCAGTGGTAGAGCGCTTGCCTTGCATGCGTGAGGCGCTGGGTTTGATCCTCAGCACCACATAAAAATAAATAAATAAAGATATTGTGTCCATGTACAACTAAAAAGATATTTAAGAAAGAAATAAAAGAATATTTCATAGTGAACATCAAGTATTACAAATGAATTTAAAATATAAGTTTTTTAAAAACATTTATGAAAACAGTAGCAAAAAACATAAAATTGTATATTTTCTTAAACATGAAAACTTTAGAGCAGGATCTCAAGGCAATTTTGGAAATGGTATCTTATTTTTTAAAACAGAATAGAACAAAGTGATTTTGAACAATAATCTTTATTAGTGTAGTTTCAAAGGTACATATAATCCTGAGCTACTGCTTACACATTTATCATTTACTCTTTGAGGTTTACATGTATTTTGCTCCAAATTCTCTCGTGAGTACATTTTTATACTAATCAGGAACATAAATAATTTGAAATATTAGTCTTATCCCTGGAATCACCAATTAATTTACTCAGATCATCTCATTAGCTAGTTCTATCACATGAAAGACTTCAGACTATTCTCAATTAAGCAATTTCTTTTTCAAAACCGCAGAGATGGGCAGTGCAAGAGCTGATTCCGTAAGTCCTAGTGAATGCTTAGAAAACTATGTTGCTCTTTATCTCTGATCTATTTAATTAATTGGGTAATTATTCAGTCATTTATATTTGAGAAGAATGATAAGAGTACCTCTAGTCTTAACATTTTAGCTAGTGCAAAATGTCATAGGCTTCTTTCATATATATGTGGTACATAATTATCCAAATAAGAAAAATTCACCATGATCTAATGAAAATGAGCACAACCCAATGCAAATATTTTTGATTAAATGATTAAGTATTATAAAATATGTCATGTGAAATACTACTTCCTCCAGTCTCTATAAAGGAATACATACATTGGATTAACATTAAATTCCATAAATGCAGACCAGATTTTTATAATTGGTAAATAAAAAGAAAAAAAAAAGAAAGGCAAAAATCCCGTGATCTTTGATAAAAGACATTTATCCAACATTTCCAACTGTGAACAAATAAATATTTTCATTCTTGTATTTTAAATTACTACCAAAATATTGTATCTTTCTACAAACAACAAAAAACAAGCATACGGTTATCTAGAAATGTTTCTCTGACAACAATGTCGAGTTTTTGAAAGTACACTCAAATGTTTTTCCTGAATAAGGTCACTGTAATCTTAGGTTAAAACTGTAAGCAGTTCAAGCAAGAATGCATATTGCTTTGATTTTAAAGCAAGCGATTTTGACACTGTATAATTAAAATGTAAGTATAAATGTAAAACGATTGTAGAAACATTTATAAACACTTCTTGGAAATACAGATCAGCAATTAATGGAATAACAGATATGAACATAAGAAAGAGTGATAATATGTTTGGTGACATCCAAAAATATCTTTAATTGATTTAAAAGAACATAAAAACACAGCTTTGTTATTCTGAATTTGAAAACCTAGCAGCAAAACAAACTATTTGCATAAATTGCAGTGCAATGAGCATTTACTCATAAAAGACTCCCAACGTCTTGAAACTATTATACATAAACCAGAATGGAATCCATTAGGATAAACAATTTAAAGATGTCCAGAATAGCTTATCAAGAACTGCTAGACACTCTCACCTGCATCGCTGAATCATAAGCAAGCTTATGCAAAACTGTGTTCTGGATAACTAACTCTTATGGCTCCCCAATAACAAGCTCGGATAAGGCAGATCAGACCTAAAAGATAAGCAATTGCCCAAGAAACGTAGGTTGCATGAAATCGTCTTGCAAAGTCTTGGGTGCCAACCTAAAACAAAAAGCAATATAAAAACAAAAGATTAGAAATTTTAAGAAAATATCTGCTTACCCTGTGTCAACTTATGTGTGATTCATATTAAATACATCCCCAAACTGAAGCCACAAATTCTCTATAAAACATGAGGTGTATTTGTTGACTATAACTGACAAACCATACTACAACTTACATTTACTATAAATTTTATGAAGAAAAAAAGACACTAAAATATGTTACCTCTACAAGGTATTTAATCTATGTGACTCTTTACTATCATATGACACAGTAGGACATTGCTAATAATATGGGATGGTACGCTAACTGAGGAACACAGGAGCATAGAAAGCAAATGACAGCAAAACAGATCAGTTCCTTCCTCTTCTCCTGGCATAATCCCCATGTCAACTGTTTTTTTTTTTCAGTGTCCTCTAAAAAGAAGCCATCCTCATATTGGTAATAAATCTCTGCTTGATATGGATTAAGAGAAGAATGGTTTTTCAGACCTCTATAGCAGAATGATTGTTGCTTTGAATATAAGATACTCCATGGCCATGCAAAGTTGGTTCTGCCACTGAATAAAAGCAAATGGGCTTTTGTTAATGGATGGTAAATCTCCCAATGTTAAGGACTTTCAGAGGGGTCCAAAACCATCCTTTTACCTCGATGGGAGAACTTCATTAAAAACTGGTCCATGGAAAAAATAAACCAAAACAAACAAAACACCAAGTTCATGGATGGGATTTCTGATTGCCTGTAGTCCCTCAGGAGCTTCTGCGCCTGGCATGCCAGGGAGGCAGCATTCTCAGAGGTCACTGAAGGTTGTCCCAGGCCTTAGCACTGGTTAATGTTGATAAAGTTAAGAGAATTCTAACAGCAAAATAGTACTCACAGTTAATCCAACTCCAATGAAAATACATATCATTCCAATGGTAACATATGCACAGCAGCGTCTTCGTGGAAGTGCACTACCCACTGAGGAGCTACAGATTCATGAGAGCAAAAGAGAACATTATTTACATAAAGATTCTTCTTTCAGCTTTGTGAGTTTTTATTTATGTCTTTAGTAACATTAATTTATAAGCTTTTATTCATTTCTTCAACTTGATAGACACCATGCATGAAAATGTTATTTTCAATGAGTGGCAAAATGATAAAAATGCATTTGTGATATTTTTGTGGCTTTAAACAAGATTCAAGCCTTGGGACTGAGAATGTAGCTCAGCAATAGAGCGCTTGCCCAGCGTGAGGCCCTGGGTTCGATCCTCAGCACCACATACAAAGCAATAAAATACAGACATTGGGTCCATCTACAACTAAAAAAATATTAAAAAAAAATTTTAAGCCTTGGTCATTAATAATATCTGACACTGCGACACCTGATGACATTCCAAGATAGTCTGTTTGCAAACAATCTCTTTAGAAAAGCACTACTGTCTTATAGTGTTTAATTTTTTAAATATGCTTGTAACACTTATGTTTAGTGTAGAAAATAATAAAAAAGAGGGGGAAAATTACCTATAATCTTACCACCACAATATAGTCAATCAACAATCTGACATATTTTCCTTCTGCCATTGTTTTTATCAATATATAGCAAGAGCATTTTCCTATGTCATTAGGTATTCTCAAACTCTAATTCTGATAACTGAACAATTAACCTAATTCCTACAAATATATAATTAAAAGCATTTTTACTATTATTAATTATGCCAGCTAAGATTCATTTAAAATAATTGTGCTTATTTTTCATCATTTTCCTAAATATTTTTTAGAAGTAGGATGACAAAGATGAAGGAGCTAAAATTTTCAAAAGACCTTTAATATATTCTGCCAAAAAGCTGGTAGGATATTCATAAGATCATACACTGCAATTGTATTTCTCAATTGAAATTCCAAATTCAATAGTATTTAGCTCTCTCATGCTTCTAATATTTGTGATATACAAAGTGATACAAGTATAGCAGAGATCAAATAACCAAATTAGCACTTTTTCTCTAAGTATACATATATCTAATAACACATACCATTTGCTAAGCACTATTAGTGAAAGACATAATGCAGTGTGGTCTTTGTATAGCCAGTGTCAAAATCATGCCCAATATACTGTAATTTCTCAAGGAATGTCAACTGAATAAGTGACATACAGAAATATATCATTCACCAGGCATAATTTAGAAATATGCTATTCTGAAGAGGTTAATTTTGTCTAACAAAACCATTTCCTTTAATACCTAAATCTTTTTTTAAAATCAGTGAAATCTGCAAATATATATCATATATTTTCCTAAACATTTCAGCCCAAACATAAACATCTGGATGACCTAGTGGTCATCATTAATTACTGTGTTGTACAGATTGCTATCTGGAGTTAAGAGGGCATGCAGAATTCACTGGCTTTATGCTATATTTAGCCTCAGACTGTTTTTGGTTTCAATTCCTATTCATCCATTTAGTAGTTTTTCCTGCTTTATACCTTACAACTGGTAGTTGTTTCTCATTACCACCTATGTACTTGCCTCTGACAGTCTAATCTGCCATACATTAGAAACCACATAAGCTTGTTAGAATTATGTATTGAAAAAGTCAAACGTTCTAAATGAATATTAGAGAATCTTTTTTTTTTTTGTGGACCAAGAGAATAACCTGATTACATTAATTTCAGTGTGTGAATTCTGCTTAGAAAACCTGTGCCCTTTTTTCATCACCCTTTTTTCACACTTCAGTCATTACTTCTGAAGTCTTCATTATGGTTTGGATATGAAGTGTCCCCTCAAAGATCCTGCTAATGCAGGAATATTTGAATGTTAAAAGATCAGATTATGAGCATTGTAACCAGGAAGTGGGTCACTAGTGGTGTGACCTAAAAGGGACCCCTCTCTCTTTCTCACCCTTCTGACCCCACCATGAGCTGAACAGCTTTTCTTCACTGGACCTTTTCCCCATGATGTGCTACCTCACCTTGAACCCACAGCAATGCATTTGGCCTTGTATGAACTGAGACCTCTGAAACCATGAGCCCCCAATATATTTTCCCTCCTCTAAGTTTGTCTTGTTGGGTATGAAAAATTAACTAAAACAGTCTCCCAGAAAATAAAGAATCTACTTTATTCTACAACCATCTCACTCCAGAGATGGGGCTATGACCAACAAACACCATGTCCTAAATAACAGATCCCTGACCCATTTAATATGCATGTAGTATCTGTATGTAATATATAGAATTATTGTATATGGGTAAAACTTTATATGTATGTGTGTTGAACTGTATGCATCTGTGAATTGTCCTTTTTATAGTGTCTCTGCATAAGACTTCTGTATTGGTATGTGAAGGTGTAGTTCATTCATTTCCACAAGTATCTTTCATTTTATGTAGTTTAATCATTCTCCCTATTGATGTACATTCAAGTTTTTTCTTAATTTTTTGATAATATAACAATGTTGCTTTATAAATAGTTTAAAAATATTTTTGAGCCTCACATGCAGAAGGCCCTGGGTTCAATCCCCAGCACCACAAATACACACACACACACACACATATATACATATATATATATACACATATATATATGTACATATATTTTTTTTGAGAGAAGGTCTTTAAGTTGCTGAGGCTGGCAACTTGTGATCCTCTTGTCTCAGTCTCTCAAGTTATTGGATTACAGGTATGTGCCATCACACCTGGAAACAATGCTACTTTAAACACTCTTTGATGTTTCTTCATTTTATATCTGCAAGCATTTCTCAAACATATACCTAGGAATGCAATTTATGGGTTGTATCTTAGCATATCTTTAATAAGTACCAAATTTATATCCCAGAAAAACCATGTGAGTGGTACCATTGTGCCACCCAAATTCTCATAAACACTTCAACATTTGGTATTGTTCTCATTTTTTAAAATTTCATGGATGAAAATGACATCTTATATTAATTTTAATATGTATAGCCCTGTTTTTTAGCAAAGTTAGCCATCTTTTCAAATACTAGTTGACTATTCCTTTTCTTTCACTGTTATTTGCTTATTCTATCTATGGCCCCTTGTCCTGTGCTGCCTTTTGCTTACTAATTCACAGAGGACATTTGTATAATCTGGATACTATCCCAGGCAGCCTGTGTATGCTGGATATATCTTCTCATAGACTGTTTTTTAAATTCACTTTAATAACATCCTTTAACAAAGTTTTTATTTTAAAAAATCAATATACTGTAAGGTAATTAAACTATAGTCAAAATTATTAATCTTTTTCTTTAAGATTTTTGATTTTTTGGTGTCTTATCAAGGAAATTTTTTCCTATATCTGTCATAAAGGAAAGTTTCTATATTTTAAAAGTGTTAAATTTTGCTTTATTTATATCTTTATCCACAATAACATAGTCCTTACAACTCATAGTGTTAATTTTACACATTTTGAAGTTATAATATGTGGCATGTTCAAGTTCAGAATTTATCTTTCACAATATGTATTTTTTCCCATCCTTTTAATTTCATCCTATGTTTTCATATTATATGTTTCTTCTTCAAATTTCACATAGGTCTTTTAAATCTAGCCTGATAATTTCTAGTAAATTTTACTGGCAAGATTAGTCTAATGTATGGAGTATTTCTGTCATCTTATTTTGCTTTTGATTCTATCTGTATTTCCTGTCGTGTTCTTCCACATTCTTTTCCAGACTTTTAGATTAATTATGGTTCTTCTATTTCACTTTCCACTCACTACTTTGAAAGTTTTACAAATTTATTAATTTAAGTTGCACTTAAAATTTTAACATTCACATCTTTTTAAAACTAAAACCATCTAGTAAGTTCCTTTATAGTAAATATAAAGATCTTAGAAAGCATGAAACAGTCCAGTCAGTCCCAACTTGCATATTATTATTATCCAATATTTAAGTTCTTATTGTGCATTCTTCTCCAAATTTTTAGTATTGATATTTTTATATTATTTTTACTATTTTATATAGTGTTCCCAGTGAATGTTTATAATTTTCTGGTTTTCCTTTTCTTCTTGCATTGCAGAACTTTCTTCTGGAATATTTTTCCACTTTTTTTTTTTTTGTACCAGAGATTGAACTCAGGGGCACTCGACCACTGAGCCACACTCCCAGCCCTATTTTGTGTTTTATGTAGAGACAGGGTCTCACTGAGTTGTTTAGCATCTCACTGTTGCTGAAGCCGGCTTTGAACTCGTGATTCTCCTGTCTCAGCCCCGCACAGTGCTGAGATTATAGGCATACGCCACTGCGCTGGCTTCCACTTCTCTTGTTCACCTTTTAGAAGGTTTTTTTTTTTTAAGTGATGTATCAAGATGGTAATATTTTATGAGTGTCTTTGTTGATTGGTTGATTTTGCATTTAAAAAGACCTGTATTTTACCTCCATTATTCTGTGTGGTTTAGATAGGTCTATAAACCAGTTCAACAGATACTTTCTTGGTATAAACTTGTTCTCTGCCTTCCATTTTTGTTGTTGAGATGTTTGCTGGTATAAGTTACCTTTTTCATCTCTTCCTTTTGTGGTGGATTTTTTTTTCCCCTGACCTACTCTTTTCTTGAAAAATACTACTTGAAGGATTTTACTGGGAGAGAGCAATGTTCCAACCCCTACACCTTCTGTCAGCCCAAGGCCACCTCTCTCATTCTTACTAGAACACCAAAACCCTCCACATACTCTCAGTTATCATTTCACCTTCACTTTGAGGCCCTGGAATCTTAGCTCTCATATCAGCTGAACTATACATCTTGATGTTTATTATAGTTGATTTTATTTCATATTATTGGATGTGAAAGGCAAAAGCATATACAAAATGCAGAGAGTGAATTTCCAAAAGGAAAGGTCATTCAAGACTCTCAAAACATCCAAAGACTGACTCTCCAAATTATTTATCTTCCCATTCATGAAAACACCCAATGGAACACTAGGATTATGAGGAAGCCCTGAAAAATGATAGTGTGGCTAGGGCTGTAGAAATTTATAAGGGAAAAGGCACCATATTCTCCTCATATTCAGATGAGGAAACCAAGGAGGATCCATTAAATGGGTGCTAAGGTTTGCACACAGTTTATCCCCTTGGAAACTGATGTTACAGTTTAATCTCCTTGGTGTGGTAGAAAGAAAAAGGTAGAAAGTTAATCTGAATGGTGTGCAGAGTCAGGGCCTTTGAGAAGCAATCAGGACTAGATAAGGTCATCATGGTGGAACCCTACAATTGAATGGTAGCTTTATGAACAGTGGGAGAGGGCTGGGGTGCACCTCGGTGGTAGAGTGTTTTCCTAGCATGTGCAGGGTCCTGAGTTCAATCTCCAGTACCAAAAAAAAAAGGAGAGGGGGAGTCAGACAGGTCAGAGAGACCTCCCTGTCCCTTGCTGTGTGATACTCTGCACTGCCTCAGAGTTCTGACAGAAAGACGTCCATCCCAACATGTGGACTCTTGATCTTGGATCACAGATGTGAGCTAAAAGAAACCCCTTTTATAAATAATGAAGTCTCAAGTATTATGTTATAGTAACAGAAAACAGACTAATACAGTAAGGTTTAAGGACAGAGCAAAAGCTGGCATATAAGTGACATAACAACATATGAGAAAATCCAGAAACAATGTAGTCAAGCTCCATAAGGCTTTTGCCTTTGAACGTGTCTCCCCCCAAGAACAGCAGTATTAAACAATGTGGAAAAGAAAACCAGAACAACAAAGGAAATAACAAAGGAGTGCTCTGAGAAGTGGAAAAACTCAGGAGAAAAATGGTATCTAAAAACCAAGTACGGAACAAATTTTAAGGAAAAAAAAAACAAAAAAACACCCAGGACAGTTAACAGTACTCAGAACAAACAAACAAGCAAGGACTGAACTATAGGACCTTGCAGCTGGGATGTGAATTTCCTCAGGGCAAATTCAGTGGCCTAGTTGTGTTTTACACCAGAGTGGGGAGACACAATCGAACAAAAGCAAAAGCCTCCTAGAGAAAAGACCTCCCTCCCTCTGAGAAGAGGAAATGAAGTGAGCATAGACAGAATTAGGTTTATAGGTAGGAGTGTGAAGCTGTGTGAGTCATGGAGAGCTCTATCTCAGAGCAGTAGGAGGCAACTCACCAGCAGGGACAGGGAGAGCAGAGGGACTAAGGGGGAGTTTAAGAGGAAGAGTAAATTATCTAGAGATAGCTGTTTGAGGAATGGTGCAGAGTTAATCAAGGACATTTTTAAAAAAGGAATCTAGAGCAACGCATTAGCTAAAGGATAAAGCTGTACTTTTATAAAGAGCTGATCAATACCAAATTTTTCTGTTTTCAGTTATCCTGGTAAAGGAAGGGATAATTGTTATCAATATAGATATTATGCAGAAAAAAAGCATATTAAAAATAGATGGGACAAAAACAACCTAGCAAACCTAGAAGATTCAATATCTATGGTCAAAATGAATTTATCATTCTCAAACACATTTCTTCTAGATTCTAAATTCCCTATTTTAGTAAATGGCTCCATAGCCTCTCTGAAATAAGGTCATCCTGGACTCCAGTTTCTTTCCCCTATGCCTTCACATTCAATCCAGTCCATTCTGTTTCCTGAATAGCATACCTGCACTTTGACTCCTCTGTGCATATGCACAGCAACTCCTTGTGCAGTGAACCATCTAGCCCTTCGTTTTACATGATTCCCCTTCATCTTTTGTAACTTAGTTCATACATCACTCCCTCCTGAAATCCTTCCCTCACACCCCTTTTCCTCCCATCTTCAGAGAAATGCATCCTGGCCATAACTCTTTGAAAGCACTCAAAACTCTACTGTAATCGTCTATGCTCCCACTTTGCCCATAAAGCTAAATTCCTTGACAGAATTATGTCAAGGAATGTCTTTTATTCTGAGCACTCAGTACCTATGTCTTTTATTCTGATTATGTCTTTTATTCTGAGCACTCAGTACCTAGCACAGGCCTGTTTGTTGAATTAATGAATAATTCTAAAATATAGCACTAAAGAACAAAATAAAAGGCTAGCATTTGAGAGTAATTGTCTGCTATTGGTCAAAATGGCAGGAGGCAATTCACAAAGGAGTTCATCAATGATGTAGAAGAAATGATATTTAAGGAGAATTATCATGGATTAAAGCAATGTTTCTGTGAGTCTTAAGTTTACTATGACATATGCATGGATGTATTTCAGAATGCTAATGCTACCTCTCCAGTTGGATAGTGGACACAATCTGCCCAATTAAAAGACAAATATCTATAGCACCCCAGCCATTGTGTGCGGAAGAAGCAGTGATTGAAGAAATGCTTCTCTATCTCTGGAGCTCTGGGGCAAGCTTCCCCAACATGTTCATGAGACAGGTAAATAACACAAGTTTCCAAGTAATGATTTAGAACCTCCTACAACTCAAAAGTAATTTTAGGATATTTGTGTTAAAGAAATAAAATTCTGTCTCACAGTCTTACTCCAACTGACCTATCCTTTTGTTATGAAGAAAAATATAAAAAAAGAAATCTAAATCTCAGCTATGAGTGTTCATGTGATAACAGCATCTGCCTTCAAACAAGTAATGACTGCCCCGAGTCCTCTCATGCTTAGCATGTGACTCTGAGGCCACAAACCTTCCTCTTAGAATGATGTGTAAGCTGATTTATTCCATGTGAGTTTCTAAGCAAGTTGTTCCCTAAGTAATTATTACAAATTCTTCTTTATATTAATAACACTGCCTTGTGATCAGAGTACATTTAATACTTGTTTTTTTACCAGCAAAAATATTGCCATTGTGCTAAAATAATTAACAGAACAATTTCTTTGAATAACATTTTGAACCTCTCTTAACAGTTCCTCATCTGTAAAATGAGGATGGAAATCCCTGCATCCCAGGACGGCTGTAAAGATTACAGTTAGTGTTCGTGTATACATAAAGCAACTACTGTGGAGCTTGGCACAAGCTCTGCTATCACAAGAAGTCTCTGCTTTCTATTTTCTATTATTTTTTAATCCAATTTAATGTTTTTGGTGAAGATATCTGAAATTTGGTTTCATTTTTGTGAAAATACAGATAATATAGAGAAATATGTATCATTCACATGCATATTCACATATGTTGGGAGGAGTGTAGGTATGTCCCTCAAATAAGAATTTTTCTGGGTACTTATTTGAGGTAATCTACTTTTATTCTCCATGTACAGACTTCCACTGAACTCAATAAAGTTAATAATTTGGATGATTAATTTTACAAATGAAAAGAAAATATGTTCTTTGGAAGCTAAAAATATGCTATAAAGGAATAATTTCCTTAGGTCTATATTTAGTTGGAATCAGACCTAACAGATAAATGGAGGCATATTATTACATATTCTCTACATTTCAGCCACTTAATTATTTTCTTCTAGGAACCATTCTTGGGATTTCTCTATTTTCAAACTAGATAAGGTGTTCATATATGAAAGATCAGACAAATAAAATTATGATCCCTATATTCTCAATTTTTCAAATTGAATTTTCAAAACATTCCAATTTAATTTCCCTTGCTTAAGCTATAATTCACACATATAAGTGGAACATAATTTAATTGTAAATTCATGATCCAAATACAAGCTGTGCATTAAAGGATTAACTTAGCAGGCCTGAGTCTGCTGTCTTTAGAAAGCCCTATAGCAAGTTTGGCCCTTCACTGGCATCCAGGAACTTAAGATTTGAGAGAGTTCCCACTATTCCCTGACTGATCAGTGTGGCTAACCATGTGTGAATTGTTTATGTAAATAAACAACATGGCTTATGCTGAACATACACTTTCCTCTGGGTGTATGGGATTTTGGTATGTGTGAGGCAGTGAGTGTCTATGCGACCAGCTCCACATCTCCCATGAGCTTCCCTAGTAGATAAGATTTTACATGTAGGGTAACAATTCATCACTGAGGGTTCTACTGGGAGAGGACTCTTGGAAACTTAGCCTTGGTTTCCTCCAGGTTTTGCCTCTTTCACTTTCTCCCCATATTGATTTTGCTTTATTTATTTATTTATTTATTTATTTGATTTTTACTGTAATAAATCAGATCTGTGAGTACCACTAATTCCTTAGTCTTCCTAGAAAATCGTGGCATAGCCTTTTGGACTCCCAACACAGACACCATAAAATTTCTCCAATCAAAATATCATCTGTTATTTCCCACTTTTAAACTGGTTTTTGTTATTTTCCTTAGATGCAAACATTTAGAAATAGAAGTAGATCAAATAATTGAGAAAAAGAAATAATTATATAAGCTGCCATCAGTAATAATCTTATCAACAGGAGATGAAAAAATTCTAACATTACCTAACCACAAATTCTAAAACAATCTGAGTTTTCTCCTAGATTACAGCCCCTTTTAAAAATATAAATTTTAGATTATTAGAAATAGATTCTAACTTAATTTTCTTTTTTTTCTTATTTGTTTTTTATATTGTAACTTCTTAGGACTTGAAAATTCTTACCAAGTAACTGACAATTGCACCAATTTTACTTTCTTAGAAATCAATTTCCCTTTAGAGAATGATAATCAAGTATAATCATTTTAATTTCAAAATGGAATATATTCATTAGTTTAAAAAAGTCTTATTTTTAATTTTGAAAAGCATCAATATATTAAGCATGCGCTTATTTCACACCTTGTCTTAAAATCAGACTCTACTAAAGTGACAATTCTGAACTCTTTAAACTATTTTCAAGTAATTCTCAATAAGTATCTCCAAAGGTAGAAAACTTACATTTTTTTGCAGTGTGGGCATTTTGCCAGAGTGTTGAACCTCAGTTCCATCCACTGTAAAATAAATAAAGAGGGATTGAAAAGAAAAACAGCTGGAAACCACCCAATCTGATAAAATGCTTCTTTTAGTTTAAATGTCATCAGGGACGACAGCAGAAGCGATCGCCTTCTCAGGGTTACATGAGTTTTTCTCTCTAACACTTTTCTCCTGCCCTCAAAATACAGTTTGGGATCCCCCTTTGAAACAGTTCCCATGACTTTTCCAAGGCTCTGACGCAATCTAGATTAGTTTTACAATGAAAACTGAATGTAATGAGGTAGTTAGGGTCATCTCCTTGCTCTTCATGTTTCAGTTCACTTCCAGGGTATTTCATAGACCTTTCAAATTGTTTTTCCTTTAGGCTTGAGAATCAGACTAAAGGAAAATAGTTGAATAGTTAGATTCATTACTATAATGAAACTATTTATTCTAGTTATGTGAATAGCCACAAAATATATAAACCACACAAAGGAAATACTGGCTGAACTGAAACCAAAAGACTGCTTCTCCTTTGTCATTGTTTGCACCATGCAACAAAAACACGGTACTCCCTTGTTTTCTTTCCTATTAATGTAGGTGATATAACGTACTACCTTCTTCAGAGGAATATTATTCAGATATTCAAAATGACTTGCTGATAGTAGGTTAAGGTCTTTCAAAGAACATGCAATGAAAATTTAAATCTTTGCCTCATAATATGTATTTTGAAAGTGACTTTCTATGGTACTGTGGGTGTGGCTCAGTGGTGGAGCATAAGCTGAGCATGTGTGAGGCAGGCCCTCAGTTTACTCTGCAGCACTCTGTGCCACCCTCAGTCCCCTTCCTTGACAAATGGCTTTGTAACTTTCCATCTTGTTTATTTTTCTATATACTTTCTGGAAAAGGTAAGAGTATTATTTCCTTGATAGTTTTAGGGGAATTTCTTTAAGTATTTTAGTAGTTTATCACCAAACAACTTTTCCTCTATCAAAATTAATTTTATATAGGATTCCTAGGTCACTAATTTTTCTTTTCAGAAGGCTCAAATTGTAGATAGTAAGGTTTCATTAACTTATGCATATTTAAAGGTTTTCCATACAATATAATTTTCAGAAAATACATGAAACATGCTTTTTTCTTCTTTCAGGATTAGATTTAAGAAAAGAACTAACAAATTTGGGTTTCTTGGACTCCTTTTCTTCATTATTATATCAAATCTCATGAAATTTAGTGAACTTTGATAATTTCTCAAAGTACGAACATAGAGTCCCTAAGATAGGGAAACTAGAAGTAAAAAACACATGACTGTTCACTTTCTTCAAGATTACTGTGTTTCAACATCAGAGAATGTCAACCCAAGGCAACATCATGCAAGGACAGCAAAATTTTCTCTTATTACTTATACTTTGTAACAACTTGACTTATTTCAAAGTTACTTTTATCAGTACAAATTCTAAAATTAATGTGCTAAACAGATTTACATAGATTTTTACAGAAATTGGAACAGCACATTAGGTAGTGGAAGAATATAGAAATATTAAGTGCTCTTTTATATTTCCATACATTTAGCATAGTTGCTGAATTTGTAATGTCATTTCAGATATTACCTGGAAGTAACAAATTTCAGTTTTTCATAGTTAAATGAAGCAAAAAAGATTGAGAAGGCATCTGTAAAACCCTTTAGTCAAGAGTATCTCAGAATCCACACACTGGATTTTATTGTTATCTTGGAGTACTCCCTTAAATGTGGCAAACTAAGAACAGAAAGGCATTTATAATGAGAAATGATTTTGTCATAATCTACTCAACTGAATACTGCTTTTGAAAAAAAATCGACTTATGACTGTTCCTCTATCAAAAACATTGTTTCTTTACACTTAGAATTTTGTTGCCAAACCTGGAATTCTCAATAAATAAGCGAAACTTATTTCTGTCAAAAAAGATCCAGAGCAATTTCCCTCAATCCCAATCATTTCTAGAAGTCTTCCCATATTTTACTTATTTCTAACCAATGCATTTAACAGCAAACTTAGTTTCACAAAATGTATTTATTTAAACCTACCTTAGAAGGCTCAAAAAAGATATATTACCTAAAATTAATAATTCAATAGTACCCAACTAGAATATATTTTTAATAACTATAACAGACAATGATTAACATTGACTTTGAAATATATTTACATTAATGCTATTGTCCCACTGGGTGTGGTGGTGCATGCCTGTAATCCCAGTGGCTCCGGAGGCTGAGGCAGGTAGATCCAGAGTTCAAAGCCAGCCTCAGCAAAAGCGAGGCACTAAGCAACTCAGTGAGACCCTGTCTCTAAATAAAATATGAAACCATGCTGGAGATGTGGCTCAGTGATTGAGTGCCCTTGAGTTCAATCCACAGTAAACCTCCCCTACCCGAAAAAAAAAAAAAAAAAAAAGCTATTGTCCCTCTCTGCTATGGCATAAATCCATTTGTCTGTGTTCCAATGAAGAAAATCTGGCCCTCCTGAGGGTAAGGGTCACTTGGCCCACTTCAGGGCAAAATTTGAACCATTGTTTGTGATTCAGCACATTTTGTGAGTTGTATTGGTTTTTGTTGGATAATACGAACCCCTTAGTCAGATGTCGCCCGACAAAGCATCTAGATAAGCCCTTCATCAATAGCAGGACATAAAATAGCAATATTCAATTCTGTTGTTCAGGACATGAAGGAACTTCTTTACATTCATGGTGGACTAGCTAGAAGCTTTTTATTTACTTCATTCTTCTGAGAAGTTGTTTCTTTCTTTTTTTTTTTTTTTGGTACTGGGGATTGAACTCAGGGGCACTGGACCACTGAGCCACATCCCCAGCCCTATTTTGTGTTTTATGTAGAGACAGGGTCTCACTGAGTTGCTTAGCACCTCGCCATTGCTGAGGCTGGCTTTGAACTCGTGATTCTCCTGTCTCAGCCTCCCTAAGTGCTGGGATTACAGGCTTGAGCCACCGCGCCCGGCTGGGAAGTTGTTTCTAAACAATGTCCCTCAAAGCATTATTTTGGCCATATGATCCACTCAAATGGTCTGCAGGATAAAAAACTATTTCAATATGTGACATAAAAACTTCCTCTTGGATATTAACAATGATGCATACTAAAAGTGCTAAAGAATACTTCTATAAAAATTCTGTTTAATTTGTTTATCCTCAAAGTTCCCAATGATTATGGAACTCTTTACTCACATAATCCTATGATTAGCCTATTAAATGAATGTGCCCTTGAATATACTTTGAAACATATTCACAAATAGAGCTTTTCCAAACTGTACCCTTGGTTCCAGCCAAGCTGTGCAATAAATTGTATGAACAGTGTAAAGTCCTTGTCAATTTAACTTTAGCTTTATAATATTGATATATTAAAAGGTTGTAAGCTAGATAAAATACAAGATAGGGTGGAGGATGTGGCTCAGTGGTCAAGTGCCCCTGAGTTCAATCCCTGGTACCAAATAAATAAATAAATAAGATTATAGGCTAAATAGAAGAATGCTGTTGAAAACACAGCACATGATATTATTATTATTTTATCTTAATACATGGGAGAATTCTCTTTCATGTCTCAGTATTTTAGAAACAACTTTTTCTATATGACTTTTTTGTTAAACTATCATAAATATCTTTAAATAGATTGTTTCCCTCCTTGTATTAACTCTAGAATATGTATAATTAAGATTCAGCCTAGTTTGATGAACTGTGCAAGACTAAACTTATGTATACTTTTATATTATACATGATTTTATTTTTTCTGCCCTATTTTTCATTTTCTTCATTTTTTCCTATTTTATTTTCAATTCTATTAAACTATCATTTTAACTTGTCTTTATTGCTATTTGGTTATGTAAGTCCACAATCAATTGTGAAGCTTAAACAAAGTATAGAATGAGTAAATAATCTTCATAGTTAGAAGTTTGAAGGACAAGCCGGGCGCGGTGGCTCACGCCTGTAATCCCAGCACTTAGGGAGGCTGAGACAGGAGGATCGCGAGTTCAAAGCCAGCCTCAGCAACAGCAAGGTGCTAAGTGACTCAGTGAGACCTTGTCTCTACATAAAACACAAAATAGGGCTGGGGATGTGGCTCAGTGGTCAAGTGCCCCTGAGTTCAGTCCCTGGTGCCAAAAAAAAAAAAAAAAAAAAAGAAGTTTGAAGGACAAAGAACATACTATAAAGTATATAAGATCACTCATGATCTGCATAATAATGAGAATAAAGCTGCAAATTAGAATGAAGAGCTTCATAGTCAATGTTTTCTTCACTACACTGAATTTCCTTTCTCATTCTCATTATCTTTTTTTTTTTCATTTTGCACAGTCAAGGATGGACCAGGGCCTCATCCATGCTAGCCAAGTACTATACCACTCTGTATATTCATTCTCTGTCTTCAAATTTTTGGACAGTGGAAAGCAGACAAAGACTTGACACCTGACTAAGTGAAAAGGATGTTTCACTTACAAAGGACATTCCATGTATGAGGCTGGTTCCCACTGAGGAACCTCACACTTATTCAAGTGCTGGAATTGTCAGGTACTTTCAAAGGTGGAGATTAGGTGTAGGGATAGAATCAAGGAGCATCACACTGCCATGTTTACTACAGCATTATTTACAAAACCAAGATACGGAGGAAACAGCCCAATTGTGGACAGATGAGTAGATCAAGAAATTATAGCTACATACATACATTGAACTCAGTCTTAGCAAAATAAGGAAATCCTGCCATTTGTGACAACTCAGATAAACATGGAGGACATTATGCTAAGAGAAAAAAGCCAAACTCAGGAAGACACTGTGATGACACCCCTATGTAGCATCTCAAATTGCTGAACTCAGAAGAGAGCTTTGTTGCCAGAAGCTGGAAAAGGGAGAAGGAAAATGTAGAGGGGTTGGCCAAAGGGTACACAGCTTCAGTAAAGCAAGTTGAATATATTCTGGAGAACTACTGGGTAGTGTGACAACTATTGTTAAAAATATTGTATTATACACTTGAAATTTACCAAGCAGTAGATCATAAGTGTTCTTCTTACACATACACAAAAAAAGTAAATATATGAAGTGATCAAAATGTTAATTAGCTTGATGGTGGTGATCATTTCATAATATATACATACATCTAAACATTAAGTTGTACACCTTAAATATATGCAATTTCTACTTGTGAATTATACCCTACTAATATTAGAAAAAACTAATAACCAAAGTATTGGTTGCATTCTTCCTCCATAACACAAAATCCGAAGCCTCTCCAAACCCCTAAAATATGTAGGAAAAAGGTAATTTATTTTGAAGAGAAATTGGACTGGATAGCCTGTGAACTTAGAATACAAGGAAGAGCAAAATGCAAGAATAGAATACTGTTCTAAAAGCAAAGACATTGAAGTCCATAGTATGAATAGTGGTAACAGCTTCACGCTGTTACTTCTCTTGGTTCCTAGAATGCTGTCCCCTAGGACTATCTATCACAAGAGATTAGAGGAATCTTCCTCAGAGAAATCCTCCCCCCCCCAAAAAAACTTATGCATACTAGCTCTTCAAGGAAAAAGGGACAGGAAGTAAAGGAAATAAGTAGTTTAGCCCATCTGCATATCCAGAGATTCCAATCAGTGACTTCCTCTCAAATATAAATGAACTATGAGTAAAACTTCTATCATAAAAGGAAAACAGAGAAAAAATGGGAAGGAAACAGAGACTAGGTATATGTGAAAATAATGCCTCATAAAAATACAATGAACATTTTCTGAAAAATGTCATAAAGAAGAGAATTCTACACAAAAGAGAAAAACAGAGGAATCAGAGAATAAAGGATTTTTGAAATTACAAATTGTTAGATCATCTGAAATTAAAGGTTTTAATGAAGTTTAGAAAAACTGAAGAATTTAAAATAATTCTGAAGAATTTTCCTAGTAAATAAAAAAAAAAGCCAAAATTGAAAATAAAATGTGAGAGAGAGAGAGAGAGAAAGTCAGCCATCAATTCTGGTGGTCTAATCTAAGGAGTTCTAGAAAGGGAACAAATAAAATGGAGTGGGCTATAAGAGTCCACTGAGGAACCAGACAGTGAGTTCAAAAAGACTCTAACTAAGGCACATCCTCATGGAATTTGGGGACAGTGAAGAAAATGAAAGAAGAGAACGGGAAATAAGAGAAAATAAAGAGAAAGAAACAGGTCAAATAGAAAGTATCAGGAGTCATAATACAGCCAATTTTCTCTTCAACAGTGACACAAAGCCTTCAACTTTTTGAGAGGAGACAATTGGCAACCTCGAATTCTACATCTGGAAGAATCACAGAGTGAATGTGACATCAGATCAAAAACCATCTAAGAAATAAAAGGGTTCAAATTCATTTCCCTGCTCCTTCTTTTCTCAGAAAACAAAGAGAGACTACACTCCACCAGAATGAAGGAATAAACCAAGAACAAGCAGAGTGTGGGATCTAAACCAGGAAGGAGAAAGAGGAATTTTCAGGATGATGGTGAAGAATGGCAGCTTAGTGGCAGGAAGCCTAAATAAAAGATTGCCTGACCCAATGGACTATGTTAATGGGAAGTTTATAGTTTTATGAAAGAATATGAGAAGAATTAATGATTTGACATGAAAAATTAAACAAATCCAAAGGGGAGGTTACAGTTATCTACAAATCCAAGAAAATGTTTAGAGCCATTAGAAAAATGTACGATGGAATCCACTTTTTTGACATCAAACTTTAAGTTGAAATTAGAAGTAGCAAAACAATAATTTCAATAACTTTTTCTCATATCAAATTACTTATATTTTCTTATTTTTTATCCAATAGTTTGTCTAACTATGGGTACCAAAGTTAATTTTTAAAATTCTGAACACTTTTGATAAATTATAAGCATTGTTCTTGTATCTAGAAGCCACAAAGCAGGGCTACTGCATGAGATTGTGTACTCTGTGTTCTGCCAAGTAGGTGGGAGGAGAGCTAAGATTCTTTTGCTCACCAAGTCAAGATACCCATAGATTAAAAAAAAAAAAAAAGAAAAAGAAGGATACCATAGAGCTAAACCTGGAGAGGGCACTGTTTCTCATTGACTTATCCAGAGAAGCCCCTCTTTTTTTTGCAATTAAACCAGAGGATGGATCTTTTGTCTAATTCACAAAAGATGCTGCATATCCTAGCTGTGCCTTTGATTATCTTCCTAAATAAAGCTTTCTTTTATTTTGATCAAATTGCTCAGGGACAAACTCTAAAACTATGAGCAGTCATGATATTTATAAGATCATGACCCCTATTGACAGATTGATGCCCTCTGACAAATGTCCGATTACTTACCAGGAATGTGTTTCCACAGTGTCCACACACCACCCTTGTTCCTTCTGGTTGGATTGGTAATGCAGGTTGAGCTGGCTGCTCTTCAGAAATAAGCATTACTGGGCCAAGATTAATTATGCGTCTACTGTGGAATGAAAAAAAGTAAGTATTTCACTATCCTACAAATGGACTGAGGGTGAAACCTATAAAATACAGCCCAAAACATGGAATATTATCAGTGAAAATATACTTGTTTTGTAAATTACGTGAATTAATGCCCAGTTAAAACTGGACATTATGAGCCAAATTAATGAGCCAAAATCACAGAAAGTGATACTCAGAAAAGTTTTAAAAAGAAGTCTTTTTATACTTGGATTAGAAACCATGTTATTGCACAGGTTCTAATCAATGATCTTGGAAACCATTTAACTGTCATTTCCAAGATTTTGTAAGTTTAAATCAGAATACAGTTTTTATTTTAGAAGACAAATTGAGTTTTGTAGAAGACTGAATACATTAGAAATATACTACATCAACAAAAATGTGTATGTCGTAAAAGTATCAAAGTGCTGAGTTACAACTAAACTTCCCTGAGCAGTCCAATATTCTTTGATGCCTGTCTAATCAGAGATGCAAAGAAAGCAAAATGAGAGTCACTTTTCCTTTGTATTCTTCAGACTATCATCAGATGGGCCTGTAATGATTCATGCAATGATCAAAGAGTCAGAGAAATCACAGGAAACAGGTTAAGGGGCGTGTGTGTGTGTGTGTGTGTGTGTGTGTGTGTGTGTGTGTGTGTTTGAGTACTTGTCCATATCTATATCTCTATCTAAGCACATCCATAATGGCATTTGGCACAGGCAAATAATTTCAGAATTTATTATATATATTATGCTCTGCAGAGACTAGTGTAGCATACAATGAGATATACAGTAACAACCAAAACATTTCTGGGTTAAAATTGACTACATCAAAGGTAAACCAACTGATTCTTTTTAAATAAGTTCAATGATCTATTGGTTTGTTATAGTGCATTAAATACTTGCATAACAAAGAAATCATCCATTGCTCATTGAAAAATATTGTATCCTACCAATACTTATTATCATCAAGTTCTAGCCATGTCATTCCACTAACAAAAAGCAAACAAACAAATAAAGCAATATTAATCTAGGTGCTATAATCATTTTAAGGGCAAAGACTGTCTAGAACAAAGCCTGGCACATAATGAGCCTTTAATAAACACTTGTCGAATGAACAAATGAACGAACGAATGAATCTTTATCTCTTACCAGTTGGGTCTCGGACATCCTATTCGCCGAGATGTGTCCTTACAAATGAGGAGACAATTACAAGGGCATCTAACATATTTCTTCCCTGTCGGGGGGTTTTTGATTGGCTACATAAGGGAAGAAAATGCAAACACAGCAAATTAACCAAAATAGAGATTGTCAAAGCCTATTTGTGTTTAATAAGGAAATGATTCCTTTAAAACTAAAGCTCAGCCGGGCACGGTGGCGCAAGCCTGTAATCCCAGTACTTAGGGAGGCTGAGACAGGAGAATCGCAAGTTCAAAGCCAGCCTCAGCAACAGTGAGGAGCTAAGCAACTCAGTGAGACCCTGTCTCCACATAAAACACAAAATAGGGCTGGGGATGTGGCTCAGTGGTCGAGTGCCCCTGAGTTCAATCTCCAGTACCAAAAAAAACAAAAACAAAAACAAAAACTAAAGCTCCCCATAGTGCTACCAAAGTACCAAAGAAAAAGTGCATTGCAAGTGGTTTCAAATAGCACACATGTTGGCAAGCACTCTATGACATTTTGGGAGCTTTAGAGATTAATTTTTAAGGGAACATTTCAAAATGAGTTCGTACTGGCTTTTTAACATAGGAGGAATATATAGCGCACACCAAGAGTTGTTTTTCCTTTAAATTTCACAAGACAAAGTTATGTATCTCTCTCTCTCTGGCCAAGTGCACGCATTCACAGAAGATTCCTGTCCCTGTCCAGGAAAAGCAAACTCAGTAAGAACGGGGGGAAAAGAGGAGTTCAGAATACATTTGAATTTTCTCAAACTTTGCTCAATAAAATATGTGATTAATTTTCTGACATACTTTAAATTAAAATCTTGATTTGCTCTTAATACTAGCATTTTTTTAAAAAAACTTTAGAGTGAACTTAAAAATGAGAATAAATAACATCAAAAGAAACGTCATTTACAATAACTTAAGCTTGTTAAACTAAATAATCTATGATACACTGAACGGAACAGAACATCACTCTTGTAGCATTCCTGCCAAAAAAGTATAACTTGAAGCTAATCATGTGGAAACATCAGACAAACCCAAACTGAGAGACATTCTACAAAATATCTTGCCTGTAACGTTCAAAAAATAAAAGACGAAGAAAGAGCAAGTTTCAGATAAAAGAACAGTGAAGAGACATGACAAACAAATGCAGCATGTGATTCTGATTTGACTCCTGGAGCAGGAATTATTTTTTCCTCCATAAAGGACTAACGTGACAATCAGGGAAACATGAATTAGGTCAAAAGATTAGATAATATATTGTATCAATATTAATTTCTTACATTTGATAATTTTTCTGTGATTGTTTAAGTGAATCCCCTTCGTTTTAGAAAATTTAGACTAGAAAAGATTACTTAGGAAAAGCTAATTAATATTATGCTAATATTTGGGGAGTTTGTGAGCAAGAGACACAAGGGAATACTTCATCTATCTACAGATGACCCCTGAATTTCAGTGGTCTTACTTAATGATTTTTCAATGATGTGAAAGTGATGTGCATTGGGTAGAAATCATATTTAAAGTTTTGAATTTTGATCTTTTTCTGGGCTAGAGATATGTAATATGATATTTCAAGATCCTAGGCAGTGGCAATGAGGGGCAGCTCCCAGTCAGGCAATCTCAAAGAGAAATAATCCATACTGTACAGTGGATTGTGCAGCTGACCTGGGATATTTAGTAGATTAGGTGTATTAATGCATTTTCAATTGACCATATGTTCAACTTACAGTGGGGTAATTGGTACAAAATTCCATTAGATGTTGAGGTTATATTCAATATTATTATTATTATTATTTTTGGTACTGGAGATTGAACTCAGGGACACTCAACCACTGAGCCACATCCCCAGCCCTATTTTGTGTTTTATGTAGAGACAGGGTCTCATTGAGTTGCTTAGTGCCTTGCGGTTGCTGAGGCTGCCTCTGAACTCGTGATTCTCCCGTCTCAGCCTCCCTAAGTGCTGGGAATATTCAATATTATTTTTAAAAATAATATATACTATCATTTTTAACTATGTAACCTTTTTTGTGTGCAATATTTTTTAAAAAGATTTAAAATTTTTTAAGTAAATAAACTTAATAAAAATATATGAAAGTTAACAAATAAGCCACCTATGATTTACTAAACTGTAAGGCAGATAACCAACTCTGAATATCAAAAATTCACAAACATCCAGAATGTACACCTATAGTTTCTAAACTATTGATAAAAATAGAATAGAAGAATTAATTTGTGTATATACAAAATTTGCCATTAAGAAACTGCTTAACAAATGAGAGGATTTTTTTTTTTTGTTAATATCTTATTCCCACCTCACTTCTAGACCTCAGTTCCTTCACTTATGACACCAGGTAACTGAACTAGAAGATTTCAAGCACTGGTTCTCAGTGCTAGCCTATGCCACATCATTTTCAGTGAAGTGGAAAAAAAAAAAAAAGACACATCCTTATGTATAAGTTTGAAAATTCTTACTTAGCAAAATAGACTCACAGGTGCCAGGCACTATGCTAGGCTTTTTACCCCTGCATCCTAATAGCAAGCCTATGAAGCAGGAATTGCTATTATTATTCTACTTTATATGAGGGAACCACAGTTGAGAGAAGTGATGTCCCCAAGGAAATAGAGCTACTAAATGACAGAGCAAGAACTCAAACCCAGGCCTCAGCCTCTGAATCTCAGGCTCCTCATCAGCTACCCAGTCCCTAGCGCCACTCTTTCTCCAGGACATCTCAGATTTTCCATTAACTTGTCCTAGAAATCATTTCTCCCTTAATCTTTAATTCTGTATTTCTCCAAGTCTTGCTAGCACATGTATGCAGACACATAACACACGCATGTGCCCTTTACTTCCCAATTTAATCTGCTGAAAAAGCACACCTATTATTAACCTTGGATTTCTTTCTTTTTTTTTCTTTTGTTTTTAATCTTCATAGGTATGTCAGGTTTCTATCAGAGTGGCTGCCATTAAAGAGGACAGATACATTGATACCCCATTTTAGGTGACATGAGGAAAATGAATCACAGTGAAACTCAACAGGGGACAGAGATAGTAGGTATAAGGGACCACTGGACCATTGGACTCTCGCTCATTATATTTGTATTTTCAACCTAGAATATCTCCAAAGAAGCTCCTAGTCACCTAACACTTCTTCATTTAGAATTTAAGATCAAGTTACATTTTAAATATTAGCAAGTTGCATGCTAAGGCACTGCTCAAGGTCTTTCTGTTTGCTTTTTCTCCTCCCTAATGTTACTGAAACCAAACAAGGCAATCTGATTAAATACTATTCACTTTCCCTGGAGTCTTCACAATTGTATTTCTTTACTCCACAGTAGGCAATAATCATGTAACAATTTCAGAAAAATTTCCCTTACATTCAGAGATAGTTTTCTTATAGCCAAACCCCACTGATCCTATATGAGCTTATCACTTCTAAGTAGCCAGATTGACACTGTTTGCTAAATCTGCATGTTGAGATTCTAGCTTAAATGACCTAGGATGTTCTGTTCACTTCCAAGAGTTATAAAACTTTATAACTCTCTTTTTATATTCATTAAAGAACAAGAGTTGATATAGGTGAAGGATTCAGAGAAGAGATTAACACTAACATCGAATCCAAGGAACCCTTGAAGGCACAGTTATTTTAATTGCTTTTAGGACTCACAAGACTCCCAACTCTTACTTTTCTATTCCACTCACAACTCTTACGGTCCTGCCAACCCTAAAGAAGTTAATGCTAATTAACGTCACTACTCAGTGTTCAATTTATAAGGAAACCTGCTAGTTTTGTAGGTATCACCAATTTACACAAAAAAGTTTTTCTCCAAATGATATCACTTATGGGGAAAAAAACCCTATTTACAAAGAAATATATTGCTTTATGACTTCAGGTTCTATTTTATGACTTTTCTATCAAACATATGAAGGCCAATATCCATGATTTGTGGTTTTTGAGACACAATAATCACTAGCTGACTTTTTTTTTTTTTTTTTTTTTTTATATTAAATTATTTTATTTTTTTTCCCATAAGTTGCATTTTAATATATGTTGGCAAACATAACAACTAGCTGACTTTTGTAGACATTTCGAAAGAGGAAAAAAGTGCGAACCACCAAAAATTAAACTAATATTTAATTCCAGATTTTGAGAGAGACTGAAATATTTAAAATAAAGCCTAATGATGAAAGTAAAAACACATTTCATCTAAGGCAGTATATGATTTACCAGTTTATGATTTGAAACTGTACAATTTTGGCTTAAAATGTATTTGTTCAGTTTTCAAAAGATTTAGTTTTAAAAATGTCCTTCAAATTTTTTAACATTTTTTGACTTAATATCTAGCAAATGGAATAAAATGTCAAAGTATTTGTAAACACTTGACACAGATTTCAATAATAATTGCATAAACATAAAAGCTCAGAGAAAATAATACTGACATCCTGCAGACATAAGATAAAAATTTTTCTGCATAATAGGGACAAAGTCCACATTTGCTTTAAAGTCTGGTATATTTTCATTTTAGAGAAAGCCAGAAGGGATTTAGTTGTGATATACAGATACTTAAGATAATCACAAATACCTGCCAGTCTTATTTTAGAAAGTACATTCACCAAAAATATGTTTAATGGGGTTAACTTAAACACAAGGAAGCATCCTCATATGACAAAAGAAAGATAGAAAAAAAAGACAAAACAAGATTGCTCTATTTGTACCCATCCACTCTTAAGTAACATTACTGGAGAACTTTCTTTAAGTTACAATTTATGCTTTTGTTAATGGAAATTTCCACTTACTGTAGCTTCATTGCAAACCGTGCACTTAACAACATGCTGGTGAAGTTTGCCATCCAAATTGATTAGCGATTGGCACACGCGGCAGTTGATTACAGGAATACCACTGGCATCTGGGCTGGCAATGGCGGTGTATGGAGGTGGAAGCTCCGCTGAAAAGAAATGAATTGCTGAATCAGAGTCACTGAGAAACAGCTGTGGCTGGTTTGAGCATATAAGCAATGGAAGTAGAAACTCTCAAAAATTTCCTCCATATTTATGTTTTAAAACTGCTCAGTTTGGGGGCTGGGATTGTAGCTCAGCGGTAGAGCGCTTGCCTCGCATGCGTGAGGCCCTGGGTTCGATCCTCAGCACCACATACAAAGCAATAAAATAAAGACATTGTGTCCATCAACAACTAAAAAAAAATATTAAAAAAAAAAAAAACTGCTCAGTTTGCCCTAGTTTCAAAGCATAAACACACATGGGACTGTGTTGCCAAGTAGAATAATTCTTAACTCTGATAAAATCCCAATCATGTTTGCTTAGGTCTTCCCCAATGACCCAACTTCCTTTTACTAACATACTCAAAATCTCCACTCCATTCCTTTGGGTAAATTCATAGGAAAGTGGAGCTTTATGCTTAAACAAAAAATCTCACTATTGATCTGACTACCAAGAAATAAAAATGGTCACCAAAAGTGAAATTTTAAACTCTCTCTCTCTCTCTCTCACACACACACACACACACACACACATAAATTGTGTACTGCCATGCCTTTTTCTCTGTTCTGGGCCCAGAATGGCCATGACAAGAATAAAATGAGATTTTGAAGGCAGTCAAGGAGAGACAAAAATAAACATAGGAAAACTAAACTGATCGGAGAGGAACAAAAATGGAACTATATTAACTTCAGACACAAGACAGAAATAAATTAAATTTAACAATTTTTAGTCTCAAATTTCTCTTTACCATTAACAATCCAAGGAATGCACTTATTTATGGATAAAAAATGTGCTGTTGGTATTAAATACTGTAGCAGAACCATCACTCGAATGGGGAACTTGATGAAACAAGAGTAGCAAACGCTGATAACTGATGAATATAATGACACAGAAGTTTCTTTTGTTCGTATTTTGTGAATGTTTGGAAAATCTCATAACTCAAACACACACAAACACACACATACTGAGTTTATTGTTGTTTGTTTTGTTGAGAAGTTTGAGTTGGGGTGAGTAAAGGATGAGGCCTGGTTTCAGAATCAAGTGTGCATCTGAAGTATATACTCTTAGAAAACCAGGAAGAACCCTGATATACTACTCTAGCATCTACAACACTACAAAATACAAGCACAATAGCTAATCATGAAAAAAGCTATTTGTGAAACAGAGGTTTTCTATTCACTGTTTTAGATTCTGAATTTTGTGATAATTTAAAAAGCATCAGAGCATAACACAATACTTAAAATCTACATATTATCACTTGGCATCCTTGGGGTTTATAACACATTGTTTTTCAGTCTTCAGAGGATTAGCAACAGGTGTTATTCACTCAAATGATTCATAAGCCAAATTTCTGTGGCAGCCAAGGCTCTGAAAGAGGCCACTTTGAAATGACAATATGCTTACATTTCTGGGAAGCTTACCCCAGAACACTGCCAAACACTGATTTTGAAAGAAGCTATACATGCCTTAAATTATAAAAATAGCTTTAAATCCTTGGAAGAATGTGAGGTTGATACAGTGACCTGTAATATATTAAGAAAACAAAAACAGGTTAAAGGAACAATGAGTCAACAATACATTTAAGGCCTCACAATTTGCAGATTGTTTTATCAGATCTCAATACAGAAGCCATTTTTCTGAAGAAAAGAATACATACCTCACTAGAAATTCACACCTGTAATCTCAGCGCTTGGGGAGGCTGAGACAGGAGAATCACGAGTTCAAAGCCACCTTCAGCAACAGTGAGGCGCTAAGCAACTCAGTGAGACCCTGTCTCTACATAAAACACAAAATAGAGCTGAGGATGTGGCTCAGTGGTCAGGTACCCCTGAGTTCAATCTCTGTTACAAAAAAAAAAAAGTAAATCAAGACACACTGACTCGTTTCAAATAATTATTAGTATTATTAATAAACTTTGATCTCCTCTCTTATCTTCCCTTTGAGTTTTAAAGTAAAATGAACTACTTCTCCCATAATCCCAGGTCTCTGTTTTACATATAGAACAGCAATTTAAAATCACAATGATTTCATTAAAAACAAATAATGAAGCCAAGTATCCTAGGGGTGAGGGGAGGAGTTAACACATGGCAAGGACATCAAGGGACACTAAAATCCATCCAAACAAACAAAAAAATTGCTCAAAGGACCCTTCTAAGAAAACTTCAGGTGGTGATCTTAAGAATCATTTGAATTGCATCAGACCCTACAAAACCCTGTGGTATTTCCTCTAAAATTTGCACTACATAATTTTTAATCTGTAAAAAAAAAAAAAAAAAAAGCCTTCAGTAACAAAAGGATGAAGGGGGACAGGATAACCAGTGGGGAGTGAAAGTATAAAATGGGAGAGACTATAAGCCCCATGAGGCCGAGGGCACGCCTGGCACTTGCCATAATGCCTGCTCTATGACAGATGGTAAGTAAGTATTTATTGAATGATTGAATGATTGAGTGAACCACTGAAGTTCTTCAGACACATCTACGCCTTTTCCAAAAATAACACTAAGAATATTACTACTGGTCTCCTTCCTTGTAGAAGAACTGAGGACCTCACAGAAGAGGGTAGCTTGATTGAAAAACATGCCTATCTCCTTCATGAAATAATACTTTTTCAAATTGTGCACTGAAAGAGGTGAGGTAGGCAGAGGATGTTGGTCTGGCTGACCAGATACATGGAATCAATCCAAGAGATCAATAGAATGACGGATGCTGTAGACTAATTGCTCCACTAACCACTGCTTCTAGGCCTTTCATTTCAATTTTCTGCCCATTACTTCAGCACTAAGCCAATTTAGAGGTATTTCTTGTACTGGCCCTGCCCTGCCACTAGGACTTTACCCCAGGAAGCCTTCACCTATCTTCTCTTGTAACACACTTGTAATTCCAGAAATTTGTTCCACAGTTAGCAGATCAGCAACTTATATCCTTTCATGTCGTCTGTTTTCACTTTAAAACAGGTAACAGATCACGAACATAGTCCTATTTTAAGTTTTCTGCACTAGATGAAAAGTCCACTCCAATCTCAGGATTTGGTATCACTAGATAGTAAAGAGTCACAAAAGTTCTTCATTTTGAAGAGTCTTAATTGTTAGTTAAACAATGGTTATCTTTCTCTATGGGATTTAACAAATACTCTTAATAAATAAATAACCTTTTTTTCCTCCCTGTGGGTAGTGTTTGTTAGTTTAATAATCCTTTACCTAAAGCACTCCCTCAAATCTCCAGAATCATACAATGTTAGAAATTGAAGCAATCTTAGGAATTATATTGTCCAATTTCTTTATTTTAAGGAAAAGAAACTAGAGCCCAGAGCCCAAAGTCCTGACCTTCGAAAGGCTACACAGACATTCAGCAAAGCCAAGATCTGACCCCTGCTGCAGAGATCTCTGTACAGCAACAGCCACCTTCCTTGGAGAGTAATGACTTAATACAAGGGGAAAGTGTGAGGACCAATGAGATGATTCTGTAGAAACAAGCAAGAATTCAGCAATGAAAATTTCTGAAAAATCAGATCTGGAAAATCAGAGCTGGGAAAAATTTTTAAAAATGAGCAGAGTATGAAAAAAAACCATCGTGTGACACTGAAACTTCATTGAAAAACTGAGATTCATAAAAGAGGTAGAATGAAAGCACATGGATCACAGGCATTCATAGTGGTCTTCCTAAAACACTCAAAAAGAACCATTACTATTCTCTAAACCCACAAGTGATCAGATGACATTTTCCCATCTTCACAAACATCAACAAAATTTACCTATTTCATGACAAATAGCCCCTCTGTCTTGATAATTTATCCCAGGGTATTAATTCATAATTCATTTTTTCCTACAGATACATCCTCCAGCATTTTAAAGGCTGACATAGTTTTGCTGGGTTGCTCTCACCTTTATTAGTCTGTTTGGCAATATTTGCCAGTTTAATTCACTTACTTCACTTGCATAGTCTCTATATTCAGCCCTCCAGGCCCCTTGACAAAAATGTATCAAAATGAAGAAAGTGGCATCAGATTAAAATGAGAGATATTTTAGGATATTATTATAGATAGAGCAGCCTGTGAGGAAAGCCTGGCTTTTTTCTCTTCCAATTTTCATCATAGGAATTCGTTTTCCCTTAGGATCTTTGGGAGAATGTGAGTCAGACTGAGTTTGGCCACTGTGAGATAGATAGCTGCCTCTGGTGTCAGACCTCTCCTGTCCAGCTCAACACAGAGAATGCAAAGACTAGTTTCTCTTCTTCCCCTTCTCTGAAACCAAAGAAATAAAACTATTCGAAGACACTCTTGGGTTCTCCCAGACCCATGACTCACTAAAGAGGACCTACCTAGCAATACTCAGATTAGAATGTAAATGTGCTAGGGATTTCCTAAGCCTCAACTCCAAATCCACCCTTCTCTATTCTGCTCTGAGATGCTGACGCTGGAATACTGCAAACCATGCTTTGGCTTCAGCAGCTGGCTGCCAGTCATCCATTAATAGGGGATAGAGGGAGCCTGCAAAGCTGAAGGAGAAAGAAAAGATGTGTCCCTTCAATTTGTTGCCTGTTTGCTTCCTATGAGCTTCCAATCTACCTGTTGTCTCTCTAAATGTCACCTCAAGATACTACTTCACCCCGGCAGTAGCATTTTGTTTCCATAGCAACGCTCAATCCAGCTCCCAGTTTTCAACATTTACCAGAACCAACTTCACAGTGCCCCCTCCAACAAAACCCCAGTAAAAGCTAGCCAGTTCCCCTTCCTCAAGCGTACAGGTGTTTCTCAGGGACACCAGATCAGCTGGCAGGTGCCTCATCAGAAGTCATGGGCCAGCTCTGAAGGATTCCTCCTCTTGGAGACTAAGTTGTAAATTCCAATTTTTTCCTTTTGTTCCCTCAGCTGCAGCAGTGGCAGCTGCTTTTTTTCTTTTCTTTTATGTTTGTATTAATGCATTATAGTTATACATAACAGTGGGGCTCATTTTGACATAATCTTACAAAATTTGCTCCAGTTCAGTCCCCAGGGCTTTCTCTGTCCTTTCCTTCCTCTCTCCCCCCATTCCCTTCCTTTTACTGGTATTCCTTCTATTTATTTATTTATTATTTTTAATTGGTGCTTTATAGTACACATAAAGTTGGGATCCACTGCGGTATATTCATATATGTACATAGCATAATTTGGTCAATTTCATTCTTCAGATCCTCCCCTTTCCAGTCCCTCTTCCCTCCCACCCAATCACCTTCCTCTGCTGATCTTCCCTCTATTTTAATAGGATCCACCCCCTTCCCTTTCCCCTCCTTACTTCACTCTGACTTCTGCATATGAAAGAAAGCATTTGACCTTGATTTTCTGAGTCTGGCTTACTTCATTTGGCATGATGTTCTCCAGTTCCACCCATTTACCAGCAAATACCATAATTTCATTCTTCTTTATGGCACAGTAAGACTTCATTGTGTATATATACTACATTTTCTTTATTCCTCTGTTGTCAGGCACCTGAGTTGGTTCTATAAATTGGCTATTGTGATTGTGCTGCTATAAACATTAATGTGCCTGTATCACTATAGTATGGTGATTTCAGTTCTTTTGGATAAATACTAAGGAGTGGGATAACTGGGTCCCACTGGTGGTTTTATTCCTATCTTTCAAGAAATCTCCAGACTGCTTTCCAGAGGGGTTGTACTATTTGCAGTCCCACCAAAAATGTATCAGTGTACCTTTCCCCCACATTCTCACCAGCATTTAATATTATTTATATTCTTAATGATTGCTATTCTAACTGTAGCAAGATGAAATCTCAATGTAGTTTTGATTTGCTACTTCCTTGATACCTTGGAATAACATGTTTACATTTCAGTTACCTAGTTGACAATTCTTTACATTAAATTCTGTTGTGTGGTTCCTCTCTTCTGATCAGGTCCTTCCTGATACAGAAGCTCATATGGAAAGTGATCTCAGGAAACAGGATGGCACTGGAGGAATGGTTGAGTGAACTTGGGCTTGAACATCATGCGGAGCTTCTTACCAATGAGAAACAGTAGGGTAGTAAGTCATAACATATGGTGCTATCCTGATGAATCAGGTTATACTTTGTGTATCACTGTGATTTTGTGACTCTTTTACTGAACATGTGACAGTAAAAATTACTATATGACTATGATGTAGATGGAGTCTCATGAATGTACTTGGCCCTTACAGAAAGAAAATATAAGGCTTAAGTCTCTAAACTCTCAGTTCAAGTCATGGTTAGAGAACAAAAGAATTCCTAGCAAAGCCTTAAAAGTTATCATATATTTCTAATTAAGAAATGGATTATATTGCTGGAAATAAAACATATAATTTCATTCTGCAAATTGCAAAATTATCATGTCAGGTAAATTCACAGCCGTACTAAATCTCTTATTGAAAGCCAGGACATCGATTGCAAAGGAGTGGAACTCCGGAAGTTGGAATGAAGCCATCTGGTTGTAACCCAAGCAGAATGGAGAATCTTAAACCCCTGAGTCACTCTGATATTCTCTTTCAAGTAGAAAATAGCTTTCCCTGTGTATCTGAGGAGTACAGTCTTCCTGTGCTGGAAAACTCTGTAATGACCTCACTAGGATAGTTGCCTTAGAAGGAGATGGCCATTTTCCTTAAGATCCATCATCAAGACCCTTCATTGCCTCAAGATCCACAATTAGGGTCAAATTTCAACATGCTCCACAAAGACAAATACAAAGTCTAACTCAGGAAGAAGCTTATACATCAAGAGAATTGCAGTTTTAATAATATCTATGTCTCAAACTTGAAAAATATTTGTAAGTAGATTCTCAGGATGACAAAGCAAAGAAAATAAAACATAATACTAGCCAGATTGTTTGTTTTAACAAGAAGTGACTGTAAACCAAGCACACTGGCTCACACTGTAAACTGACCACACTGTAATCCGAGCAACTCGAGAGGCTAAAGCAGGAGGACTCTAAGTTCAAGGCCATCCAGGAAACTTAGCGAGACCATGTCTCAAAATAAAAAAGAAAAAGTGCTGGGATATGGCTCAATGGTAGAGTGCCCTCAGTTCAATCCTTACTACTATAAAAATAAACAAACAAATAAATAAATGACTCTAAGAGTTTATTTATTTATTTATTTATATTTGAAGAGGCATGATCTTACATTTAATGAGGCCAAGATGTCAGAATATTCCTGGTATGATTCAGAAGAAGTGATCAAATACTTAGGAAATAGAGAATGTTGAAATGGATTTATCATATGAAACTTGCATACCCACACTCCACTACCTCCCTTGAGAAGGCCTAGTGCTCCTTTCACTAAGGCATCCATAAATATATAATTTAGAGGAACATATATGCCCTGCTGTGCTTTCTCTCCAGTGTAGACCAAGCATACAATACAAGATGACTACACTGAATTGTGCTGCCTGATATCTATGGGGATTATGGGATTCTGTACTAACCAGCATTTAAACATCAAAGACAAAATGGATGCATTTCTTATAATGGGAAATAGGGTACATTGAAATATTTTTACCCATAAGGACCATTGGCAGTGACTAATTGAAATTAACTAAGGATTAAATGAATAGGTAACCTGCAAAAATGTTATTTGATTGTACATGATAGAAAAAACTCTAGGTATATTAACCAGCAACCTAACTTGAGTAGCCACAATAGTCATAATTTTCCAACCAGTTCCCGACAATGTAGGTTCATAGACCCAGAGCATCTCTATTTGAAGGGGTGGCTGGTGCGTATGAGGAAGGTTCCACCAGTACTGCCATAGTATATCCTGAAAACCTTCCTTCAAACATTCCTAAAATAGACCTATTCCTAGACTGCTTACTGGGGGGAAGAAAATACCCACATCGTTCAACATTTACTAGAAACTGATTTTTAAATAGTGCTAACTTCAGACAAAATAGGCATCAAGTGATAGATGGAGTCTTAGCTCAAGTCTAACTCACATTAGCTCAGGTTCAGCTCTGATCCAACAGATCTGGGGACCCACCCTGAAGTTATTTTCTTAGTCCTTGAAGATATAATTTGAACAAACATTCTTGGCAACCAGTAAAATTGCCAACTTGATTCTCTGGCCCAAGAAGAATGGAGGCCAACTGGAAGTCCCTGAAACTTACACCAAAAGCAACATTGCATCTCTGAGGGAATGTCAGACAGGAATGCACCATGAAAGATTAAAAAGATGCAGGGATGGTGATAGCTATCACATCTTCCTTCAACACACTTGTTATTGTAAATTTGACAGCTGCTACAGGGCAATCCTTGCTTCTGAACTGAAGAAGTGTGATAGACCACTCTATGAGTTATGCTGCCAGAGAAAGTTGAGAAGCCTTTAGCTTCAGACAGGTGTGAAGTAGTGGCTACCAGGCACTCCATAAAGGATGCCTGGGAGTTATTTAACATCCAGTGTATCACAAGTACCCAGACATCTACTCTGTGCCAGCCACTGTGCTAGATGTACACCAGAGATACCATGGAGGATGAAGCTTGCTATGGAGGCTCAGATGGTCACTAGGGCTCAGAGAGCTCACATTCTATAAGTTTAACAAAGAGGGTAAAACTACAATGACTTTTGGTGTGTTAAGTGTCCTCAAATGGACATGACAAAGGGAACTCAGGGAGTACAGATGACAGCACTTAAATTTGACAGGGCAGAGTATATGTCTGGGTTTGGGGAAATGGGGAGAAAAACAAAATTGTGGCATTATCTTCTTGGCACAACTTAGCATTTCTTTGAGTACTACAACCCTTCCATATATGTTTTACCATTAATGCTTTCCCCAAACAGTAGTTCTAGAAAAATAGCCATATTTTAGGTGTGGTTGTAATATCAGCTTGGGATCAATAACAGTGTGCATCCTAGCACTTACAGTCCTGCTTGTAGAGGCTCTCATGAACCCAGGGTAGACCCTAAGTACTCCACAAACCAGGTATGCTTATATAGCAGGCAGTGATGAATACTGAGTACCACTGTGAGCAATTCTTCAACTATCTTTCCTGACCTTAGTGATCCCAGGCATTTGGATTATGTCAAGAACTGCCATATGTCTGCAGACACTGGCAAGAAATACACAATGACCTGCCAATGATCAGTTCCTGGATGACAACAGCTTTTGCTCTAACTTTTCCATTTCTTATCAGGCAATTTCTACCTTATCATAAAACTATTTCACCATGGCACTGGTTTATATTAATTCTCTCACTTCACCTGTTACTGGGTTTGTTTTTATTATTAAAAATGCAAAAACTTTCTGACATTGTCTTATGTAAAATTATATTGCTAATCTGCGTGGATACCTCCTAGGTTTGTGGTTTGTCATACTGTTTTCAGAATGTTTCAAGAAAAATAGAGAGATACTCATTTTAGTGTAGGGGAAAAAAGTGCTAGTCTAGAAATTAAGAAGTTCCTCCTATAGCCTGAAGAGATAAAGAATTCCTATTCTTTGACTCTTCTTAGGCAGCTCATTAGACTGATATCACAGATTGTGCATTATTCTAAGAAGCAAGAAAGTGCTTTGATAAAATTAGATATTCACATTAAATAATTACAAGTATTCATAAATCACAGTTACAAGATATATTTTTATATAATTGATCACAAACTGTGTCTGTGGGGGATGTGGTGTGTGTGTGTGTGTTACTGCAAATCAAACCCAGGGCCCTGTGAATGCTAGCAAGCACTCGACTACTGAGGTACAATCTCAACACTCAAATTTGTTTTAAGACATTTTACATAAGAGGAAATATGAAAAAGAGACCTCAGTTTTGTGGAGAGGAGAGAACAACTCAATAGATTTGTAATATTTCATTTGCTTCAATATATGAAACAATATAATACAATGCCAAGATCTGGTAGTCCTATATGCAAAATACATGAATTAGTATATTATAATCTGCACTTTTCTAACTTGAAATATTTACTCATTTTTCAAATGACTTAAGGATTAGTAGATTTAAGGAAAAAATTCAAAGTTTACTAGTTTTGGAATTTTAGTCATATTCACCATAAATCTGACCAAAATCAGATATATATATATATGTATATATACATATATATATGATCTAATGAGCCTGTTAGAATCAATAATTAATTTTTAGGCATATAATAAGTGCTAAAAGTATTTAATAAATAAACCTTACCTACATATTTTCAGTCAATAAGTTAACATTTTCAATTTTATTTCAAAATACAGAGATTGCAAATACAGAAATTAAATAATTAAAATGGCAGTTCTCCATTGTAGCCAGCAGGGGTTACAGCCACAGAATTACGTATTTCTAAAGGGATCTTCCCCCATGGTCTGCTGCATCATTTCTATCTTTTGCTCTCATGTTTCTCCAGCTCCCTGTACAGTTCCTCCCTGTGTGACTTTGCCATTACCATCATGCCATCCTTTTTCTCAGTCTATATTCATTCATACAATGGATATGTGTTGATCAGCTAGGTGTGCATCGGATGCAAGAGAAATGAAAGAGACAGGAATCCATCTCTCTCCTTGCCTCTCCAGGATCGTGTATGCAAACAAGTATTAAGATATGTAGTAGAAATGTTGCAAGATATCGCTTTGGGAACACATATCTTTCAGCAACAGAGACTAGAAAAGATTACAAAAGACAAGGGCCTCAACAAATGTTTTCAGTGAACAGTGTGTACAGCTTCTGAAAATTTGTTTTTTTCTGTTATGTTTGATAACATGTATTAAAATGCAACTTTTGAGAAAAATAAAAAAATTAAAAAAAAAAAGGCAAGGGCCTTGAGAATGGGTAAAATCGAATACTATAGTTTTCAGAATCCATTCCTGTTTGTTTATCTGTAGGAAGTAAAAAGTAAATCTCTATCTTGAAAAGTATAGAGATGCCTAATAAATGATACTGGAGTATGATCTTAGGGAAAAGTGTGTAGATATAATGATAAGTTTTCTGTTTGGAAACATGATTCTTCCTCAGAAGATCTTAATAGCCCGGAGTGAGGAGTGAAATCAAACACAATGAAATGTAATGGGTACAATTTCAAGGACCAGTACAAACACGTAGAAACATGGTCTAAAAGTGGCTTTCATTAATGTACATGTTGAGGGTACTCATCGAGGATAAACCCTACAAGGATCAGTAGTATAATGGGACTAGAAGAGAATTTATTTTTCTGATATATTGAATTTTACAATATATTTTCACGGAGTAAACCAAAATGTTTAAAAGGTGTATGTTCAGAATTCTTACTCCAATGCTTTTGCCCCCTACTATGCCCTACGTCAGAGATTTCCTCTTATATTATTGTCTTAACTATCCTTCCACTGTTTGGTTAGGATAGTACAGGTAATAGACACATATATATATTCTAATTTCCTCCTTTTTTCTTACACCAAAAAGAGTGTGCCTCATACACTCTTCTTCATTTTGCTTTTTTACTTTGCTGTATATACTAGCAGTCTTTCCACAACAATATATGGAGTTGCCTCATTTCTGTTCTGGCAGCATAGTGTTCCACTTTGCATATGCCCTGGCCAACTGTGGTAGTTTATAACATGGCCACAAATTCTTGGTCACTCCTCCCACAGAGAAGTGAATTTGAAGTTTTCTTCACTTTGAGTCCAGGTAGTTTACAACTGTTTCTACCAGTATGTGTAGCAGAAGTGACAACGTATTTGCCTTTTGAGACTAATTCATAAAAAACCATATGGCCTACACTTAGATCATCTTGTATTCAGACGTATCTGGTAGTTTTAATAGTGACTCATGTCAACCTGGGGGATTGGCAGCAAATCCAAAAACTACATTAGTTGAGCCTGAAAAAGGATTCTATATAGAGCAGAACAAGACCCCTTAATACCATAAATTTGGAAAATGCTTCTGTTACAAAATTTTAGAATAATTTTGTATTAGTTTGTTGAATCTACACAGCTTAGTAAAAACCATTGTTCATTAGGGAAATTTTCTGTGATGTAAGAAGTATCTGAAAGTCTTCTCATTTTAAATCTATTTACTATCATTTCTATGTATTTTTCTCCTCTGATGGTTAATCATAGTACTTTACTAATTTCTGAAACTATAAAATGTCCTCATATAAAATATGTCTTCCTCTAAATTCTTCCTCTGTAGAAATCATATGTTCAGATGTTCAACAATTGAGGACTTTGTTGTAAACTATTTTGAAATCCATATTATCAATCTACCCAGTTTAAATATCTCTATAAAATATGGGAGGAAAAAAACTTTTTGGATAAGGTGTGCTGGGATTGAACTCAGGGCCTTGCACTTTCTGGTCATGTACTCTTCCACTGAGCTACATTCTATACCCCTTGAGTAAAGCTTTTTTAGTGGGGAGAGGGGCCACTAGGGAGGGAAGCCAGGGCCTCACAAATGCTCTGCAAGCACTCTTCCACTGACCTACATCACCAGTGCTGAGAAGAAATTTTTTTAATTTAATTTTTCATTGGTTCTTTTAAGTTATATATGACAATAAAATACACTATGACTTAATGATAAAAGCATGGAATATACTTTGTTCTAATTTAGTCCCCAGTATTTCCATTTCCAATACCTTCCTCCTACCCTCTGGTCCCTTCCCTTTACTCTACTGATCTTTCTGTATTTACTTCTAGTTTTCTTTTTTTTCAATTAGTGTCTTGTGGATGTACATGATGATGAGATTCACTGCGGTATATTTATATATGTAAATAGGAAAGTTAGGTCAGAAAAAGATTCCACTTTGGTTTTTGGGGGAATTGGCTTATTTCACTTAGCATGAAAGTCTCCAGCTCCATCTATTTATGAGCAAATGCCATAAAGCCATTCTTCTTTATAGCTGAGTAATACTCCATTGTGTATATATACCACATTTTTCTTATCCATTCATCTGTTGAGAGGCACCTAGGTTGGTTCTATAGCTTAGCTATTGCGAATATGCTTCTATAAACATTGATATGGCTACAATATTGTACAAGCTTATTTTAAATCCCTTGGATAGGGCTGGGGATATAGCTCAGTTGGTAGAGTGCTTGCCTTGGATGCACAAGGCCCTGGGTTCTAATCCCCAGCAACACAGAAAAAATAAACAAATAAATCCTTTGAATATATACTTTGGAGTACGATAGTTGGGTCATATGATGTTTTATTACTAGTTTTTTGAGGAATCTTCATACTGTTTTAAGAAGAAAAATTTTGACATTGCCTTTAGAAATTATTTTTAGAATGAAATGCTCTAACTAGTCATATAGCAAATGCAAATACATTAGGAATAAAACACTGCATACTTGGTGGGCTTTTAATTCCTAAAGAAATTTATGTAACACTCTCTAATATTCAATACACTATCTAATTTCCAAACACGTACTGGAAGAAATAGGAATTTCAGTGAAAAGGGAACATTGGAAGTAAAGGAATGAAGTAAGAAAGGATTGTAAGTATCTATATTTTAAAGTTATACAGCTTGAGCCCTGATGCAAAAATCTGAATTCTGAAATCCAAAACATTTTGAGTGCTGACATGACTTTTGTAGCATTTTGGCTTTTGGATATTTGGATTAGGGATGTTCAACCATTAAAAAGTCTATGCAAATTTTCCAAAATCTGAAACAATTTTGGTTCTGAGCATTTCCTATAAGAAATACTCAACCCATAGATGTATTCTCCTAGGTGTATCCAAGTTCCTTACAAAAAACAACTGTGTCATAAAATATAAAGAAAAAAAGAAACATAATATAACACTGTGGGAAACTATTCCCAATGTAAAGTAACATTCCAAACATTCCAAGGTCAGATAGGTAGTAACTAGCAGAGATTCAAAAAAAAGTCTTAAGTCTTCCAGGCCAAACAATATTTTATAGCAGATTTTCTCTATGAAGAGATTTAGTTACACAATGTTTGAGAAACTCACCCGAAGTCCAGGAAAAGGAGCCATGCTTTTCACTTCTTTTTCACATTTTTTTGTTTGTTTATTCTTACAGAAAAAAAAAGAAAAAAGAAAAAGAAACACACTTTACAACAGCAACTGGAGGAAAGAAAAATTCAAAAGCAACACAAACTCCTTTACTCCCCCTGCTAAAAACCAAACACCCACAGAACTCCTCGCAGAAGAACAGAGGGTAGGGGCTGAGTATGTATGGTTCAGTGGTAAAGCACTTGATTAGCATGCATGAGGCCCTGGGTTCCAGCACCACAAAGAAAGAAAGGGAGGTAGGAAGGAAAGAGGAAAAGATTGAAGGTGCAGCTCATCTACAGAGGGCTTTCTTTGCTTTCCTTGCATGCCAAGGCCATGAGTTTGACACCTGGCATGGCCAAAAGAGCCCCCAAAAACAAAACAAAACAAAAAAGAAGAAGAAAGTACTCCCTTTGAAGAGCTATTAAAGAGATGTCATTCCTCATTTATTCTAAGTCATGATAAAAATGAAACCCAAAACAGCTGAGCACAAAGCCTCATCCAGAATTGTCTCCTTTTCCCTGAAATGAAAAGATTAGGGTTTCTATTTGGATCACTTCCCAGATAGTTGCTTATCACCCTTAGGGACAGTTATGAACATCCATCCTGCTAACTCTTTTCTCCAACATCTGTATTCATCTGGTAAATCTTGCAAAATTTTAGGAGAATGCTCTACCCTAAAAGTTTGCCATTCCTGGAAAGAATTTGCTTAGTCCTTGGAAATAAACAGGGAGTCAAGAGCATCATTACACACCCAAGGGAAATGTTATCATACATCAAATATATAATTGTTGAATGAAGTTTACCCTCCTACTGCAATGTTTCCTCAGTATTCAGTCTTGTACATCTAACTGCCTATTTGACATCTCCACTGGAATGATGACTAAAGATGTTTCAAACTCAGTATATCTCAAACAGCTTTGATTTCCACTGTCCATTTCCCCCTTCCCCACATAGGTCACCTTCTCCTGTCTGTTTACCTCAGAAAAAAGCATAACATTGTACCTAGCTACTTAGGTTATTTTTGGAAACTTGTAACTCCTTTCTTTCCACTGACTCAAGCCATCAGCAAGTCCTGATGTTCTGTGTTTAAAAACATCCTGAATCCACCCATATCTCAGTGCTCTGTCATCTCTCTCCTAGTTCAGACCACCACCACCTCTTGCCCATTCAACTCTGAAGGCCTCCTGATTTGTCTCATGTCTTATTAGTTAGTATCTTCTCATGTTCAGTAATTCATTCCCCATACACCCACTAGGATGATGATCTTCTTTAAAATATCATCCTTTGCTCTCAATCCTCCATGATTCCCTATTATTCTTTGTCCTTTTTTTCTGATGGTGGCCTACAAAGTTCATCTGGTCTCCTCTAATCTACATTTCTGTCCTCTTCTACCACAGTTCCCTATGTCCCCACACTAACCCACTGTCTTCCTTGTTTTAAAAAAACAACAGTGCTATGCTTGCCGTCCTCATTGCCTGGAACAGCCTTCCCCTAGATCTTTCAGTGGCTGATTCTGACTCATTTTTCAGGTTTCTGAGTAAATGCTATTTCTGAGGTGTCTTTCCTGAACACCCATCTGAAGCACTCCCATTTTGCAGTTAGTCTGCATCCTTGACCCTGTTTTATTTTCTTCATTCTGAAATTATAATGCTTACTGTATGTATCTCTCACTGAAATGTAAGTTCCCGAGCATCTGGCACAGTATAATAGGCACTCAAATATTTCAAGGGAAGGCAGAATGAATGAAACATTTCTTGATTAATGTTTTACAGATGCTGAGTAAATCCAGAAGGAAACATGGCCATTATAAAGCAGAAAAAAAGAATCCTGGAACCTAATGCCTACAGAATAATAGAAAAGGATTTTAATAGGAAATGGGCTTGTCACCATACTGGAAAGATGGAAGTAAATATATTTCATCAATGTTTGGACTCTATTGTCCCTTCATGAGAATGTGGCCTCATGAAAGAAATTTTGATTGAAGAACCAGTTTGAAAAAAAAAATTCCTTTAAATGAAGCACTAGCATTAGCTTAGCACAAAATTAAGCCTCATACAGTAAGACCCTGATTTCTCAGACTTATAGCTAGTACACACCTTACTGGGCCCTTGAAGGAGCTTCAGGAAGCAGCTCTCAAATATGCTGCATCTCTCTTGCTCATTGTGACAACCTGGCTTCAAGTGGGTCACAGAGTCCTTAGCAAAAAGCGTGAAAGTTTAATCCATCCTCACAGTGAGCTATATGCATGATATGGGGTCCTTGGGTCTATATCTTCTTAACAATTCACAGCCAATCTTAAATTCCTCCAATTTACCATAAGACTCCAATATACATTCAAGAACTCTAAATCAGTAAAAGTCTAGTGTAATGTAGAATATAATTCTAAATGAACAAAGACTTTACAACCACTTAGATTTCTCCAGGTGTGGAATGTAAGAGGGTCACCAAATATATACCTCATTTATTATAGCATTTCTAAGAAAGCACAAAGTATATATTAAATAACTTATCTCACAAACCAGTAAAATTTATTTTATTTTCCAATAAAATAAATGTCACTGAAGACATTTCCTCAAGTGATTTCAAATTTATGCTTTTAAAAAAGTGAAATAAGGATGAAAAAGATATGGCAGTGCTTCCTAAAACACAATTATGCTTCATAGAAATCCTAAATATAATGGAATATTAAACTCTTCACTGATGTTAAACTGCCTCAAGGTAATTTTGCACTTAAAGCATAGGTATATTAGAATATTAACATCAAATGAATAATTCTTCAATTCTTTTATAAAAGGGCTTGAGGGGCTGGGGCTGTAGCTCAGTGGTAGAGCGCTTGCCTAGCATGCGTGAGGCACGGGGTTTGATCCTCAGCACCACATATAAATAATAAATGAATAAAAATAAAGATCCATCAATGACTGAAAAAAAATATTTAAAAAAAATAAAAGGGCTTGAATGTAAATATTTATAAACAATTCTCACTAAGGTAACTAATGACCTCCAGGGACACAAAGTTTGAAAGACATGTTTTGTCTTTATCTTCTTTGTTCTTTTTTCGGCTTTTGAAATGTTTAATTTCTTCTTTTTGAAGTATTTTCTTCTCCTTGGTTGTGATGTTATTGTCTCGTAGTTATGGTTCCATCTGACTGGCATGGAGGTTCATCTTCCTCTATCTAGTCATTAAATATGGTTTTTCAAAGCTTTGCTGAGGCTCTCTACTAATCATTCCTCTCTAGGTGATCTTGCATGAGCCTCCCAAACTTTTTCACACTGTGGTACACAGAGAAAATGACAACATCAGTATGGCTACTCAGATCTGGAGGTCACTGGCCTGAAGGTTTTAATTAACATCTTAGCACATGTATATTTCATTGCAGGACATCCCATGCACACTGGTGAAACCCTGGGAAACTCTAAATCAACACCCATATATTTGGCTATCACCAATATGCAAATAATGCACATTTGTATTTTCAGTCCAGGCCTTGTTTCTTTCTACTGCACCTGTAGATCCAACTGCCACATCTCTTTTTGGATATTTGAAAGCACTGAAAATGTATCCATGTCTAAAACTAAGCTCATAATGTACTTCACAAAACTTGTTCTCCTTTTGATGATCTATGTCTTAATGTAGGTAATCACACCATAGTCTTCTGTATATGTCAGAATTCTAGGAGATATTCTTGCCACCTCCTTCTTACTCTCATGTGAAGTTCATCATCAAGCCCCTTTCAGTCTACCTCCTTAACATCTTCCCTCAGTTCTCTATTTTTACCATCAACTGAGTCCAAGTTGCCATCAAATTCACTACATTTGCCTGAATTACTACATCAGCAAGAAGTCATTTATCCTCATCTACTCTAGTGAAACTTGGAATTCATTATCTAATATATAGAGTGATTTTTTAAAAGCATAAAAGTCTAACCCAGTCATCTCTTCGCTTAAAGGAAAATTCCTTAACATGACCAACAATACCTAGCACAACCTAGATAGACTGACTTGTATTCATTATCCTGGTCATCTTTACTGCAGAATGAATCACCCAAAACCTTAATGGCTTAAAAAAAAACAACAATTTAATATTGGCACTCATTATTCTGTGGGTTGTTCAGCCTCAGTTGGGTAGTTATCTCCTACATGCCTCTCATGTAGTTGCAGTAGAAATTTGGCTAGTGTTGGAGTCATTTGAAGGCTCGATGAGCTGGTATGCAAGATGGCATCTTCACTGGCACATGCTGAGGGTTTGTTTGGCATCTTTCTCTCCATGTAGCCTCTCCACATGGCTGGGTTTAGATTCCTCAAAGCATGAGAAGTTCAGGATATTTCATTTCTTACATGACAAGTTACTCTCCGGAGTGCACTTTGTGAGAGACACCAAGGCAAAAGCTGTAAGACCTCTTCTGACTTAGCCTCCAATGTCATTCCACACATCTTCTACCTTATTCTATAGCTCACAATCAAGTCATAGTTTCAATCTAGATTCAAGGGGAGAAACCACAAAAGGGCATATCTGAAAGCATAGTTCTTTGGAGGAGAAAGAGAGTCTTTGTAGAATATCAGCCATACCATTCTCTCCAATCCTGTTCCACAGCACATTCCCTATATGGCTTCCACCTTAGCCAATGGGACTTCCTTAAGCCCTGCACCTGCCACATTCCATCCTGCCAAGGTTTTGCCCATTGCACTTTCTTTACCAAGAATGCTCATCGAATATCTTTTTTGCCAAGTTAATTACTGCTTAAGTTTTAGATCTTGATCAAGCCTCAGAAAAGCCTTCCCTGACTCCCTAACTAGGTTAGATCATAATATATTCCTTCAAGGTACTGGAAAAATTTCCAGCATGGTCCTCATTGTGCATTGATTTGGGGATTATGGAATTTATGTCTCAATATCCCTCACTGCACTTCAAGAAAATATGTCTGTTTTTTCCCCCACTAACACAGAGATTGGTTAGTGATCAACTATTTATTTGTGGAATGAATTTAAAAAGAGACTAAGCCAAGCAAATTATCTTTCTCTGTATAACAAATTACTTTTTTCCTTATAAATTACAGTGACGTATATAATCACATTTCCATATTCAGTACCGTGCATAGATTAGACAACACCAAGTATAAAACATTTTTTACATAGGAAATCTTATAAATGCAAAGGTCATTTTTTTTTGCTATATCTTGCCTATAATATGATGTAGACGTATAAAGGAATCAACTAGTATACCCATGCACAATTTGGATTTTTTAAATCTTCTTTCAAATTAGCATAAGTCTGTTCTTGGTTTTAATTTATAAGCCTAAGCAAAAGCAGGCAGGTGTACCAAAGGAAAATTAATCAGGAGAGAGGTGATGTCCTACTCTATGCAGGGATCCAGTGCTGACAGAAGAGACTACTAAATGCATTCCACTTAGAAACCCACCACACACCACACACTCATATTCTTCTTGGGTTAAAACCTGATGCATGCTGGGCATGGTGGCACACGCCTGTAATCTCAGCACTTTGGGAGGCTGAGACAGGAGAATTGCGAGTTCAAAGGCAGCCTCAGCAATGGCGAGGCACTAAGCAACTCAGTGTGACCCTGTCTCTAAATAAAAAACACAAAATAGGGTTGGGGATGTGGCTCAGTGGTCGAGTACTCCTGAGTTCAATCTCTGGTACCAAAAAAACCCTGATGCACAATGCTAACTCTCCTCACTACAACATTAATAATTTGTCTAGAAAAGACTAAACAATTTTCAACCCAAAATGGAATACTTCACCTTGAACTAATATTCATGTTTCTTAAAAGATAACCCAAAGAGCAATGAGTTAGATTGGAGAAAATGTTCACTAGTTGTGGCTCTTAACTTGTTTTTTAATACAAGTTTTAGTAATTATAAATGGTATTATAAACTAAAAATTTGTTATCAAAAGTTACATTCTATTTCTGATTTTTTGAATTTCAACCCTGAACTTTATTTTCAAGTATTAACTTCTGGTCTAGGGAACAGAATTAGAATTTTTCAAAGAAAATTAATTCAGTCATGCATTTACTTATCTCCCCCACCCCAATTATAATATAAGCTCCATGAGGTATGTGGTTGGTCAGTCTTGTTTGCCTAGAGAATTGTGCTGCCCAGTAAATTACTGAATGAATGAATAGCAGCAGTCTTCAATAATTAGACGTTGTATATTACTGAGAACATTTTTGAAGAACTGAAAAGATTCATCAAGAAAAGATATTATGTCAAAAATGGAAACGAAATGACTTTACTTCTCATTTATGCTTCTGGTTTCATTGCTTTATATCATATGAAGTTAGTGATTCTGATTATCGAACCTCATTCACCAAGTAAGAAAAAGTTTATTCTATCATAAGGCAGAATGTGCTTTTTTCTATACCATTGTATTTCTCTGGTTGTTAGAACAAAATAACTTTTTCTAAATAGCTAAAAGTGGAATTTTACTTACTGTGTACTTTGAGGAGTTTGATCAGGTTAAACAAATCTATGGAAAATAATATCAAAGTCGATATGCGGGTCCATAAATATTACCGTTTTTTGTAAAAATGTCACCACTAGTTGATTGTAAGTACAAAAACATGGAGCTGAGAAAGTGCATGAAAATAGGTTCCAGATCAGTTATTTAAATCCAAACTTATTGTCAAATATTTTGTCTTAAAAGGTTGACTTAATTAAGTCAGAACATCCATAAAGAAATTAACAAATAAGGACTGGGGGGTATAGCTCAGTGATAGAGCACTTGCCTACCATACAAGAAGCCCTAGGTTCAATCCTAAGCACTACAGAAAAGAAATTAATGAATAAAAATTTATATGACAGGAAAATATTAAAATCAAATGGCCCACTAGAAGAAATCCCCCTACCCAGTGTTCTCTGATAACAATTTTAATTAATGCTGACCAACAGACATGACTTGGGAGTTTTTCACAGGGAAGTTTCTGTTCCATTTTGCACTTTACCTCTCAAGCCATCAATCACACTGAATTATTCATAGCTAAACATCTTTTTCCTTTGTCTTGCTTCTTGTTAAGTGTGGATTAAGATTCAGATAGTTGATTTTCAAGTTATAATGTGTGAGATGGAAATTTTAAATACTAGACAATTCAACCTGCTCTACAGCTGCTCCAATTTCAGACTTGAACATAGAAAAAGTTGTGTTACAAGAAATGTGACCTGTCTTTATTTTCAAAAGCATTCATTACCTTTTGCTACCTTAGGTTTTAAACTTCACTCACATTCAGAAAAAATAGAGGATGCTCTTAAGTTACATTTGCAAAGGCCATACGTGATGATCTTCTCAAGCCCTGTCTTCCATTCTCTATAACTCTGGACTCCACCTTATTTCTCCTATAGTAATCATCCAAAAGGATTAGAACAAAGACAGATCTTTACATAAATTGAATAGTTTAGAAAACAGATCCCCATTTCTTCAAACCTCATTTGATTAAATCATTTTTTATTTTATAATGAGAAGAAAATGGAAGCATGCAATATTAACTTGGGTTACTTTTTAGAAGTTAATTTCAACCTCACCCAGATATGCATTAAAAATATCCCATCTTCCCTTCTATCAGAAGTAAGCTTCTTTCTTCTTATTCACAATTAAAGCTAACACATACTCCTTACAAGCAGGAGTAATACTGAAGGGCAGGAATTTCAGACCTATTAGGAATATTGATTAATTATATTCATTTTGGTAGGGCAATTTCCTGATTGAACAAAGTGCTGGTGGGGTGAATGTAAGAGATGCATATTTTTCAACCTGAAGTCCTTTCAAGGACAGATGCCAAGGTGAGCAGTACTCCCTGGTTTCTCAGCAACCTGAAAGGATTTGTGAATGATTGTGAAAGATTTGAACCACCTTGCTGCTGCACTTAGGGGCTGTTCTGAAAACAGCAACGCGCAGCTTGGGAAATTCATGTCACATCCTGGACCCCTGGGTAAGAAGTGGTGAAATGCACACACACTCCACTACCACCAGCAGCAGCAGCAAAGCCCTGCAGCCAAGCTATCTGACGGGCAGGCACTGCTTGGGAGGCATGGTCAGCATCCTCCTCCCCAGCCCCAGTGAGAGGCTCGCCTCCACCTCTAAACTAGAGCTCCCAGGTCTTTATATTCTACGCTTTTCCTTGCCAAGCAGAAAGGTCTACGCTGGCCTTACCTCTGGGGCTGCTTTCTTGCAAGTACGGCGGGGCGGTGGGAGTGACATTTCCCGAATGGGATGCTGACAGCAGAGGCGAGCGTTCGTCCACCCCATCCGCAGCCATGACTGCAGCAGCTGCGGGGCTGAAGGGAAGCTGAGCTCGGGTTGCGGCTTCAGTGGAGGTGGTGGCTAGCGCTGCTGCCGCTGCTGCCGCCACCGGGAGGGCCCGGGATGTGTCACAAGGCTGGAGGCGGGGGGGAGGGGAGGGTGCGGGTCGGAGAGGCGGGGGAAGGGAAGCACGCCAGGAGGCTTGCTGGGGGAGGGGAGGGGAGGCAGAAAGAGAGAGTCCGCGAGAGGAGGAGGAGGGGAAGAAGTGGAGGATCAGGAGCTCAGCCAGCCTAAGAAGGAACAAATTAGAACTGATTGGGAAATGCAGGGAAAGGAAGGGGCCAAGTAACCAGGGGGAGGGTAAACCGGATTGGGGGATGACAAGTCTTTTTCTCCAGGGAAAAGGTCGATAAAGAGAAGCCTGAAAGAGGCTAAGAGGAAAGGCCTATGACTTGATTACAGGAAAACTAGAGCAAACACAGATATCAAGTTTAGCTCCTCTAGGGAAGAGGAAGAACTGACTGCTGTCAAACTTTGCAGCAATTATATAAAGCTTACTGCTAAGGTTATCAATTCCTTCTTGAGGGGTTCTTCCTTTGTTAGGAGATCATTGTTCCACATGGGTTGCCTAAGAGAAAGACGATTTTTGCATGAGTGTTGGCATTCTCTACTTTCTTTGGGGATTTTCTAACAAGAAGTGTTGGCATTACCCATTTTGCACACTATTAACTGTACCTGAAGCTATGCATATGTGTTTTCTTCACAAATTTCAGTTTACAAAAAGGTTGCCATTTTATTTTTGGTTTTGTACTATGTTATTCCTGACCTGTACCATAACGAGATTTATGCAAGTAAAACCATTTTTTTACCGATGGGATTTTTTAAAATATTTTTTATTTGTCAATGAACCTTTTATTTATTTATATGCAGTGCTGAGAATCCAATGCAGTGCTTCACACATACTGGGCAAGCACTCCAGCATTGAGCTACAACCCCATCCCCTAAAGATAGTTTTAAAATAATCTTTTGCACATGAAAAGTTGCAAAAAAAAAAAAAATGCTTGTCATAGTTCTTCATAGTTCTTGCCTTGTTTTCTAATTTTTTTCCTTTCTTTATCCCTCCCCTGACCCCCAGGCTTTTGGTGTTTTGTCATATTATCCTAAAATGGTTTACATAAATACAAAAACAAAATGAAGCTTTGAACATGCCAAATAAAAATGTAATAGAAAAGCAGTCTTGCAATGATTCTTTTAAGCCACTCAAGAAATATTTATTATTTGCTTACTGGTCTACATAGATATCTCGGCCACAGACTCAGTCCTCAATGTACCTGACAGGTACTACAGTTGAAAATCAAAAATGAGACAGGTCGTCCCAGTTATAGATTTCAATTGGCATGAGGAGAAACAGACTTTAGACATTTGAAACTACTTCTCGTATTACATTAAAAAGGGTCCTCACTTTACTTTCTGAAGACACTCTTTATTCCAGAAAATCCATTTAGACATCAGCTGGAAATCCTATGGGAAAATTAAAGAATGGTGGTTTCTCTTATGCAGCATATTTTGTAAGTCAGTAGCATGAAGATACAAGGATCCCCATATGATGTACCTCAAGGGCATGTATAGGGCTCTGAAACCTGGAAAGTAAAGAAGTAAGATGTAGGTAGCACTCCCTGCAGTCATGCCTATAATTTACAACATGAACAGCAACATTTTTACAGTTATAGACTAGGGGCTATTGAACTAAATTATAAGAAGAATCAACAGAATCCTATGACTCTAGTGTTTGGTTTGGATGCATGTCCTCAAAGATCTCTATGTAAAAGTTTGGTCCTTAGAGTGGCATCAGGAGTTGGGCCTTTATAGGAAATCCTTAGATGTTGGGGACATGACCCTGAAAGAGAGTGTGGAATTCTAGTTTCTCAGTCTCACTCTATGCTTCCCAGATAATGATGTGACCATTTGCTCCAACCTGTGCTCCTACCATTGCCATGTGTGGCCTTCATCAAAAGCTAAACCCATGGGCAATCCAACCTTAGATTTGAATCTGCAAACTGTAAGCTAAATAAACTTATCTTTATAAGTTAATTGCCTCAGATATTTGGCTATCATGATGTGAAAGTGACTAATCCAATCTAGTCTATCATGTCACTCATTATAGTCTACTGTAACAGAATATTTGTCTTTGCATTACCCCCCTAACCTGCACAACCAACTGACTTTATGAGGTCAAGAATCATATGTATTTTATTCCTCATGATGTCTACAGTATGTAGCATAATGCCTAACACATTATTGCTAAATAGACAAATAAATGAGTGAGTGAACAAATCCCAGAATCTTATTAAAATTCCTTGGTATAAAAAAGTTTAAGAGCATTTCAAGCAGAGTTTTTTGAAAAAAAAAATTTTAAAGAGAAGTAGTCTCATGTTATGCAGGCTGGCTCTCTGAGCCCAAGAGCTCAAGGGATCGTCCTGCCTCAGCCTCAGGTGCACACCACCATTCCCAGTTCATTTCATGACTTTTTGATGAAGAAGACAGTATTGCCATTTGACTCATCAACATTTTTATTGTTCTATGTTTTGTTGTTCTACAACTAAGGTTTCTTTTGCCCAGGTAATAATCTGTATAATTTTTTTCCTTCTTTCTATAGCTTGTCTATCCATAATAGAACTCATTTCAGGCTAACAGCAACATTATAAAATGTAGTGGGTATAGTAAGGTTATATTTTCAGTAATGGTAAATTCCACAAAAAAAATTCTTTTAATTAGATTCTTTTCATTCTAATTTCAATATTAGAGTTCTAGTTTAAAACCATAATACTATGGTGTATGGTTACTATATATATAATAGATATGAGAAAGCAACTAATGGTGGGAAAATGTGATAAAAGTGATGTTGATTGAGAACCAAGACCTAGACATTAAGGGATTCCTTGGCTTCCACTATCACCCACATTTGGGTCACATTTGAGGCACTTCAGTTCTTAGATTTCCTTTTGTCTATTTAAGAAAGTCTCCAAGTCACTGCCCTGAATTTCTCAGAGGTCTTCAGGAGGGTGTTACATCCATCCTTGATTAGAATTTTATCCTAAGCCTGTTCTTATTGAGAATCTGTTATTATATGAAAGACCTGTGGTTCCTCTAAAGTTGATTACAAACTGAAAGCTCCTTTAGTTTACCTCTGTAGCAGGCAAAATAATACCTCCCCTCCTTTGGGAGACTGAGACAGGAGAATCCCAAATTCAAAGCCAGCCTCAGCAACTGCGAGGTGCTAAACAACTCAGTGAGACCCTGTCGCTAAATAAAACACAAAATAGGGCTGAGGATGTGGCCCAGTAGTTGAGTACCCCTGAGTTCAATCCCCAGTACCAAAATAATAATAATAATAATAATAATACCTCCCCAAAAATGTCCACGATCTAAGACCTAATCCCAGAACCTGTGAATATTTTACTTTGCATACCAAAAGGGATTTTGCAGATATGATTACAGCGTTCAGACCTGCAGATGAAAATTTTAATTCTGGATGATCCGCATAGACCAAACCTAATCTGATGAGTTTTTAAAAGCTGAGAACCCATCCCCAGCTGTGGTCATAGAGATTCACAGAAGAAGTGGTTTGAAGTGTGAGGGAGACTAAACTTACTATTGCTGATTTGGAAGATGAAGGAGAGGGACCAATGAATATAGGTGGCCCCCACAAGCTGGGAATGACCTTCAGCTGATAGCAGCAAGAACATGTGAGTTTCAGCCTACAACCACAAAGAACTAGATTCTGCAAACAATCTGAATGAGCAAGAAAACAGACCTTTCCCTAGAGCCCTGCTAACACTTTGATATTACCCAGTGAGAGCCATAGTTGACTTCTAATGTACAGAACTACCATAGATTTGCATTTAGCTGCAAAATTTGTGGCAATTTTGTAATGGCATCAATAGAAAATGCAACCTTTCTCTTACAATACCTTATTAAACACAGCTAAAAGAAGCAAATTATCACTTTTTATAAAATTCTCCATGGAAACTAATTTATTAAAATCAACAAGTTCATCAGTACATTTTCTGCCACAGGCAGCAGTTAACTGTACCACCTTTGTTTTCTAGCCTCCCATAGTAATTTCCTCCTGACTCTTCTAACTTCACTATCTCCTTGCCTTTCAGCACTGGCCTGATAGCTGTCCCTGAAGACAATGCCATATATTTTAGATTTTTTAGAGCAATACCATTTTCTGTTACATTTATCTATTAGTTTGTCCTTTCAGTACTAATTTCTGTTGAAGTTATCTGTTGCTTGGTACTTTTAGTACCATATTCTGTTTATGAGTTCCTTTGTAAGAATCCATTATCCTAATACTTAGTGGATTAAAATAACAATGTGTTTTATTCACATATATGAGGGCTGACCAGGTAGTTTTTTGCCAAGTCTCGCCTGCAGAGACTCACTTAGGCAGACTGTTCAGCCCGTGGATCAGCTGGCCTGGGCTCATCTGAGAAGGATGGTTGGCTGAACTTCTCTGTTCAAATACATTTTCATTCTGAGCTTTTTCATTGCATGGCAGTCTCAGGATAAGGTCCCTGGAGTGCAAAGACAGATGCTGCAGGTCTCATAAGTCCAAAGTTTGGAATATGCACAAGGTTACATTTGCCACTTTGTCTTGGTCAGAATAAGTCAGGGCCAGTCCATATTCAGTCAGCAGAAAGATAAATACAGGCTCTTTTTTTTTTTTAGGTACCAGGGATTGAACTCAGGGGCACTCGGCCACTGAACCACATCCCCAGCCCTATTTTTGTGTTTAATTTAGAAACAGGATCTCATTGAGTTGCTTATGCCTCGCTGTTGCTGAGACTGGCTTTGAACTCGAGATTCTCCTGTCTCAGCCTCCCAAAGTGCTAGGATTACAGGTGTGTACCACCACACCTGGCTAAATTCTGTCTGTTGATAAAGGTGTGGCAATGCCACATGTAGAGGGGTATGGTACAGAGAGGTATGATTCATTAGTGAACTACCATAGACCCAAATGACATTTCATGTGAAGAAAGCATAGAGAAAGATAAAGGAGATTCATGGGACACCATGATTTGGGGAAGAAGTTTAATATAAATTTTTAAAGCCCATCTGAGAAGTCTATGTTTAGAAATACCTGTGCAATGTAAAGTATATGTTCTTATAAAGGTTATCTGCTTCCCTCAGTACACATCAAAATGCAGCTTCTGGGCCTAGAGTTGTGGCCCAGTGGTAGAGCACTTGCCCAGCATGTGCAAAACACTGGATTTGATTCTCAGCACCACATATACATAAATATAACAAAGGTCCATCGACAGCTAAAAGAATATTTTTTTTTCAAAAATGCAGCTTCTACTTTGTAATCCTGAATTTTCTTTTTCTTACATGATGAAGGGAATTTAGTCTTGGTAAAGTCTAAATATAAATTTATATTTGAATATATTACCTCTAAATAGTAGAGTGAAGCTAGCTTAACCACTCTACATGCTATTTGTCTAATTAGTTTATAAAACAGAGATAATATACCTCCCTCTTGGGGTGTTTATGACCAGTCAATAATAAAATATATGGAATGTACCATCAGTGCTTATCACACAGATTTTCCTTGAATTTTTTTAAACCACTGTCTCTTTTTAATTCTATTTAAAGTAAAACCAGGGGGATAAGCATCAATAAACTAAAGTAGAACACAGTGAACTTGCATATGTTTATATTTTTAGCTTATTAATGTATTTAAACCTACCCTACAGTTATGTAGTGGGATCACAGTGGGTAGCCTTCATGATTAATGCAAAAACTCTAGTTTGCCATAGCAGGCCAAAGTGGTTGTATTCAATATGAAGATTCCTTGGTCTTTCAGAAATGCCTATGAAGGAGTCTTGAAGGACATTGTCAAGTCCAAGGAATCAGGGATCTAGATTTCACAAAAAGGGTGAGCTATGTCCCTTCACTTTATTCATACCTTGGAAAGGCATGAAATCAGTTCTTATATTAGGGAAACTGCCCAGGGTGAATAGCATTACCCTTAGCCCCAACAGATTTCATTTACTTTTCCAGCAAACAGTTACAATCCTAAGAGGACATTTTGCAGAAATAGTAATAAGATTCAAAAACTCAACTGCAGTCACAGAAATCCCTGGAAGGAGGACAGAGGGCTAAAGACAGTCTACAGCCTGAAGCAGCTGCAGAATATCCAAGAAGTGATACAAGAAGGCTAAGGTACAGGTGTGAAGTGAACCTGTGATGACCAGAAGAAATCCATTTCCCCGTACTACCTCAAGACTTACGGGAAAAGGCAAGGCTGAGTGACTCCTTCCCACCTAAGCAGTTCTTCCCAGAGGGATATTGGATCTCTGTCGGCACTGATGTTGTAGGAAATTTCTGGAGAGTTCAAGTTTCTTGTTTTGCTGGTCCAGAGTTTAGTGTTTTGTGGTTTTGCCAGCCCTTCAAAGTCTCATACAAATGCTAGGGTTGGAATTATTTTTTTCTCTGTTCTGTTTTTGTGATAATATTTTAACATGTTCACATCACTTTAAAATAGTTGTCATTCTATTTGACATGCGTATGTAGACAGGGACTACTTGTTTCTGTCATAGCACTGAAGGTTGCACACACACATAGCTGTTGTTTAATGAAATTGTTTTTTAATTAATTAGTCCTAGCTTGCAGCTTCTTATCTCAGTTTTATCAGCAACATGGGGTAGCTGCCCTATATCTCATAGAATGCCAATAAGAGTAAAATAAGATAAAAGTTCTATACGAACTCCTCAACAAAGGGGGGTGCAGGGAGGGAGGGAAGGAGAAAAAGAGGCGAGGGAGTGAAATGAAAAAGGTAGAACGCAAAGTCCTATAGAGGATATAGAAATGGAAGTTGTAAGCCCGGAGCGGTGGCTCACGCTTGTAATCCCAGCACTTTGGGAGGCTGAGACAGGAGAATCGCGAGTTCAAAGCCAGCCTCAGCAAGGGTGAGGCACTAAGCAACTTAGTGAGACCCTGTTTCTACATAAAACACAAAATAGGGCTGGGGATGTGGCTCAGTGGTCGAGTACCCCTGAGTTCAATCCCTGGGACCAAAAAAAGAAATGGAAGCTGTAGATCCAAAACACAGCTAGGGTCTAAAGATGAGAACAAAGAATAAGTACCCTATACTAAATAGGCAGAATTGGCACCTAGATAAACACAATTATTCCAATACTTAAAAGCAGAAGAATGAGAAAAAGGAAGAAGGGGGATTATTGGAGTCACAATTTGTTTAAGAGATACTGCTATCCGTTTTCTCCTGTCTTTTTCCCAAAAGCTAGGTGAGAAGGGCTCTGAGGGAGTCATTTGCAAAGTCTAGGAGTATTTACAAAAAAGGAAAACTAGCATCTGGTTTTCTAGTTGCACATCAATTTAGGACAGAAGTTATGTGTGTCCTCTTAAAGGTTATGATCTTCTCAAAGTTTATGTGAACAAGGAAAAAGTGGAAAATGATGGCTGGGTAATCAGAGAGGACTGTGGTGGAGCTCAGCTATCATTTCTACTCTGAACATGTGAATTTCTAGCAGGCCAAGTAACAAAAAAACAGTTGGGCTTGTGCCATCCTGCTGATACGAACACCAAAAGCTAACTACTGGGTGAAGAAAAATCAGCAACAAGAGCCCATTGTGGGGCATGGTGGCACGCTCCTGTAATCCCAGTGATACAGGAGGCTGAGGCAGAAAGATTTCAAGTTCTTGGCCAACCACAGCAACCACAGTGACTCTGTTTTAGAATAAAAAATAAAAAGGGCTGGGGATGTAGTTCAGTGGTGGAGCACCCCTGGGTTCAATCCCCAGTACTGCAAAACAAAACAACAATAAAAACTCCATGGAGTGTACCAGTAAATGTAGAGCTAAACCAGCCTGGGAAAATTGAAGGAAGACTCTTGAAAGAACTCATAATGGGGTTTCCTCTCGAAATCAAATATTTAAGTTCCTGCCTTCAAGAGAGGAGGCGCACGCCTGTAATCCCAGCAGCTCGGGAGACTGAGGCAGGAGGATCTCGAGTTCAAAGCCAGCATCAGCAACTTATTAAGGCCCTAAGCAATTCAGTGAGACTTTGTCTCTAAATAAAATACAAAATAAGGCTGGGGATGTGAGTCAGCGGTTGAATGTCCTTGAGTTCAATCCCCATCCCCCTACCAAAAAGAGGGCATTGTCAATGAATAGCTGATATTGGTCAAGAGTTAGCGTCCAACAGCAAAAGAAAGGTTGTAATAGTGCCCAGTGAATTCCTTTAACTCCTCCTGGAGCTTCCCCACTGGAGAAGCTGTAATCCAGAAGAAGAATGAAGAAGCTCAGAATCAGAAGCAAAATGTACTCATGTCCCCAAGGTAGGAAATGAGAGAAGAAAAAGAAGATCATATCTCTTTGTGACTTCAGATCTCTCCAGCCACAAGGCTTGCAGGTGATCAAATCAGAAATCTTTAATTTGATTAAGAAATTGGATTTTTAGGTCTAGGGGATTTTTAATCACCAAAACCGATCAGGAATTAAGAGTTTTCCCAAGATATGATGATGTTATAAACTATCTGGTACAAGATGCAAGGGGGATTTTAAAATGGCCCTGTTAGGGCAATATTTGGAGAAAAAAATAAACATTTTTCATTTGTACCTTGAGAAGTTTTTTTTTTTAAATAAACTATGGAGATAGAAAGCTATGTACATAGGAGGGTAGATAGGAATACACATGACAAGCTCTCCTTGATTCAGACAGTTTTGACTAATAAATATAAATATTTGGAACTAAATGCTAGGGCTACAAAAAAGAAGCAATATTGAGAGAAACTATTCCTTCTTATGAAGGCAGTAAATACAACCGCAAGAAGAGGTTGGGAAGATTGCTAGTCTGCATTGAAAATATGACCATTTGTTATGCTAGTCACCATTGTAACAATTTATTTTGGTCAAAATTACTTTTGCCTATGTATGGGGAAAATAACTTTAGCATGGTAACTTCATGGCATCTTAATTTATAGAGAAATCCCAAGAACCTAAACTGCTAGATCTGGTGTGTAATTAAGCACTACAGCTGCTGCCTTGAAAGGTCTCTATCAGGAAGTTTCACTATCCAAAACAAGTTCCTCTGAGAAATTTGTGTGTGTTTGCGTGTAATAGGGTTCAAAGAGTTTTTAAGAAGTAATCCGATTCTTTATTGAAGGTTTTAACCTCCTGAACAGTATGTTCTTTCTACTAAAGTGTGATTTTGATGTATTATGTTTACCCCTTAAGACTCTGTACTAATCTTTCCAAACTAATGATCTCAACTAGAATAACTTTCCATTAATTTATTAATTTAACTCATTATAGTATTAGGATTATTAGAAACATTTGAAATTAAGCTCAGAAAATTGAAAATTAGTTGAGGTGATACAAAATACTTCTTTCCTATTTAATAAAAAGAGTAAATATACCTATGACTGAATTGTGTGTCTCCACCTCCACTGAAAATTCATATGTTGAGCCTAATCTCTGATGTGACTATATTTGGAGACAGGACATTTTGAAGATGATTAGGTTAGTGAGTCATAAAGGTGGGACTCTAATCTGATAGAATCAGTGTCCTTATGATAAAAGACAACAGAGAATTTGTTCATTCACTCCTTCTACAAGCATGCCCTGAGGAAATGCCACGTAAGGACACTATGAGAAGGTGGCCACTACAAGTCAGGAAGCAAATCCTCACCAGCCAGCAATCAAACCCTGCTGGATCATGATCTTGGAGTTCTAGCCAATGGAACTGTGAGACAATTTCTGTTGTTTGAATTATGTAGTCTGTGATATTTTGTTATGGTAGCTCAAGCAGAATAAAATAAATTGTGTGTGTGTGTGTGTGTGTGTGTGTGTGTGTGTGTGTTTTACCAGGCATTGAACCCAGGATTGCTCTACCACTGCACTACATCCCCAGCCCTTTTTGTATTTTTATTTTGTGACAGGGTCTTGCTAAGTTGCCAAGGCTGTTCTTGAACTTGAAATCTTCCTGCCTCCGCCTCCCAAGTTGCTAAAACTACTTTTCAAAAAGGCTTTAGCCCTTCAAGGCATACATATATACCTACGTGTATACACACATTTCATAGAGAAACTGCAATCATAAAAGCAGTTGATAAATGTGCAAACATTTTATTAGAAGAAACTTCCTTTTCCTGTGACTTCAGAAGCCAATTGGGTAAGAAAAATAACTGCTACCCTTTAGAAATTAGTATTCCCAGCACTTCCTCGTGTGAGATACAGAACATCTGGTTTTACTTTTTGCTTTTGATTCTATCTCATCTGACTGACCCTTAAGTGCATCCATCATGAGTTTATTTAATAAATACTCTATTTTTCATGTTTCAGAATTGTTGCAGTACTTCACCATTCATTCATTCATTCATTCATTCATTTGGAGAATGTATACTGAGCACCTTCTATGTGGCAGGCACTGTCTTAGGGAATCCAAAATCCCTGCCTTATTATAACAGAAAATAGGCAATGCTCAATTTAACAAGGATATACATGTGTCAGATGACATAAATGTTGTGGAGAGAAATAAGAAAAATGGATGGAGGTTGCATATTTGCTTTTTTACATGAAGAAACTAAGGTCAATTTCACTGACACTTGAGCAGAACAGTGGATAGTAAGCTATAAAGCATGCTTGGTACAGGAAAGAACAGCAAGGGAGTCTGTGTAGCCTGAGCAAAGGAAGCCAGGAGAATTAGGATGGGGAGTAAGAGATGTGATCAGAGAAATGTGGAATAGACTGTGGTGAGGCAGGTCACATGGAGCCATTTTTGCTTTTCCTCTTAAGAAAACTATGGAGATGTTGGAAGCTTTTGAGGAATGACTTGACATGGCTTAGGATTTAAACAAATTACAAGGGTATTATTGGGTTAAAATTGGATCATAGGTAAGAAGACAGAGAATAGGTAGAAAAAGGGATCCGATTCTGGATATGTTGTGAAGGTAATCTAACATGATTTACTGAGCAATTTGTTAAGAGTATTAAAGACAGAAGTTAGTGTTGAGTTCAATCAACTTTTGAATACTATTTTGATTATTCCTGATAAAGTTTTTTAATTGGAAGCCTGGATCAAAGACTATACACATTGGTAAATCTTGAGGACATATCTTGTCAAATTGCGCTTTTGAACTTAACATTTAAAAACTTTTTTGAGAAGCATTTTTTACCCTCACTGTGGTGTATGATACTATCCATTTCTCAGCTGCTTAAAAATGTATTATATATATATATGTGTGTGTGTGTGTGTGTATAATCTTTTTGTGGTACTGGGGACTGAACTCAGGGCCACTCGACCACTGAGCCATATCCTCAGCCCTATTTTGTGTTTTATGTAGAGACAGGGTCTCACTGAGTTGATTAGCGCCTCACCATTGCTGAGGCTGGCTTTGAACTCATGATCCTCCTGTCTCAGCCTCCCAAAGTGCTGGGATTATAGGCATACACCGCCGCGCCCGGCTTATTAATATTTTTTAATATTGACAGTGAATAGGAAACTGACTTACTAGTTTTCCAAATTAATTTTATCCCTACTAATTCTGAATATTTAACATTGTTATGGGTCATTGATATCGGCAAATTTTTCCACTGGGGGAGTTTGTCTTTTTGTTGTAACTTAAAATTTTTAAGTATAATTCTTTTTTTAAATTGTTTGTTAATAAAACCTATTCTCCTTTCTCCTGGGACCCAAAATAAAATACATTTCCCAGCCATTGTTGCACTTAGGGGTAGTATGTCTGGATGCTATCCAGTGGAAGGTCAGGATCCTCCATGCTCCTCTCTCTAAGCTGGGTGGCATAAGTTGACCCTCAATGAGATGGGACGCACATGTTGAAAATGGAATAAATGGAAAAGATCTTGGGACATGAAGTCACCTACTACTTATGGAGAACTGCCCACTGAGAACACTGGTTTTGAAGTGTTTCCTGAACAAGAAATACTTTATGTGTTAAGCCAATGAGATTTTTGGATTTATCAGTTACAGTAGGAAGTGGGTTTCCTTACTAATAAATATGTAGAAATGTACAAAGGATTCATCTTCATATATTCAATACATTGATATTCTGGAGAAATGTAAGATGTTATCCTCTGATTGCACACTGACCCATGGCCTCCTGGTACTAAGAGACTGATCAACTTTTCTGGATTCCTTCCTAAAGCTAATAATGCCAAGAATAAGACATATTGGATCCAAATCTCTCTCTCACTCCTTTTCTGAAAGATTGCAACACCTGCCTTACCAAAGTTCATCAAACTTACACAATGTTTCTGTAACATATAAAACCTGTTGTTGCCAACTTAACAGAAAATCTCCCCTTTGAATATTCTACCCATCACACAACCTGAGTCTTGGAAAACTTGAAAGCTACACTCCTATAACAAATAAGGCAAATATTTTCTTAGTTTGTTGTTTGCCGCTTAATTTTGACCGTCAAAAATACTTTTCAAGCATAATTTTATGCTGTATGCTTAATTTTCACAAGGGATGAAGTTGATTTTCAACATTAATTCTCTTATTTGAATTCTTGCTACTGCTTGTGTTATGAACTCTGTGATCTAATGCACTCTGCCTCATCACTATATTTCCAAATTCTCAGGTTGCTGTATATGCACTTCTTTTCCACTTTTTACTCCATGTGTATTCCCCATTAGATATTAAGGGCATTAGTGGCAGTAACACGATGAAGTCTCTGATCACAATTCTCGGAGCACTAGCCAGGAACATTTTAAAAATGGAAGAGAATACAGGAAAAAGCCCTACATTTAGAAAGTTGAAGCCAAATTGGTTTTCTGAAAGAGGTAAGGGACTAAACAACTAATGAGATTCAGTTAATATCATTTTCATCTGGCCCAAAGTGTGCTCAGAAAGGATTTATTTTTAAATTTTTTTTATTAGGATTTATTCTTCACAGATCACAAAAATTTCAAGTTATTGTCAATACTCTTACCTCTATTTTAGCATAAATGAAAATGCATGTGTAAGAAGGAGTGTGAGAAGCCTACCACCCAAATTTATAATTTATCTTCCCTTTGTAAAATTGTTTACTTAAATTCTCAAAATTTTACCAAATTGATGTACACTCAGTAACAATCATTCTTAAAATATAAGGTTACAGGAAAACTTAAGTTACATTTATTAGCTATGGTCATCTAAACACAGGTCATTCTGTCCTGAATAGGTTTAATAACTTCACCAACTCACATCACCACAGCTAACTAGAATCTTCAGGAGTATCCTTTTTTCTGTACCTTCTTTTTTTTTCTTTCTCCTTTTGTTTGAGAGATTAAGCAGGAAGATGATGTGTACATAACTGGGATATATGGGATTTGCCTAGTATAAATAAAAAGAACACCTCTGGATAAAGAGTAGCACACACTTTATTGCCTGCAGCTTGTGGGAAACAGCATGAGAAGGCAGGATGGGGAAACATGAAAGGGGAGGAGAGAGGATACTGAAGACAACTCACCTCTTTTGCAGTTTTGACTAGAGTGGACAATCAGGTATTGACAAGGAAGTATCTTTAGCAAACCCACCTGAGCTAATGACTTGTTTTCACTTGCCACTCATTTTTCTCTTCACAGGATATTGGGACCAGGATTCTACCAATGTCTGCTTCAAATTGGTGGCAAGGGTGTCACAAAGCTATTCTGTAGCTCCTGTGGCACAGGAGGGAGACTGCTAATCTTTGTTCAAGGTAACACCACTGCTGGGCACAGTGCAGCATGTCTGTAATCCCAACAATTTGGAAGGCTGAGGCAGGAAGATCTCAAGTTTGAGAACAGCCTTAGTAACTTAGTGAGACCTTGCCTCAAAAAAGAAAAGCGCTGAGGATGTGGCTCAGTGGTAGAATGTCCCTGGGTTCAATCCCCACTACTGCAAACAAAAGACAATACCAATAAACAAAGAGTCAGGAGTAAGTTGTTTCTTTTGGAAAGACTTGCTCCATCAGTAGAATAGGGAGGATTTTTTAAAATCTAAATTTTGAAAAATCTAAAAGCAAAGTTGTGGTTCTAATTGTGACTCTGGGATTCAATTATTTGGGTGACATTTTACTGGAAAAGTGGGAAGAAAAGTTAAGGTACATTTCTACTCCCAAATTAATATTTAAGAAAAGATAATCATTCCATTATATTTAGTGCACATACTTTTCTCAATATTAAAGATTTCTGTTCTCCTTATTTACAATTATTTTACGAATTGTAAACATACATTTAGTACCTATGATATTTCAAGAATGTATGTAGCTCAAGAGATCTAACAGGATACAAGGCAAATAGTTTCTTCTTAACAGTGAAATCGTGTTAGTCAATAATGACGTGAAAGTTTTTTCATAACAGCATCTTAAATACTATTTTTCAACTTTGTGGCTTTTTTTTTTTTTTTAGTCATTTTGTTGTTTAAAATATCCCCTTCAAGCAGTGTTGTCTGGTTGTCCCTAAGCACAACAGTGGCTATGATGTTTTACAATTTGTTAGACAAATTGTTAGGGACTAAGTTACAGTGTTGCTTATGAGTTCAAGGTTAATGAATCAAAAACGTGTATTTAAGGTATCTTGAAACAAGGTACCAAATTGACAAAAATCATATGACAAGGCTCCAGGAACCTAGTTCTGTATTTCTTCCAGTTGCCATGATTCAGTAGTCAATAATTCCATAGTCCTCCACTCCCCCATTCCCTCAACCACATACTGGGGATTGAACTCAAAGGCATTTTACCATTGAGCTACATTATTTTTATTTTGAGACAGGTTGTCACTAAATTGCCCAGGTTAATCTTGAACTTGGGATCCTCCTGCCTCAGCTTCCTGAG
>CM053400.1:141344636-141368885 GCA_028644305.1 Xerus rutilus
CAAAGTTTAATCTCCTTTCCTTTTCTTATTTCCTATTGTTTTTTTTCCTAGGGTGATGTCTCATAGCCTCAGACTATTACCTTCAAATCAAACTTTACAATTTCCAATCTTAGCATCACTTCTAACTCTGGACTTGAATATGTAAATACCTGTCTGACTTGTCTATAAATGTTGCTCTCACAAAACCTGCTTAGTATGTTACAAACAAAACTCATTTTCTCCCCTTCATGGAACACTATTTTCAGTATAACTTTTCTAAAGTAGTGAACTCTCTTCCTTGTCAAACATTAGGAATATATCACTTTGTTTTCACAATAATCTTTTGAATAGGTGCTGTAGGATGGATGAAAGGAAATACTCTAAGACAGAAATTAGTCTCGGAATCAGATTTGGTTTTGATATTTACCATGACTTAGGTCAATTACTGCTTTGAGCTTCCTTTTCATGGTCAATAGATGACGTACAAATTTTATTGTTGTTTTACTTCAAAGTGTGAAACTTTGAAGCATGTTGAGAGCATTAGCAACACTCAGGAGTTTGTAAGAAAAATCTTAGAATTAACTCAAACAAAATGAACCAATATCTTCATCTTTTTTTTTTTTTTTGGTGCTGGAGATTGAAATCAGGGGCACTTAACCACTGAGCCACATCCCCAGCCCTATTTTGTGTTTTATGCAGAGACAGGGTCTCACTGAGTTCCTTAGTGCCTCACCACTGCTGAGGCTGGCTTTGAACTCGCGATCCTCCTGTCTCAGCCTTCCCAAATGCTGGGATTACAGGCGTGAGCCACTGTGCCTGGCTTTTTTTTTTTTTTTTGGTACTGGGGATTGAACTCAGGGGTACAGAACCACTGAGCCACATCCCCAGCCCCCGTTTTTTTTAATTTAGAGACAGAGTCTCACTGAGTTGCTTAGCACCTCGAGCATCTCACCATTGCTGAGGCTGGCTTTGAACTAGCGATTCTCCTGTCTCAGCTCCCAAAGTGCTGGAATTACAGGCGTGTGCCACTGCGCCTTAATACATCTTCAGGCAATTGGTTGGCACATTTAAGTGTAAAAACCACTGGGTTAGTCCATGCTTACTAATACAATGGTGTATCACGTTCAGAGATCATCACTGGAGAATTTTAAAAGCCTCATTTACAGCTTACTAGAGCTACTAGTCCAATTATTGTCAATACTTCTATTTATCCATGTTACCAATTAGATGATTAATTCATCTCTTTGGCTACTTTTATAGACAGACTTTAAAAAAATTTTTTTGTAGTTGTAGATGGATAGAATGCCTTTATTTTACTTATTTATTTTTATGTGGTGCTAAGGATCAAACCCAGTGCCTCACACATGCTAGGCAAGTGCTCTATCACTGAGCAACAGCCCAGCTCTATAGTCAGACTTTTGATTTTATCCAGAAACCTAGGAAATATCAGGACATGCATTGAATTAAGCCTACCCAAAAGTTAATAACTGGAATATTTGGAAAATGTGACCAAATCTTTAATTCAAATTCTGGAATAGAATTTAAGAATAGAATCTCTTCTATACTACTACTACTTAAGCAAAACTGTTTCTAGATTTTAATACCAACAGTGATTAACATTTATCAAGTATCTGTAATGTACAATGCACTGTGCTAAGGGAGATGTCTTGTAGATGTTTAGCTAGTATTTCATAATCTAGTACCATAATGCTATTTACCTGGCATACCGTACTTCTAGTAAGTTTGTAGGCAATGCTGATGCATAAAATAGATTGACATGGAATATATATATTCTATTTTTGTCCATAACTGCATGACAAATTAACTTATATCAACTACCTTATGACAGAGTAACTATTGTATTTCCCAATCCAGCATATTAAACAAAGTTTTATTTATCCTTCCCAACCAGTGTTTTGGAATTTTTCTTCTTACACTATTAGTATTAACAAAAACAAAATTGTCAGCTTTTGTTTTTTCCCTCTATAATTAAACATTAGGGAAATAAAACTGCCATTTTCCAATTTTTGTCAGATTAACAAGCACAGCCTTTATTGTATGTTCTTTCTACAGTGACAAAGCCCTTTTATTTCTTAGCTTAACAACGTGTTTTTAATCTACAATACATTGCAAAAACAGTACTTATTTGACAATTACATTTGATTATTTGGTATGCCTTTTGGCAGCTTAAAACTATAAAGTTAAAAATTTTACATGCTGCTTACAAATCTGCTTTTGTATTTAGCTTTATTACATGTAATAACTGAAATGCAATGCTCTTTAACTAGTTTTAACTCTTACCATTAATTCTTTCAAACAATTGCTTCCCTATTTATTTTAATTCACATTCTCTATTGGCTGCAGTAAATCAGCAAAATTTTCAGAGCAAGTTCTTGATTGATATATTTTCTTAACCTCTGCCTATCTATCTCCCAATTGCCTGCAAACAGAAAAAATAACTTGGCAGGGTATATAATTCTCGGTTCAAAATGATTTACTCCTAAAACTTTGTAGACATTGTTCCATTGTCTTCCGGCATTTAGAACTGCAAAAGAAAAATCTAAAGGCAGACTGAGTTTTGCCGCTTTATCGATAACCTGCTTTCTCTGTCTGAATGCCCGGAAAAGTTTTTCTTTATCCTTGAAATTTTAAAGTCACCAGAATGCGTCTAGACGTTGCTTCCTTTTCACTAAATTTTAAAGGTACCCTGTGGAGCTTTTTCCATTTGCAGACCTAGTTTTTTCTTCAACTCTGCAAAAATTTTTCAGTTAGTAGGTTAGTTTTATTATTCCAGCTTCATTTGCTCTGTTCTGTTTCAGGCATTTCTATTATGCGCAGACTGCATCTCCTGGACCACCCTTCTAATTCTCTTTTTCTCCTCTTATCTTGATTTCATTTCCCCTTTTCTCCACGTCCTCCTGTTTGGTCATTCCTTCGGAAGTCTCACTTGGTGGCCAATCCGGCTTGCACATCTTTGTTAACTCGAACTCCCTGAAACCCTCCAAGTGCTCTGACATTACTTTCTTCATCACTAAGCATAGGTCTTTAATCTCCTCTATTATACGACGCTTAATACTTTCCATATCTTGTATTTCCACTGGTATCACCGGTATATCCGCTTCAAGAGGAGGCATTTTCTCGGTTTGGTAGGTCTGTTCTCTTCTGAAGTGCGGTATTACGACCTTGAAAAATATAAATCGAACTTAATTCTCTTCCGGCATTTAAAATTGCAAAAGAAAAATCTAAAGGCAGACTGAGCCCAAACCTTCCTATTAACAATAATGCACGGTTTCACTAAAATGTTTTATTTTTCTTACCTTTCCAACAGCTCTTCGGAGCAACGGCAGGCCAAAATTAGCGAAGCTCAAAATATGACGAACTTCTTTCCAAACACCGGACAAAACTGAATAACACCCAAAATGGTTCCCGTTACGTCATCTCCAAGAGCCTCCCGCGAGGGCCAATAGCCTGGCGCGTAGCTGTGCGGCAGACGGGGTCCAGCCCCGATAGTCAATTAGAGGCTACACTTCCGCACTTCCTCCCTCGCTGCCCCGCCCACCGAATTGGGTCACGGTAGTGCGCGTGCGCAGGGCTCATCTCAACTTTCTTCCTTATTCCAATGGCTGGACTCCGATCTGGTGCCGCCTCGAAGGCGGGGCTAGGTCTCAGCGGCGACCAATGGCGCCCTGGGTGAGGGTTGAGGGGTGGAAGGTGTCTGCTAGCTCGTGGTGCAGGTTTTCTCCAGCGCGTGTGGCCGGCTACCCGGTCGTCATGGAGTCAGATTTGACCGAAGAGCTTGATGAAGAGGAGCAGCTGGTGAGAAGGCATCGCAAAGAGAAGAAGGAGTTGCAAGGTGATGGGATAGGAAGTAGGAATTTAGAAGCCGTCCAGACCCAGGGAAGGGCGCGGGGTCAGGTCGGTTCTGGGGAATCCAAAGGAGTGTCTGACCTGGACCCTCCCAGACTTCCCCAAAGTAATCCGTAGCCTCTTCTATCCCGCCTGCCCCGCCCAGAGGCCTCGTATTCCCGCAGCCTTCAGAGGCTTTCTCTTCCGAACCTTGCTACCACCAGTTTGCGTCCTCCCAAGTTGCCACTTCTGAGAATACTACGGAGACAAAGTCTTGGACCAAATCTGGTTCCCTCCCAATTCCTCTCCGCCTCCTTTTCCCATTTCTGCCCGGGTTACCGATTCTTGACCATAATGAGTGCTCTCTGTGTATGTGTGTGTGTTTACCTTGCTTGGGATACAACCCAGGCCTTGCTCATGCTAGGTGACGGTTCTTCTATAGAGCTACATCTCTAGCCCCCAATTGGATGCGTTTTGAATTGCCTCGCCTCAGTTCGGAGGGCTCAGGAAGGATGCTTGAATGGTTGAAAACCTGCTTCACTTAATGTTTTTTTCCATTTTCCTCCTGTCCCACCAGACAAATCAGACCAATTCAAGATTTTGTTAAGGCTGTTTTTTTTTTTTTCCAATCTGGTCTCAAGGTTCATCTGAGCTCTTCTATGTAGCTGATTGTTATGTGATGGCCTCTTAATTCTATAATTGCTTTTGGTGTACCTATCTCCCCTTCCCATCCTTTATTGTTTACTGTTTTCCATTTTCTCTTATTCCTAACTTCCTAACTTAATGATTTTGGTGGCTTTGTAGCCAAAATTCAGGGCATGAAGAATGCTGTTCCCAAGAATGACAAAAAAAGGAGAAAGCAACTCACTGAAGATGTTGCTAAATTGGAAAAAGAAATGGAACAGAAACATAAAGAGGAACTGGAGCAATTGAGACTGACTTACAAGGAGAATAAGGTAAGTGAAATAATGTTTGTTTTTGCCTACAACATTTGAAAACAACTGTTTATTGAACAAAATCATGAAATTGGTATAGAAATGAAGTCACTCAGTAATACTCATGTACAACCTTTTATTAATGTTTTTGAGGTCAGGGTAACATATCCATGAGTTTTTGTAAAGGAAATCAGCAAGAAAGGTACACTTCTTTATCTATTTAGTTACCCAGAAGATGCATAGATTGATAAAGCTTCACCAAATGAAAGTTGGAAGACCAGACCTCTTGTCCCAGAATGGCCACAGTATAGATTGTAACCTGGGAAAAATTCCTTAATCCCCTTGAGTATAAATTTCCCCACATGTAATATGACACATGCTTCTGCTGTCTAATTACAAATTTTTATAAGAATCAAATAGATCAACAAATGTGAAATCATTTTTAAATTATGAAAGTGCTTTATGAACAAGTTGTAATAAATGTTACTGATATTTCTTGGGTAAATGGAAACAGGCTAACTTCCATCATTTTAACTAATATTTATCATTGTAGCTAATTTATGTGTGCCAAGCACTTTGTTTAACCTATTACATGTGTTACCTTATTTAATCCTTGGTAACACTGTATGATATTACCTGTGAAGCAAGTTTAGACAATCCCAGGGTTCCTGTGGGAAACATGGTTAGAGAGATGTAAGAACTTTATTGTGAAGTCACAACAGCTGTAAAGTGCCAAACCAGAGGTCAAAATCAGAACCATCTTATTCTTTCTGAATACTGTCATAGCTTTGTATAGTATAGCAGTTTATTGCATGGGTTTTGCATATGAAGGATCTTAGACTCTAGAACCTCACCATTTTTGGTGGTTAGGAAGTTCTTATGTTTATGTAAAATCTTATCTGCCACATTCAAATTTTCTTTGATTCATTTTTGGTCTGATGTTGACAAGAGAAAATTGTCTGTACTGATTTACAGTTGTCTTTATTAAATGTAGTCTCAATTTCTTTAATTTTATTAGCCAGTCAGCAGGATCCTGGGCTTCTTTGTCCTAAAATACTTTATCTACAGAAAACAAAGCATGATGCTGCAGGTGTTTAATTGTGTTGTCATGATTGTGATATTTTGAATTGTCTTTACTATGCTATTTTGTTCTGATCTTTTCTGTTAGCAAAATGATTTTGTTTGCTCTCTTGGGCCTTCATTATTGAAATTTTTTCCCAGGTTTCCAAAGACAAAAATGTTTGATTATTAAGCTATATATTCTTTAACTGTTAAAAGACATATTCCTATTCTACTTTAATTTATTATCTTTTTCATTAAATTAAACTAGTTTTCTCTTTGAACCCTACCTAAATTCTTTTTTCATTGCTTTTTGTTTTTCAAATGCTTCTTCGTATCTTGCCTGTAGTCAATATGGCTGTGACTTTTAGCAGAATCTTCTGAACCACTCTCTGAAGTCTTTATCTGATTTTCATATTTTTATCATTTGGGAGACATAGCCTTTTGAAATTTTTGTCTCCATGTCTTAGAGGCCTTGAATTGTTTTATGCATATGTTATACTAAAAACTAGCTTAACTTACAGATACTGTGACAAAATATGAAGAAGTCAAGAATCTAATTCTCTTACTTTAGAAATCATATGTAGCTATTTGAGTATTAAAATTGGTTGTAACATCTAATAATACAGTAAACATTTTCTGCTTATAGTTATCAACTTGTAGATAGCAAAAGCTAGGAAAAGCTCATTTGTTAGTAGGGTCAAGAATGAGTGCTCATCAAGTTCTGGCTAATGAAGATGGAGAAGGGCCTCTGCCACATTTAAGGTTATGAAGGTAGAAATGAATTGAGTGAGCAAAGGATGTATGTTTTATATGTGCTGTCAACATTCAGAGAAGGGATAAGTGCCTATACTCAATGAATTGACACTTCTAGGAAGTATGATATTTAGATTAATGGAGTAGACATTCCAAGAAAGAAGGAAGGTATATGGAATAAGCATTATCTTTGAAAAACAGGAAGGAAATTTCTTGGGACGCTAATAAATTTTCCGATAGAAATAGAGAAAGGAGACAAACCATACTATCTAATATGACATCTAGTGCTGCTATTCAAATTTGAAATGTGAATTGGAAGTATATGTAATTTTCATTAATAATTTAGTGACCTAATGATTTAATAATTTTAAAGTATTTTTAATTGACTTGTCAATACTTTTTGTTTCTTTCAGATAGATTCTGTTGCTGTTAACATTTCAAACTTGGTCCTTGAAAATCAGCCACCTCGGACATCAAAAGCACAGAAGAGACGGGTATGAAAGCCATGTCACCAAGTACATAGTTAGTGTTGCATGCTTAGTACTGTCTTAAGTATTATATAAGAAGGGAGTAGGGGGGAAAAAACGCGGAGTAGTTCCTTGTCAGGGTTTATTAAGGACTTGCTGTGTCTCAGATACTGTGTCAAACTGTTCATGTGAAATATACAGTCTCAGTCCTCACAATAATCCTATGAAGTAGAATTTCTAATCTCCTTTTTATAGAGGAAAAAATAGGCCTAAAATAAGGTGGTCTAGTTTACACTTCTCTGGGAAGGTGATATTGGGGAGAGGGAGTGCAAAGGAATTTGTGTGTGTTTGTTTGCTAAATGTATTATGCTGGGCTTAATTTAGAATCTTTATAGAGTGTGGGTCTAGGTGATTCTGGTTTTTAACCCTGGTTAGAAAACTATGGTACTGAGTGATGAAAGATTTGAACCCAGAAGTTAAACAAGATATATAGGTCTACAAAATTCTCAAACAATTATGTGAGTATTTATAAAATGGTTAATTACAATAAAAATTCAGAGAAGGGAAAGTTCATTATGTTAAATGATAAGTTAGAACTGGAAGAAAATACAGTTATTTAGTTAGGATATTCCAAATAGAAGAAACAGGATATATAAAAACAAATGTGGGAATGAAATTTGCATTATCAAGAGCTAAAGAGAAACTGATTTATTTGAAGTTAATGATCTAAACATTATGGGATTAGATAGGTAAGGCTCTTTCACTTTAAAAAAAAAAAAAAACGAGGTTTAACTCAATCCTTTTAGTCCCAAATATTGTTTTTACTAATACTTGATGTTTTCTAGGATTGAAATATATATTTTAAAGCTGGCTTTGCATCTTAGCAGTATGTAATTAAGTTGCACATGGAGTTTAGTGTCAAGCAGGGGTGTGTGTGTCTATGTGTTTGCAATACTGGGGATCAAACCTAGGGCCTCATAAATGCTGAGAAAAGATTCTACAACTAAGACACATGTCCAGCCCCAGATGAGTTTTAATTTCATTTACCGTTGTTGTTTTACAAAACAGTCTTAACTTCTTTAAACTTTAGTTTCTCATTTCTAAAATGGGGGGAAAAATACTTATTTCCCATGACTATTATGAATATTAAATAATATACTGCCAGAACCCTTAACACAAGACCTAGAGAACTAATGGGTCAACAAATCAAAGTATTAGTATAGTATGTCTCTTAAAAAAATGAAACCTGAGAGCCCTGTCTTTGTTTGGAAGTTGATTAAGTTGTACATAGTCAAACATTTTTCATGCTTGTATAGAATTTGATTGTAAAACAAATATTTTGATTGTGAATTTTAAAGAATAATGAAATGTAGATCGCATGCTGTCTTCAAGATTGTCTAGTTCAGCTTCCTCTTTGTAATAGGCTTTCTTTTTGTGATAGCTTCACAATTGTCATCTAGTTTCTATAGATTAAGAACAAAAGTCAGAATTTTTGTGTGCTGGTAGCATAACTGTTTTTAGAATTACTTCTAATTAGTTGATACGTCCTACAGTAGCCTACTTAATTCTGGAAAACAAAAGTATGTAAGTTTTATTCATCCCTACCTGGACCCTTAGGCAACAAAACAAAAACAACTCTCTTACATTTCTCAAAATATTTTGTTGCTTTTCTCCTAACTGAAGTTAATACCTGTTTCAGCTGTACTCTCATACAATTTAGTATCTTTTATAGTTAGTGCTTAACACTTGGCAGAGAAAATGCCCTGGAAGTAATGCCCGATTTCTTAATACTTTGTTATATTAATGGAATTCTAGAACAGAAAACACTAAATGTTTATGATACTTAAGGAAATGGAGTCTAAAATCAGGATGGACGATTGGTATTATAATATTTGGAACCTCTGTTTCAGCTGAAGTATCAAGGAATAAAAGCCACTTAATTAATGGTGTTTATTTTTGGAAAAGATACAATTCTGTATGAAGCCACAGCAAAAATGTATGAGGATTTATTATATAAGAATACTTTAGAATATTATGGAGCACATCATTTATTTTTAATCTGGAAAGACACTGGAATATTTTAGTACTTCAGAGAACATGGATACTTTTTGGCAGAGTGGAAAAAGTCCAAAGTAGAAGTTAGAACCGAGCTCTAAAATTATAAAATTTGAGACCTAGAATAAGATCTAGTTCAATTTCTTTATTATACAAATGGGAAAGTTGAGACTCAGTGTATCTCAATAGCATACTGAAACTTTGATACAAACCTAGGACTAGTTCCCTGTTCTTAACATTCCCTGTTACTGTATCAACATGACTCTAGTTTTACCAACAATATATTTATAAGTTCCATGCTATTTTTATCTTATATACATTTTCATTAGATGTCGTTGATGCATTCTGTCTCTAGTACAATCTGTAGAAAACAAAGTGCCTAATGCTGTTGGAAACTACATTGCAGAGAAAAGAATATAATAGATTTCCCACTCAGTATACTGGAGAAGAAACGCAATTACCTTGAAATACCGAAGCAAAACATGAAGGGAAAAAAATGAAATGATTAGTATTTTAGAAACTTTTAGGGTTTTGTGTATAGAATAAAATTCTACTCCTATAGTAGAAAGTACATGACATCATTAACTGCAGCTTCCATCTGCTCCAACTGTTAATCTGATTCAGGTGCCTTAATAGATGGAGCTCTGTGTTTTTGGTCCCTCTTCTGCTCTAACCAGCTCTGTGGCTTTGGAAATTTTTATGCATCTGTTCCCTTGGAATCGGAAAATGAGGTTAGATTAGATGATATCCAAGGTGCTTACTCTTCCTTTCCCCTCTGAAATTGTTAGCTTATTATAAACTAATAGTGCCATCTTGTATTTTAAGATTTTGTGCCCCTGTAATCCATAATTGTAGATAGACAGTTCATGTTACTTCTGTCTTTGTTACATTTGGGAGGAAAATCCTAAATAGGCTTATGTTTTGTTAGAGAGATATTACTGTTTTGATTCAGGGAACTTAGAAATCAATTCAAGATCATCTAACATGGCACATAACAGGCAGATAGTATATGGCAGTGAGTTAATTGAAACTTGCTTCCCATTCACTTCAACCCCAAGAGGAGTTAGAGCTAGAAGTAGGAATGTCTTTACTTTTCCTACTCTTGGTTTACAAACTCCTTCACTGTAATTGACTACAAATGTGAAGATTTGTAGAATTTGATTTAACTATTTTTTGTTCTCTTAAATTGAAAATCAGTTTTCTCCCTGAGTGTACAAATAAAAGAAACTCATGGTAGAGAATTAGAAGCTAAAGAAAAGCACATAGACACACACACACTAAAATGCAATGTATTTTATAATGCTGCCATCCAGAAAACACTGGAGATATTCTGTATATATCCTTCTAGTTTTTTTTTTTATGCTTTGTAAGCATAGACTTAATATATATTAACTATATCCCTATCTTTTTAGCCTCCATATCATCTCTTGACACTTTTATGTGGTACTCTAGCTCTGTGAACTGTTTCTACTATTTTACCTGTCAGGAATCGTTTCTTCCTCCAACCTTTCCACACCACTCATGTCACAAATCTCTCATTGACCTCATCCTACCCCATCCTCACATATGCTGCCATGGGAAGATCTTTTAAGATGTTTGAATAAATAAAGTAAATTGTGAATCTAACATCTGTTATAAAGCATTTGTTTAAGGCATTTGTTTTTGCATTTTCTACAAGTTCGCTATATTTATTAGAATGCATCTAAAATGCACCAGATAACAATCTAGTTTAGTTACATACTAAACCTGAAGAAAGCTGTAATCTGTCCCAGTACAGAGCTAAATGATGGGGCCTACAGATCAAGTGAGTAAAATAGTTTGCACTTAAAAGCGTTTAGTTTACAGTGTAAAGAATTCTACAAGTGATAGGATGGTCAATATGGTAATACTTGTAGAAGAAAGGAGAAGAATGGCAAAAGTTTTGAGAATCATATATCTCCATTTCCTTAATAAGTGAGAATTAGTCCTGATTATTTTGGATTAACTTTCCTTTATTTTCATCGTAGGAAAAGAAAGCTGCATTGGAAAAGGAACGGGAAGAAAGAATAGCTGAAGCTGAAATCGAGAACTTATCTGGAGCTAGACATGTAGAAAGTGAAAAACTTGCTCAAATATTGGCAGCCAGAGAGTTGGAAATTAAACAGATTCCTTCTGATGGCCACTGTATGTATAGAGCCATTGAGGATCAACTGAAGGAACAGGACTGTGCTCTGACTGTGGCTGCCTTAAGAAGTCAAACTGCTGAATATATGCAAAGCCATGTGGAAGACTTTTTGCCATTTTTAACCAATCCAAATTCTGGAAATATGTATACTCCAGGTAATGCATTTTTATTTACTCTGTTTTAATAATGGTTATGATTGTTTTTAAATAAAGTGCTTCCTAATACTAAGCATAAAAAGAACCCATACAGCCCTAATGAGAAAATCTCACAAAATTTAGGCAGAATACTTTCCATAATTTTAATAAATGCTATTACATTTTACTTTATTCACATCTCTTACATGACCATTTTGTGTATTATTTTATATGACATAAAAGTAGGAATAGGATTAATCATTATTAATTAAGACCACAAGCAAAGAATGATTATGAAAACTATTTTCTTTTTTTATTCTATACTTCGGGAAATTTGTGTTATTCTCAATGAACTATAATTGGGAAGATTATTATTTGAGAAAATTTGATTTTGCTAGACCAAGAACAAATGAGTTAATAACCTTTATTTTCTATAACATTTCTGATAATAAATATAAAATATTTATAGTGAATTTAAAAAATACATATTCAAATGAAGGGGAGAGCAAGCAAATTATTTGAAAGGGTTTCAGGGAAGTAAAAACAGGATGGACATGTGACTCAGTGGTAGAGTGCTTGCCTAAAATGCATGGGACCCTTGGTTTGATCCCCAGTACCTTAAAAAACAGAAATAGAGGCAAGTTAGTCTTTGAGAGAAGATCACAGATTTGATAGTATCCAATAGAAGCAAATCATGTGACTAGGATAGGTTGGAGAGTGGGAGGTTATGGTTGACTTTCCTTTAATTGAGTTTGCCCTCCAGAGAGGAAGGTAGAGCATGAGGTACAGAATGGATAAGAATGAACACTGACAGTTGATTAAGTCTCCTTTAGTAAGTATGGCCTACAATGTGATTATAAGTGTATCAAATTCCTTAGCCAACTAATTTCTCATATCTCTTGCTGTTTTAGGTCATTGCTGTTTTCTAAATAACCAGGATTTCTTTGGCACCTGAAACACATTTTTCTTTATATTTTGATATGTGTAGAAATAACATGACAAACTGTCCTATAATTTATTTTCGGCATGATTACTGAGTTACTGAAAGTCCCCAACTCTGCCTATAGTAGGACATTTGAGAGGAGGTAATAATTCGTTACGCTAATCAGGGAAAAAGACAAAAGACTTCATTATCTGTATTCAGTTGAGATTCTTTGAAGCCCACTGTGTGCCAGGAGGTATACGAGGTGCTGTTCTGAGCACCGATTGAAGTGATTGAAGCAAACTTACGGAACATGTTCTTCTTCTGGATGCCTTAGTCTCTTTTCCTCTCTGGGCAGAAAGGATGTTTGTACCCCACTTCAACGTGCTATATAAAAAAGTGTCTGAATAAAACATGCCCATTGTAAACTCAGATTAGGGCTTTTACTTCTCTTCCCAGGACTGATGCAAAAATTCCTTTCCTTGGGTAAAACTGATACCAATGTAAATAATTTAAGTGCTTCCGAAATAAGAGGCGGAGGTACTATTTGATGCTATCTCCAGGAAAGGAGTTTAAACTCATATTCCCTTTACTGAGGTTAAGCATGACTATAGAGAGGCTACATATTTTAGTCTTTTATGGTATTCTTTTGGGTGCAGGTTTGGGCTTCAAAACACATGTCAGGATTGTGGATGTGGTGGCAATTTTGAGGATTATTGCATCAGATAAAGAGAGAAAAGTAGGTTTGTTATTTTGGTCTCCAGGCCTCAGGTTGAGGGAGAAAAGCAGAAAAACATTGTTTTGCTCTTGGATGGAATGGTGGTGGAAAAGTGAGAGTAATTAAATCTGATCTGCGAAGTAGATTAAATTTTGGAGGGAGGTGGTAGAGAAGGGAGATGTTCATGACTTGGGCATTTTCATCAGGGTTTGTGGGAGCTATAAAAAAGAACCTTTATAACATGAGGTGTGAAGTTTTTTAAGTGCAATATTCTGATCTGTTCTCCACAGAAGAGTTTGGAAAATACTGTGATGATATTGTAAACACAGCTGCATGGGGAGGTCAGCTTGAGGTATGTTTGTAATTATATATAGTGATTGTGCATTACTAATTTATTTCTGAATTCCTTGTATAATTTTAAGACATTTTTTCCTGATCCCAATTTCTCTTTGAAGATTTATTTTCTTTATATATTTGCCATTTCTTGACTTACCAAGAAATAGGGAGTTAACATCCTTTCACTTTTGATTAGAGTATCTACCTTAAGTGAGAAGCACTATTTCATTTTAAGAGCTCAGTGTTAGACCTCTGTGTTGGAGAAACTGGTCAAATGGTGTTTTCATTTGTGATGCAGCTAATGCCAATATATTTCATATTCTGAACTTACAAAAATGAAAAGTTTACTCAAGTAAAATAAAGTCTACCCTAGTGGCTCAGCTGATGAAAATCACTATTAGAATAACTTCTCCTTTACATTAGAAATAGAAAATGACATTTTTATGTGAAATTACAGGTCAACTCTTACCACATCTGTTAAAATTGTGTTTTGAATTCCTAGTTGGTAGTTAACTTATTTGAAAGCACTAGATGATGCATTAAAATTGAAGTATGAGAAAACAATATGTTCAGTCACTTATAAAGAGCTATTTCAATTTCTTTTTATCACTAATTCTTAGCTTGTACTGTTAACTTTGTTTCATTATAACAAAATAAAATACCTAAGTAGAACCAGTGATGATGGGGCAATCTGGGATATCAGAAAGACAGGCTAAGAGGTAAAGCCTGGGGTTCAGGTTCTAACTTTTTCCTCCCATTTCTCTGTTTTGTGACCTTGGGTTGTCAGTTACTCTTTAGCTTGTTTCTTAATTATCAAGTAGGCCTAATGACTCCTGTGTGTACTTCATCAAGCATTTGTGAACATTAAATAAAGAAGGAGTTTAATAATACAAGTTTGTAAGCTAAAGTGCCAGATGGATGAAACTAGAAGTATTAGTATTGTATAATGGTGATTAGTCATCTTGAATAGTGTATGGCTCTAAGTATTTACTTTAGGAATTGTATTTTTCACTGATGTGAAAGGAATGTTTCTCACATGTTTTTAGCAGTGCTATATTTGTACCTCTCCACCAGAGGGAACCATACCCATTAGTTTTGTATGCCTCTGCTGAGTCTCAGAAATTCAGGAAATTTTCATAGTATTGTTGTGACTACTATTAGGAATAAAGATGCTTGAACTTTCTTATGTCACTCACTGCTGTGAGTATTGGAGATTTAATCAACTCTGTTTAAGTTGAGAAAAACTTTAAAAACATCCATTGAATAACATTTACTCATGAATTGTCTAGATTTATTTTAAATAGAAGTTATATTATTTCTGAAGAGTTATAATTTCTAGAGTTTGCTTTGTATCCCTTCATTCCTTGTTAGTTTTTTAAAACTTAGTTTAGACTTAAGAAATATGTGCTTCAAATGAATATTTTACATAATACAATATGGGATTGTATTTGCCACTGTGTAGCATAGAATCCTTTCCATATTCCTGAAATAATTTCTTACATGTTTTCAAAACCTATGCAAGGACTATGTTCTTGATCTAACGTTCTTAGAAAGTGGCAAATAACAGATCAGGGTACTGTGATCAACGATTGGCAATAATTAATTTGCTTTTATGAAATTGCTCTCTACAGTCAGACTTCTTCATTTCAGCACAGGCCATTTAGTTTTCTAATGTTTGACTTTCCCAGCCTTAGATTCTAGCTCTTTAAAACAACACTAGTAATTTGGCATGGTGGTGCATGCCTGTAATCCCATCAGCCGCTCAGGAGGCTGAGGCAGGAGGATGACAAGATCAAAGTCAGCCTTGGCAACTTAGTGAGACCCTGTCTCAAAATAAAAAATAAAAGGGCTTTGGATGTGGCTCACTGGTTAAGCAGCCCTGGGTTCAATCCCCTGGTTAAAAACCAAAAACCAAAAACAACAACACTAGTACCTATCCCATAAAGTCATTGTGAGGATTGAATGAATTAATACACACGGAGCTTAGTCATAGTAAGTCTACAAAATGTTAGCATTAATTTCATTAGTAATTTATTCATCAGGCTTTAAATTCTAATCTTACATTGTACGTTATGAAATTACTTAGGTATATAATGTTTATCAGATGGAAATTCCTTGATGGGGCAATATAATTTATATACATACCTCATTCTACCTCGCCTTGAAAGTTATACAACAGTGGTTCTCAACACTGTTTTTCTATTGGAAACATCTGAAAGCTTTTAAAAAATAAAATTTCCTGGGATCCCCCCCCCCAGTTGTTATTGTTTTGGTCTGGTGTTTAAGCATTGGTATGCAAAAAATCTTCTTGTTATGGAAATGTTCAAGTGTATTAAGAAAGAGAGACCAGTATATTAAACTCAATTTACCCATTATACCACTTAACTTTGACATTGGTGTTTTTACAAAGCTGTTAAGCAGCCAGACCTTAAGGAACCTCTGCTTTTGATTTAATAATATATTTATTTGTTTGGTTGACAAATATTTATTTGTCCACCCTGGGTGTATGATTAGGAACAGAGCACATTCTTGTTCTGACTGCTTACCCTACTCATATGCATGTACTTTAGTAGTTTATGGTTGGGATAAGATTTACATTTTTATTTTCCATACTAATGCATTTTTTTCCTCCATAGCTAAGAGCTCTGTCTCACATTTTACAAACACCAATAGAGATAATACAGGCAGATTCTCCTGCTATTATAGTTGGCGAAGAATATTCCAAAAAACCATTAATACTTGTGTAAGTACCTAGAAGTTTTTATTGTTTTATATTTTCATAATGAAGACAAAAGTAATATAAACAAGATTTTAGGTTATGTATGTTGATTACTCAACACTGTCTTTAGCTCAATTAATTCTGCTTACCTTAGGTTAAAGGTGAGTGTTGTCTATATATGTGATTTAGGTAATTGTTTAAAATGCAAGAGATTTATTTTGGATATGAGTTAAAAGTAGTCATTTCTAAAGGCTACAAAATTTTAAGATTAGTTTAAAATTTTAACGTGCAAAAGCTGAAATATATTAATGTTGCCTGTTTATTCCTGAAGAGATGTTTTTCCTTCATAATATGAAAGTATTTTGGATGATTGAGAAATCTCTGAAGTACAACATGGAGGATTTGTTATTGTCTTTAGTATTTATTAGCTGAACCTACTAAGGTAGTCATTACTGGCTTGTGTTTAGGTAGAAATTTAAGCTTATTAAATGCTTAGCATATCAGCTTTTCATTTTCCCTCTTGTGATTGAACCACTTGCTTACTACTGATACTTTTCAAGTAGTAGTGAACTCAATTAATATGTTCATATAGTCTATTGAATGATTCCTTTGTGGCCTGTCAGAGTGCTTGGTTTTATATGCATGATAAGCATTTATATACAATGAATTAATCAAAACTACTTTTTTTCATTTCAGATATATGAGACATGCATATGGCTTAGGAGAACATTATAATTCTGTTGCACAGTTGGTGAACACAGCTACTGAAAATTGCAGCTAGTTTACAAAATGTTACACAGTTATATTTTAGTACAGTGTGCCGATCTGAGTATTCCTACCAAGTGCTAGATTGTTCTAAATGCTACTGAAAACACAACTACCTTAAATTTTAAGAATAAGCTTACTACCAGGCTTTTTAGAAATATGTCAAAGATAAACTTTAACCAGTGTCCTCTTTGTGGTGTTTTTAAAACTTATAAATTGATTGTGGAGAATATCACTTATAGACCAAGGTGGTATCCTATTCACTGATACATTCTTATCATTTTTACTTATATAGCATCCTGGATATTTTGTTCTGTTTTAGAATATTTTTTAAATGTTTAAAAATTTCACCCTACTACTAAAATTTTCCAAAGAAATCATTTCATTGTAGTTTTTCTAGAAGATGTGAAATGACTCGTTCTCTGTCATTGTAATAAAGTGGTATTGTGGTGGCAAATTTAATTAATGCTTATAAAATGAACTTGATTGCAGTAACCTTAGTGTTGATGGGATTAGTGGGGTGAAGCTTTTATACAGCCTGTCAGTGCAGCTAGGAAGCTTGCTTTAAAAATTAAGAATTTTAAAATATTTATTCAAATGGGACTCAGTTAAGTTTAAAGAAATGAGACAAAGTCAAAGGTAAATAGATGTTCACTATCAGATTTAAACCTCTAAAGAATTAGAGATTTGCCTTTTATTTGTGAATAACTTACAAGACATAATGGAGCATTGTCTTTCTATCATTTGTTACTCTTTGCTATTCTTGAACTTCAGACTGGAGTTAGTGCCATCATCTCTTGATTCTCTTCTTAACTGCCTGTTTTTTATTTTCTGGTGTTGTTTCTGTTCATACTCAGCTGTTTTGCTTTCCCTGTAACCTTTTCCACTAAGTAACATTTTGTGGCCTCATTCTTTTCCTTGTGCAGCTTGAGAATTTTGCAGTGCAAAAGGTGCCAAGGCCACATTTACCTTACAATCTTCTTTTCCCAGTTTGTCTTACAAGACAGCCTTTTTCACTATTTTGTTATTCTTATTAATACCACTTTTTCTTCAACCCAAATATTTGGGAATTTTTAGGTTGTATAAAGGGTTAAGTTGAAAGCCACTCTCTGGGCACCAAGAATTTCATAGTAAAATAAGTTTGCAGTAGTTTCTGTGTGAATGATTAATTTAAATTTCAGATCAGTCATAATAGTGTTCTTTGTAAGAGGTAATACCCATATGTACAAATGTATCTGATAATTTATTATGTAAGGAAATATGAAAATGAGATCTATTTGGTTTAATCTATTTTTCCCAAGTTAGAAATATAAGATATAAGGGAGTAAGATTTAGCATCAAGTTTTATAACATTTGAATTTTTTTTCATTCACTAAGTATTTACTGACTGTTTATCATGTGCCAGGTAAATGACAATTTATGAGAAAATCAGACATGTATCTGGGAACTCATAATGTTATTAAAACATTGGAAATTTTGCTCCATGTACAGTTTTGATGAGGAAATATTGGGTTTATAATATTAAAAATGGCTTAAGGCTAGGCTTGGTGGCACATGCCTGTAATCCTAGTGGCTTGGGAGGTTAAAGCAGGAGAATTGCAAGTTCAAGGCAAGCCATAGCAACTTGATTCACAGATTCTTGAATTTAAGGGAGTTGCAATAAATACATGAACATCTTGTCTCAAAATATTTGAACCCCTGGGTTCAATCTCCAGTATCAAACAAAAAAAGGCTTCAGTCACACCTGGCCAACAGGTAACAGTGTAGGAAGCTGGTCAGGACTGTGGTCAACTAGAGCAAGTAAGTACATTTTGCCTGCCAAGCAATGTGTTCTGAAGTCTACCTGCTTTGTTACCTTTAATCTGAATTTTTGGGGCATCTGAAATTTTTAAAGAGGGAAACCATGAAGACAGAATGCTTTGGGTTTATTTGAAGTAAACCTGTTACTTTAAAATATCAGCATTAATAAATAATAAAATATTATGAAACCTAGTTATTATAAATTTCATCATCACCAAAAGTATTCTAAAATAACTCATTGGTGTTTTTTTTTAACACGAAGAGTTAAAATATTCCTAATTATATGGTTTTCTTTTTTTAATTTTTAATTTTTATTTTTTGAGGTACCAGGGCCTAGAGCTTGTTAAGCAAGTGTTCTACTCCTAAGCTACATCCCAGATTATCTTATCCCCTCCTGATTTTCTTAATTTTTTAAAAAACTTAAAGGATCAGTACAGTTATGAACAAGATTTGTATGGTCAGCTGTTTTTAAATAAAATTACAGGTAATTATTTGTATAACTGAAGAAAAAAGTTTTTTCTCTTTTTCTTCCCTAAACAGCAGATATTAGTTTAAAAATAGCATATGGGACAGGGATCTGGCTCAGTGGTGGGGAGCTTGCCGAGCATGTGCAGGGCCCTGGGTTCAATCCTCAGTACTGCAGGGGAAAAAAAAGCAGCATATACTAATTTGGTTTGCTGTATGATGATGGTCTAATGGAAATTACATAAGCTTTCTTTTGTCCTAACTTGGAAAATTATATGTCAGATTTCTGTAATATGTCTTTAGCCAAGAATTTTATCCACTTAAGTATGTTTACAGCTTGTATAAAGCAAAAAAAGAATGTGTGTAACTATTGTGAGCAATGTAGTTTTGCTCATATTATCTGATATTTGCCAAAAGAATAAAAGATGAATGAATTAAATCAATATTTGTTTGTTCATATTGTCATTCTTTAACAATTTTAGACTACAGAAACAGAAAACACATTTTGCTTTAGAATTTTGTTCAGTCCTTATTTTGTCTTCACATATAACAACTGAGAATAATGCAATCACAGATTCTTGAATCTAAGGGAGTTGCAATAAATACATGAACATAACATTATGCCCAGGGTGGAGGGAGATAATACAGTAATCTCCATGGTTCTTAGAAACCAGGTAGAAGCTTAGAACTTTGTATAATAATGAAGATTTATTTAGGATGAATAAGTTCTAAGAATATTCTAAGATTCAGAAGTGTCAAAAAAAAGAAGATCCAGGCATGGTGGTGCATGCTGTAATCCCAGAAGCTGGTGAGGCTGATGTGGAATTCCAAGTTCAAGGCCAACATCAGCAATTTAATGAAATCTTGTCTCAAAATAAAAAGTAAAAAGGGCAGGGGATGTTGCTTATTGGTAGAGTATCCCTGGGTTCAACCCCTAGTACTTCCACATCCTAAAGAATAAACTTTGTGTGGAAAAATGAAGCAGAAAGAAGCTTAAGCAAATTGGTGTTGGCACAAAATTGTTAATACAATTTCTGGTACAGGTTGTCATGAACTAGTTGAAGCAAATTAATTTGAAAATCCAAAATCTGAAATGTTTCAAAAATTCAACTTTTGAGTGCCAAGAAAAATCCACAGTAACTTTTATATGCAAAATTATTAAATATGTTTTATAGAAAACTACATTCATGCTCTTTAAGATCTGTATAAGATGTATATGAAACAATAAATCTTGTATTTATATTTGAGTCCCATTCTCAAGATATCTCATGATTAGGCAAATATTGCAAAATTTGAAAGAACCTGAAATCCAAAATACTTCCTATCCCAAGCATTTCAGATAAAGAAGCCTCAACCTATAGATTATTGCCATTGATTTACCTTCATGCATCAATTAGGACAAAGTCTGATTTTAGTGAATCCACAAAATAAAAGGATCATCCAAAATAAGTGTACAGATTTTTAAAGTTAAAAGCCTTAATAGACTGAACATAATATTTATAGTTGTCTTATTTTATGATACTCGGATGACTAACTTATTGAAATAAAGCACTACCTTTTTGTAAGTTGCTGAATTAATTCTCTGAATAAGGATGACTTATTGTCTCTTGCAGTTTCTTTTTCGTCCCCCTTCTTTATAATTTCAATCAATACAGTATAAATATGGGGATTAGTAAGAACTCTAACACATGAGTTTGATGAACAAAAATCATAACCGCATTTTAAAAAGTAGGTTGCTGTTTTGGAATCTGACATTATCACTCCCACTCCATGGCCCCTGTTTGAAATTGGAAAGGCTTTATACACCTAGATCAGTTTCTCAACAGTGGCACTGTTGGTGTTTTGAATTGGATAATTCTTTGTAATAGGGATTTTCCTATGTGTTATAAAATATTCAACAGCATCCCTGGCCTCTAGTAAGTAAATGCCAGTGGCACCTTCTAGTTTTAAGACCAAGAAATGGTTCCTTGGGGACAAAATTTCCCCCAGTTGAGAACCACTTATTGGATCATATGTTATTGCTAATGATGCTGCAAAGTTCTAAGGAAATGAATTTAGACCAAAAATTTGGGCATTTTAGACAGTTATTCATCTGCTTTCCATGACTTTGACAACTACCTAATAACAGACTTTAGATGAACCTCTGAAAAGTTCAGTAGGCCTTAACTTTTTTTTTCCTTCTCCATATTCCTTTTCCAGTAGGATATATTTATTTGGCTTCTGAGATCATTGGTAGTAGGATTCCGGACAGACTGTTATGCTGTGGTAACAACTTAAAAATCTTGGGGTCATACCAACAAAGGAATATTTCTTGTTTGCCACAGTTTGCAAGTTGGCTGGGCTTATACTTGTGTTTATACTTGAGTTCCATGTTTCTACACTCTAGGGCCCAAACTTTTGGCATTACCACCCTCAAACTTCTTTAGAAGAAAGCATTCTGGAGGGTCTCACCTCAGCAAATAAATCTGGCTTAGAAGAAGCATATCTCATTTCCATTCATTTGCAGCAATCAATCACATGGCTTTGCACAAATAGGAAAAGACCCAGAAGAGCAGTCCTTCCATGTGTCCTGAAGGCAGGGAGCTGGGATATTTGGTGAACATTATTAAGCATTGTCACATGGTACTGGAAATAGTGGCATTTGGGATCAGACTTGCATCTACGTCTTTACCTTGGTGCTTACTAACTAATCTTTCAGAGATCTAGTTGGCTTGTTATAGGAATGATAATATTTCCCCAGTAGAAGAACTGTAATGACAAATAGGGAAGTTTAGTTAATTCATCTAACATTTTAGCATTTTCTCTATATGATATTTTTGAGAATAATGTTTATGTTTGGGGGTGTCTTTGTTTTACTTTTTGACCTATATGCCATGAGGAGGAGAGATAGAACCATAGTAGGACATTAATCTCTTTAAAAAAGTGAAACTGTCAAGGTAGCTCATAAGGCAGAGCCTTGAGATGGTAGGAAGAGGGACGTCTTCACTATTGCCATTGGTAGCACAAAGGAATTTCCAGTAGCTAGTATATGAGACGAAGGAAGTACCAAGAAGAATCTGACAAAATATGGTAAACATTCTCATGGTATATTTTGTTTGGCTTGTGTAGTGATTAAAAGAAAAAAAATGTTAGTAGGTAGCATTTCAGAACAGGTAGATTTCACTTAAAAGTCCATATTTCCAGCTTTTCAAAAAAATTAAAAAGTATTTTCTCATAGCAACACTCAGCAGGAGCCGAATACTGGTGGTCTGCTTTGGATAGGGCATGTATTATTTCTGTTATCTACAATCATCTCCTCATGGTCTACAAACATATTTCTTGTCTAAGTCAAAAATGCTCAGTTCCTCAGTCACAATCTTGGCATCGTCTTACACAGTTTCCCTTATGTTCCCTGTTTTGGTTTATTCCTTTATAATTAGACTTTGTATGTGTTTAGCTATCTTATTGGTCTTGGTTTTATCTCAGTGTTCAATTTCCTAATTTATTCATTGCTACTTTTTATTTTGATTGGCTACTTCCTTCTAGTTTCTATGTGTTTAGTATTGGTACATGGTTCCAAAAATCATAAAGATATGTCTCCATATTGTGTATTTTTAAGTAGAATCTTGAGAATTTCCTGTAGACAAGAAGTAATTAAATGCTGGTCTGTAAGCTGGTCTCACTGCCAAAACAACAAAAATTAGTATATGATGGTAAGTTTTCATGAAGCATATTCAATTTAAATTTACTCAGAGGTTATGCTCTTCCAGCAGAAGGATTTAAAATGTTCCTTTAATGAAATTATGCTAGTAATAGTTGGGAATATAGTTTTTAAAATGACCTTACTTGGCAAAATTAAAAGTTGATAACTGTATTTTCCATAAACCACTTCCTGTTTTAAAGTCTGAACCACTAATAGATTTCCAATCTCATAGCCAATGTAAGGATTCTTTATGTAACATTTCTGACAGGTGCTCACTTACCCACCGTCTGAACCCCTTTCACAAGAGTGCACTTGGATATCTAAGAAATAAGTTAAAGCAGTAATGGACAAAGAAGAGGATAGTGATACACAGGTGGCAGGTCTTTGGTGTAGTGGCCCCTCCTTCGTAACTCACATGAGTGATTAAAGGGACAGTTGCAAACTATATGCCCCGGTTTATTGCATCCCCAACAAATAGGGGCTTGAGAGTGGCCCATAAAGGCTGAGGGAGTGTTGGAAGTCAAGCAGGACTTGAAGGTAGCCGAGAGGGCTGAAATTGAGTCAGGGATGGAAACATCCTTAGTGGCAGAAACCCATTTATTGAGTTCCTCATGTCTGGGGCTATTGCGCTCTAGAAATAGAATTAGCACCTTCCTAGGCAACTTGCCGAATGAGGGCGTCCTGGCCTGGGCCAGAATTTACCTTTTTTTCAACAGCCTGGATGACACGAGCCAAGAAATCAGGAAACCATTCATCAGGATGTTGAATAAGATTTTTGAAAAGTTCCTGAGGAGTGGGAGGGCTCAAATTATGAAGGGTTCTAAGGGCACTATCTTTGACTTGTTCAAAGTAAATAAGATTACTGACAAGTGCCTGAGAGTGGGGGGACGTAAAGTTACCCCTGCCAGATAGCATATCCATAGAAAAATTTAGACCTTGTGTTATGTTGTGACGAGCCCGTTCTTCTACAAGTTCTAGGTAAGAAGCCTTCCATTGAAGGTATTGGGAAGTGGAGAGAACTGCCTTGAGAAGGGAAAACCAATCAAAGGGAGTTTAAAGAGAGGAGGACCAGGACTCCAGAAGTTGTAGAAAAAAGGGAGAGGAAGGACCAGCGTCTTGACAGGCCTTACATAGCTGAGTAAGTTCAGAAACTGGAGTGGGGATCCAGGGATGTACATTGGCATCTGCCTGAAGATTAACCATGAAAGCCTGGGTGGCGGGGTTGGCAGCGGGGTGAGCGGTGGAAGAAGAGAGATGAGTGAATGGGTCGCAGGCAGAGGAAGCAAAGCAGGGAGGAGGAGGAGTGACTGCAGGGGGCGCTGAAGGCAGAGTGGGGCAAATAGGAGGGTGGGGTGGAGGGAGGGGAATCTCCAGGAAGGAGGTGTTCACAGGAAGTTGAGGACGAACTATTAGGACTATGTGATTGGTTTTGGTGGGGTGCTGTGGG
>CM053400.1:141369385-141387559 GCA_028644305.1 Xerus rutilus
TAAGTCCAAGAGCACTCCTAATCCCAAGGTGGGGCCCGCCCTCACAGGGCGGGTATGGGCAGGACCACCTGGAGGCGCTTGTGAACCAGGCCGGTGTGGGCGGGGCCGCGCTACTGGCATGTTGTTTTGCCCAGGGGTAGTGCTTACTACATACTCTAGACTTGTTAAGAAAAGGGTGGAGATCTTGATTTAATTGTGTATGTGAGCTTATACAAGAGAAAGCATAACTACCTTTTAGTGAGCACTTTGTGCCAGCCAGTGTGCTAAATAGTATGTGGCTTTATGTGTTTTTTTTTTTTTTTTTTTTTGGTACTAGGGATTGAATTCAGGGGCATTCAACCACTGAGCCACATCCCCAGCCCTATTTTATATTTTATTTAGAGATAGGGTCTCACTGAGTTGTTTAGCTCCTCATGGTTGCTGAGGCTGGCTTTGAACCTATCCTGTCTCAGCTTCCCAAGCCTCTGGGATTATAGGTGTGAGCCACTGCACCTGGCTGTTTATGTACTCTTCACAGAAAGCAGGGTAACCTTATTTTATAGATAAGGGAATGAGACTTGAAGAGATTGAGAATGAGTAACTTGCTTGAGCCACATGGCTAGTAAAGATAAGGCTATCCCTAGAAGTCAGGCCCTTGAGATTCCAAAATCTTAATAATCAAACATTCTGTTTCCATATTAATAAAAAAAAAAAAGCGAACCAAAAGAAACCAAATTCCTTCTTTATTATAGGACAGAGAATTTCTACATCAGTTTTTAAGTACATGAAGCATCTGCTTATTTGAAAACTTTTGCCCCAAGTCTCAGACCACACTTTAATCACAAAATAAGCTTGCCAAAACAAATCAAGTAAGTACATTGGTCTCTACCATAACCCATATTTATGAACTCCTGTTCTTCGTGAAGTTTTCCAGCTTTCGAAATCCTTTAATTTGTCACAGGGGCCCTTGTTATTGTCAGAATTAGCCAGGTTCTCTTGTATTATAGAGTGTTAATAAATGAAACAAGCCTTCTCTGTGTTATGCTACATATTTTCACATTCTCACAGCACTTTCTACTTCCAAAGTAGTTTATGATCATTAGTTAGCTATTTTCCATGCAATCTCAGAGGAATAGATTGCTATTGTTCTTGTTTCATTGATGAGAAGGGAGATATAGCCAGTTTGACTGACTGACTTAAGTTTACATGATAAAGTCACTTACTGTCTGGATTAGCATCCAACTTTAGGTTCCTAGTTCTGTGCTAAGTTCACAGGCTAGTGTTATCTTAAAAGCTGGTATTTTTCCATTTTCCTGCCAAATGGATTGATTTCTGGTAACTGGGAAAGCTCTGGATGCTGACATTCCTCCAGTCTATATAGCAGAGACTTCAGCAATCCTCGGATTTACAGTCTCAGTCTAGCAGTTGCCTATCTATGGAGAATGAGTTTCACATGCTGGTCAAAACTCAAAAGTTTGAAATAGCAAACTGTCTTTTTTCTTTATCCCTCTTCCTGTATTTCTAATGTCGATATAAACCTGGACCAGTGCCTCAGCCCTACCCTGTCAAATATTACCCAATTCTCATCTCCACATTTCACATCCTAAATTGTGGCTTACGCTATCTAATGTACCTATGAAAGGAACATTCTAGTCACAGTCTTACCCATGAAGTGAAACAATGCATCATTTCAACTCCATCCCTTTTTCTTGTTCACAAAAGCCTCATAATTGCTTCCAGTCTTACTCCCTTCAACCATTCCTTTGCATCATGCTACTAAAGTGAATTGCCAGAAATACAAATCTGACTACCATCTTCCTGTACTGTTTACATGAAAAAAAAATTTCTGTATATTATGTTTGGCACCTTAAAAGACCTTTCTGGCCCAGTGCCTTGGCACACATCTGAAATCCCAGTGGCTTGGGAGGCTGAGGCAGGAGGATTGCAAGTTCAAAACCAGCCTCAGCAATTTAGCAAGGTCCTAAGCAACTTAGAAAGACCCTGTCTCAAAAAGGGCTGAGGATGTGGTTCAGTGGTTGAACACCCCTGGGTTCAATTCCTGGTACAAAAACAAAACCCATAACACTTTCAGGAGAGATTGCTCCTCCTGGGATTAGCCATTTCTTAGAGATAGTAAAGAGCACAGACAGAAGCAGGCCTCTGATACTTAGACTAACCAGTCCTGAAACATACCTTCTCCATCTGGCCCATGAACCCAGCAGGCAATATTTCTCTGCTTTAATCATCCCAGGGCCAAGTACCAGAGAACTGGGGACCACTCCTTATAGCCCAAAGACGAATGGAATTATTCAAACTACCTATCCTAAACTGCTTACTCTGACCGTTTTGTCTTTCTAGTGGAAATCCAGGTTAAGGCTCTGAGACTTTACCTTCTATTCTATACCATTCCACCTCCTCACCCATGCTGGCCCTTTCCTATGTAGCCCTATGTGGCATGTGATGCTTCCGGTTTCTAGGGATCTAAGTATAAACTTCTTCCTTCCTGACATTTACTTCAATGTCTGTGAGTTTTACCATACCCAATTAAAGCAAATCCTAAACTAGATACCCTTTAATAGATGAATGGATAAAGAAACTGTGGTATATATACACAATGGACTATTACTCAGCATTAAAAGAGAATAGAATTATGGCATTTGCAGGTAAATGGATGCAGTTGGAGAATATCATGCTAAGCAAAGTAAGCCGATCCCAAAAAACCAAAGGCCAAATGTTCTCTCTGATAAGTGGATGCTGATTCATAATGGGAGAGGGGCCATGGGAAGAATGGAGGGGAGGGGAGAGGGGACATGGGGGCAGGAAAGATGGTGGAATGAAATGGACATCATTGCTCTAGGTTCGTGTATGACTGCACATATGGTACATGATGTATGACTCTACATCATGTACAACCAGAGAAATGAAAAGTTGTGCTCCATTTGTGCACAACGAATCAAAATGCATTCTACTGTCATGTATACCTAAGTTAAATAAATAAAAAACAAAAAAACAAAAAAATAAAATAAAATAAAAAAACCCCAAATCCTGATTATATGTTAATATACATCCCAACCTAAACTTTCCAGTGGTTCTCCATTCACATGGGATTGGATCCATTTTTATGCTATTTAAGTGAGGCCTTTTATGACCAGTACTGCATAGCTCTTCAGTGTCACTTCCCATCACTCCTTTCTTTATGTGTTAACAATTATTTATATTCCTCATGACCTCTGAACTTTTTCTTCACATTCTTTTAATTAAATAGTTTCCTCCTTCACATTTATTTAATCAACTAGTTAGTTGTTTTGAATCTGTTATGCCAGCACCCAGCCATCAACAGCAGTAAATCTTCCTTGAACCAACAAGATCAGGCTCCTCGCCACTTTTTTTTACTTATTTAAACTAGCATTTACTTTATTGTATTGCAGTGTTGGCTTCATGAGGGAAGCCAGCTGGAGTGGTCCCAGTGCCTCAGTGCTATCATGTTTCCTGGAATGTAATGGTGCTTCATATTTAATAAAAAATTGATCTGTTTACATTTATACCTTCAGTATAGACATTTAAGCATCTTGAGGGCAATGACTTTGTCTTATTTGTATACATTCATCTTTCAGAATCTGCAAGAGATTGGTTCCAGGACCCCACTTGGATACCATAGTCTATGGAAGCTCAAGTCCCTTATGTAAAATATTGTGGTATTTTTATGTAACCTATGCATACCCTCCCATGTACTAGATTACTTAAAATACCTAATACAATGAAAATGCTGTGTAAATAGTTATTATTACTGTATTGTTTTGGGAGTAATGACCAAAAAAAATTCTGCAAATGGTCAGTGTAGACACAAATTTTTTTTTTCTGAATACTTGTGATTGCAGTTGAATATAGGGTTGCAAAACCTGTACACAGAGAGAGAGGACTATACTATGCATCTTGGACAGTGTCTGACAAATAGTTGTCACTTGATGTTTTTAATTTCTAGGCATCTCTGTTTTCTTTTTTCCTATATTTGCATGAACTTTATGTTACAGATGTACTTTATATGTCATGCTCTTTCAAACATCACCTTAGGCTAAACTGTCATTTCAATTTAATAAACATCTACTGAATGCCTACACTATGCCAAGCATGCTCTTAGAGATTTTCATTCAAATATGGCTTAGTATAGCAGGGAAAATATGAAAAGAACAAAATTAGCAATTGGAATCTGTCCAAAGTCCTCTTTAAACATAGATATAGAAGCAATTCTGCTTGGAGAGAAGGTCACAGTTCCAGGAAATGGAACTGCATGAAAATATCTGATCAAGTTCCTCAAAGGATTAGGAAGTTAGGCAGGTAGATAGGAGGAAAAGTCCTATAGGCAACATGAGCAGCATGAGCAATAGGGTAAATATATCTGATGTCCTTGAGGACTAACTAGCAAGTGGTTTTCTAAGAGCAGAGTACAGGGTTTGTGTAAGGAAATGGCATGTGATGTCCCTAGGACTATCTTGTCATGAGTCTTTAGTCTCAATTCAGTAGCTGGCATTTCAATTAATGGGCAATATGGGACAATGCAAAGATTTTCTGTTCACATATACTAGAAAGATAACTGATGATGGAGAGAGTATAACGAAAGCAGGTAAAATGAAGAAATGATGAGATTTTGAATTATGATACTAGCAATGGGAAGAGAAGCAGACAGATGTGAAGGTTTATGTGGTGAATTTTCATTGCATCTATTAGCTAAGCTTGGATTTATCTTAGGATCTTCTTCCCTGAAGAGTTTTAGGCCAATCCTGGATATGCACATTATGCACAAAATTTGGAAGCCATAAGTGAAAGCTTGGAAGCAATAGGCGCAGAGGCATCAATTGTTAATAACATGCCCTCTGTTGCTGATTTGCTAACTCACTCCTTGGAATGAATTCACAGCTGAGTGTGCACTTTCTACCTATTTCTGCCAGATCTCCTTCAGCTTCTCTGGATGTTGGTGCAGGCACAGCAAGTAGGCATAAAAGCAATAGCCATACATAAGATCAAATTCCTATAATAAATTCCATATAGTTTCTAATTGTTTTTGTTTTACTTTCAGATTCAAATGTGATACAAAATTTGCTACTATAGCAAAATACCTAAGCCATGTAGCAGTAGTTTTGGGAGTAGGCTTTAAATGCACTTTAGAAGGACCTTGGAGAAACTATGATAGGGAGACATGTCACTCTAGGTGGCTCAGTGAGGGTTTAAAGGAAGGAAAATGTTGGAAACTGAAAGAAAGGTGAATCATGTTACATAGTAGCAAAAAGCTAGCAATGCTGGCAGTATTCACAGTGTAAAATAAAAAAAAATATCTCATCAACTGGATGATAGCTAAGGAGCTTTCTAGGCAGAGTGTTGAAAGTGCTGTCAGGATTCTTCTAGATGCCTGTAGTAAAAGATAAGAGGAGAGATGTGAGCAGAGGAAGAGTTGTTTATAAATATAAAGGAGCCATTACTTTAGGATTAAAAAGTGTTTTAGTTAGCTTTGCATTGCTGTGACCAAAATACCCAACAAGAACACCTTAGAGGAGGAAAAGTTTATTTGGAGCTTATTGTTGCAGAGGTCTCAAACCACATGCAGCCAACTCCATTGCTCTAGGCCCAAAGTGAGGCAGCACATCATGGAGGAAGGACCCAGAGTAGAAAAAGTGTCAGCTCATGGCCAGGTCAGGAAGGGAAGGGGCAGGGAAGAAGCAGAACCTACCTCCCCTAGCACACCCCACCTGCCTGTAGTTGCCACCTGTTCAGTCCATTCAAACTACGACAGACTGATTAGGTTACAGCTCTCATCTAATCATTTTACCTCTGAACATTCCACATTAGCAGGAGCTTTTGGGGAAAACACCTCACAGTCTGATATCACGGGGCGGCTAGCACCCTTCCAGGGCAGTTTCTTGCTGAGGAGGTGATGAGGTACCTGAGAAAAGAAAAGTCTGAAATATTTAGTAAAAAAAAAATAGAGACAGGTTAAAGGAAGCGGAGTGCCTGATAGTTTCTCTAGTCCACTAGGAGCTGGAACAGAATAACTAGAAAATGGCTCCGGTTCTCTATTTTAGGGAGAGTACATCAAAGGCAAGGATAATGTTTCAGCAGATGGAGTCTTTTTTTTTTTTTAATATTTTTTTAGTTGTCAATGGACCTCTATTTTATTTATTTATATGTGATACTGAGAATTGAACCCAGTGCCTCATGCATGATAGGCAAGCATTCTACCACTGAGCCACACCCCAGCCCCAGCATGTGGAGTCTTGCTTCATGGTTTCTTGGAATCAACATGTTGATGGGCATCTTGGCAAGCCACGCCCATCTCTGAGAGGCTGTGTAGCTATGTGCCTCCAGTAGGTCACACCATCTCTGGTGCTGTGTGGAACCTGTGGCAAAGCTGGAGAGGAATTCACATGTATTGGGCGGTCTCAGAACCAGCAAGAGTGCCGCTGGGAGTTCCCAGATGCCAGACTTTCCTAGCTAGTGGCTTCCATGATGAGTTGGTTCATGCACAGTTCACTGATGGCTTCCGGCAGTCCGACAGTATTATTTGACAATAAAAATAAATGAAGTATTGGATATACTCTAAAATGGATACATCTTGGAAATGTTATTGTAAGTAAAAGAAGCCAGTCACAAAAGAGCACATATTATGATTCCATCTACATAAAATACCCAGAATAAGCAAATCTAGAAAGATAAAAATTAGATAAATGGTTGTTTATGATTGGGGTGGGTAGAAAGAATGGAGAATGATTGCTAGATGCCATAGGCTTTCTTTTTGGGCTGGAAAGAAAGCATTCTAAAATTGATTGTGGTGATGATTATGCAAATTATTGATAAAACTGTTGAATTGTACACTTTAAATGGGTGATTGTATGGGATGTGAATTATATTTCACAAATATTATACTTATGCTACCGAAAGAGAAAAAAAAAAAACTGAAGAGAAGACTTTGGACCCTGAACTTCTACAAACAGGAAGCTATCTGTGCAAACTACTTGAAAACATGGGCTATATTTTATGGAGTGGGAAAGAAAATCAGAGAGCAGAATCAAAAGCCCAAAGAGAGGACCCAAGAGCTAATCCCAGGCAGTAGGGCTGAACCCTAACCAAGGAATTGATAACCTGTGTGTCTAGTTGGATGTCAGAATTGCTATGAACCAGTGACTGCTTTGTCCCTCTAATTTTTCAATGGGAGTTTCCTGCCTGTCATGTTTTTTACCCATTATTGTATCCTGGCATGAGGAGAAATAACTAATTTCTTTTTTACAGGTTTTTAGATCAAGATGAACCATACTCAAGTTGGATTCACTAAAATGCTCCTTAAGAGCTGTGTCTGCCTTTGGACCTAATGTAGGTGACAAGATCTTTGGACCAATATTCTAAATAGATGAAATTTGGAAAGGAGCAATTGGGAACGGGTGTTTCTGTTTTACATGCAGGAGGAAGATAAATACCTCATGGCCACAGGATGGATTGTGGTGGGTTTTAAAACATGTCCACAATTTTTTGTCACTTGCCATCAAGAAGCAGAGTCTAATTTGTCTCCCTTTAAATATGGGCTGGCCTCACTGACTTGCTTCTAACCAAAAATTCTGATAGAAATGATGCTTCATGGCTTCTAAACCTTGATTATGGAAGTAATACAGCTCCCACTCTACTTTCTGTTTTTGTTTTTGTTTTTTTGGTACCAGGGATTGACCTCAGGGGCACTTGACCCCTGAGCCAGGTCCCCAGCCCTATTTTGTGTTTTATGTAGAGACAGGGTCTCACTGAGTTGCTTTAGCACCTCACCATTGCTGAGGCTGGCTTTGAACTCGCGATTCTCCTGTCTCAGCCTCCCTAAGTGCTGGGATTACAGGCTTGAGCCACTGCGCCCGGTTGCTCCCACTCTACTTTCTATCTTGGAATGCTCACCCTTAGAGCTGAGCCACTCTGTTGAGAGGAACCCCAAGCCACATATCAAGGCTAACCACCCAAAGGTCTTAGCCAACAATCAGCATCTACCACAAGATGTGGGGAGATGAGCCTTGAGATGATTTTCACCTTAGCTTTGAACTGCCACAGCTGTCACCAGGGGAGCATACAAACTCTGTCTAAATTAAGCTTGGTGAATAAAATAAATGTTCTTTTAAGCCTTTAAGTTGTGTGGTGGTTTGTTTCCTAGCAATTGATAATTGGAAAACGTGGCATTAATAATATTGATTGCATGTTAGACATAAGGGAAAAGAAGGAGTCAAACTTGGCTTGTAGGTTCAGCAAATGAACAGAAAACAGAATCAGTATGGAGTGGCCTCTACCCACTTAAGATAGTTAACACATTGCCAATGGTGGTTAGTGTCAGCTAGGGTGCTGGCTATACGGTCACTTTAGAGGTAATAGGTTTCAAGGGAGTTTTTATTTTTTTAACAAAGACATAATTTTGTTTAGATATAGCAGCTTAATTCTTATAAAACTATATTTGAAAGATTTGGAAGAGTTAAGACAAAGAACAGTAATGAGATAGCTGAAAATTGTTTTATTTGTCCTCACAACTCAAAGTCACTATTAGTCAGCACCTCTTATTTTACTGTTAGGATAATGATGTTTGTTATGATATCATTATAAATTTAATGTTGAATAAATTAATGAAGTGATTTCTGAATACCCAAGGAATAGTTGATTCATGATCAGAATACTTTCTGGGTAGAATAATATTTTACAATGTTTACATTTTTGGAAATCAGCAATCTAAATGTGACACATATATATGTAACCTAAATACCTCCAAGTCTCCTCCTATCTGAATGAAAATGGATTTATAGTAATAATCAAATATCATGGCTATAGCTCCTCCATTCTCCTTTTTGTTTTTTCAAATGTACACAAAAATAATAAGACTAGCATCATGAGCTCCTACGTACCTACTTCTCAGCATTGATAATTGTCAATGTTTTCTCAATCTTGTTCAATCTGTTTCTTTCCCTCATATTTTTCCCCTGGACAATTTTCAGAAAAGCCAAGACATCATCTTATACCACCTGAAAATTTCAGTATGCATTTCTAAATGTTAAGTCCATATAAACTCAGGGATACTACCTTATCATTATTACAGAAAACAAGATTAATAATTCCTATTGCCTAATACTCAGTCCATGAATAAATTTCCTTGATTGACTTCAAGATATTTTTATTCAAATCAGGATTCAGTACAGGTCTGACATTGCATCTGGCTATTATTTGTCTTATGTTTCATTTTATTCACATCAGTTTTCTCCCTTTTTATTAAAGCCATTGGTTTGTTGGTGAAACCTTGTGTCATTTGCCCTATAGAATGTTCCATGTTCTGGATTTGACTGAGTGCTTTCCTGAAAAGAATATTAATATGCTGTCTAGAACATGGGTAATTAGACCTTGAAGCCATGATTAGATTCAGGTTTAATTTATTTTTAGGCAAGAAAATTTCTTTGGTGGTACTGTGTACTTTTAATTACATCCTATATAGAATTTATAACATGTGATTGTCCCAGTTTTAATGATGACTAAAATTGATTAGTTAAATTATTAACTTTGTCCTTCCCTTAGCAACTTTTCATTTAATACTTTTGGCATTCGATTTTGATTTTTGCATGGATTCTTTATTGCTTTAGAAATTGCAAAAATACTTAATTTTCTAAAGCTATTTTCCTTATTTTTTAGCTTCTATTTCCCTATGAATAAGAGCTTTATTTGTTATTAGATTATACTGATGCAGTTTGTACTGGAAGAGCAGAATAAAGCTTAATTTCTTCCTCTTATCAATTTTCATATAGAGTTAGCAACTCTCTGTGTGATTAATGAGTTTCTTTTTAAAAAATACCATTTTGAACTCTTTAAATTTTAATATGGTTTGATATGTTTCAATTCACTCTAATTCCCCCCGCCCAGATCGTCAATATTTTTCATTTTAAACTAGCAGAGCTCTCAGAAGTTCACTTCTGTGTCTTTTGATGTGATCTCATTAGTCTTTGATAACTTCTATGTTTCTGGCCTAAGATATTCAAGGCTTATCTTGCACATTTCCTGCCCCAAACCTGAACCAGCTATATTCCTTCGCTGTCTTTTGGATAGGAAATCATCCAGTGCCTCCCACTTTCAACATGGTGGATCTCAGAATGTTTTTGTTGCCATGACACACTTGTTCTACAATTAAAGATTCTAAAGATGAGTAATAAAGAACTCTAATCTTTGATGTGCCATTACCTTCTTTATTTTCTACTTCTCTTCAAAGATCATGACTGAGAGATTTTTAATAAGAGCAATAAAGGGTGGTGGACACACTAAAATCATTACTTTGAATGGGAAGAAGATAATAAAGATGCCCTCAGCCTTAGAACAATTGCCTGGCCTGAAAACTCTAAATCTTCAAAATAACCTTATCTCCAAAGTGTGCCCGGAGATAAGCACTTTGACCCAGGTGAGGAGTCTGGCGTCTTTGGGTTGAGGGTGGAAATAGGAAGAGACAAGTGGTGAGACACAGAACAATAAGACTTTGATCTATGATGACATAGCTCTCTGGAGACAGTGTGGATTGTTGTTGGAGAGGCATCAGAAGGTTTTCTTGCTTGGGGAATTACACATGGTAGGAAGAGAAGATGTTTCAATTTATTCATGTGCTCTTTGGCCCACATCTGGAATCAGGGGATTAGGTCTCTCTGCCACACTCATCTTCCTGGAGGCTGTCATCTGGAAAAAGGCCCTAAGCCTGGGACTGCTGTCTACCTTGGGGGCTCACATCTGGAAATAGGTTTGAGGATCTAGGAGAGTTTCTTCACCCTGAGGACTACCCTGAAGCTTTTACATAAGAACTGAAGAAACATTTAGGATGTAGGGAGTTCCTTTTCAATTTCCTGGATCAGGTCAAAACTTTGAAATGGAGTATTGGCAAGGAATAGGAAGGAGGGGACATTCATTTCTTCTGAAATATTCTTTAAAAGAAGGTTAATATTTTTAATAAGGAATGCCCTTCTTAAGGAGCAACAGTCGACATGAATGAATCCCAGATGCTTGTGTTAAACATTTCTGTGTAACAATGTGAATCTCCAGCTGTGAAAAATCTTTAGGTTGAGAGAAGGCCAGGGAGTATTAACTTTGTTTTTTCTTTTTGTTCACTTCTACACTGCCATCATTGCCAAAAGAACATATAAGCAGCTAAGTAATTTTAGCTCACTGATCTTTGAGTTCCAAAAAATAAATATCTCATCTTCACTCTGCCTCATTGCCTTTTTAGGTTTAATAAGTTATTTGAGCTTGTTATCTATGGCTGTATCTTTACAAGAAATAGAGTAGTGTTCACAAATTCCTCCCTTCAATAGTAACTTCAAATAGCACACTTCTAAGGCAAGAAGGATTTGAGCTTTCTAATGGGCAGATAAATTTCTATGCAAAAGAATTTAGGGTTTATCTAAGCCATGAATGGATTCTCTTTGCTTGAATTTATTTCTGTTGTAATGATACTGTACATTCTTTCAAGAAAATCAAATTCTAAAAAATGCTTTAAAGAAAAAACTATCTTTTGTGGCACTCACTCTTATATCCAACAGTAACCTCTATATAGAATCACTTTTAGCTCTCTTGACTTACCCATTTTAGATATCACTCTTCTTATTTTTAGTATTTGTGTTATTTACATCCTATTCAGTTATAATTCTGACCAAATCTTTATTTTGCCTCTTAGAGAATTATAAAATGTATATTATTATTAAGCAAATACCATTCAGATGGAGTCAATCTACTGTGATTATATTTTCTTTAGATAGCATTTTGTTCTCTTGGAGTTTTTCATTGCCTTTCCTTTCCTTTTGTGACTTTGCCTTAACAAGGCCTCATTTTATCTCAGACTTAGTCATGTTAGGTACTTTATCAAAGGCTCTCTTCCCCAGTAGCTTCAGTCCTCCACCCTCCTGCCCCAATATGAGTTGATTGCCATCTAGTTTTGCTGGACAATGTTAAGACAGGACATCCCTTTGATATGGCATTGCAAATAAATCAGGATCAGGTCCCATTCTCCTAGTGTTGAAGATTGAACATCCGAGAAACGTCAAAGCAAGAGCAAAAAGTTTTATATAAACGCTAGTACAGAGTGAGATAGACTCCTCCATAGAGGAGGGGGTCCAAGCTGGAGCCCCAAGGAGTGGGGGTGTGCTGCCCCTTTTATAGATTTCAGATTTCCTTTCTTGTCGTGCCCCCTCCTCCTCTTATCTGGCTTCAGTGACCAAAAGGTTAAGTAACCAAGGATAGGAAAGGAGCCATCCAGGGGGAACTCATTAACAACTCCTTGCTGGAAGAAACAATGCTCTGGAGGCAGGTAACCTTGGCAACAGATTGGAGGAGAGGGAAGTGCTCTGGAGGTATTAGAAGATTTTTTTCCCTTTTGAATCAGCCCCCATCTTCCTGACCTAATCATTCATTACCTATACTGACTGTGTTTTTGCCTTATCTCACTTTTACTACTATTCTGAATTGGATACTGTCACGAGCGACATTCGTAATTAGTAATTACGCAGAGGCGGAATGTCTTTAAATGCAAGTGTATGTTCAATCACAACAATCATCCAATATAATTAATTAATGCAAAAAGTATTGGGCGTGCTGGAGCACCCCACCTAGCATCTGATACACACTAGTCAAGCACTATAGGTAAGTTACACTATTCTAAGGTAGTTAAGTCCTGCTTGCAATTCACACAGTCCTAGGGCAACTAAACATTACAATTAATTCACATAATCCTAGGGCAACTAAACATTACCATTAATTCACATAATCCTAGGGCAACCACGAGCCCCAAATACCTCCGATGTCAGGTGACTTTTCTTAGCTAAAGAGCAGATGTTGTCCTGGGCTGGTGGTTCTCTTCAGCCGACAGCTGGATGTCAGGGAATGGTGGAGCTGACCCAGGGCCAAGCAGCAAGGTGGCCAGTCTCACTGATGTCCTCAGAGCAAGGCCCAAAAACTGTAGCAGGGCCAGCAGTTTAAAAGCAGTTCCAAGTTGGTGGTGTGGACTAAGTTGGTCGTGTGGGATGGTGGTAGGTTACACCCAGTAAAAACCAATATCCATTGGTTATGTCCAGTGAGATAGTATAATTGCTACTTGGCCTTCCTTCTGTGCATGTGCATGGGTTGTGCCCCTCTATCAATTGTAGCCAGTAGGCCTGCTGTTAGGTGCCCCCCATTGCTCCTTTGTCGATTACATGGACTGGGCCCCTTTGCAGCCCTCGATTGCATGGGCTGGACTTCTTTTTGGCCCCCATCATTGCAAGCAGGCATGACTAAGCATGTCAGTGGCTGCTGTTCCTTATGGCCAGCAACCCAGTGAATCCCCTGCATGTCCAGGCATGTCCATAGCATATGCTCCTTACAGACACATTTTTTTCTGTATTCTATATTTGCCTCATATTCTTTTTTTTTTTTTTTTTTGGTAGTAATTCTCTAGATATCATTTTAGTCTGGGTATGTGGTAAGTTTTTTGAACTTTTTCATATCTGAAAGTGTCTATATTCTTCCCTTATATTTGACTAATAGTTGTGTAGTAAAGACTTACATTTTCGAAAATATACTTCAGGGGAAGGGGAACAAGAGTGTGATTGATTACCCATTGCATTGTCTTAATTTTGTGACTCCGTTGGTGCTTCTATTCTCATTCTGTCTACTATTCAGGAGTTACCCTAAGTTTTGACTTCAGTTTATTCCCTCTCAATTTCTTCAGTAGGGAACTGGATCCATTCTTACTTTATTTTTATTTTTAGGGTACTGGGGATTGAACTCAGGGCCACTCAACCACCAAGCCACATCCCCAGCCCTATTTTGTGTTTTATTTAGAAACAGGGTCTCACTGAGTTGCTTAGTACCTTGCTTTTGCTGATGATGGCTTTGAACTCTCCATCCTCCTGCCTCAGCCTCCCAAGTTGCTGGGATTACAGGTGTGCACCACAGTGCCTGGCTCAATTCTTATTTTTAAAGAAGAAATAACATTGCTATAAATTTGACTAATTTGAAACTAGGCTACTTTGGTCCATCTTTAAAGAGTTTTACAAGTCTGATTCAGGCTAATGACATGAAGCAGTTAGCTGTTCCTGAACTAGTAGTTTTTCTTAAAAAGGGTATCAAAGACTGTGGAATTTTGAAAATCAAAACAAAACTATTTCCCATTTTGAATGGAAGTTCTAGAAGCAACTCCAAAAGAAAGCGCAAGAAATCCTTGAAGAATAGATATAGATTATAACACAATTCAGAAATACTGCTCAGTCGTCCAGTGCTAATAGAAAGGGCAGGTTTGAGAGAGAAAGAGACAGAGAGACACAGAGCAAGCTACAAGAATTGAAAATAAGAGCCCTGAATAAGAGTTTGGAAGTGTTGTGACACGGAAGTGTGTGATAACGACTGGTTCATCCACTTTTCAGTTAAATATAAGGCACTGAATGTCTCTGGGTCTTGCCAACCCAAGGAACACACAGAGAAAAATTCTCCAAGGATTAATATATGTATCTGGGAATATTAGAGTATTGCAATAGAAATACAGGTGACATGGTAAACTATATGTGTCTTCAAAGAGGTTGAGGCAAGGGGAAAATTTTAAAAGCAAAATGGGGAGGATTATCTAAATTACTTTGATAGAATAATCCTTGGCCATAAAGATTAATGACAAGGCTGGAACCAAAGCGGAGCAGATGATTCCTGAAGGAGTCCTGGCAGAAGTACTCTCTTGCAAGGTTGTGGTTTCTGATCGTCTTTTGTGAATGGTGGTTGTTATTAGCCCTCTATACACAGAATTCTCTCCTTCATAATCTCACAGCTCTATTTATTATTACTGTTTATGTTTCTTGTTAAGTCTTCAAAAATTGACTCCATTTTGATTCTGACTACTTTTCCAACCTCAATTTCTGTCTTCTTTTATTCAGTCCACAACTGTATTGAGTACTGTCTGTGCCTTGGGCTCTGAAAACTGGTAATTCAGCAATGAGCAAAACATGGAAATCCTGCCTTCACAGAGTTTATGTTCTCATCAGAAATGTTGTAAGTGTAAAGCCAAATGACCAGATGGAAGTAAAACAGGACCAGAACAGGCTTTATTCTGGGAAGGACGCTCCCAGGCCAGCCCCCCCGCCCCCCTCCAGTCACCAGGCTTCACTGGGCAGAAAATGGCGTTGGAAACTCACGGCATACAGAATTTAAAGGCCCCCCACCCTGCCCGGAAAAGGAAGGCTTGAGGCAGGAAGGGAAGGGCCCAGGGCAGGAAGAGGTGTTGGTCTAGAGTCCAGTGTCCTCTCAGATTGGTTAGGTGAGGCTGGTGAGGTCAGAGTCCTTCCGGGATGAGCCGGGAGTCATGGTGGTTTTCATGTCGGAGGTTCACTCACTCTCCATATTGGCTACTGGGGGCTGCCATGTTGGCGTGTTCGGCGCAAGTGTACTGCGTTCGGTGCGTGTGACTGACGGGGGACAGGGGCGGCAGACGCTGAGGGTGAAGGGCGGACCCAGCCGCCCGCGCATGACTCCTGCAGGCACCAGGCTTGGCCCGGTGGTGGCGGCTGCCGCGCAGAGCGGGAGGGAGCGAGGCGGCTGTTCTCCACTTCTGCCTCTGACCTAAAATCCTGGCCTTTTTGATGATATAGGACAGTAGATTCAGTCTGGCTGCTTCGTGCAGGATTGGGGGCGTCAAGAGGGGGAGGTGGCTCGGGCGTTGGTCAGGCAGGGAGGCAGACGCAGGGGTGGAGATGCTGGTTGTCAGTCATGCCGCTTGAATGCAGAGGTGCCACCTGGGTGTAGGAACAGAGGCTTGGGAGAGATTACTGATTAGCAGAGGGGGGTTGTCGAGAAACTTTGAGTTTGGTGGGCCCCAGCATGGTGGAAGTCCAAGGCTGTGCATTGGGGGTAGGTGCCTTTTTGAGGCAGGAGACATGGTACCATGTGGTGTGACCTAGAAGCTTGGCTGCTGTTGGCATGGTAAGTATGACCGTATGGGGTCCCATCCAGCGGGGCCCCAACAATTGAGGATGCAGCTCTCGAAGTAAGACTGTGTCACCTGGTTGAAGAGGATCTGAGACGGTCTGCAGATGTGCTGGGTCTGAGGCTGTAGATGGTGCAGGAAGGCAGCGGTCTGTGTGTTCCCTTAAAAGCTTGTATAAGAGGGTGAGATATGGCAGGTAGGACACAAGAGGAGGGGGGTTAGTTGGGAAATTTTGGTTGATTAGGAAAGGGAGTCCATAGAGCAACTCAAAAGGGCTAAGGCCAGAGGGGGCTCTAGGGGATACCCTAATTCAAGGGAGGCCCAATGGCAGGAGATTGGGCCAGGAGAGCCTGAGTTCAATGGCCAGTTTAGTGAAGTGATCCTTGAGGATGCCATGGGCCCTTTCGACCTTACCCGAGGATTGGGGTTGGTAGGGGATGTGGAGTTTCCAAGTGATGTTGAGGTCTCTGGAGACTAGTTGAACAACCTGAGAAGTGAAGGCCGGACCGTTGTCTGACTGGATGGAGACGGGAAGTCCGAATCTGGGAATAATCTGCTCAACAAGGATGGAGGTGACAGTGTCAGCAGTTTCCCTGGAGGTAGGGAAGGCTTCTATTCAACCTGAAAAAGTATCAACCAAGTGAGTAGGTAGCAAAGCTTTTTGTGCCTAGGCATATGAGTGAAGTCAATCTGCCAGTCTTCACTCGGTTGGTGACCTCTCATCTGGTGTGTGGGGAGTTTGGGTTTGATGCCTCCTTGTGGGGACACAGTAGAGCAGATGGAACAAGCAGAGTGGACCTGCTGGAGAGTAGTTCTCATTCCTGGGAAGTAGAAGAGAGGTTGTAAAAACTGAAAAAGGGGTTTGGGGCCAATATGAAGAGAGTTATGAATGTCCGTCAATAAACCGTAAGCTTGCTGTTTGGGGAGGGCAATCTGATCCCCCAGGAAGATCCAGCCATCTTCCCTGAGATGACCACCTTGGGTTATCAGGTCCTGTTGTTCTTGTGGGGTATAATTGGGTTTAGTAGCAGTGGATAGAAATAGGATAGGTGCTGTTGAGGATTTGGCTGTTAATCCTTGTGCTATAGAGTCTGCCTTGTTGTTGCCCATAGCTATGGGGTCAGAGGAATTCTGATGTCCCATGCAGTATATGATAGCCACTTGTGAGGGCAATTGTAGTGCCTCTAAGAGTTTAGAAATTAGAGAGGCATTAACCACTGGTAACTCTTTTGTGGTCAAGAATCCATGCTCCTTCCAAATAGCTGCATAAGAATGAGCAATTAGGAAAGCATATTTGGAGTCTGTGTAAATGTTAATTTGCTTATCTTTGGGTAGGGTGAGAGCTCTGATGAGTGCAAAAAGTTCAGCCTTTTGCGAGGTAGTTCCTTCAGGAAGGCAGCTGGCTTCTAAGACTGAGGCAGCCGTGACTACTGCATATGCGGCTCTGCGGTGTCCATCACGACCCATCGTGGAACTGCCATCCACAAAAAGGGTTAAGTCAGGTGTGGAGAGTAGATAGTCAAAGAGGTCCTTGCAAGGCAATTTAAGGGCCTTCAACATCTGTGGACAGGAATGATTAGCATCTGAAGGGGGAGAGGATAGTGGGAGGAGTGTGGCAGGATTGAGGGAGGAAGAACAACAGAGGGTAATGTTGGGGTTCTCTATAAAGAGAAGGTGAAATTATTGAATCTTTGAAGGGCTTAGAAGTGGGAGAGCTTTGTGACTTAAGAGGTTCTGTAGCCTATGGGTAGAAAATATAGTTACTGGTTGGAGCAAGGTAAGCTTGAGGGCTTCCTTAGTAAGCTCTGCTTCTGCTGCCAGTGCCCAGAGGCATGGCAACCATCCATGAGCTGTAGCATCCAGCTGCTTAGAGAGGTATGCCACTGGCTTGTAGGAAGGTCCAATCTGTTGGGTGGGGAGGCCAGTGGCAATACCTTGCCTTTCATCCATAAAAAGGTGGAAAGGATGATTAGGATTAGGGCGAGAGAGAGTGGGAGAGGATATGAGGGCATCCCTGAGCTTATAAAAGACATTGGCTACTGAGGTAGAAGAAGTGAGAGGCCCATGAGGAGTCTCCTTAGCTGCCTGGTATAAGGGCTTAGCTAAAAGTGCAAAGTTGGGGACCCAATGCCTTAAAAAGCTGGCCAGACCCAGGAAGGAATGGATGTAATCCACTGTTTCAGGTGGCTGTAGGTCCCGGAGAGCTTGAATTCTGTCAGTTGTCAGAC
>CM053400.1:141388059-141414229 GCA_028644305.1 Xerus rutilus
CGGAGAGGGGGAGGGGAGTGGGAGGAGGAGGAGAGAAGAGGAGAGAGAGAGTAGAAGACTCTTCCATAGAGGAGGGGGTCTAAAGCTGGTGCCCCAGTTAGTGGGGGTGTCCTTGCCCCTTTTATAGAGTTCAGACTTCCTTTGTTCTCATGCCTCTTCTTTTCATCCTGTCTACTTGACCCAAAATGTGGAATGATCCAAGGGTGCCCTGGAATGAAGCCACACAGGGGTACACACAGAAAGGGAGCCATCCAGGGAGTACTCATTAATAGCTCCTTGCAGGGAAGAACAGTTCCCTGGAGGCAGGTAACCTTGGCAACAGATTGGAGGAGGGGGAAGTGCTCTGGAGGTATTAGCATTTTATTTTGTTTTGAATAGGCCCACATCTTCCTGATCCAATCATTCATTATCTAGACTGACTGCCCTTTTGCCCCCTGGCCTTAGGTTACACTGATTATTATATTTAATGCACCAATACACAATTTGTGCTTAGTGGCATCAATTCCTCTCTGCTTCTTTATTCCTAACATTTTCATAGTTTAGCATTACCTCCTGTCTCCCTCTTTTACAAGTTCTATTTTTCAGAATAAAATAAAAAATGTTAGTTCTTCCAAAAAACTTGTGATATACCTCAAATACAATATCTGTCATATTAAACTCACATTTCCTTAATATTCATTTCCCTATCTTTCTATCTTTCTTTTTTTTTGGTACCTATGGGTGCTTTCCTACTGAGTTACATCTCTAGCCCCTTTTATTTTTTATTTCAAGATAAGGTCTCACTATGTTGCTTAGAGCCTCATTAAGTTGCTGAAGTTGGCCTTGAATTGGGGATTATTGGGGATCCTCCTGCCTCAGCTTCCAGAGCCTCTGGGTTTACAAGTGTGTACCACTGTGCCTGGCTATCCAGTACATTTTTTGTCTTCACTTTCTGGTTCTAATGTCTCTTTCTAAACTGTGGTATTCAAAAGAGCAGAATTTGTGGTCGATTCATCTTTGCATATTCCAGAGCAATAAATTAATACATCTGCTTTGTACTGGATATGTCTTTACTATATCTATCTATATCTATTTATACCAATATCTATCCATCCACATGTATGTACATGTCTTTCTTTGTCCTCTAGCTTCCCTTTTGATACAATGTATACAAAGACAGAAAATAGAACTTTATATTACCTTAAATCTCGATATTTATTATATAACATACTTATGACATAGCCATCTAATTATAAAAAATCTTTAAAAATTAAATTTCAGCAAAAACTTTTTTTAATAAAATGATTTACAGTTGATGTAAACACTTGACTACAGTAACCTCAGACAAGGTACATAAAATAAGTGACACATGGCTTCTGATGAGTTGTGCCTATACTGTGGATTCTCTTATTGTGAGTTTCATTCTTATGCCTTATTTTTTTAGGTTAAAAAGTCTTACATATCTGAGTTTAAATTGCAATATGCTAGCCAGCATTCCCACAGAACTTTGTTTCCTTAAGAAACTTTGTGAACTTCAACTTAACTACAATCAACTCAGTTGCATACCTGAAGAGATTAAGTTCTTGAAGAAGCTCCAGAAGTTTCTTCTGGTCAGGAACTACATTGAAGTTTTGCCAGAGGTAAGCAAAACATGAAGCCTTGTGTTTTTGTTTTGTTTAAGTGAGTATTATATGTCTTATCTATAACCCTCTATATAGAATAAAGCACAAGTTCATTTTGGTTTTGAAGTATGTGCTGGATGTCTTCCATTTTTCCTCTTTATCTGTCATCAATTCTTTACAACCTGCTCTATACCTGGGCAATTTATTTGTTATAGGCATCAGTGAGCTCTTTTGACCTCTCGCTTCTTCTTGGATATAACCAATGGTTTCCATTAACAGAGAGTGAAAGGGCATGAGGAGAGAGAGTATCAGATGCTATTACCATGGCACCTTCTCTGGCAGGGTGGGCTGGGTGCACACCTTTCTGAAAGACTGTAGTTCATGTCAGGTGGTTCTCTCATAAAAACCATGAGTAGTGACTATGACTACTCATGACTACTGCCCTTCTGCTTTTTAGGAGTAGAGTGGTAAATAACCCCCTGTTGATTCTAGCTTTGTGAGTTTAAGGAGCCACTTTGTTTTTGATTTGAGGAAACAGCTTCCCTAAAACTAGTCTAACTTATACATAGTGCCTTTACTAAATTCTCCTGAAATTTCCCAATTTCCTGGTAGAGTTCTTTTCTACCAGGAACATGTCAATACATTTACCTTCCTTCCTTATGCAAATTAGAAATAATTTGACAGGGAATGCCTACTATATAGTGTGAAGACAAGATGACCAGGAGGAGATGAATTAAAGTCCCTGGGCAAGGCTTTATTGAAATATACGCTTGGGCTGAATCCTCCCATCCATCAGAGTGTGTCTGGGAGAAATGGCACTGGGGCTTCGGTGTACAGAGAATTTCAAGAAAGCCGGGTCAGGAAGGGGAGGGCTTGGGGGCAGGAAGAGAAGGCCAGAGTCCTTCCTGGATAGGTCAGGAAAACCCACTGATTGACAGGAGGCGTGTCTACTGGCCAAGTCAGCATCTGGCTTGCAGCTCTGCTTTGCGGCTGCTAACCTGTCCCCCTAATTGGACATTTTGGACCCTGACCTGACCTAACATACAGTAAATCAAGAAATAAAAAATTAGATGGATTAGGTATGTATATAAATGGAAAATATCTACCTTTTCATTTTGTACAAGAATATGACTTAAAATTTTTATCTATACTACAAAGTGATCTGTGCCAATATGGTGGTAGGCTGTATATAAGTACATTTCAAAGATTTTGTTCTTCAGTTTCTTAAAAATCCAATTTATGTAAACACATAAAATAAGTGTTAAAATTACAAAATAAATCTATTAAAAATAAATTTTTATTTGAGGGAAAATCAGTAAAAGCAGCAAAGCATCATCATATGAAGCAATTTTTTTAGTGCACACAACAGCTGTATGACATAGCACTTCTTATTATCACCATTAGAATAAGGAACAGGAACAATGGTAACTTGGACACAGTATTGAAAGGACAAGAAAGGGGGCCATGCCCATATTTGTCTGATTTAAACATCTGTCCTTTAAATTTGGCCTTACTCTTATTGCAATTTTATAAATCCCAAGAAGTATACGTTTTTAAAATTAAAATGATAATCAGTCCTATCATGAACTTGCATCTAAATAATGCCTTGGATAATTTGCATTTTGGACATTTGATATGATTCAATCTATCATTGTTCTTTTTTGCTTGCATTATAAAAAAACTCTTTGTTTTGATAAAGAGCAAATTATGAATCATTTCTTGTACATTGTAAATTATTTTGTACAATAAGTGTACAAATGTGCACTTTCACGTATATTTTGTAACACTCTCTTAGTAGGTCAGGCACTTGATTTTATTTCACTTAAGTAGTTTGAAGAAGGATAAGCAAATGAACCTCTGAGAAAAGGATGGACCTAGGACGATCAAAATGTGTTTGGAAGAAAACCTTTTACCACTTTTATGGTCATTGAAGTCAAAGAACAATCTCTTTGGATTTGAGTTTGTACATTGATAACCAGAAGAATTAAAAGAGATAGGATGAAATACACTTCGGTTTTTAGAGAGAAAAATCTATTTAATTGCCAGAGCTGGCTTTCATAAAACTGATTTTATAGGTGAAGTTAGATAATAGAATGATCATAATTCAGAGAAATATGTTTGAATCTTACTACTTAAATGTAGACTGCTACTTCTTATGGCTTTAGAAGTAAGGCAGCTATATCATAAGGCAACAATGGCAATAGAATTTGAAAACTCTAGAAAAGACTTTCAGAATTCATAAACAAAGAGATACTTAGGAACTCAAATAAGAGTGGTCAACATAAGGTCTAACACATCTTTCCCCAAACCATTCTCCAAAAGGTACGACTCTTGTGTATTCTTTTGAGAACATGTTTTCAAAGATGGTTTCATGGACTAAATGTTTGTGCTCCTCCAAAATTTATATACTGAAACCTAGTGTTCTGATACTACCAAGTGGGGATTTTGGGAAGTAATTAGGTCATGAAGTTGGACCTTCATAAATAGGATTATTGCCCTTATAAAAGAGGCCTTAGAGGACTCTTTAGCTGTCTTTCCACCCTGTGAGCATCTGAGAAGTTAACAGTTTGCAACCCAGAAGAGGATATGCTGAAATCCTGACCTTGGACTTGCAGCCTCCAGAAATGTGAGAAATAAATTTCTGTTGTTCATAGGCTTCCAACAAGTTGGAATAACAGCTCAACTTAGGCAAGTGTATTAACCCCTTCTTGGAGATTTACAAAATGTGTTAGTATATTAAAAGTATTGAGAAGACCTGCAGTAAAGCTACTTAACTTATTGTAGAATTTCCTGAATTTAACTTCGATTTCCCACCAAGCACTATCCCATGGAATATGCCTTTGGAACATTGGACAAATGAAAAATTTTAAAAAACTTTAAAATGTAATTCATATGTTTTTATTCTTCACAATGAATACTATGAACACTGTCCTTTAACTCAGTGATTAGTATATAGTTGGCATTAAATATATGGTTACATTTTTCTTCCTAGTATCCATTTATGCTTCTTCTCATAGTGGTATTATCACTTAACTTTGTGAAATTCTCCCTTCTCCAATCACTCTGAGGTTTGCTAGTGTTGACCTGTCCCACTGGTCAGGTCAGGTCCAACTAATCAGAATATTCCATCCCACTGGACATAGTGACTTGGTCAATGGTAAGCATCTGACTTAAGCTAGACCAATGAGAAGGAATTTTGCTGGACTCATGGGAAATAAATGCATCATTTGTGCTGGGATTGGTAAACTGGGAGAATGCAAGTCCACATCGACTAGTGTCTCTTTTGCCATTCTTTGGGAGACTCTGACTTTAATGTGCCATCACAGAAGAAAGGAACAATGGCACTACTGAATACCTAGAACCAGGTATATGCAATGTCAACACATTTTTTAAAAAAAATTTTCTATTACTTCAGTTTAACTGTTTGTGGGTTTGGGTTGGATTTCTATTCACTTGCAATCTAAAGAATCCTAAGAAATTAATCTACATGACATGCATAAAAGACATTTCATAATCTGACTTCTTGTTTCCTCAGTCCTATTTGCTTATTGTCTTTTGGTCAAACTAGATGCCCTGTGGTTCTATCCCAGGGACTCTTCTCTCTGAATGGAACATCCTCTATTGCAATGATATCAAAGAATCTCAGTTTAAACTTTATTTTTTCTAGGAAGCCATCTGGTCTCATCTCATAATAATACCAAATGTCCTATAATTTTCCCTCATATTTCTATATCTTTACCTCTTCAGAACACTTACCATTCACATAACACAACTTTGTCATCAACTGTGATTTTTTAATTCTTGATTAAGGAATTAGGGAGAATATGCATATGTAAAGACAAAACCAAGTCAAGAACAAAAATATCAAGAGGGATCAACAGCAGCAGTCATGAACAGCAACAATAAACAAATGGAAAAGAAAGTCAACAGCCATAGAGTTAGCACTATCCAGTGTTTCAAATGGCTGGAAAGCCCTTATATTTTAACTTGTGGATACTGAGGACATATTGAGAGTTAAAAAGTCTTTGTAGCTAACACAATAATGAGAGTGTTATGGCAATTGAAGGGTTTGTGGCACTTAAGAAGAGGACTTTGTGTGTAATAGATGGCAGATTTCCCTTCAAGGACCTGCTATCCAGCTGTAGGAATGGGGACGGCAGACAGCCTTAGTAGTTGGCTATTAGTTATAGGGAGCCTCCTTTCTTCTCCAAAGCTTATGCTCTTGCTAGAATCTCCCAAATCCTGTGACTGACAGCAAGTCAGGGTTATAAAGAGATGGCTATTTCTGCCTGATGTAGAACAGTTTGGATGGCAGTATCCACTAGAGTGTCCTACCCAGTTGAATGAAGTTTATTGGGTCTGTAGCTCACCTTGACTTTTCCATTTGCCAATTCTACTTATTGACGCTGCCTTTTATAGGGTTGGGTCCCTGAAAAACACCTAGTACCCCAAACTCCATCTCAACGTCTGCTTTCAGGGAATGAAACCTGTGATAAGATCAAAGAGATAGACAGTTGTCACAACCAAAGAGACATACCATTCTCTAGGGAGAGGTTGGTCATTAAAATAAGAGTAACATTTCAGAACTCTCTCAACAAGTGGTTGAAATCATTTAGTAAATCATACCTATATTTTTCAATTAATAAAAAAGCTTTTGATGTTTCTAGTTAAAAATAATCCTACTTATCCTTTGTTTATTAGTAGAAGTACTAGAAATCAGATGCGCCATAACAACCAGGTGATTACCATGGCAGTGCAGCCACATTGAGTATCTAGATACAGTAACAGATTTTATTTCCTTTGTAAGGAAAGGGCTTTGTATACACAGTGATAACCAAAAGGAATATGCATAATACATTTTGGTGGCATTATCAATAGAAACAACATTTCAGGATTATTTTCTGTCTCAGAGTGTTTCTGTTTTAGTAAGTACGGACTAATGAGTGCTCATAACACATTAGGACCTTTAGTAAGCACTCAAGTTAGCAACTCATTTAGTCTATTCAATAACTATTTGAAGTAAGGATTTCTATTAGCATTTCCATTTTATAAATGGAGAAATCATAATTAGAAAATTTCCCAGAATTACACTAATTCACTGTCAGAGGTGATATTTGAACCTAGAAGTAGTCTAACTCATAACATATTATATTTCCCTGGAGTGGTCAGAAAATTGGAGAATTCAAAGTTCTTTGGCAACCCATGGGGATCTTCTTAGGGAAGATGTACTGAGGAATTGAACAAGCAATTGGAAAAGATACTCACTTTCATCAAGTTTGAGCTTAAATACTTATGATTTTAGATATTAGATTGTAAAATATTTTTCTCTTGTTTTCTGACACAGGGAATTTGTGATCTTAAAAATCTGAGAATCCTAGACATAGCTGGAAATAATATTCAGTTATTTCCACCAGGAGTAAGTAAAATCAACTTTTATTATAATTGAAATAATTTTGTTTATGCTATTGGGAATAGAAAACTGGGCAGCCAGTAAAAGCTGCAATAATTGGAACCTTGAAGTATACAAATGACTCAAAGATTTGCTTTGTTCTTGAATTTTAAAACCTGTTGTTTCTGATTCTTTGTATTCTGTGTCTGCTGAACTTATTTGAACAAAATGAACTATGATTGTTATCATAAGTATTTTAATATATCAGTTATGATTAAATTTTTTGGTTATTACTCATTGCTTTTGATCACCTCAGATTTTTTGAAAATACCACTTTCCAGATCATAAATTTTTATCTCTTGTAATTAGTCCAAAGGTAACACTTTTGTTAGTTGTTTTTAAAGTATAAACAATGAAAATACACTTTTTTTCCATTTGAAAGTGAATTTTGAACTTGTTTTATTGCAATAACTGAGAAACACTGTCTTGGTAACTTTTAACTTTTGAGATAGAAATGCCAATTTTCCATATTGCATTTTTTTTTGTATCTGACTGAACATACTTGAGTGTTCAAGGTGATAACTGAAAGTCCATTAATCCAGGGGGTGTTTATAAAACAAACAAACTGTTGATCCACTTATTTTTTTCTGATTGATTGAATAAAAATTGAGGTTTCAGTCTCTATCACCCATGGGAAAAGTATTTTATACTGAGAGTGATTCAAATATGAAAAAATGAGTTGGAAATACGTGTTTTTTATTGTGATGTGTATGTATGTACATATAAGCATATACACTTATAAAAAACTAATATTTACCATTTAAACCATCTTCATTGTATAATCTGTGACACTAATACTTTCCCAACTGGAATTCTGTGTCCATTAGACATTCCCCATTCCCTTTGTAGCACCTGTTTTAGAAGTCTCTACACATATTTCAAAATAATTACCTTTTGAAAATAAGACATTTCCCTCTCCTCTGGCAACCATCAATCTACTTTCTGTCCCTATTAATTTGACCTCTCCTAGCATCACATGTAAGTGCAGTCATATGACACTTGTTTTTTTGTGACTTATTTCATTTTTTATTATTTCAAAATGTCTCTAAAGTTCATCCATGATGTAACATGTCAGAATTTCCTTCCTTTTTGAGCCTGAATAACATTCAGTTGCATGTAGATACCATGTTTTGTCTCCATTCATCTGTGGATGGACACATGGGTTTTTCTACCTTTTGATTATTGTGACTAATGCATCTATGAACATAGACATATAAATATTGATTGTAGCTTCTACTTTCAATTACTCTATGTATATACTCAGAAGTAGTATTACTGAATTAGTAATTCCATGTTTAATTTTTTAAGAATTTATTGTGTTGCCTCCAAAATTTACTGTTTTGAATATGTAGGAACAATTGGATATTGTTAATGTTGACCTGATAAATCCCACCTGTTTGTATTAATCCTGTAGTCTTAATTCAAGTCTCTGTACCCTGTGATGCCTCCCTGCTTCCGAAGGAGCTTTCTGGTGCCACTTCTCCCATGGTGTCACTGCAGTTTTGATCATACAATAGAGTGAGTCTTTACAAGTCTGCCTTCTATTAGACTGTAAGCTCCAAAAAGAAGGAATGCATTTTAAAAAATTTTTATCCTAGAGGAATCTTGAATATCAACTCAATATATATTTCTTAAATGAATAAATCTAAATAATTTTCTTTAACTATATTCTGTATTCACCTTAGTAATTCTGTTAATTAACTGTTTCTTCTACACAGTGATTCTATACTCACAATTTTGTTGAAACATCATGATTTAGAATCCAATACTTTAGAATAATTGGGTTATTGTGACTAATGTTTTGCCTTTATAGCACTTATTTCAGAAATTTTAATAAACACTCTAAAATAAGATAGTCTATGAACTAACTCATCTGACCTTTGGTGCAAAAATAATTTTCTAAATAATTTTTCTTTTTTAAAAGATAATAATTTGCTTCAAATTATTTTGGACCAATTGGTGCAAAATTGTTTTCCTTCATTTGATAGATGGAGTTGCTGATGAGACAAATAATGAACATAGATAATAAATGACTATAGGCCATGAGTATCAGTGAAAGAGAGTAAGTTTCAAAATAAAAGTAATGAACTTTAAAAACATGGACATTTTTTTTAAGGTTTCAGAATAGTATAGAAATGAAGAACATGGACTTTGGAATCATACATACATAGATTTAAAGGCCTAATTTTTCATTTGCTAAATTTATAATCTCAAGTTGCTTAACTTTGGAGTTGCTATTTCCTCATCTATTAAATGGGTATGTTAAACTACTAACCTTATAAGGTTAAGTCAGATAATGCTTATAAAGCATTTTGTACATAGTATCTACAGAAGGGAAACTGTTATTATAAGTTGCATATAAAATATATATCAATACTCAAATATCAAGCAGTAATATGTAACTAGAGCTATCATTCACTGTCTACTGGTGGTAATAGGAAGCATTAATCTTGTGACATATTTTTCAGAATTTTTTTACTATAAAAATATTCAAACATACATAAAAACAGGAGTGAAGTGAAAATCTATGTACTCATTACTTTGAAACATACTTTAATTACAAGACTTGAAACTATTTTTTGCAGAATTATCTTTACATGGTTTATTTTATTGCCTTATAATTACTCCCTTTTAAAATGATAGATCCTTATTTAAGAGTGCTTAACAATTTTATGACCTAAAATTTGGTGTGCCACTTGGAAAATGCAATTATTTTGCAGTAGTGTATTTTTCACTCACATATCTTTTACATAATTGAAACTGAATTTTCATCAGGACTTTTGTATAAAGATATACATTAAGTGGAAATCTCCAACAAGAAAATGGGACATCATAAATATTTGTTCATATGTATTGAATCAAAAAACTTTCTGGATTATTTAATGATTAAGCAAATTCTGCCATATGTCACAGAGTAAAGTAGTTGTTTTGGAATTAAATTGCTTCTTTTTTACTGTGTGATCAGATATAATGTAGCAAGACTTTATCTCCTTTTTTCCTTTATTTTTTTTTAAGTTTTAACTATTATACAAATAATGTATCCTTCTTACCACTTCAAGCAATACAAAAAATATAGATTAAAAATAAAATCTTCATTCCATAACCTCTCCATGTGTATGATTTTCGAGAAGTCTGCTAAAACAGTTTTTAAGATATTATATATAATATGCCTTCTGTTTTAGTTTTCTCACTGCTGCAACCAAAAGACCTGAGGAGCAATTTTAAGGAGGAGAGGTTTATTTTGGGACTCATGGTTTCAGAAGTATCTGTCTATAGATGGCCAACTTTATTCCTTAGTGTCTGAGATGAGGCAGAACATCATGGTGGAAGTATGTGTGCTGGAGGAAAATGGCTGAGAGCATTGCACCAAGAAGCAAAGAGCTCTTCTCAACAAGGACAGACTATATACCATAAAGGTGTTCTCAATGACCCACCTCCTCCAGCCACACCCTACGTGTCTACAGTTACTACCCAGTTAATCCTTATTAGGGGATTAATTCACTGGTTTAAGGCGCTCAAACCCAATCATTTCACCTCTAAAACTTTTTGCATTGTCTCACACATGAGCTTTCGGAGGACAATGCAAGAAGTTTTAGAGTTTCATTATATTTAATTTTCAAGTGTATTTTTTCTTTCTAAAAATGTAGTATCCAAATATTCAAAAGATACCACCTTCTTTTTTGCAAGAAGCTGAAACTCAGGTTGATTTGATCTGATTTATCAAGGCACTTTTAGTACAATCTCAGTTCTTCACATAAAGTGATTTGTTATCTAATTCTTTTCTAAGGCACATAAAATTATTCACCTTAGGGCTGAGATGGTAGCTCAGTGGCAGAGTACTTGCCTTGCATGTGTGAGGCACTGGGTTCGATCCTCAGCACCACATAAAAATAAATAAATAAAATAAAGATATTGTATCCATCTACAACTAAAAAAAATTTTTTTAAAAATTGTTCACCTTAATAGTTTGCATAGTGTCCTTTGGTTCTTGAATGAATAGGCATTGTTAAGGTTTATTTTAAGATAATTATTGTCTTTCCATTCATTTAGTTTGTTTGTCTTTCTATGTACTTCAGTAAGTAGAAGTTTTCTGGAAGCTTTTTATAGAAATAATTCATTCATAGTATAAAATATAGAAAATAAATAAGAATAGAAAGAGTAAAATGCTAAGTGCCTTTAAATTTACCTCCCCATGGTAACACTGATATTTTCTTCAAGCATCTCATTTTCTTCATATATTCACTTTAAAAAATAAAATTGAAAGTATGCTTCATAGACAGAATGTATTTTATTATTTTAACTTAACATTATATATTGAGTATATTCTTTAATTGTATTTTTCAAATAATAGATTTTTAACCACTGGATTTTTAAAAACTCTTTCTTATCATATATTTACCTTTTTTTTTTTTTTTTACATTTTAACTTATCCCTGGAGTTAGATTATAGTTTGAGTGAACAAACCTTTGAGAAAGGAGTGATCTGAAATAAAGTGTCTTTTATTTGCATTATTCTTAGGGAGAGTAACAGTAGCAAAATGTGGCCTGTGGTGGACAGTGGGTAGTCTATGGAAACACTCTAAGTTGTTTATTTAGTACAGGAAACATTGATCCTTGGTGTATTAGTTTTCCATGTATACTATAGCAGAGTACACTTACTGGGGCTTAAAGTAACATGCCTTTCTTTATTATCTTGAATGGATGTAAGATCTTTGATTTTGCTTTACTATTTTTCAGTATGATCATCTTAGCTGATTATATTTGCAAAGACTGTTTCTAAATAATGTCACATTCTGAGGTTATGGGTAGACATAAATTTGCAGGGCCACTATTCAATCCTTAACTTTGGTAGAATGTTGAGCTTTTTGTATTCTATTTAGTATCTGTCTATGTAATAGATACAAATTTTCTATGTGAGGCTTAGATAAAAATTAAATTCAACAAATATTTATTGATTATCTCCTCTGTGATTATCTCTCTCTGAAGTGCTGAGCTTGAAGATTTGAAGAACTCCCACCCTTGTGGGACTCTGGGGAGGCAAGAAATATGAATGTTGCTCTGGAGGAACTTTAGGATTCCTGTTCAGGAAGTCTCTGGAAATTAAAGTGGTCCCTTGAGAGATCATAAGAGAGAGAAAAATACAGAAATTTAAAATTAGAAAAATTAGACGACTGACATTAATTAGCTTGGAAAAATAAGGAGAGTAGGTAGGTGGTAGACATAAATTGTAGAATTCAAAGGAGAAATTGTCCAGTTACTCTCATAACTTTTGGCAATGGGGAAAGAAAAACATATGGTTATTTACTGTTGAAGAGCCTTGGACAGGGTGTCACTGGGATTTCTAGGAGGAAAGGGTTACCAGTCTCTCTCTTTGGACTCTAAAGTAAGGGGTAGGAAATTTAGTCTTTAAAGAAGTTATGAGTCAGTCATTTCAACAGAGATAAAAACGAATTACTGAGTTTTTCAGTTTCTTTGAAACAATTTTTAAATACAGATTTTCTTTCTCTGGCTCCTCTTTCCCCCAGGAGCCCAGTTATTTTCCAAACTGCAATCATTTGAAGAAAAAGTTGAGCTGACAAAAGTGAGAAAAGTTTTAATGAACATCACCAGGGGGCATCGTGAAGTTTGTCTTTGAAGTGAAGTTTATAACAAAATACCATATATAAAACTTCACATTTCAGTAACAGTCTCAGAATCCTCCATTAGCAAACTATCTAGCCACCTGAATTATTATGACCACTTTTCAGATTGAGCAATGCCATTAAAAGTTACCATTCTGGATAAATACTTTGCAATTATCTAGTAATTTGCAATTTTGCAAAACAATTTTGGATGCTATAAAATCTATTGCTATCAGATAATCCTTTGAAGAGACTGGTCCTATTGTTAGTGTTTCAAGCTGAGGCTGTTGAGGCTCCAGAGTAGTTTGCCTGAAGCAGTTGCCCTCAAACTTGAGTGCACAATAGAATCCCTTGGATGGCTAATTAAAACCCAGAAGGCTAGGCCCTACTCCCAGAGTTTCTGAGTCAGTAGGCTGGGAAGCCCAAGCACTTGGATTTCTATTAAGTTCTTAGATGATGCTGAGGCTGCAAGTCTAGAAACCACACGTATAGAACCACTAGCCTGAATTACAGAGCTGGACCTTACACTGAAGACTTGACTGCAAGCTCAGTTCCTCTCCTGTCTTAGCATGTGGCTTTGGAGGAATCTATTCTTTGTCTCATGAGTGATAAGAAGGGCAGTTGCTGTTTTGCTACACAAATTAAACATTTCTTTTTATCTCAGTGGGAACTTGTATTCAGAGCATTTCACTGTGTCCTTGACTAAAATGATACTCAAGGAACATTTCTTGAACAATGGAATTATTTTACACTGTGAAAAATGCTTCACTTAGAAACTGAGATTTTGATATGTGAAAACAAGGAATGCCTACACAGTTGGAAGCCGAGATTTATATGTTGTTTAATAGAGTTAGCTTGTTCCTTTTAGCCATACTGTGGATATATTTATTGCTTATATGCAATGAAAAAACTTGTTAGAAGTTTATTCATCAATCTAAAAATAGAAGTTGTTTTTTCTTTGCATGTAGCTTTAAAGCTAAATTTTATTTTGAAGAAATTTTGGAAAAGCCAATTTTCACCATGGTTTTTATTTATTTTGTGGTGTTGGGATTGAACCCAAAGCCTCATGCATGCCAGGCAGGTGCTCTATCACTGAGCTACATCTCCAGTTCTTTTTTGTTTTTGTTTGGAGCTAGAGTCTCACTAAATTGCCCAGGCTGAACTTAAACTTTCAATCCTTCTCTCTCAGCCTCCTGAGAGGCTGGAATTATAGGCATGTGCCACCATGTCTGGCTCTCTTATGAATTTTGTCTTTATAAAGTGCCTCATTTACATTGGCTGATTGTAGTTTGAAATGAAACTCAGGTTTGACTAAAACATTTACATGGATACAGATCAATGTGACAACTTGTAAGAAGTGCTTTGCTCTGTAAACCCAGCACTTAGGGAGGCTGAGACAGGAGAATCATGAGTTCAAAGCCAGCCTCAGCAGTGGCGAGGTGCTAAGCAACTCAGTGAGACCCTGTCTCTACATAAAACAAAAACTAGGGCTGGAGATGTTGCTCAGTGGTCGAGTACTCCTGAGTTCAATCTCCAGTACCAAAAAAAAAAAAAAAAAAAAGAAGTGCTTTGCTGAGAATAGACTTGAAAAACATGCTTAAAGATATATAACTCATAGTCAATACCAATTTTCCACTGTTGCTGCTTTCTTTTATTCTCAAATTCATTATATTAATGTTCATTTGAATTTGTAGCTTCCATAAACAGATTTTGTGTCACAGTTAAGAAACTTAAGTATTTGTATACCCCTAAGGTTTGCAGGCACATAGTATTTTTATAAGAAAAAAATACAAGGAAAAAAAGCCTCATGCAATGGTGTTGTCATGAGAAAAATTATGCTTGGAGTATTTATGGGGAATAATACTTATAGCACCTATTCCATTTCATCAACGCCCTCCCTTTTTCTTTCAAGAATTCTTTAATGTCATCATAAATCAACTTTGAGAATAGTGAAAGCATTTTTCCCTTTTACAGTATGAGAAACACAGGAAGAAAAAAATGCAATGACTTTCCCAGAAACACAAATCATCTGAGGAGTGAAGAGAAGATTTGAATCCACTGTTCCCAAACAAAAGTCAATTTTGTCTGGTTAAACAGTTTACCAGTTTTGTGACCTTGGACATATAAACCAATTCCATTATGTCTCATCTTTTTTCTTCTGTATGTTAGGGATATTAATAACACTTGTATCATAACATTGTTGGGAAAATGTCTCACACAGCAGTTGGTGGTTAGCAAAAATAGAATGAGTAGATAATGAAATGAGATAGGGTATATAGATCCTTTACCAGTGTCTTGGCACATGATGTTTATTAAATATTACTCTCATTTTAAGAATTGAGCTGAGCTACCTGTCACTCAACCCATTGACAATTCGGGGTTGTATTTGTAGGATTTCCAAATCAAATGTCACTTGCATGATTCTGTAATGCAACTCTCAGGATAACCATTGATTTGTGCCAAGGGTGTATAAGGGGAGCAGTGCCTTGCTAGCATGCTCTGTTTCCTATCCTCCATGTGCTCTTCGCTGAGTAGTTAGTTGTTCCATATTATTTTTCTTCTGGTCTACCTTGATTATGTAACAAACAGAACAAATTGTTTCTCTTTTTCTTTTCTTTTTTGGTACGGGGGATTGAACTCAGGGGTACTTGACCACTGAGCCACATCCTCAGCCCTATTTTGTGTTTTACGTAGAGACAAGGTCTCACTGAGTTGCTTAGCTCCTCACTGTTGCTGAGGCTGGCTTTGAACTCGTGATTCTCCTGTCTCAGCCTCCCTAAGTGCTGGGATTATAGGTGTGCGCCACCACGCCTGGCTTCATTTTCCTTTTTCTAAGATCTTCACCTTTGATTCTCTGTTTATTTCTGTCTTACCCCCACCCCCCACTCCTCTTTCTCTCTTCACTTGATTTCTGATTGCTAGATTGTATTTCTCTAAAAACAGGGTCCCTGATCACAGATCTCCATTTTTCTTAGGCCCTTTATTTGACTTGTCTCCTACTACTATTCCTGAGGTCCCTTCTTTTCTTGGATACTTTCAGTTTAAAGTGACTTCTCTATTTATAGCAATGCTGACTGATTTTTACTCACTCAAGTCTAAGCATACCTTGCGATAGTGTTCTTGACTCCAGATTCTGTGTTGACATCTATTATAGTATAGACTCTAGTTTGCTGTCATCTTTGCTTGATCTTTGTCTAATTCAGAATGCTTAAGTATTTTACAAATGCTTCCAGTGTCTTGTTATTTCACCTTTTTGTCTTTAATACAAAGCCAAATGAAGAAATTTTATATTTAAATGACTCTTTCATTTCCAAAAGGCCTCACTTGCCTTCTGTTGAGTAATTCACATGTATGAGCAGTTGCACACAAATATGTGAATGTTCCTAAGGCATTCCTAGGGAGACCATTTAGTTTTGGATTACGAGAAATACTCAGGAGAGTGACAATGACAAATTTCCACCTGTGATCAAATATGTATTTAAGTGATCTAGAAAGTACACTGTGGGATAGAAGCCCTTTGGGAAAACGAAACTGTAATGTTTGCATTGTATCAAAAACTTCTATCAAATCTTTAAAAAAAACTCCTTTGCAAGATGGTTAAGAATAGCCTTAAAATTAAAAAAAATGTGACACAGGGAATGTCCATAAAGCTATAGCCAAGAACACCTCCAAATATCTCCACGATGTAGTGATTTGGACTGAAGTATGCATTTTGCTCAAAGAGCCCTGAGAAGGTCTACTTGTTTGCTTCATCCCGTTTGCTATTCTGCTTCTCTTGAGTAACAACATTAAAGATCCACTTTGTTCTTGTTCCCATATTCATAGTTTATTTTCTGTCTCTGTTGAATATTAAGGAAAACTACTACCCTACCCTTGAAGCTCATTAAATGCCTCTCTAAAATTTGACCTTGATTTGAAAATGGTATATTTTTCTTTGGTTGTCAATGCTACCTTCAGTGGCTGAGTTTATTAGGAGACATACATTTAGAACAACATTAAGTGACCTTTAAGAAAATGGGACACAAGCCAGTGCTTTCCTAATGGAAACCCCTTGTGGGCTCTGCGGTTTTATGTAAGTGATGTAAGCTTAGCTAATATAGAATTAGCGAGTTCCAAAACTCGACTAAATGCTTTCCCTGTCACTACTTTTATGAGAATGAGATCATGTTTTCTGCTGTTTCTTATTTGGGGGTGGGTAAAGAGGAGAGTGTTGAATTATATGTTATTGCTTCTTTTACTGTACTAATTCTAAAATTTCACAAGATAGACTTTTTGAAATGAAAAGCGAAGAGAATATTTGTAAAATATTACTCTGGATGCAGTGATGATTTTTTTTTTTTTTTTTTGCCTTGCCAAAACTCTGCTTTAAAAATTAAGTGCCCAATTAAGTTAGGGGCTATGACTGTTTTTCTCTGCTTAGCTAAATAATCTGGATTCTGACTTTCCATTTGTATATGTGATCTTATTGGAATTGAAGACAGCCTAGTATTGGGTGCCCATAAAACTTAATGTGCTACAAAAGGACCCTATGCCACATGGTATGGTGGGTGGTGAACAGTGTTTAGCTATTACCACTTGAACACTTGGAAATTTCACTCTTCTTGCCAAGGAGTTAATGGTTGGATGATTCCAGAGATAAGAGAGACCTGATGATTCAGGAGATAAAAGGGGATTCCAAGATTTAAATAATACCCATTTCATTTGCTGAGAGAATAGAAGGACATAGTTATCTGCTCATAGAGTCAGAGAGTCAGAACTTCCACCCTTTTTGCCTTGTCGTACAAGTGGAGTTTGACAATTTCAAAACCAGTCAGTATCTATCAGAGAATAAACATAGAAACAAATGAAAAATATAATAAAGAGAGGCTTGGGGGCTTGGGGATGTAGCTCAGTGGTGTAGCACTTGCATAGGAAGTGTCCTTGAGTTTGATCCCTAGCACTACAAACAATAAATAAAAAATCAATCAATCCATCAATTAGCCAGCCAATCAAGAGTGGATCTAACTGATATCCAGTAATGTGGCTCTCATGCTGCCTGTTCAAGCATTGATCTTCATTTAGATACTGAGTTTTCTCTCTCCCACTATCCCTCCCTAAGTAAGCCCCACAAAGGTAAAGATTTTATTTCATTTCACCAAGTTCTTCCAAACACAGAGATCCATGCTTGACAGAGTAGGAACCCAATAAATACTTAAAGAATGAATGGGTAGACAGATGTAAGGATGGGTAAATGGACGGCTGAATATGAGTTTTATATAAGAAACATGACTGCTTTGCTATGTCTGAAAAATCAAAACTGATTTGTGGCTACTAGTAATAAAAATAATGGTTCAAGGCAATGGTTTTCAACTGGGAAAGTTTTCTATACCCTAGGCATATTTGGCAATGTCTGGAGACATTTGTCGTTATCTAAACAAGAGGTAGAACTATTGGTATCCAGGCGGTAGAGGCCAGAAATCCTGCTGAACACTTTGTAATACTTAGGACAGTCCTCCCTAGAAAAGTATTATCTGGCCTAAAATGTTAGTTTTGAGATTGAGAAACCCTGTTTAAGCTTTATGTTTCCCAGGCCTTATGAAACAGATTTTCAGATGTATAAGAATCAGGAAAGGTGATTATTAAAATTTTGATATCTTGGCTCTGTACTAATATATTCTGAATTATTGCTAATAAAGCTTTTGAATTTAAAGTTTAATTTTTCTGGTATTAATGCAGCTATATTAGCTCTGTTTTGGTTCATGTTTGCATGAAATATCTGTTATCACTCCTTTACTTTCAACCTTTCTATATCCTGGCATTTTAGATGTATTGCTTATAAATAGCACGTAACTCTTCATTTTTAAAAATCCAATATGATAATTTTTGTCTTTTTAGTTCAACATAATTTAACATAATTTTTGATTTATTTGGAACTAACCTAATATCTAACTATGTTTTTAAAATTTGTTTCATTTGTTCTGTTCCCTTTTCTCTTCTTTTGAAATGATTAAATATTTTTATGATTTCATTTAAAAAATCTTAGTAAAAAGTTTTATACAATTTTACTGTTTTTAACTGACTATCTTAAAAATTTAAAAAGTTCTTCCTTGGTTTATAAGGATTATTAATTTATACATATGCCCTCATCCTAGAAAATGAAAGAACTTTAAATCTGTTTACCTGCTCCCATTCTTCAATGTTTTCTGTTGTATATTATAATTCTTTTAGTACTTTAAAAATCATTTTGCACAGATAGAGTTCATTTAGGTTTATCATCAGGTTTACTATTTTCATTGCTATTTATTTCTTCTTGTGTCTCTGATCTTTCTTTTGGGATTCTGTGTTCACCTCCAGCTCAAAATATATTCTTTGGTCTTTTTATTATTATTTTTTTGCAAGGAGTCAATTTGTAGTTCATTATTCCAGTTTTTATTCAATTTAAACTCTAACTATATTCTCCAAGAAAAAATATTACTGGGTATAGAATTTTAAATTGACAATATCATATATCACCACATTCAAAATTTTATTCTACTACTTTTTAGTTTACATTGTTGCTGCTGAGAGGTCTGCTGTCTGCCTTGGTCCCATGTTCAAAACTTTAGCATGTTTTTCCTCTGCAGGTAATCTGTTTTTCTTTTCCTGGAAGCTTTTAAGATTTTTCTCATCGTTCTTTATATTATATATTTCATATCTCTAGATACAAATTTCATTTTACTTTTTCTGCCTGTAGTTTATCAGACTGCTTAAATATGTGGAATCAATGCTTTTTATTATTTTTGAAAAATTCTTAGTCATTGTTTTTTCCTATATCGCTTCTGCTTCCCCTGTTCTCTTTTTGTAACTAATTTTATGGCTTCTTCACTATATATTTTTTGCACTTCACTTTTTTTTGGTGGGAGGCAGACAGGGGAGTGAACTCAGGGGTACTTGAGCACTGAGCCACATCTCCGGCCCTATTTTGTATTTTATTTAAAGACAAAGTCTCACTGAGTTGATTAGTGCCTCACTTTTGCTGAGTCTGGCCTTGAACTCACGATCCTCCTGCCTCAGTCTCCTGAGCCACTGGGATTACAGGCATGCTCCACCATGCCCTGCGCATCTTATCTTTTTCTCTCCTCTGTTTTCCATCGTTTTGTCTTTCTATGCTTCATTCTAGAGATGTTCTCCTGGTACATTTTATAATTGGGTAATTTATTTCTTAGTTGTGTATATGCGTTATTAAATCCATTCATTAGGTTCTTTATTTCAATTTTATTCAGTGGTTGGTTCTTTTTCAAATATGCTATTACTTTTTAATATTTTTTTAGTTGTTTCCTGAAAAATTCAAACTTGAATTTTAATTGATGAACATGCTAAGTGTACTGATTTTAATGTGTGAATCTAATAAATCCAGTATTTCAGAGTACATTTTAGGTAATTTCTGTTGTCTGCTATTAGTGCGGTTTCATTCATCCACATTAGAGTTATCTCTATTCAAGCCAATGCACCATCTTTTTTCATATATACTTAATTATCTTTGATTATGCATTGGACATTGTGATTAAAAATATTTTTGAAAAGAATTTTCAGTCTCAGATGAGGTGCATTTCTAGAGATGTTTTTATTTGATTTTGTGTGAAAAAGTAATGTGGCATCATTTAATTCAATGGAGACATTACTTACATGGTACCAATTTAATCTAGTTTCAGTGTTCAAGGAAAACCTAGATTTGACACTGGGTTGCTATCTGTGAGGGCCTGGATAATTTCTGATGTGCCCTTAATTCTTAGCTGAAAACACCTTTTAGTCCCATATAACCAAAGTGATTCCAAAGTTGAGACTAATTCTTTGGGTATCTTTCTGCTCCTAGATCTTGTCTAGGCTGCTTCTGATATCTTTTAAGTCCTTGTTGATCTTATGAAGATTTAAATGTATGATTTACTTATGTTTACTAGGAGTTATGAATTAATTTACTAGGAATCTGAATTAATTTGGTTTTCCTTTATTAGAATTGGAAGTACTTGATGGATTTAATTAAGACACTAAGAAAATTGGAGTGACTTTATTCTGAAAAGCCCATATTCCTTCTTCAAAAACCAAAGCATTTTTTCTTCTTTTCCTTAATGAAAATTCACTTCTGATCATGTCTAGGACTCTTCTACAAGTATCAAAACATTCTAACTCTAACTCTAACTATTCTCTTATTGATGTACAGGTCCCAGATCTGACTCTCTGATTAAGTGGTATGGTGGTCTCCTTATTTCCTGCTTTTCAGGAAGAATAGTCTCCCCTTTGATTTTCCCATTGCTGGTTCTTTTGTATCCTATAGGTCTCAACTCAGATATCAACTACTCAGAATAGTCTTTTCTGATCAATCAATCAAAATAGCCATTGCTCTATTACATCACATTAAACATTTATTTTTTTGCCTTGGAAGTTACCACTATTTAACTTTCTTTATTTGTTTATCTGCTTATTATTTATATATATCCATCCTTCATTTTTGTTTATCACCAATAGAATACAAATTATCATAACAATATGTATGTATTTTTATTTTATTTGTTTTTTTATTAGAGCTTTATAGTTTATTCATAGTATTTGGGTTCATCCTGACAAACTCATACACACATAGAATCTGATTTTAGCTCATGATCCCTTCTTTTTCCCTCCCAACTTTCCTCCCTCTACCATTTTCCTTCCTCTACTCCACTAGATTTCCTCTTGCTAGTCTACTTATTTATATTTGATTGATTCTTTCTACCTACACATAAAGGTGAACTTCCCTGTGGTATATTTATATATGCACATGACATGATGTTTAAGAATTCATTCTGCATTGCCTCCCCTTACCCATCCTTTCACTCTGTCTCTTGATTTCCTTCTATAATACTAGTCTTCCCTTTATCTTTATGCTATACTATGCTTACTTTCCCTTTCCTTTATTTTATTCTAGTTTCTGCATATGAGAGAAAACCTATCTCCATATTGACCCTATCTCCCCTAATTTCCACTTTATTTGCTTGGTTGTATATTGCTGTCCTGCTCCCCTTGTCCTTCAGGGGACTCTCTTCTTCAGTTTTCCAAGATGACTCAAAGGTAAATCTCTGTTTAATAGCTATGTTGCATTAAGGATATAGTTATATTCCTTTTAACTTTTATTCTATAATTAAAATTATATAAACTACTTAGCATTATTTTTGCCTTACTGTCAATAAATTCAGAAAAAGAGTTTGCAGTCTTAGAATCATCACCTTTTTCTAAATTTTGATCTCTTATTTCATTGGCCACAATTTATGTATCTTCCATTATAAACAACCTAGATTTCATGGATAGTAAAATATATATTAAAATACAAATCAAACAAAAAATAAAACACAGCTCCTGATTGAGAGGATATTTCAAGATACATCTAAAGCTTCCTGTTTTTAAATTGCAGGATATTTCACTATATTTGATTTGTTGTAAGCAGTAAAGGTAGGAGACAGAGGCATCCGTTGTCTCATTATTCCTAGGATTTTATGAGTAAAGACCAAATAAATTTGGAGAAAACTGCCTGCTCTTTTATAAATGTTAAATTTCTCTGGCTTTTTACTCTAAGTGCTCATCTACAGAAAATCACACTGTAGATTGAGGAGGCAGTATAGAGAGTGGTAAGATAGGTACAGTGATTATTGATACTAAAATTCTACAACACAATGGGGAGGGAAACTCACTTCTGGGTCTGGAAGACAACCACCCAGAAGTGTTTGGGAACTAGGCCTAGGGAAATCGCACTTACTTTTTTCTTCAGGAAATTCAGGCAAGAAATTTTCATTGACCCAGAGGTCTGATGATTCAAGGCAGTCATCAGAGTTGGCCAAAGGCCACTGAAAGCTAAATTTTTAGTCTGTGTTATGCTCAGGATGGTTTGTGAAGGTTTCCTCTTTCTAGTTCACAGATGCTTACTGGAAGAAGGAATACACTAAGAGGGGGTATGTTAAAAATTAATATATAAAAACAATGATGACTAATACTTTTTGAACTCTATATGGTTGGTTCTATTTGAAGCACTTTAGTGCATCATCTTATTTAAAATGCATTATTGCTCCACGAGCTAGGGACTATTATTATTCCCATTTTACAGATGTGAAGGATATGAGAAGAGATTAAAATACTGTGAAGCTTTGAGAAGAAGTTTGAAGTACTTTGCCAGCATTATACAGCAGAGATGTATAATTCAAACCTAGGTTGCTTCCAAGCCAAAATATTCTTAATTGCAAGGGTGATTTATATAAATACATGCTTATCATATGTATAAATGAATACACAAATTTTTGCATAAATTCCTGATGTCATATGTTGTTTCTCACTGCTCCATAAGACTGCATGTTCTTTTAAGTGCTGAACAAAGGGTGGCTGAGTTGAAGGGGCCAGAAAAAGGACTGATGTGTGAGGCTTCCTCCCACCACTGCATACCTCCTAACGCTTATAGGTCCTAGCTCACTTTAGAAAATAGAAATCAAGCCCCACAGAAATGTGTTCTTTAGGACTATTAAAAAGCACAAGTTCATTTGAGATGAGGAGTTGAGATTAGTGCCTGATTCTGAAATCCCTTGTTGGATGGACATTTTGTGCCTGGTAATTAGGAGAAAAAATTGGCAGCCTCTGTAGTCCCCCTACAAAAGGAACATTTAACCTAAGCATTGAGAGAAGCAAGCATACTGGGATTGGGAGTGTTTCGGGCTCCACATCTTAGTCTGTTGCTGGTGTTCCTGTGGTCCAGGATAGAAGGTAGATACCAGATTACAGGTACAGCTTTCTAGGAGGATATACTACAGAAAGAAGAGCTGTAAGTTACAAAAATAATTCTAAACAGCACAGAAGACAATGGGCTAGTAGAAGGCACAGACAACTAAGCTGTACAGTGGATACCGTGGAACCAACTCATGAAAGGGTGACAGTAAGTGACACTGAGGAAACCTGTTTGTGGTGTTATGGGGAGACTGTGAGGCTTTAAATCGTGTAGCTGTTTGTTTACTTTAGAATATTACAAGTTTGTTCATTTTACCTTTCTTATGCTTGTGAATAAGGAAGTGGTACATATCAATTTGAATCTCTTGGTGTTGAGATTTCCCCAGGTATTTGGGTTTTTTTTTGAGTCTGAGACTTTTTCCTCCATGCATTTCTGTCATAAGAATTGTGGCTGCATCGAACCTCACCTCTTCCTTCTCCTTCATCTTTAATCAATGCATGTAGTTAATGAGCTTTCCATTTTTCTGTGTAATTGGATATATTTTGATTTTCTTTTTTTACATCAATGGAAGAATTTGTGTTGGTTCTAACAGGAGAAAGTCAGACAGTCTGGACCACACAAACCTAGTTTGAATCCTGACTCTGACTCCTTATGATTCCTTCAGAAAACAACCCATTGCAAGAAATCTCTTAGTTGGTCACAGAAGACAAGATTTTGTCTTTTTTCTTGTTTTGGTGGATTTATAAATTAGCCTTCTCAGAGACAGCTACCATGATGTCAGGGCCCTCAGTACGCTGTGCTAAAAGGTACCTTATTGCTTCTTTTTCCAGTTTTCCCCCTTAAATGACCCTTTAAATATCTGGGAGTCTTGTAGTAATAGACCCAGTTGTGAGAGAATGAATGGGTGAAGGGGGTTTGACAATAGTAAACAAAAAAAGCATTATCTATGACTACTTGAAGAGTATTGTGGGAAATCTAATTAACCTTAGCAATAACCTTTTAAAACTTTATAACAAGAAGAGGAATTATAATTTATGTTCCTGGATAAAATATATACTCATAAACTAAGAATAAAAACAACAAGAAGTCAAAAGGTAAACATATAACTTGCATTAAATACAAGAGTGGGAGAAGCCACTTTATGAAAATATTTTACAGTACACACAATTTTTTATTCATGTATTCAGTATTTTAGATACAAGTTCCATTGATTGACCCTTGAGGAACAACAAGCAGGGTCAATCCAACACTACCTGTCCTCATATAAAAAGAATAAGGGGGTTTATGCCTCCAAGGAACAAGCTCAGAACTGCCACCCAAGTGCTGTTTACAATAAAGGTTCTGTCTTTGCTCATTTTAATAGACACAGAGCTAGTAATAAATTCTGTCCTCTTTCCCCACCTACACCCTCATGATGTTGCCCAATTGATTTGCAGAATAGTCACAATTTTTAGTTAGTGTTTTGCCTTGCCCCTACTGGGCTGTGGTACTTGTTCAGTGGAGAGTTGGGCAGTGGAGGAAGTAAGAGGGCACCAAGCTGAACACTAGATGAATACCACAGAAGCAGAGAGGACCACTCCCTGAAAGATGAGAAACTGGGGCACTCATGAGAGTGCTTCCAACATTAATATAGACAAGGAAGTGAGCTGGGAAATATCCAGCAGTTTGCTGGTCCTTGTTTCACAACCAGCTCTCAGCTGCTGCTGGTGGTAGGGACCCTCATTAGTATCTGCCAATTTCCATGGTGTAAATACCCTCACTGTGGCCTGCCCTTTTTTTTTTTTTTTTTTTTTTTTGTCTTTTGAATGCCAGGAACTGTTCTAGGCATTTTGGATAGAGAGGAGAATAAAACAAACTCCCTATCCTCTTGGAGCTTATATTCTGGGAAGGAGGAGTGATAATGAACAGGTTAACAGACAAAAAATGCAGGCAGTATTATAAAGAAATGCATGAGGCACTGCAAGTCTGGAGAGGAGATTGTGTCTTTTGGGCACTGTATCTTCAGCACTTTTGATGTTGCAGGAAGGAATCCCAGGAGGTTCTCTGCAGGGATAACGTGTGATTCTCCTTTCTGTTGCCTGAACTTGATTGAGAATTAGCAACCATTCCAGGACTGTAAAGTGGCAAGCTTAGAGACGATGGCCTGCCTGTCAAGCATAAACATGAGGGAAGGAAGGTTGGGTCTCTGGAGGCTGTATGGCCTGGTCAAACTACTCCAGGACTGGCTGTCTTCAAACTCTTGTTCTACAAGATAATGACATATGACACTCCATGTGTTGTGTGTTTTTTTGAAACTGATATAGCAAGCCAGGTCAAAGGGGGAGGGGAGAATATTATAGGAAGAGTAATGAGGATTAAGTGAGTCATGTCATATAAAACCCTTGCCAGAATTTAAGAAATTATGCTCAAAAAATGTTACATAATATTATGAAGGACTCAAGTAACAAAGAATAATTACATATTTTGAGCCCCTAATCAGTGCTTTATAACAAGAATCATGATAATATGAATGATTCCAGAATAAAATAAAAATAACGATTCTCAGTCTAAAATCTTGGGACTAATGTTAATAACCATTCGTATATCAAAGTTTATCAAAGCTTCACACAGCCATATTTTAAAATAGGAAGCAAAACAATGCTTAGAAAAATATATAGCACTTTATAAAATCTCATCCTTTTTATTGTAGAAACTTCAATATAGAAGCAAATCATGAAAGAGTTAATAGGCAGTTTCCTGAAGGAAACATGTGTATATTGTGTGGGTGTGTGTGCGCATGTGCGCTTAAAAAGGTTGTTAGAAGC
>CM053400.1:141414329-141434651 GCA_028644305.1 Xerus rutilus
AAAGGTTGTTAGAGCTGAGGCTTTTTCCAATCTAACCAAAACAAAAGGTATATAAAAAAGAATTTGGGGTTTACATTCCCATAGCTGAACCAGAGTTTCCTAAGTTTTATCATTATTTCCCCACCCCACCCCCACACTGGAGCCTTTTTAGTAATTTTTTAAGTAACTCCTCCAAAAAAGGCCCTAGAAAATTTTAATATCAGTGATATTCTGTATATATGTTTGTACTGTCAGATAAGATTCAGCTTTGGAGGGCCTCAACCAGTATAAGTGCTACAATGTTTTTAATCTCTCTGGTAAACCAATTTTCACCTCCTTGGGAATTTTATTCCCATTTCATGGACATGCACAAAACCAGGAAAGAACTTGAAAAAAATATTTCTTACTTTTTTTGACCTCATGGGCAAGATATGTGGGAGAGTTTGCAAACTTCTGAGAAAATTTTAGAATCAGCACTCCAGATGTTGATATAACTTTCATGAAACTCTTGCAGTATTTTTAGCCCTGGGAAAATTTTATCTACTTTGGGAAATTATATTTTCAGTCTTTTAGCTCAATATCGGACTCCCATTGCTCTCTCCCAAATTTGTCTTCTGAAAGTTTACAGATTGTTAATCAAAATTAGGGTGATATATATCTAACTATTCCCAGAAAAACTTTTCCCACTATGGATTATTGATAAGTGAAAAAGAAAACCACAATTACCTATAGTCTGAATAACCATGGGGGCCAGTATCCACACCATCAGCATATTGGTTTATTTCTTAGCATTCTTTTAGTTTTTTTAAAAAAATATATTTGAGTATGAGTGGATATATAACATGCACATATAGATATTTTTTTAAAAAGTATATATTCACAGGGTTGTGTGTCAAGATTATTAATATTTATACATATTGACATATTATTAATACATATGTATTTTGTTACATGCCTTTTAAATTTTTTATTGTAAACATTACATCCTACATTACTGCTTCTAATCTCTGAATAGTATTGATGTGTGTATATATTTAAATAAGTCCTATTTTTTGACAGATAAAGTTTTTCAGACTTTTTACCACAATAAAAATGATTCCATGAATTTCAGTGTAGCTAGTCTTCACATATGCCATTAGTGATTTTCTTAGGAAAGATGTCTAGATATGTAGTTGCTGAATCAAAAATTATGCACACAGTGATTTTTATAAATGTTGCCAAGTTTAGCTTTGGAAAGCTTATAGGAATCAACATTTCCAAGTTTTCTCATTGGTTCATTTTATCACCTTTTCTTGCTTTATTTAAGTAATATTTCAATCTACTTCCCTGAAGACAAGAATGCCACTAATTGTTTTATATTATTGTCCTATTATATCTATTTCCTCTGCTATAAATTCTATTTTCTCTAATGGTATTGTCATTCTGTAATTATCAGGCAATATCATTTACAATTTTTTTTTTTTTTTTAAAAAAAGTGTCATGCCATATTCTTTATTTCCTTCCATTTTTACTGGGTTATAATTGATGAATAAAAATTATATATACTTAAGGTGCATGACTTGATGATTTTTTTTTTTTAATTTATTTTTTTTATTTAAATGCATTTCAAGTCATAGTACATAAACAGAGCTCAGTTTTTCCATTTCTCTGGTTGCAAATCATAAAGAGTCACACTATTTGTGTCTTCATACATGCACCAGGGGTAGTAATGACCCATTCGATCAATCATCATTACTATTCCCGTTTCCCTTTCCTTCCATTTTTTACGTTTTTTTAAAAAAAATTGAGAGCACTTGAGAGTTCTATAAAAAATTGGCAGCTGTTTTTTTGACAGTTCACGTTGTGGGAGAGAACGGAGGTCTGAAAGGACAGAAATGCTTGAAAAATGCCACCAAGTATAGGACATGCTGATCCCTCTCTTGCGTTGGCAGCCACTTATCATATCTCTGTTCAAACCGCTGTTCCTTCTAGCTACAGGTGTGTGGGATTCAGCGGAAGAGAGTAGGATGGTAAGAGTGAGTGTGACTGTGGGGTGAAGTTTGGGCATTGAGTCCACAGAGTGGCCTGTTTTCAAGTCCCTTCTTCTTTAAACGCCTCTACTGCCTGTGTGCTGAATCCCCTTAATAAGTTTGTAGTGAGAGTTCTTCTCTGGGCTTCCATATTTATTTTGTTTTGATGTTTCCTTCTTCACTTGATACTGTCCACACATGGTTTCTGTTCCTGTAAGAAGTTCTCTTCTTGTCTTAAAGTGCCTATTTATTTACTATTTTTAAACTATTATCATTTCTAGGATTCGTCATGGGAGAGGGAGAGTACTAAATGTAGTTAGTTTTACCATTTTCAATCTGGAACTCTTTTTATCTGTTTACTAACACATTTAGTATATGAAATTCACCTTCGTCTGGTAAAAATGAATCGAAGCAAAGTAATTGTTTTATTTGGTTCGGTCTGCTATAACAAAATGTCTTAGATTGGATTATTTATAAACAATAGAAATTGCTTATAAATTTGAGCTGTCCAAGATCAGGGCACCAGCAGATCTGGTGTCTGTTGAGAATTTACTCTTTGCTTCAAAGGTGGTGCCTCTTAGCTGTGTCCTCACATGGCAAAGGTGAACAACTCCTCAGACTCTTTTATTTTATTTTTATTTTTGGTACCAAAGACTGAACCCAAGGACTCTTAACCACTGAGCCACATTCTCACCATTTTCAAAAAATTATTTTCTTACATTGAGACGAGGTCTCGCTTAGTTGCTTCAGGTCTTTCTAAGTTGCTGTGGCTGGCCTTGAACTTGCAATCCTCCTCACTTAGCCTCCTTGGTCCCTGAGATTACAGGCATGTACCAGTACCTGGTTCCCTTGAACCTCTCATATGAGGGCAGTAATCCCATTTATGAGGGCAGAGCTCACATGACACTATCACCTCCCAAAGTCCCCACCTTTTAATACTACTGCATTGGGAATTAAATTTCAACATATCAATTTGGGAAGGAGGGGTACATGAATATTCAGATCATAACAGTAATGAAAAATAAAAGGAAGGGAAAATAATAGCTGATCCTAACAAGTATTTCTGTTGAAAGAAAAAAGAAATATGACTTTGTCACTTTAATAGACTATAAATTACTGTATTACCTCATTTTCTAGAATGCCTAAAAGTTTACAAAGTACTTTAATAATTCCTCATTTGATCTTCACGATATAATGATGGATCTCTTTCTACCTATACAGAAGAACAGGCTCAGCTGCTTTAAATGACATGTACAGAGAGGTTGTGCATAAGAAATGGATTTCAACCCAGTCCCTTTGTTTAGCCCAGGATTTTCTCTAGTATACTATTCTGTAGAGATTAAAGTTATATGAAAAGCTAAAAATCATTTTTTGTTTTGTTTTGTTATTTTGGTTACAATACCAGTAATTTGAGAGGTAGTGAAGAAAAGCATTGATATCTAGCTTGAATAAAGAAGAATAGAGTCCAATTAAAAGTTTATGCTTTTGAGAAGCCTAACCATATTGGGACTTGTTGGGGTGGAAATCAAGTTAAGAGATACAAACTGACATTTTTCTGCACTTCCCGTTGTAAATCCAGCCACTCAAGTTTTAATTTCCTTTCAGGATAAGAAAAATGGAAGACCAAAGTCGCCACAATTAGTTTTTAAACCATAAACATCTTTTACAAAATCCTTGAGTATCTTTCTTCTAGCTCACTGTTCTGAATTGTTGCCTAGTCTGAATAAATTTTAAAGTGGAATTCTCTAGTTTAAATTGTCTACTATGTAGGCCAGAGGTTGAGAACTTTTGTTTTTGGCATTCCCTGAAGAAATTACCCTTGATAAGATTTTGGTTACTGCTCTTTCTTGCTTTTTTTCCTCTAACCATGTCTTGGAGGATTTGAAATATGATGAAAGAATGTCTCTAGGTATATCACTCCCCTCCCCAGCAGAGAGAACTAGTCATATAAGTGGCTTTCAAAACTTAAAAACAAGCTGGGCACAGTGGCACATGCCTGTAATCCCAGCGGCTCGGGAGGCTGATGCAGGAGGATCAGGAGTTCAAAGCCAGTGTCAGGAAAAGCAAGGTGCTAAGCAACTCAGTGAGGCCCTGTCTCTAAATAAAATACAAAATAGAGCTGGGGATGTAGCTCAGTGGTTGAGTGCCCCTGAGTTCAATTTGCAATACCTCACCTCAAAACAAAAACAAAAATGTAAAAACAAGACTGTCTAAAGAGTAATTGACAAAGAATGAAAGTATTAGTTAGATTGCGAGGAAGTAAATGTGTATGTTTTGCAAAAGAGTTCATAAGAAATAAATTATAAAGGTTATTTGGAGTGATTCAAAGGCTGGAGAGACTTGTCTATTTGCTGTGAGTGGGGCAAGAGAATTTTATTACATGTGGGTATTGGTATGTAATTGGTTCTTTGGTTGCAACAGCAGTGAAGTTTAATTAAAATTACATAGGAGGAGTAAGGAGAATCTTGTGGGGATTTAAACAGACAATATGGTAAAACTATGCAGGGATCAGGTGTCCTGGAATTAGTATGTGGTTCTGAGTTCAAGGAAGTTCTGGAATCCTTGGCTGCATAGACATTTAGTCATGGCATGTTTTACACTATTGGTATATATAGCCAGTGAAACGCAGTGAAAGCATTTGGAATATGGCTATGTATCCTGTTTCCATTGCCTTATAGCTACAACATACACATAGCCCACTGTGGACTCCTCATTCCCTGACATAAGAGCTGTTTTATTTAAGCTTCCAGAAATAAGGGGAAAATTATTTACATATTTCTTGGATCAAATTCCCCCAAAAATATGATTAGGCTAGTCCTTTTGATTCTAGATGATTGAATCAGAGCATGTGACCAGACTATGATTGGCTTTCTCTGGCTCAAGAGTCCGGCCTTGTCCAGTCAGCTGAGTTTCCAGGCACAAGAATCATATGGTGGTATATGATTCATATGAAACCTGCAGGTTACAGGGCCCTGGGGTGGGTGGTTGCACTTAGGTAGAAGTAAGGGAGCTGGGCATGGTGGTACATGCCATAGTTCCAGTGACTAGGAAGGCTAAGGCATGAAATCCTGTTTGAGGCCAGCCTTAGCAACTTAGCAGGATCCTGTCTCAAAATTAGAAAGAAAAAAAAAAGGACTGGGGATGTGGCTCAGTAGTAAAGTACCTCTGGATTCAATCTCCAGTATCATAATATATATATATAAAAGAAAAGGAGAGGAGAGAGAGACGAGAGAGAGAGTGAGAGAACACATGTGCATGTGCATGAGCGAGCAGGGAGACATGCCTTTAGTGAGGTAATAAAAGTTTGGTTGTCCTAGTATATGTTTAATTGTATTCTTGATTAATTTTTAGTGTCTTTGAGAGCTAGGCCTAAATTCTGAGTGAGATGTAATACCACTTTGGTTCTTGAGCTGAGGTGTGACATGAACTGACATATTCTAAAGGACTACTCTAGATGTTCCTTGGAAAGGACCACTATTCATATTTTGCTATATTTCCTCCTTGTCCAGCACAACAAAATGTCTTTTACAAATATTCTTTGATCTCTCATGTATGATTACTTAACATTTTGTGGTTCTCTCTATTGCAGGATTTATTGCATGGCATTTTGTTTTCATCTGCTAATTGTCATCACACTTTCAATGCCTCTTTCCTTAGTGGGTTCTTTAACTTCTGGTTTCTGACACCATCCTTCTTCATGACACCTCCTAAATAGATACATTAGTGTTCTCCAGAGAGACAGATCCAATAGGATATCTACCTATCTATCTCTATGAGGAGATTTATTATAATTACTTGACTCACATGATTATGGAGGCTGAGAAGTCCCATTATCTTCCATCTGCAAGTTGGATTACCAGGAAAGCCAGTGGCATAGTTTTGGTTCAGGCCCAAAGGAAGCAGAGGAGCCAGTGATGTAGGTTTATGTCGAAGTGCACAGGAAGACTGACGTGCCTTCTTTCACCTTTTCGTTCTTTGCAAATCCTCAGTGGACTAGATGATGCCTCTCCACATTGGGGAGGTCAGTCTGCTTCACTCAGTTCATCAATTGAACTGACACTTTCCTTCACAAATATCCTCAGAAACACACTCTGAAATAATGTTTATTCAAATATCTGGGCTCCTTGTGACCCAATTAAACTGACACAAAAAAATTAACCGTTACAATAAATAAGTTTACATTATTTGAAACATTATTATATTGTTCTATTTGATTTCTTATGTTTATAGTTAACTATGTGGTCATATTATTAAAAATTGGTTACCATAGTTTTTGTTTTGGGGGGAGAAATCAGATATGAAATACTTTATTTCTAATTATATTATTCTTTAATCAATAATGGATTCACTAGCATACAAAGGGTGTACTGTCTAGTGCTATAGATGGCAAATTGAATGGAGAGTATCAGAACTTACATTGCACATATATATATATACACACACACATATATATATATTATATGAACATCAACTCATTATGGATATCTTGATTATAAAAGGGTAAATGTTAACAGGTTTTTAAAGTAATTTTTTTGGTATTCTCTTAAAATCATTAGCAAATGTACTATATGAAGGGCCTGACAATCAAGTGTTCTTCTTTTCCATCTGTGTTAGTTAGTTTTTCATTGCTGTGACCAAAATACCTGATAAGAACAACTTAGAGTGGGAAATGTTCATTTTGGCTTACAGTTTCAGAGGTCTCAATCCATGGTCAGCTAACTCTGGGCCTGAAGTAAGGCAGAACATCATGGTGGAAGGTTGTGTGGAGGGGGAAGGAAAGTGGCAGGGGGGAGACGCACCAGGGACAATATATAGTCCAAGGCCACACTCCCAGTGACCTACTTCTTCCAGCCATACCCTACCTGCCTACGGTTACCACCTAGTAACCCACTCAAATTAATCCATCAAATGGATAAATCTACTGGTTAGGTTACAATGCTCATCATTTACTATTCCTGCATTGTCTCCCACATGAGCTTTTCAGTTGACACCTCTTATACAGACTGTAACACCATCTCACCTGTTACTTAGCCTTATTTAAGGCAAATATTCTATCGCATGTAACATTTTATTTTGATTAAACATGACAGGAATTAACAATAATTATTTAAATTTAATAAGAATCACGGCTCAAGTCAATTGCGTGAAGGTTGTTTATTTTGTTAAGTTCATTTTAATTTAGTAAGCAAAATGGCTCTTTTGGTGCCAGTTGTACTAGGATCCTGTATAATATTTCAGGACAGTGAGCATGCCATTCAATATATTACAAACAATCCAATTGGAACATAGAAAATTTTATTTTTGAAAGCAGAAAGCAAGAGAACAAGAAAAAGTGGAAATGAGAAAAACCTATTACTCTTGAGGAATAAGGGACTGTAATGTCTAGCAGTAGATATTAAATTAAAAATCTGTCTTGCTTTCTCTTTTCAAACATCCCAAGTTTAATAATCTTTTAACACTAAAGATTGTGCCACAGATTCATCAAGTTTCTGTGATGGATGAAATGTGATTGAAATATGATGGATGCAAGAGTGAAATGGGTTGGAAAGAGTTCAGTACTGGAGGCCTATTTCATTTGTGTTTGCAACAGCTAAGAGGTTGCAATCAACAATGGCCCTTTCTCTTCTTGGGCCACTTAAAATAAACTCTTTGGCATTCATTAACTATTCTATCTGATTGATCTTTTATTCTCATTAATTAACTTGGATAACTTTCTAATAGAAGAAACATAGGAAAGTATTTCTGATTTTGCAGATTATGCAATTAATAGAAATGTTCCTTGACTTACAATAGGGTTACATTCTGATCACCTATTGTAAGCTGAAAATATCAGATGTTAAAAATACATTAAATACACATGATCTATGGTCTCGCTTAGCCTACCATAAACACACTCAGGACACTAAGAGCCTACAACTGGGCAAAATCTAACATAAAGCCTATTTTACAATATGATGTTAAATAGCTCATGTAATTTACTGAGTACTGAAAACAAATCCAGAATGATTGTGTGGTATGCTTTAAAGTTGAAAAAAATGCTGTAAAGTTGAAAAGATGGCCATTTGAACCATTGTTAAGTAAAGGACTGTCTACATAAAATTGATGCAAATGTTTTGGTAAGCAGAGGATTAGATTTGATTTTTTGTAACCATCCTGCCTCAGCTTCCTGAGGTTGCTAGATTTACAGGCATATGCCACTGTGTCCTTCTAAATTGGGATACTATAATGCAATACACAAGTAGTTCTAGAGCTTCAAATTAAAGTTATCTGAGTCCAACAGAAATGGTAAGGTTTTGAAGGCAGGAATTAGTCTTCACTCCATGGCTCTGGGCCTGAGGGTAAGGCAGAACACCAGGGCGGAAGGGCATAGTGGAGGAAAGTTAGTTTCCATTGTTTTCAGCACACCATCCTGTTCTTAGTAATGACTGGATTTATCGATGATTGTTATTTTTGCTTTATTAGTTACCTATTATCATGTAACAAATTGCCACAAAATTTAGCAGTTTAGAATAATAGATATTGGTTGTTCCACACAGGTTCTGAGAATTAGGAAAGTGGGAGTATTTTAGCCGTGTTTCTGACTTAGGGTCTCTCATGAGTTGTGATCAGATTATCACCTGTGATTGCAGTCATCTGAAGGCTTGAGTGGAGATGGAGGATCTGCTTCCAAAATGACACTCACATGAATTCTGGCAGAAAGCCTAGGTTTCTTACCATGTGGGCTGCATGGATATCCTCACATCACAGCAATCGTTTTTCCACGGAGTTAAGTAATCCAAGAATAAGAGAGAGCACGCAGGAATTGCAATGCTTTTTATGATTTAATCTCTAAAATTGTACACATCTCTTCTTTATCTTATTTATTAGATGTGAGATGCTAAGTCCAGGGCACAAAGGGAAAAAGATTAGGACCTATCTATTAAAGGAGTAGTATAGAATAATTGGTGGGTACCTGTTAAAATTACTACAATGTATTAATAGAACAGAGTTTCTTCTGTCATATTTTTCTTCTTGAAATTTGTAGATTGAGAGCAGAACTGCAGAAAATATGTAAAATCCCAAAGACTGGGAAAACAAAGATAGAGGAATTGGGAGAATGCACAAGGGTTTAGAAGGAACAAGAATCTGGCATAGGGCAAGAATGTCCACAGCCTGGAGATATTTTGTGCTGATTGTCTTAGGTAATCATAAGAAGGGAGCAAAAGAGAATGATAATGAAGGATGGTAGTGTGGAAAGAATGGAGAAGGGAAAATAATAACTGAGAGGAAAAGAGTAAAAAGCAAGTGATATTCTTAGAATAATTGTGTAAAAAGTAGAAGAGCAAAAGAAGGAAAGAAAAGGAAATAGCTTGAGCAAAAGGCCTTAGAGAATGGTCAAAAAATATATGAAAAAAGTTCAACATCTCTAGAAATTAGAGAAATGCAAATCAAAACTACACTGGGATTCCGTATCACTCCAGTCAGAATGGCAATTATCAAGAATATAAGTAATAATAAACATTGGCGAGGATGTGGGGAAAATGTTCATTCATATATTGCTGGTGGGACTGCAAATTGGTGCAACCACTCTGGAAAGCAGTATGAACACTTGAAATGGAACCACCATTTGATCCAGTTATCCCACTCCTTGGTATATATCTAAAGGACTTAAAATCAGCATACTACAGTGATACAGCCACATTCTTGTTTATGGCAGCTCAATTCACAATAGCTAAGCTATGGAACCCACCTAGATGCCCTTCAACAGATGAACGGATAAAGAAAATGTGTTACTTATAGACAATGGATTATTACTCAGCCATAAAAAAGAATAATTTTATGACTTTTACTGGTAAATGGGTGGATCTGGAGATCATCATGCTAAGGAAATAAGCCAATCCCAAAAACCAAAGTCTGAATGTTGTTTCTTATATGAGGATGCTAACACACAATAAGGGGCAGGGAGGGAAGAATAAAGTTCATTGGATTAGACAAAGGGGAATGAAGGGAAGGGAGGAGGATGGGAATAGAAAATACAGTAGAATGAATCAGACATAACTTTTGTATGTTCATATATGAATACATCACCTGTGAAACTCTACATCATGTACAACCACAAGATCCTAATTAGAATAAGTTATACATATATACTATATATGTACATATATGTCAAAACACACTCTACTGCCATGTATATCTAAGAACAATAACAAAAAAAAGTCTGTAGAAACAGTTCATTGACCAGCTACAAATAAACAAGCTCACTGGGAGTGTGCAAATGGACTATTTTTGAAGTCATTGTTGTATAGTATCTCCATATGACTATTTTAGACATTTTTGTAGTGAAGTATCAATGCTGAACAGAATGGATTAAAATTTAAGAGCAGAGCAGTTTATAATTTTCAAAGTAAATATCTGAAAAAACCTAATAATTTCCATAAGTTCTTTGTATGAATTACTCAGAAATAAAATAGTTATGAGAGAACAGTTGTATCACTATAATTATTGCTGGTCAAATTATAAACAGATTTTGCTATGAGAAAGGGAAAATAAACGAGTAATGAAAGAAAGGCAAGGCAGGGTTGGAATGGCATTTCCTTACTCCCCCATGAATTACTTAGGGGGTAAAGAAAATGATTGAGGTCATTTACTTTTATAAAGTACAGATATAGAGCAATTTTATTATATTCTTTATCATGTTTAGGTATCGGGGATACAATCATATGTAGAGCTGACATAATGTACATATAAACTAAGTGATAAGATGGATATATTGCTTTAGTTTTGTAGGTCAGCACAATTACAAAAAGAAAGATAATATAAAGTATGACCGATATATTATTTAGAGGTTAAAGAGCCAAAACTCATAAAAATAAACTGGCAAGATTTTATCAGTTCATTGTGAAGTGAGGCATTGCAGAATTTAGATAATACAAAGTATAAACAGAAAGAGGCATAACTTGGGAATATCAATAGGAGAAAGAATCAGATGAATGAAACAGCCGTATGCTAAGCTGGCTGTGATGGTCCTCATGAAAAAGGAGTACTATTTAAAATAAGGATGTCAAGGGGATGTAACTAGGTTGTAAAAGGTAGAGTAAGACTTTAAAGAAAGTCAGTGGTGACCCAAAATGGAGATTTTGTCTTAACCAAAAACAGGGAAAATTAATTATCTTCTTTTCCATAAAAGGTGAAAAAATTAAAAGAAAAGGAAATTGACAGGGTAATTTTTTATTTCACATTAGGAGAACAATTTTTTTTCAAGATTTAAATGAAAAAGAATTTTCCATTGTTTTTTTTTGGTTATAAAGTAGTTTTCTATGCAGGAAAATGTAAAAGTGCATAAAATGTCCTCACTTCAATGACAATTATTATTTCAGTACGTCTATGCTTCGTATTCATATTTATGAGATACCTTTTAAAAGTTATCTTTTTAGAGCAAATTTGTGTATTGCTTACTTTACTAAATATTATATCATGAAAATTTTTGTCATTAATTTAGATTTATTAGCTTTTTAATTTTGAATAAATTTTAAGAGTGTATGATATTTAATCTAAATTTTCACTAAAACTAAAAATAAAAATGTAAATGAAATAATAGATATTTAAATTATTAATTGGTTCAAATTACTTGTTGACTACCTAATATGATAATGACTACTATTAATAATTTGCTTTATCAGAGGCGTTGTTCTAATTCTTTACAGAGATTGTTATATCATTTAATAATCACATTGGACATATGAATAAGCTATCATTATGATTCTCATTTTATTTGAAGAAGTTTGGTAATATGGCTTAAGTTCTCACAGCTAGTAAGTGTGGACCTGGAATTCAAAAACGCAATTTGACTCCCAAATCCATCTTCCTAAGTGCGGACATTTTATAACACATGCTAAGCCCTGCACTGGGCACTGGGGATATATGGTAAGGTAATAGCAAGGTTCTTCACTTTCTCAAAGCTATACAGTCAGGGAAATAGATATTAACCAAGTAATTGACATCATGAATTTGTAAGTACAAACTGAAATCAATATAGTCAAAGGAAGGGACATGAGTCTGTGCGAGATGATAAGAGTTGACTAAACTGCTTAGGGAAGGCTACCTGGAGGAGGTCATGCAGACTGAGAACTGCAGAATAAGTCATGGTCAATTAGGCGGTCACTATAGAGTGAACACATGGAAAACACAAGGGTGGGAGGAAACATGGATGTTCAGGGGCCAACAGGAATTCAGAGATCGGGTGGGACCGGGGCAAAGGAAGGTAGGGTGTGCTAAGGATTTTTGTTCTTTATTTGAAGATCCATAGACACCTCACTGTTTTAGGTAGGGGGTGAAACAATCAGATTTGAATTTTGTTAAGTTCTTTCCCTGTGCATTGTGGTCGATATGCTAGATGGAGGACAAAGGGCATCTGGGTGGTATTCTGGGTAGATTTTTGCTGAAGCCAAGTAAGAAACTATGGTAATTTAGTCTAAAGTGGGGCAATGGGGTGGAAACACCCGAACAGATTCAATGGATATTTCAGAGATAAATTTGAAATGGTGATGAGTTAATCAGCTTTCTATGGCTGAGATAGAAAACACTAGAAAAGATCAAAACTAGGAAGGCAGATCATGAGTTTAATCTTGTACCCAATGATTTGGTGTGTATGGAAGACATGTAAATGAAGATTTTGATTACACAGGTGGTTATAGAGTGTAGAACCAAAGTCATTGCCAAAGAGTTAGTTGTAGATATAGATAAAATTGCCCCTAGGAAAAGCAGATAAATTGTAAATAGAGTCCACTAGTTTCTGGGAAGAACTATTTCATGGCTGGGTAAAGAATCATGAGTCAGCAAAAAAAGTGTTGTTAGGAGACAGGCTGGCTACATTAGAGTTGCCAGTGACCACTGAAGGCATACTGGAAATTGGTGACCATGAATTTATGGTGAGTCCGTCTTCCCTGAGGGGTGACTCTGCAAACCACTCTTGTGTAGTTGGGTGCAAAGGCAAAGAAAGCTGATGGCAGGGACCAGCCAGGATTGTTTTCAAGGTATACGGACTGAAAGGCAGAGACATCTGAGGATTCAGGCATATAACATAACGTAGCAAGAAATTAATATAGAAAAAGGCTTTTTAAAAAATTAAACAATTCTGAGAGATACATTTTATGCAGAGATATTTGTTCCCATTTCCAATATTTCTTTTGGATAAATTCCTAGGATTACTCAAAGAGTAAGAATAACTTTCAGGAGAGGTTTTAATGGCATTGCCAACTTGTTTCCAAATAAATTTCCCTAAGTTTTTTTGCAATTGGGTAGTGGTTGTTCTAATTTTCATTCTTTGCATTTTGACAGGCAAAAAGGATGTATCCTTTAAATTGTTGTAGTTGTTACTTTCTTTTGGGGCTACTGTGTGTCTTGATAAATTTTTCATGGTTAAGATACATATCTCACCCACATATGAGAAACCCTTCTTGTTGCTTTTACAGAGTAATGAAACCTTGTCTGGTTATTGAGTTTTGAAATCATATGCACTTCTTGCAAGCTAATACATTATGTTCTGATGTTTTGGATAAATCTGAGTCCAAAGTGTTCCAAGAAGAGGCTAATGCAAAGGCCCCAACATCGAGAATACTTGGGAAGAAAGCCAGTCTTACCTGAGCAGAGAGAGGGAAAAATAGGAAAAGTGAGAGAGCAAGTGCTAAGAGATTAGGTCAAAGAGAGAGTAGGCTCCAAATATAACAGAGCCCTGAAACCAGGGTGAGGAATTTGCATTCTATTTTGAGCGAGAGAGAAACCTGTGGATGATTATTATGAACAGGAGAGTGATGTGATCTGACTTTAAAGAGATGACACTGTTGGATAGGCATATTCAGGACAGAACAGAAGCTGAAGCCTCTTCAGGATACTAATTCTCAGGTAGTTCAAGGGCAGAAGTGGAGTCTGAAGCAGGTATAGGCTAAGGACTATGAGATGTTACAAATAAACCCTTCCAGGTCTGTTCTTTCTACATTGATGTGTAAGTTGAGAGGCCTGAAACAGATGCTTCAACGTCATCTTCAAGGCCCAGGATGTTGAAGGCAGGGCCTGGGCTTGCTGCTTCATGACTGTAACTAGGAAAGCATGTGTGTATGTGTGTTTACAGCTCAGGAGTCCAGTTATCTCCTTCCTCTCAGTCTTGGCTCTGAGCCTTCTCTCTGCAACTCCCTCTAAGGATCTTCTCTTGAGACAAGTATCTGGCCGATACTGAAAGATTATATCTAACTCTGCCTATTTTCTCTTCTACTCATGCAGGGTGTGTGAGAGAGGGGTTCCAAATACAGAGTTTTTGGCTTTCTTATGCTCAAATGATGTCATCAGCATAATCATCCTATGATTCTGATTAGATAGCAAGTTTATCATTCAGCATCTTTAATCTTCCATTGGCTACAAATTGTATTCATATGCTTTTTTTTTTTAAAGAATTCTTTATTAAATCTATTCTTTGGATGCCATACTCCCTACACTTAAATCTTATCCTCCTTGCAACTCAACCCTCAGCCTATTTAGAAATCCCAATTCTCACTAAAGGATAACTCTGTGAGCTTTGAGATGGTTTGAATAGTGTGTAGTGATTTGATATGACTTATCAATTTTATTTTTAAGTCCATGTGAAATCTCAGCTTCTGTCCCCACTGTGTGCATTAAAAATGCTCTTTCTAAACTCTCTTTTTGACTTGCTCTATGATTTTAGGTTAGTGGATGTGTATATAGTTCCTGAGGCCTGGAGGAACAGTCATATTAATTTACCAAGTCTAGAGAAGAAGGCCTTTGCAAATATTGAATACCCAGGGAAAGCTGTTCTATTGCAGGATTTTCTGAGAAGATGTTAATTTATATATCAATTATTTATTGGGCATCAGCTCTGTACTTGGTACTGACATGATATAGTCACTTAAGACTTAATCTTAAAGTCACCAAAGCCTGTTAGATGAAGACAGACTTTTCAACAATGAATATCTCAGCTGTTTGTAGGAGGTGTGATTAATTTATATACAGGGGTCAATGAGGAGACAAGGAGACATTTGGTGGAGGCTAGAAAAATTCAGAGAGATGGCATTTTAGTTCTAAGGAGAGGATCCAGGTTTGGAGTGAGTTAAAAGGGTACAGCATGAGAAATAATTGTGCCATAAGACACAGATCTATTGTGAGATCACTACCTCAGGATGGGTGGGCCTACCAGCTTGTATGTGGGAGAGAACCTAGTATGCCACTAGGAGATGAGGTCAAAGAGATAGTGGACAAAAGGGAGCCATGAAATGCTTTAAGCTAGGTTGCATTATGACCACATTTTCACTTTAAAGGCTTGCTTAGGGAACAGACATTTGCAATGAATCCAGAGTACTATTGTAGTCACTCACTTAATAGGATGTCCTTGACAAAGGTCTGGAAAGGATGGGGCAAAGTGAAGAATGAGACCGTGCAGCAGTGGTGGGGACGTGGGTGGAATGGAGGATGGGAAGAAAGGATAGATTATGAGAGTTGTTTTTAAAGCATAGAGCTATATTTATTTTTTAAAGTTCATTAAGATTTGATTCTTTAAGTGCATATATTTTTTTAATTTTAATTTTTTATTTGTTCTTTTTAGTTATCCATGACAGTAGAATGTATTTTGACATATCATACATACATGGAGTGTAACTTCCCATTCTTGTGATTGTACATCATGTGGAGTTTCACTGGTGTGTATTCATATATGAACACAGGAAATTTATGTTACATTCATTCTATTGTCTTTCCCATTCCCATCCTCACTTGCCTCCCTTCACTCCCTTTTGTCTAATCCAATGAACTTCTCTTTTTCCCTCCCTGCCCTCTTATTGCGTGTTAGCATCCACATATTATACAGAATATTTGGCCTTTGGTTTTTTGGATTGGCTGAGTAATATTACATTGTGTATATATATATATATAACACATTTTCTTTATCCATTCATCTGTTGAAAAGCACCTAGGTTGGTTCCATAGCTTAGCTATTGTGAATTGAGCTGCCATAAACATTGATGTGACTGTGTCACTATAGTATGCTGATTTTAAGTCCTTTGGATATAGGCCAACGAGTGGGATAATTGGGTCAAATGGTGGTTCTATTCCAAGTTTTCCGAGGAACCTCCATACCACTTTCCAGAGTGCTTGCACCAATTTGCAGTCCCAACAGCAATGTACCTTTTCCCCTACATCCTCACTAACATTATTACTACTTGTATTTTTGATAATTGCCATTCTGACTAGAGTGTATGGAATGTCAGTGTAGTTTTGATTTGCATTTATCTAATTGCTAGAAATGTTAAACATTTTTTCATATATTTGTTGATTGATTGTATTTCTTCTGTAAAGTGTCTGTTCAGTTCCTTAGCTCATTTATTGTTTGGATTATTTGTCTTTTTGGTGTTAAGTTTTTGAGTTCTTTATATATCTTGGAGATTAATGCTCTGAGGTGCAGATGGCCAAGATTTTTTCTCATCCTGTAGGCTCTCTCTTTATGTTCTTGATTGTTTCCTTTGCTGAGAAGAAGCTTTTAGTTTGATGCTATCCCATTTATTGATTCTTAACTTCTTGTGATTTAGGAGGCTTGTTGAGGAATTTAGTTCCTAAGATGACATGATGAAAATTTGGGCACAAGGTAGTAGGCACAAGGTATCTGGTCTAATGCCTAGGTCCTTGATTCTCATCAAGTTATGTTTTATACAGGGTGAGAGACAGGGGTTTAATTTCATTTTGCTACATATAGATTCCCAGTTTTCTAAGCACCATTTATTGAAGAGACTATGGTTTCTTCAATGTATGTTTATGGCACCTTTGTCTATTATGAGATAACTGTATTCATGTAGGTTTGTCTCTATGTCTTTTATAGATTCTGAAAGTTTTAAGAAGGGTCAATTGACAGGACATAGTGAGAGATTTTATGTGAATGATGAAGAAAAGGAAATAGCAAAATTTGGGAGAAAGATGAGTTCAGTTTTTCAAATGTTGGAATTTCAGGTGCATGTGGGACTTTCTAGTTCGAATGCCCAGCAGATAGTAAACGATTTGAGACCGTTAATACAGAAAGTGATACAAACATTTTAGCCTCAAGGTTCCTTGAATCTTTGATATTCTTTCTCCTTCTCTCTCTCTTCTTTCCTGTGATGCTGAAGATCGTGCATGCCAGGCAAATGCCATACTACTGAGCTGTACACTTAGCCCCTTGAATCTTTGATTTCAATGAGCTTCTTTAGTCTTCACTTCCCCAAACCATATCTACAGTCATGTCTAGATCTTGACATCGTCTTCCCCTGATATAAATTTGAAGAATTAAAGTCTGGTATGGCAATCTGACCACTGGTTCTTCCTGTGTTCAAGCTCTCGTACCACTTTACAGCCATGTCTTTTCATTTAGGTCTTTGAGATTTCATGTCCCTCTACTTTAAAAAAAAAATTGTTCTAATTAGTTATACATGACAGTAGAATGCACTTTGACATATCCTGCATAAATAGAGTATGATTTCTCATTTTTCTGGTTGTACATGATGTAGAATCACATTGGATGTGTGGTCATATATATGCATAGGGTAATAATGTTTGATTCATTCTACTATCCTTCTTACCCCTCCACCCCTCCCCTCCTTTCACTTCCCTCTACCTAATCCAAAGTAACTCTACTCTTCCCTAGCATCCTCACTCCTTATTGTGAATTAGCATCCACATATCAGAGAAAACATTCAGCTTTTGGTTCTTTGGGATTGGCTTATTTTACTTAGCATGATATTCTCCAACTCCATCCATTTACCTGCAAATGCCATAATTTCACTCTTCTTTAAGGCTGAGTTATATTCCATTGTGTATATACACATATATACCATATGTTCTTTATCCATTCATCTGTTGAAGGACACCTAGGATGGTTCCATAGTTAAGCAACTGTGAATTGAGCTGCTATAAACATTGATGTGGCTGTGTCACTGTAGTAGGCTGATTTTAAGTCCTTTGAGTATATGCTGAGGAGTGGAATAGCTGGCTCAAATGGTGTTCCATTTAAAGTTTTCTGAGGACTCTCCATACCACTTTCCATAATGATTGCACCAATTTGCAGTGCCACCAGCAATGTGTGAGTGTACCTTTCCCCCCACCATCTTCGCCACTGTTTACTGGTGCTTGTATTCTTTTTTTTTTTATTTATATTATTCCATTTCATTTGTATTTAATTCATTGAAGTCTATTTAATATGCCACAAACTATATTCATATAAAGTGTATAATTAATGAGTTTCAACAAATGTATATACTCATGAAAACACCAACAGAATACACAGGCAGAACATTTTCTTCACCCCCAAAAGATTCCTGGTGTCCCTTTTTTTTTTTGGTGCTTGTATTCTTGATAATTGCCATTGTGACTGGAGTGAGATGGGATCTCAGTATAGTTTTGATTTGCATTTCTCTAATTGATAGAGATGTTGAGCACTTTTTCATGTATTTGTTGATTGATTGTATTTCTTCTTCTGTGAAGTTTCTATTCATTCCTTAGCCCATTTACTGATTGGGTTTTTTTTTTTTTGGTGATTTTTTTTGGAGCTTTTTATGTATTCTGGAGATTAATGCTGTATCTGAGGTTCATGTGGAAAAGATTTTCTCCCATTTTGTAGGCTCTTTGTTCATGTTATTTATTATTTCCTTTGCTGAGAAGCTTTTTAGTTTGAATCATCCCATTTATTGATTCTTGATTTTACTTCTTGTACTTTAGGAGTCTTGTTAAGGAAGTCAGATCCTAGGCTGACACGGTGAAGATTTGGGCCTACTTTTAAAAAAAAAAATTCTTAGTCCAATAGAACTTTGTAGTGTTATTTCTTTTTCTATCCAGTCTAGACCATAAAAGATCAGTCCTATACTTTATTATTTAGAACATGTAATATGCTAATTCTCTTATTTTCTGATATACCCATTGTGCAAATTCTAAATGTTGGATCTGGGATACTGGGTGCTATCCACGATGCTCATTGTTTTAGGCTTTGTTTTTTAAAAGGACTGTGAATTTAGGTAAAAGTTATGGGACAATACTGATTAAGATAGGGAGGAAAAATGGTTGTGTATAATATTAAGTGCAGGAAGTACCCCTTTTAATTCCAGCAACCAGCATTTACATATGGCTGCTATCATGTGAGACTGCATTAAGAAAGCAAAAAATGTGATACAAAAGAGGCCTTGAACTGCTGTTTTATTTAGAAGTCTTTTCTATGTTGTACAAACTTTACTGTAACTTTTGAAACCTAATGACATGGTATCCTGGAAAGATGTTTTAAATCAATTATTTGTACTTTGTTGAGTGCTTGCTATCTTTCAAATCCCGGGCTGAGACCACAGAAATCTAATTCTCCCATAAATTTTGTGAGATGCTGTGTTGTGATGAAGCCAACTTACTCTGGCTTGCAAGAGTAGATTTTGCACGTCTTTCCAACTCTGTGTTAGGGTCTTTCTTTCTTCCTCCCTTCCCCCTTTCCTGCCTTCCTCGCTTCTTTTCTTTCTTCTTCTCTTTCCCTCACTTAACCTTTCTTTCAGGGAACTGGTTGACCAGCATAACACTGAAGATAGGTTCTTTTTTAAAATTTTCTTATTTGTTCTAATTAGTCATACATGATAGCAGAATACATTTCGATTCATTGTACACAAATGGAGCACAACTTTTCATTTCTCTGGTTGTACATGATGTAGAGTTGCACCACATGTGCAGTCATACATGTACCTAGGGTAATGATGTTCATCTCATTCCACCATCTTTCCTACCCCCCTGCCCCTTCCTCTTTCCGCCCTCCCTTTGAGAGAAATCTCCTCCATTCTCCTCAGGCGTCTTCCCCCCATTATAGATCAACATCCACTTGAAAATAGGTTTTTATTGTCCTCATTTTATAGCTGGGATTCAGAATCAGAGATGTAATTCCTTTAATGAGTTTAACCTTACAAACCACATAAGTTCTTGGGCTCCTTACTGAACATAAATGGATGATAAGACAATCTTTGAAATTTGGAGTATGGTGTATTTCAGAATATTTTTCATCATGCTTGGTTTTCTAACATATATTTCTAAAATTTTCCCAGCATTTGAATTATTAAACCCCATTCTAGCACTGACCAGTTTGATGACCTTTAGCAAATGTTTTCAACCACTCAGTAAGGAGGATGTGACTAGTGACATTTAAGATCCTGCCCATTCATGCCAGCATTAAGATTCTTATGTTTCTAAGCCAGGCGCAGTGGCTCACACTTGTAATCCCAACACTTTGGGAGGCTGAGACAGGAGAATTGCGAGTTCAAAGCCAGCCTCAGCAACAGTAAGGCACTAAGCAACTCAGTGAGAC
>CM053400.1:141435151-141465407 GCA_028644305.1 Xerus rutilus
GCGTAGTTTTGATTTGCATTTCTCTAATGGCTAGAGATGATGAACATTTCTTCATATATATATTTATTGATTGTATATCTTCTTCTGAGAGGTTTCTATTCAGCTCCTTAGCCCATTTATTGATTGAGTTGTATGTTTTTTCGGTGTTAAGTTTTTTAAGTTCTTTATATATCCTGGAGATCAGTGCTCCATCTGATGTGCGTGTGGCAAAAATTTGCTCCCAGAATGTAGGCTCTCTGTTTACCTCATTGATAGTTTCTTTTGCTGAGAAGAAGCTTTTTAGTTTAAGTCCATCCTATTTATTGATTCTTCTTTTATTTCTTGTGCTATAGGAGTCTTGTTAAGGAATTTGGGGCCTAATCCAACGTGATGAAGATTTGGGCCTACTTTCTCCTCAATTAGATGCAGGGTCTCTGGTCTAATTCCTAGGTCTTTGACCCACTTTGAGTCGAGTTTTGTGCATGGTGAGAGATAGAGGTTAAGTTTCATTTTTTTGCAAATGGATTTCCAGTTTTCTCAGCACCATTTGTTGAAAAGGCTATCCTTTCTCCAATGAATGTTTTTGGCACCTTTGTCTAGTATGAGATAGCTATATTTATATGCATTACTCTCTGTGTCTTCTATTCTGTACCATTGGTCTACATGTCTACTTTGGTGCCATTGACTAGATTTTTGATTAATGTTGCTGATTAAACTCCTTTGGGTGTCAAAGAATTATAGAGCTTTGAAATAGTCTATGCCTTGGTGGAAATTTTTTAAAAACTTTTTTACTTCAGAGATACATAAACTAAAGTTGAATATTTGTAACTAGGTTATAATACAATATTAACCAGAATATATTGCATTAGTAGCTACCAGACTATGTTACCAGTGTTAGCTAATTGGATTCTCAAAACTCTATGTGATGGCATTGGAAAAATTCTTATTTTATAAAGGAGGGATCTAAGATCAGAGAAGTTAAAGACTTGTCCAAATAAGGTTGCACAGCTTATAAATCCTGGAGCCAGGATTTGAATCTCTGTATTTGTCTGATTCTGACACTGAATTCTTTTTTTTAATTAAATTAAATTTTTAAAAAAATAGCAGAATGCATTTCAATTCATAGCACACATATGGAGCACAATTATTTATTTCTCTGGTTGTGCCCAAGTAGAGTCACACCATTTGTGTCTTCATACTTGTATCTAGGGTAATGATGTCTCTCTCGTTCTAACATCTTTCCTATCCCCATGCTCCCTCCATTTCTCTCCCTCCCCTTTGGCCTATCCAAAGTTCCTCCATTTCTCTCATGCTTCCCACCCACATCTCCATTATGGATCAGCATCTACTAATCAGAGAAAACATTTGGCTTTTGGTGTTTTGGGTTTGGCTTACTTTACTTAGCATCATGTTCTCCAGCTCCATCCATTTACCTGCAAATGCCATGATTTTATTTGCTTTTAATGCTGAATAATATTCCATTGTATATATATACCACAGTTTCCTTATCCATTCATCTATTGAAGGGCATCTAGGTTGGGTCCACAGTTTAGCTATTGTGAATTGAGCTGCTATAAACATTACTGTGGCTGTGTCACTATAGTATGCTCTTTTTAAGTTCTTTGGGTATAAACCTAGGAGGGGTCAAATGGTGATTCCATTCCAGATTTTCTAAGGAATACTCCGTACTGCTTTCTAGATTGCGCCAATTTGCAGTCTCACCAACAAAAGCACAAGTGTGCCTTTTCCTCCACATCCTCGCCAACACTTACTGTTGCTTGTATTCTTAATAACTGCCATTCTGACTGGAGTGAGATGAAATCTTAGAGAAGTTTTGATTTGCATTTTTCTAATTGCTAGAGATGTTGAACATTTCTTCATATATTTGTTGATCAATTGTATAGCATCTTCAGAGAACTCTGACACTGAATTCTTTTTGAATGCCTTTTTGCCTCTCGTACACAGAGTAACAGCTGTTTATACAATAGTTACAAAGCTTATCATTCTTCTGAGGTTTCATATTTATTTCTATGTTTAAAATTTTTATACTTATATAAAAACAAACCATAGATGTGTTATTTCATTACATAAATGAATAATCACATGTAAGGAAAAACAAAATAATTCCCATGGAAATAATTCCAATTTATGATGGATTAGAAATAGAAGTAGTGGACCTCTGCATATAGTTGGCTTACAAATATTCTAACAATAACATATAAACTATTCAAAATGAACAATTTATTTGCCCATAAATGATTTCCTAATTTTTAATAACACTGTATTTGGGCCATTATTAAATTTTTTATTGCCCAAAAAATGCATTGAATATATCTCTAAGAGGTGTTTTAAAAGATACTATTGTTCAGGTAAATACTATTTTACTTTATATACACTTGCATTTCCAGGTAAGAGCTTTACTTTATATTTTAATGGTATACATTTATTCTTCCAAAGTAACACATTGGCAGCAAATAGAGGTATACAAATAAAGGCTGATGTCAGAATTGTCAAGATATACCAAGTGCAACAAACATGTTTGGGTCCAGCAATCATAAATGGGAAAAGCAATCTATATGAACCTATTTATAGGTCCCATGCATTTCAACAAATTCTATTTGGGGGTGGTGAATACATGTCCATGAATTTTCTGCAGCTTTATAGTGAGACCTAGCTACAGAATTCATGTAGCTAACAATGTATTTCATTTACAATCACCAGCTGTGCTCTGCTTAAATAGATTGAAAAAGGGTGGCGTTGAACATCTGAGTTAGGAGTACTGGTAAAATTAACGCTTTCAGATTCATCCTTTCAGCTGACCTCAGTCCTATAACCATCCAGGAGAATGAGCTGAAGTGGGTAGGAGGTTGTGCTGTTGAAGGATCAGACATTTAAGGAACACACACTCAGGGTTGTTTGCAGCATAAAAGCAGCTCCCTAGGCTCTTGTTAACTGGGAGGGATAAAGTAACAGGGAATAAGGCTGGAGGAATTTGTAGGAGTTTGTTTTTATTTTAAAAATTTTAAAGATTTTAATTGAGATTAAGGAGTGGAAGATATGTATGTATGTATGTATATATGCATGCATATATTCCCAAAGATTCCCATCAGAGTATGATGTAAACTATTGTGATTCTCCTAGGAAATCTTTCAGTTTGGCAAGGAAAAAAAGTGTCCCAAGTAAACTATACCTGTATACTATTAGCATTTCAAGCAGTGTTTGTGTAACATTTGTACATGACTTCCATGTTATTGGCATAGACAATAGGCAGCATTTATGGAGTGAGGCAAATGTTTGTGTTCTTAGTGAAGATTTGATGTTACATATTATATATTTTTACTTTAGGGTAATATGTTGCTGATGGTCCTGGTGAAAGGCAACTTTCATTTCCTCACTATCTGTATTATCATTTAATATTATAATATTATGATTTCACAAATCAGTTTTTTGAACACCTATGTAACTAGGTCTAATAGGTTGAATTCAGAGATTTAGTTCTGATTTAGGAGGTTATTGCTCTTAAACAAGGTGGCATTATTCAGGTACCTAATACAGCTAATCATTTAAACCAGCCCTTCTTAAATTTTAACATGCACACAGATAGATTACTTGGGGACTTTGTTGAGATTTTGATTCAGTAGAACTGGGATATAGCCAGGATTCTTCATTCCTGATAAGCTGCCAGGTGATGCAGATGATACTGGCTTGTAAGCCATAATTATAAAAATGATTTAGGCCTTAGTGCATATGACACTTTCAATATTTGAGTCCAGTCAGAATGTTTGTGCAGTCCTGCTTAGTGTAATGAAATATACCAAATTTGAACCTAAACTGTATATTACTTTATAAAATAGGTAATTAAAAAATTTATTGTGACTTTGATTTTTACATGCGAGAGACAAAAATATGTTACCATGGAAGCAATTTACTTATGTTAATTAAAACCAAACTTATTTACAATGCCAGTCATTTACGATATAATTCATTATATTGAAGAATCTTCATTTAACAAAACTAAGGAATAAGATAGACATTTGAATTAGTAAATTGGGAATCAACGTAATGTAAAATTTAAGAACTAATTTTAGAAAACATTCTTCTTTTTTAATTTAGGAAATAACATCAAGATATATCATGAACCAGCTAGCAGAAAATCATCCTTTTCTAACGTGTGCCATTGAACAGTACCCAGAAGTCAGGAACTTAATCTCTCAGGGAAGAAAATGTCCAATCTGTGGGAAATTTTTTTCATCCATATGGCTGGAATGTGTTCGGTTTATTCCTCCACCAAAGGTAAATGGTACTTTTGTGTGAATATGAGCATAAGATCCACTCCTATGTGTTGTCCTTATTTAAGTCAGCCTGTACCAAATAGATTTATATCTAAGAAATGACTTCTGTGGTAGTATCATGTTAATTTTGGTTCCACAAATTTGGTTATCTGCAATGATCATCATTCCATTTGCTTTTAAACTCTTTATGAGAACACATACAATCTATCAAAGTTCCGTGGAAATTGAACATTTTTATCAGTAAATCCCTTTTGTTCATCAATCTTATTAGTAAAACCAGAACTATGTTCCCTTAGGGAGAAGAATTCGTCAGTAGTCTGTAATGTCATTTGGGTGGAAAACAGGTACACGCACTGGTTACTTTTTGTCATAATGATGTTCTAGAACACTGAATGTGCTAGGATGTGAGCTACAGCATTATGTCACCTGGAAGTTAAGCGCCCCTGGCCAGTTTGTAGCTCATAAACCATGTTCCAGTCTATGTGTTCAATAGGTTCCTTTTTCTATAAATAGCCAGATAGTAAATATTTTAGGCAGTGTAGTTCCTGTCGCAACTACATAACTCTCCTTAGTAGCCTGAAGGCATCTGTAGACAATGTTTCATTGAATGTGTCTATGTTCCAATAAAAGTTTATTTAAGGACCTAAATTTTGAATTTCATATAATGTTCACATATCACTAAATATTTTTTTCATAATTGTGTAAAAATGTGAAAACTCCAGCTCAAGTGTCTTATGGAAACAGAATGAGGGCCGGACGTGGACTGGAGACTGTAGTTTTCCTCTATCTGTTCTAGACCATCTGACATTTGTTCTTGATGTCATAATGTCCTCTCTGCTTTGGGTGAACACTGGCCTCTCTTGGGACAACACAGAGTGCAATATAGTTGGTAATAATGTTGAATAAATGAGCAAACACAGATGCAGTTCCTGTAATTCTGAACGTTAGTTATCATATGGTGAAAGAGGCAAACATTAAACAAATGGACATACGTGTAATTTAAAATTCTGATAAATATTATAACCTAGAGGAATAGTATATTAGTTTGTTAAGGCTGATGTAACAAACTGGGTGGCTTAAGGAATAGAAATTGATTCTTTCACTGTTCTGGAGGCTAGTAGTACAATATCAAGTTATCAGCGGGCTTTTTTTCCTTCTGAGAATTGTGAGGAATAGTCTGTTCCAGACCTCTCTTCTTGATTTATAAGTGGCTGTCTTCTCTCAACGTCCTGTCACATCATCTTCCTTCTCTGTGTATCTATTCCCCTTCTCACATCTGTCATATTGGGTTAGGGCCCACACTAATGAACTATTTTTTTTTTTTTTTTCGTGGTACTGAGGATTGAACCCAGGGCCTGAGCATGCTAGACAAGTGCTCTATCACTGAGCTACATGCCCAGCCTGATGACCTCATTTTAACCTGACCACCTTTTCAAAGGTCCTATCTTCAAACAAGATTATCTTCCAAGGCATTGGTGGGGGAGGGGGGAGGTAAGGATTCACCCTCCAATTTTTTGGAGGGAGGGATACAATTCAAATCATAACATGTAAATATCATAAAGAGTGGATAGAGAAGTCCCTTTTTAAAATCTGGGAAAAAGAAAGTCCTCACTGAGGAAAGAACATTTTAGCTGACACTTAAGAGACAAGAAGGAGTTGGTCCAGTAAAGAGGTAGAGAAGAGCATGTCCAGGTAGTGGGAATAGTGTGTGTTAAGGCTTTGAGAAGGGAAATCGCTTTCTGATTTGAGGAACTGAAAAACAGTTCAGTCTGACTAGGGAGTATTGATAAGGAAGTTGGGGTAGGCAAGAGTTGTTTCACAGAACATTAAGCAGTCCTCATTAAAGAATTTGGCCTTTATTCAATATGCCATGAAACCTAGCTAAAGGATTTTAAGTAAGAGTGACATATCTTGATTTATATTTTAAAAAGGTCATTTCTGAGTGGGGATTGGATTAGAAGAAGGTGAGGAAATGAGGATATTAGGCAAAAGGCTATGTACCAAACCAGGTGAGAGATGATGATGGAGGTGACAGTGGAGATAGATGGATCTGAAATATATTTGTGGGAAGAAGTAATAAGGCTTCCAGTTCTCTGGCTTAAATCACTACATGAATGCACATGGCTTTTTTTTTTTTTTTGGAACCAGGGATTGAACTCAGGGGCACTCGACCACTGAGCCACATCCCCAGTCCTATTTTGTGTTTTATGTAGAGACAGGGTCTCACTGAGTTGCTTAGCGCCTCACTGTTGCTGAGGCTGGCTTTGAACTGGCGATTCTCCTGTCTCAGCCTCCCTAAGTGCTGGGATTACAGGCTTGAGCCACCATGCCCAGCTGCACATGGCTTTTTGTTGATATAGGGATGACTAAGGGAGAAGCAGATTGCTGGGGAGAGACAGAAGTTCTGTTAGTGCATGGAAAGTGTGAAATTCCTACAACCAGGGGACATGAGCAACATGAAGCCATGGACTCGGATCCAGTGTGTTGTGAGTATGTGAGTTTGAGTGTGTGTGGTGGGGACTTGGGGACAGATTTTGGTAGAGAGCTAGATACATGATCTCTTATATCATTTCTACAGAGTCTGATTCTAAACCTTGTGGGTTTAGTGATTGAAGGTGTCATTCAACTCCAATAGTCTTTCTGCCAATAAAGGATCTCAGTTGAGTCTGTTTACATCTGTCTCAGTGGATCTTATCACTAGGCACTCATTAAATTTACCTATGAAGCTTTAAAAAAATATAGACAACCATTCTATATCTACAAAATCAGAAGTAGAGGTAGGTCCCTGGGCATCTATAATTTTATCGAGTTTCCCTGTTGATTTTTATTTGCAGTTAGGGTTGGGAATCGCTGTCCTACCTGTTTAGGGGTGTTCCTGCACTAAATAAGGCCCTGTCTTTCTTTAGTGAGCAAGGACTCCTCAGTGCTTTAATGATTTATAGTGACCAAGGTAAGGTGTGGATAATAGTAGAAAAGAAAAGGAGGGGGTTTGTGAAGGGGTAAACCCACTGTGTGTATGAGTGACAAACACATACTTTCATATGGCCTCTACCTGGGAACCTGAGTAAATCCCCAGGAAGGCAGCTTGAGAGCACATTGTAGAGCTTTCTTTCCATTCATCAGCTTCTCGGAAGTCATGCTGAAAGGCTTTCCATTTATCCTGCTGGAAGCAGAACAAAGGCTCCTGCAGTGGAGTTCTGTGTTCCTGAGTGTCCGTGGAGCCAGGATTAGGCCTCTCACAGCTGTTGTTTCCCCAAGGACAGTTGCGGAGCTTATGTGGGTGCTGATAGTGTATTTTCGCTAGCGTTATTAGTTGCTGTTTCATAGGTTTATATTTCTAACTGCTGGATGAGATCATCACTACTTATATTTCAGAGCTATATTAGTTTTCTCAAAACTGTTAATTGTGGGAATTCCTTTTATAAAATTAACTGTGTGTGTTATTCATGATAAAGTCAGTCAGAACAACTACTTTTCCCCTCCAACTTTTCATTTTGAAAAATTTGAAAGCAGCACAAAGCTTGAGCAAATAATATAGTGAATGTTTTTTATACTCTCAACCTAAAGTCATCAAGTTTTAGTATTTTGTTTCAGTGGCTTCTTCATTTATAAAATTCATCTGGTATAGAACAAATTGGATGAAAAGAAAAAACAAGAAAAGGTCTTACCTATAGAGATTGTATCACTCTCTAGGATAAAAACAAAAGATTCTGATTCAAAGGAGTAAAAATAAACAAGTATCTATGCTTCATATCAAGTAGAGAGCTTTTATCAAAAGTAACCATAGATGATGGTCCATAAAATATGTAGGTTATTTTAGTTGTAGTCACCCATGACTAGACTGTGGAGGTTCCTAATACTAACTTTTCACTTCTAAGAAGCAGAACACAGATTTTGCTTTATTTATTTTTCTATTTGTGGATGGACCTTTATTTTATTACATCACTGAGAATTAATAAAGGTGCTGCGAATTGAACCAAGGGCTTCACACGTGCTAGGCAAGCACTCTACCACTGAGCCACAAACCCAGCCTCGGAACAGATTTTATAAGAACCACTTCAAGTAGGTCATTTATAATTCTGTAGAATGAAATTAGGGGACTGTTATTATAGTCCGTATCATCTGATGACAGGTATTTACCCAGAAGTGCTGTCTAGCAGGCTATAGAATCCCAGAGCAAGTAATGAGTAAAAGATCTAAGCCAGCTATGGTTATGGTACAGAGCTTCTAAAATTTTTCTCACAATGTCTTTTGCCATAGTTTTTGAGTCCAGCAAATATTTTTAAATGCTACACATGTTTTATAAAAAGGCAGGGGAAATCTCTTAAAAATAGAAGGAATACAAGTAGAGTAGAAGAAGGGTATTGAGAAGGAAGGAGGAGAGGAGGGCATGGAGAAGTACTGGGAAATGAAATCTATAAAATTCTGCTATGTCTATATGCTTATATACCACAATGAATTTCATGTATGTAGTATGATGCATAGATCAAAATGACAACAACGACAATAGAAAGGAGATTAGTGGAGTAGATCAAATAGATCAGAGGGGAGGAGAGAAGAGGGGAAAAAAAGGAAAGTATAAGATTGATCAAATTATATGCATATGTGAATATTGCAAAATGAATCCCACTGTCATGTATAATTATAATGCACCAATAAAAATAAGTAAAAGAAATAAAGACTACTAATATAAAATAGAAAAAAAAGTCATACATGATAGCTCACTTCTTTATGAATGAACTTTCACTCATTACAAAGAAATGATGCTAAAATAATTTAGAAAATATATGAGTCTCATTCCTCCTATAAATCATTTCTAAGACATTTGTACCATCACCATTGTGATTGTCCATGTCAGCAAGAGATTTATAAAATACTTTCTTGAGGAATTGGGAGCCTAAATGGAAGGCTAATCCCCCCTTTTAATCCATTCATGAAAAAATCATGTCTGTACTAGGCATATCTACTTGTGCTTAAGAGAAACAAATTTAAAGAGGAAGCATTTAATCAAAGAAAGCATCCTCAATCCAGCAACATGTATATAGTGCTCTATATTAATGATTCTATGCCTACGTAAGTTCTTTTTGAATAAGAAATTGCCATTTCAGTTGTTCATTCTTTTAATACTTTGATGCTCTTGCTATGGAAATGTCTTTGTCCAAGTTAAGTCAGTGTTCATACTAAAAGTTTTGAAGTCCTCATGGCACTTAGAAAAATTGGAATTCATTACTTACTTGGCGTTCAATGACTCTCTCTACCACGAACCTAAGCTCTAGGATTTCAAGGACCACTTTGCTTCCCTTCATCATTTGTAGAAAACTGCACACAGAGCCTGGTACGTGTTTGGTTTCTACTAAATGACTGATGAATCAGAAGATCTGGATTTTTGAATACTAGCTTCGCTTTTTCTTTTTATTAGGTTATTAATGTATTCCATCAAATGCATCATAGAGCACAATCTGGCAGAGTTGCTACCAGTGAGGGCTAATGTCAAGGTTTCAAAAAAACCTGGACCCAAAACTAACCATGTAGCCAAAGAGAACATTGAAATAATGGGTTAGGAGAAATTTAAAACTAGCTGAAATTAAACAGCAAGAGTAAAGAGAGAGCATCAGTGGGAAAATAAAGATAGAAATGAATGTTAGTCCACATGATGCGAGTAAATATGTAATCCTGAGCACATGTGTAATTTATCTATGAATTGTTCACATTACCATCTGGAATGGATTATTGTAGTCAAGAGTCATTTAATGATTACAACATGTCAGATTACTTGGCAAAAGTTGCCACAAATCCTACTTTCCACTGGCCATGTTCTGAACACCTTGGACAAGTTGCCCTATTTATTTCTACTCTGACAGATTCCATCTCAAAGTCATCCAATGAATTGCTAGTCTCATTTTAAATCTCTTTTGCAGAAATTGCAACCTAATAAAAATAATGACAGCTAACACTTAGCACTGAGTGTATGTCTGATGCTGTGCTAAACGTATCTCCCAAAATACCTTAATTAATGTCTCAAACAACCCAGGACACTAGTGAGAAATTCCAGGCACAGAGAAGTTAAGTAATTTTTCCAACTTAACAAAGCTTCCTGGTAAAGATACTATGGAGGAAATTCAGGTGTATGACAATTTGTTCTTAACCAGACGTTTTGGGTCAGCTTTCATAGATTTGCAACCCAGTCATTCCTCATCTACTTCAACCAAATTTAAGATATTTATGTTGAAGAGCCTCCTGTCATTATTTGTTTATCTACTAAAATTCATTTAGTTTTTACAATTATGAATCAGGTTTTTGGACAGGCAGATGGGAATGCAGGACCCTGGCCCTTGAGAAATTCACATGTTCCTAACAGAAGTGGATTTAAAATAAAGTGATGGGAATCTGACAATTTGAGTGTGAAGAACAGTCCCGATGCTTTCTAGCACTGAAATCTTAATTTCCTCTTTGAGGCAAACCTTCTTCAACTGTCAAATGACAATAATAATCATTTCCACCTCACCGGAATGTGGTGAGGGATATGTGAGGTCATGCATAGACAATATTTAGCATAGGCGGTACCTAATAATGGTAACGCAGTAGATGCTTAATTAGGGGAGTTGTTTTTTTAAAAAAATCAAAGGCTTTCAATAGGAAAGAATGATGACATTCTTGTAATAAGTAGATATGGAGGCGCACAGGGTGCACCTCAACTGAATGGGATGTTCCTTGGCTAACATCTGAGGCAACTAAATGTCATGTTCCTCGGCCAACATCTGAAGCCCAGTGATTATATATGGAAGATACATAATAAAGGTTTAAACTTATTTTAAGAGGCATTTCTTGGAAATGTGTTTTGAAGAATAGGGAGGCATTAGAGTAGATAATGGACCAGTGAACAGTTATTTTGGGCGAGGCAACCGCCTGCGCAAAGCTATCCTTGTGCAGATAAGCTGTACAAGGAGTACTGGAACTCCTTGAAGGTGATGTGTGGGAGATGAGATTGGAAACACAAGCAGGGTGACGAGGAGGGCTCCTGTGTGTCAAGTTGGAACTTACTTTTGAAAGCTACTACATTAGTTTGCTAGGGTTACCAAAACAGACAACCACAGATTTGGGCCTTCAAAAACAGAAATTTATTTTCTCAGAATTTTAAAGTCTAAAAATTCAAGGTCAATGTGTCAAAAGGCTTGACTTCTTTCCTTTCTCCCTAACTTGTAGAAGGCTGATTTTTCCCTTGTTTTGACATGGTCTTCCCTCTGTATATGTACATGTCCAAATTTACTCTTCTTATAAGGATATTAGTAATATTTGATTAGAACCCACCATAATTGACTTAATTCTAACCTAATTATCACTTTAACGACCCTATCTCCAAATACAGTCACTTTGAGAACTACTGGGGGTTAAGACTTCAACATACTGATTTTTGGGTGATACAGTTTTAGTCCCTACAGCTACCCATAGTTGTAGGTGCTGTGGCAAAAAGAAATATTTGTTTGACAAAAAGAGATTTGATCTGGTGATGTGAATTGTTTTATGTAAGTGTACCACTCATTAAAGCCATGGAAATGAAGATTGCCCAAGGAGACTTACCCAATGAGGAGAGAGAACCAGAAAGACAGAATCCTTGAGGACAGTGATTTTTAAGAGGTGGGAAAAACGCAGAGTTAGCAAAGGAGAATGAAGAAGAAACACAGGGATAGAAGGAAAAAACTTAGTAGAGAGTGCACTAATTGTCCACTTTAAAATGCCAATGAGTAAGAAACAGGACTTTTCTTTTTTCCTTCTATTTGGGTTCCCATTCAACTGGACAATTTATTTTAGCTAATTTCCAGCTTATGTGCTGATTTTAAGATGTTGTTAGGTATTTCAGGTTTAATCTTGATGATTTAAAATTTCCTTCCCCTCCCTTTCTTCCTGTATATCCATATTCTGGAGCTCTTAAATAGTGTCATGGCATTAGGATGTGGGAACAGAATGTTCAACCAATGTCCTTTGTTTTATGTGGGCATCCCCTGAGGTATATGATCATCCTATCTAGACTTCAAATATGGTCATCGCTCCATGATGGTGTCTGCTCCCATTGATGTCTGCCTTTCCATCAGGTTACCAGTGTCTTCTTGTTCTGACATTTAAGTCTTATTGCTGGTCCTCTTTCAACCACTTCCACATTATGCTCTGAACATGAGAAAATTTACCTCCTCCTCCAATATGGGCTCAAACATGAGATTATTAAATGTGATAAGATGAGAGAAAAAAAATGATGGAAACTTGGAGGAGGCCCATGGTGTCTTTTGCATCACCAAGTGGCAGAGTTGGAAGCAGGTTGTATTAACTGGAAGCTAGAAGGACATGTCTTGACTAATCTGCATCAAATGTAGAGGTAAAAGGCAGGAGAGCTACAGTATATTTCCTGGACGGTGGGGAAAGTTTGAGGAAAGACTTTGAGGTGAGGGAACATGTGCATGAGTGTAGGCTGTGGAAGGAGATAACAGCAGGTGAAGCTTGAAATCAGTGTGTGTTATATACCAGTTCAGTAAGATTTTAATGTTTTGATTGTGTCCTGATACATTTAGGAATTAATAGGATTAGAATTTAGTGACTACATAATAAGCCTTGCATATTCCACCACATTAAGGAATTGAATATGCTAAAGAGGACATTTGAAAGTTTTTATATAGTTAGAAAATGGCCAGTGGTAGTGCTTTTCCACTTACAAAATGATTTTACTGTTTTATCGTTGGTTTGTTTCAATACCTTTATTGGGTGCTTACTGTTTTCAAAGTGCTATGTTGGCTTTTCAGATCCCAGACACAGTCCACTCCTCTGAGCAGATCACAGACTATTTATTTTAAATGAGTTGTTGTAAGCGTTATCATAAAGCATTATATCTCCATGCTATGGAATTACAGACAGTTTGTACCTATATAGGAAGTTTAAAGGAAGCTTTCCACCAGCGGTAATATTTGAGTAACTCGAGTTCCTCATCCTCATATTAACTTTTTGGTGTGCTTTTCATTGTCTCCAGTCATAGATGAGAAAACTAAGGCTAAGCAAAGTTTAGTAGTTTTTTTTTTAACTTTTCAAATCTGTCAAGTAATAAAATTAGGACTTCAGCTTATGTGATTCCTTCTGATATCACCTTCAGATTTCTTTTTGCTGCACTATGGTGTACACATATTTATTTTGAATCATAGGAGAATATGCAAATAAATTCATTGATTGATGATGATATAGTTATTTCCATCAATAAATGAATTTATTATGCTGCTTTTCCGCTTAAGAAGATAGAAATTATACAAACATTAGTTTGCCCAGAAGCCTCCCTTAAGAACAATTCAACTTCTGGATTATCTCTTCAGGAACTAAACTTAGAGAATGCTGACCTTTACAGTAAATACTTTATCATGAAGGGAGAACCCAGTTGATAGATCTCAGCATCTCCCTGTCCTTGTGCTTTACAGAATGTTCTGCCTCTAACAGTGCGTGGATTCAAAGAAGGGAGATCCTGGGTGATAGAAGGGCATTAATTCTTGACATAAAACACAGAAACAGCCAGATATCAATTACAAAGGCTTATATTCAGGTGAATGTGAGATTATGTCATGCTTGCTTTTGGAAATAGTAGCATGATGATTGGAAAACAGACAGTGAAAAATGTCACTTGGTCTCCAATATTAATCTTTACTTTAATTCATTTGGATGCTCTTGTCTTTTTCCAAATGTTATAATCCTGTCATCCAAGTTCTTAGCACTCAGCAATTAAAGAATTATCAATTATTCTAATACAATTGGCATTTCAGTATTAACCACTAAGGATACAAATCTTTAAAACAGCAACAGAAATTAATCCTTTTTAGTTACTACTAACTTGGGCCACATTTGGACTAGTAACCTAGATAGTTTCATAAAATCCTTTCCAAACACTTGAGTGATCCTGTGCCCAAGATATGCATTTGATAGTTTTTATTTCTTATAGTTTTCATTAGTTGAACTTAACATTTCCCCAGATTCCTTTAAAGTTAAAGAGTTTAGGGAGGGAACAGTTTGGACATGAACTCTCAACCCTGTATTGAATGATGTAATGTAATTAAAACTACCCTCAAAAGAGATTAGACTGAATAGGTCTCACTACAAATGAGTGAAAACGCTCATCTACTTTATGAAATTTGTAACCTTAATTCCTTTTTTTATGACAAGCTGCCAGTAATGAAACATAATATAAGATTGCATTTAATAATTTTACTCATTACTTATAGAGTAAAATCTTACTTTGCAGTAAAAAGTTATTACTGTTAAGATACCACTGACATTCATTTATGAAACTGATCATTTCAACCAGCCAACTGCGAAAATAAATGTAGGTTTTAAAACATTTATGCAGCAGTTAGTCAATTTAATGTACATTAGACACTAAGAAGATCAGAAGGCATCACATTTCGAATACTAAACAGTTGTGAAAGTAATATGTATTTATTGTTCAGAAAAATTGAAATGGTATTGTACTCTCCTTATTTTGTTTAGAAAACAGCAAAAGACAATTATGGTATAAATTAACTCACATGCTGTGTTTTGATTACTTCTACTCTAATGAGAACTTGTGAATCTTCTTTTCCTTGTAGAAATGTCTCCCTTTTGTTCTTAAACTGCTAGATAGAGTCATAGTTATATGCAGCATCTATGATTATTTTTTCCTAAAGAACCTTGAAAAGTATTCAACTTAAGTACATTTATATGAAGCTGTACATCACCAAAATGTTTGAATCTCCCATATGAAATTCAAAGGTCACTGATTTTTCAGGGGTTGGTAGCAGCAAGCAGGACCAGTCTTCTTGAAAGAGAATGCCGCTTAGCTGAATGGATGGCTGGGACATGGGTGGGATTTTCTTTCTGTTTTCTGCCTTTATCTCAGTCCAAAATGCTCTAAGGGCAGAATGACCATGTAATTTGTCATTTAAGCCAAGATTGTTTTGAGAGTGAAAGTGGACATTATTATTTTTTTTTAATTATTTTTTTTTTTTGTAGATGGACACAATGTCTTTATTTTATTGCTCTGTATGTGGTGCTGAGGATCAAACCCAGGGCCCCACGCATGCGAGGCAAGCGCTCTACCGCTGAGCCACAATCCCAGCCCCGAAAGTGGACATTATTAATAGCTAAAAAAGTAGCAAGAAACCAGAGCTGTCCTGGGCATATCTTAATGTATGGCAACCCTTCCTAAATGAAGCAGTTAACTGTTGATGTAGTGCTCTTTGCCGGCAATGTCATTGAAATCTCAGAGGAGTTGTCATTCTGAATCTCCTTCTTGGATTTAAGAAATCCAAGAAATCTCAGTCCTTAGCAGTTTAAAAATATGAGTTTAAGCTCTAAAAAACTAAAGAACATTAGCAATCAAAGCTAACTGCTAAACGAGTGGTAGAGACCAATTGCTTTAGGGCTTCCAAGTAGAATATGAGATCACTGTAGGTTTCTGGTTTGATAAGTACCCAGAAAGGTGTGGGGACTTCCATCAGACCTTTAAAGAGGTAGAATTTAGATAGATGAAGGAAGCTGTGAGGACCTTTTGGGAGAGGAGAACAGCATGGAGGAGAATAAATCATGTTCACAGGGCAGTGAATCAATAAAACTGGTTTGTGTATGAAAGTGGGAAGAAACAGAATAAAAACGAAAATGGGTAAAATTCTACAATCCTATTATAGGATACACTAAGAAGTTTGAAATTGATCCAATTTTGAGTGGAGTCTACTGAATGTGTGGGTGCAAGTCAATGATATAGAAGAGATGTGTTTTAGAATCATTTGGCAGTGGTGTGCTTGAAGGTTGAAGAGAAGCTGCAGAAAGGTTTGGGTGGCGTCTTGTGTGGGGAAAAGATATAGCAGTAAGTACACTGAAGGGAGGCACCACAAGGAAGGAAATGATAGAATGTACCACCTCTGAGGGGGTTTTGAGGTGGGAACTCAAGTTTCATCTTTGACATGTGGAGTTTCAAGTGATGCTGGGATGATTCAAGTGAATATATGTAATCATCAACTGGAGACAGGAACAGTAGAGCACTATCCTTCTCCTGGACATTAACATGTGCTTTCTAACACCTGGTCATTTTGTCAAACTGTTCTGCAATGTTATTGCACTATAATCAGTGTTCATTAGTAAAAGGGCTGGGAGACACGCTATGATTAACACAATCTTGTGAACTTGGATTTTAGTCCCATCTGTCTTGAACCATGAAGCCTGAGGTAGGTCACCTACTTTCTTGCTGTATCTGAACTAGTTTCCTCATCTGGACAATGAAGAGAATAGACCAAAATCTCTTCTAGATTGCAGATCCCTTGACTCCATACCGGGAAGGAGGCTACCTTCCTCATGCATAGTCCTTCAAGGACAGAGTGTCACTGTTCCTTTGTAAAGAGTCTTGCAATTTGGAACATTATGCTATTATTTGTTTTCTATTCATGCTGTAACAAATTGCCACGAAATTGGCACTTAACAACAGAAATTCATTATCTAATAGTCCAATGGCTCAGAATCCAATATGAGTTTCATTGGGCTGAAATGAAGGCATTATAGGCTGAGTTGCCTTCTGGAAGCTATGGTACAGAATCCACTGTCTTGCACTCTACAGCTTCTAGATTTGTCCACATTCCTCGATGCACAGTCTTCCTCTGTCTTCAAAGCCAGTCATGGTAGATCTAGCCCTGCTCATATCATATCACTTGAACCTTCTCTTCTGCCTCCTTCTTTCACTTTTAACAATGCTTGTGACTACTTAGGGCCCACCTGGGTAATTCAGGATAACCTACTTATCTTAAGGTTCTTAATCACACCTGCAATTTTCTTTTTTGCTATGTAAGTTGACATGCATATTTATAGGTTCTGCAAATTAGGATGTGGATATCTTTGCTAGGGTTGGGATGGGAATATTGTTTCGTCTACCACAATATCTTTTCTTGAGGAAACAGGGAATTATTTTACTCTTTGTTCTATTTCTTGTGCCTTATGTAATATTGAAATCTTATCTGAACTTTATACTATGTGTTATACATATATATTTCAATAATTTTTAATTTCTCAACATTTAAAATATGGAAGTCATTTTCATTGAGCCATATGTTGAATGACTTAAAAATATCCCATTTCTACCATTCAACAAACATAAAACTTAGAAAGCATGCATATTTAAATTTAAAGTGGAAAACTACTTTTTCCTAAAGTAAGAAGAGAACATATTTACCTTAGGAAATAATAAAAAATATTTTAAGAGTGAGAAATTAAACAAGTATAGCATTTCACTTTTTGAAGTTTTTTTTTTTTTTAAAACTAAATGATATCCTTTCAAAACAAAAGCATGCCTATAAACTCTTCCTCTTCTCTGACTTTGGCTTGACAAAAAGGATATTTTGCTCTGTGTTTTAATTTCTGACTGACAGTTGTGAGGATTTGTTAATTGAGGTTTGCGAAGAGTGATCCTGCACAGAGTGTCTCTATTGCTTTGTAACATGCTCGTTTCAAATGGACATATGTTGTACCAGTAGAAACAATTGAGACAATGACACAAGTAGAAGTTGAAATTTCAGCATACGGAAGTGAGGTATTGAAGAATATTTCTTGTGCAGATGTTACTTAGGATGATTAGTCTAGATGGAAAAGTATATTTCCAGGCGTTATGTCGAATCCTTTTTACTCAGTAAAATTCCCAGGAAACAGTCCATAGCCCTGAGAAATATCACAAACAAAAGTTATGAATCTAGAGAATAATAACTAGCAAAGTTACATGTTCACTACAAAAATGACAATGGTCTTCTGCAAAACAAATTCCTAAAAAATATAAACAAAACATTATATTCAATTAACTAAATAATAATCTTCCCCAGAAGAGGAAAGAGGTCACAGACACTTTGCATTCCTGCTTGCAACAAGAGCCAACCCAAACTCTGCCCATGCAATTTCTAAATGACACAAGGGAGATGGCTAAAACCACAGTGGAAATAGAAAATGCCTTTAATACTTTCTATTATAAACTTTTCATCTCATGAAGAAACTCGGACAAAGCACATTGGATAACAGTATGGCCCCACTTGCTCCCCTGGTTTATTTTTGCTTCTTTCTCTAAACTACTCCTCTTGGTTCACAGCTTTATCGTTTGTTCTGGTTTCTTAAATGAGAGCTGAGTAAAATTGATGTGGCATAGTTTATTTTCAATAGTCCTGTAGTTCTAGCTGAGATAAGTTGCAGAGTGTGCAGGAACAGCTGTTTGGATGAGAGGGCTACCTACTATCTGGAAGGAGAAAGACTATATTCTGTTGTGATTTTTGCCATTAGTTCTCTAAGTACAATTTCAACACTTAACGATTATAATTAAGTAATCAATGTTATCTCATTTAGGGTACATTCAAGATATTATACATATCATATCTCTCCTTACAAAAATATTTATAAATTCTTTTTACTCCTGGACTAATGTTGATATTGTTGATATCCCATGGTTTAATGTTTTATGGTCTATTTATCATTTGTACTGTATTATTTCCCCAATACTCTAAGTGCATTCTTGAATTTCTGCTCTGAAGTTTATACTTTTAAAAATGTCCTTTGGCCTTCTCTACAGGCAGCCGCATCTAGTTATCTTCCTTCCAAACCCAGCTTGCCTTTTTCTTATATTATGAAATCTTACATAAGATGCAGCTTATGGTGATGTCTCCCTTCTCTGCATTCATATAGAACTTATCACTATAGACCTAGCCATATGTTTCTAGTTATTTACTGTGTTTAGTTCTTGTCTTTCCAACTGCTAAAAAGAATATTGGAGGGAGAGATTGTTTGCTCCATACTTTTGTATTCATGGCATTTTGCCTAATGTCATGCAGATTTTAGGTTACTTATAATTGATCAGCACTTTTGGTTGAACACTAAAAAAAACTAACTCACACATTGACTCAACTAATGAAGGCCAGGGGTGGGTCTGGCTGAATATTTAGCCATGGCTAGATTAGGTATCCAAATTCATCATCTGAAATCTGTCCTTTTCTACTTATTGTCTGTTTTATTTTGTCTTTGCTTCATTTTTAGGTAGGAGCTCCATAAATTGTACCCTATAGATAGAAAGAGAGCTTTCCTCTGTCAACAGATCTAGAAAAAGTCCTAATGTTGATACTCCTTGGCATTATTGGATTGTCTTCGATCATGTGATTATCAAGACTAAAGGAAGTGGTTGAGTCGTTGGCTGAGTCTGAGTTATGTGGTCATTTGTTGAGCCAGGGAAAGGGATCAGTGGCCCTGTCGCTCCCCAACACAGACACTGAGATTGGAATAACAGTGGTTCTCTAAAAGACAAAGTGGCCTTTTGTTCCAGCAGAATGGGAAATGGGCACTGAGTAGACAAAACCAAGATGCCCATTGGGAGTTCAGTAAATGTTTGCTAATTGATCAGCTAAACATCTTTGTAGGAATAAGTCAGGTTTGTAGATATTCTGTCCTTTCACCTTCACCCAAATTATTTTGTGATTAAGATAGTGCTTCAAGTCCTCATGTGACCTATGTCTTTGGCTTCCCACTGACAAGCCACCAGTATCAAGGAGGCTGTTATTCTCTCAAGGGTGGATTAATAATTGTGCTTACATGTTCAAATCTCTAAATAGGATCTCAAAGTTCTTTTGCAGAAGAGTGAACAGAACAGTAATCAAATCTCTCATTGTGGTTTGTGCTATTGGCCAAATTGTTTCACAGTAAAGCAACATAGCATTGTTAACTGACTAAAGTGCGGGTTCTGTCTCTGTTTTGTGTTTTTTCACTGAGAGCTATTTTGACTTCAGAAACTGATTACAAAACATACAAATGGTAAGCCTGTGAGGTTGCAAATATTCTTTTCCTTTTTCTTTCCAGCAGTGCTGGGGATCAAACCCAGGGCTTTGTTATGGTTATTTTAAACATAAGTATTAAGGATATAGGGTATCCTGGATATTCGGATAACCTGAGTATTAGGGTAGCAGGGTTTTGACTACCTATTTTGTACACTGAGAAGTAAGAACAGAAGTAGTGGCAGTGTAAAAATTTAAGTCATGCATTGAATAACTTGCTGGAAATCCAGCCAGTGAAGTTCTTAATGAACATTGTAGATAGTGATACAAAGAATATTGGGAAGGTTAATTTTCATGGGAAATAGTTGTTGGACAGGCAAAACTGAGATGCCCAGAGGGAAGTTTGGTCAGTGTTTGCTGATTGACAATTTAGTACCCCTGTTCAATGGGAGTCAGGTTTATGTACTATTTTCACCTTGTCCAAACACTTTTTTTGAACTGTATGCTAAAATTTGGATAAAAGCACATATAATCCTTTATCATTTGAATTTTATTTGATATTGAGTACACCTTTCTTAGCTAGTTAAGTTTGCTTATTTATGTTGGGAAAAGAGCAAATCAAGCATAAATAAAAGAATGTGTCCTTTAGAAGTCAATGTGCTGAAACTTCTGAGAGAATGAATATTTATTATAATCAAAAATATTTATTGGACCCTGCCTTAATTTAATTTTTAATCTTTACTTTTTAGAACTGGAAGATAAGCAAAAATCTACAGCTGGTACCTCTCCAGGTATTAATTTGTTCTTACAAATGTTTTAATCAGCGTGACCCTGACCTCTTTGGAATTGCTCAAGTATAGAGCAGGTGAGATGCTTTTTCAGAGCCTCACTAGACAGCTCTATCAGCTCTGCACACGACATTCATGCCCTACCTAGAATGCATCTGGTCTCTTTATCAATATATTAATCAAAGGAAGACAAATAATTCAATTACAAAGATCCCAATTTAAATATCATATCTTTAGATGGTTTACCTTCTAGGTGTGCTATTTTTTCTTTTCTCTTTGGCTCAAAAAAATAAATGAATGAATAAAACATGGAAAAGATCTGTGTGGCACAGGGCTATTTTTTTTCCCGTCACTTTATAACCACCAACCTTCATTTTCTAGAAAAGTATTAAGAGACTTTGATTGGGAGAAGTGGTTATGCAATAAATGTTTTGTAATTGAAAGATAATCACTTTTTATTGCTAGACTCTTGCATTATGTTTGTATGATTTCATTCAAGGTGCTAACAACTATTGACTAAAATCAAATTTTTATTCCACCTAAAAATGAGTAAAAGGCTGGATCTCAGATATGCTAATTCCTAACATCATGTTTATAAAGTTTCAATTAAAAGAAAATTGTGACAAGAAATCTTAGAAAAGCCAGGGCAGTAGTGCTTTCTTTGAGGGGCAACATAAAACTAGGAAAAGAAATTATGCAAATACATGGTATATTTTGCATAGACCAGTGGTTCTTGGGAGTGTGTTTTTTTCCAGCGCCATACACAACACTTGAGAACTTCTTACAAATGCAAATTATTTGGCTCCACCCCAGAACTACTGAATCAGAAACTCTGGGAGTGTGGCCCAGCAATCTCTGTTTCAACAACCCTCTGGGTGATTTCTTTGTGTGCTCTAGTTTGAGAACCACAGTTTAGTCTGGTTTGCTGTGTATTCAGAAAAGCAAGAAATTTAATCATAATTTTATATTTAAACTCCACTGGGAATATATTTCTCCATGTAATTATTTTTTGGTTATTCTAGTGGAAAGCACAGTCTCTTCTTCCATGCATTTATTATCATGTTACCTTCACAGCTAGGCCTTTGTGAGTTCAGTTTAGGACATGCTCCTGTATGCATTAGAGTTGCCTCAAGTATAACTGGGAAGCTCAGGAAGGCCAGTCAATCCATTAGGCCCCACTCCATTACCCAAGAATGCATTTTAAACAAAAATAAAAAAACAGAATAAAAATGAAAGACATAGGAGCTCATTAATAATGAGTTGTACATATTAAACTCTGTGTTTATTAAGGAAAAACTGCTCAGTAAATTGATTTTGATTAGGGAAATATTTTAATACGACCTATGTTGTTAAAAAGTGTTTTGTTTACCGTATTAATCTCATGACCTCAGTCACAAGTTACATGCCATTTTGGTTCTGGAGAGAAAATTATCTATTTATCCATGTATAACACTCATTTATTCAACAGATATTTCCTTGAAGCTTTGGTGATGTGAGAGAGGATCTTGACTTGCTCCCTTTCTATCTTGTTTTTTTTTTTTCTCTCTCAAGGTACTGCAACCAGCATTTCACTACAACTGGCCTTTTATAGGTCATCAGTGACTTCCTACCTACCCACTGTTCATATAGCTGATAGTCATTGCAGGTTTCGGCAGGACCGACTAGTGGCCTTCTTGAAACTACGTGCCTTAGGTTCATTCCTCCTCCCCACTTCTCTTTTGTATCTTTCTTTAAAAAAACTAGTGTTCTGTGAGATTCTCTTACCACTGTTTCCTTAGTGAATGCATTCATCTACTCTCACCAGTTTTATTCAGTATTATTTATCACACCTGAGTTGGCCGCTCTTCCATCTCCTCCCCCATTTTTGATCCATGTTTCCAAGCTCCTCATTCTAAACTATCTAAAATACAACGAAATCTCTTCTACTAAATTGTTGTTTTTTTCATTTATTCATTTATTAGACAAATATTTATTGAGGGGCCACTATGTATAAGGCACTGTTCTCTGTTGTAAAGATATAGCAATGAAGAAGATTGGCAGGGGCCCAGCTCTCACAGTTTGCTTTCTAATGGAGGGAGGTGAACGATAAACAGCAGGCAATTATAGGGTGGTAAATATTTTGAAGAGAAATAAAATAGGATTCAAGAGGTAGAGAATGATAGGAATACTTTTTATGTAGAGTGGTCTAGGTCTGATAGGGCAATATTTGGTCAGAGATCTGGAGTTTCCATAACAAAGCTAGTTGGGTAATTGAAAGTCTAAACATTAGGACAATATCAGAAAGCATCGAATAACCAAAATTGTGCTAAAGAAAAACCATGATTTTGATGTCAGGAAATTTAGTGTTGCTGGCTGCATGGTCAGTATCAAGTGTTGCCATGGGAAACACAGGGAAGGATGCATCTGCCCTTGCCGTATAGAGCTACCCCATGTCCTGAATCATTGGTTAATTAAATCAGAAACTTAATAGCTTACTCAATGTGAATGTGAAACTGTAATTCATATGAAATGCTGCTGTTGGGATTTGAAACAAAACATTTTTATCGTCTAGTAATTACAACCAACCTTTATTTAGGTGAAATTGAAGCAACTGAGGCATAAACTTTTTGTGAATTACCTACATTCAATTTTTTTCTCCTTATTTGTCACTCCCGTGAGCACTCTTGGGAATTTTCACATTTGCCTTATAAGGAGAATAAAAAATGAGAAACTCATGTCTCTTACTGTTTGTTATAAACTCTTATCCATAGGTAAATTTCAAATAGAAAGCTATTATTTTGGGATCATTGGTGAATTCTATTTATGTCCCCATTATTATGCTTAATTCAAACGTGGCTTCTAATTCTTTATGTTTATGTATCTCCCTTATATATATAATTCAAGATAGATTTTTTTCCATTTAGTTGCTCAAAATTTCTAATACTCTTTCAGAATGTCATTAATTGAATCTAGAGGGTAAAGAGTCAGTTGATATGGTTAAAGAACTTATACTATTTTTCTGTAATCTAAGCAATAAGTAATTAAGGATATTTGCTTTTTTTGACTTTTATGTTAAAAAACTTTTTATGCACATTTTGTATTCATATTATTAATATTTATTAATGTATATTTCATTTAAAATTGATAAAGTTTTAAATGAAGGTAGCATAATTTTTTTTAACTTGATAAAACATCTAAAAATACCAAAGTTTTTTTGTCTGGGTTATTTTCTGGCTGCAGTGATTAACAAAAAAAAAAAAAAAATGGCTGGAAGTCAGCACTTGCTCTTGCTAAAGAATTGTTTTGTCTCCTGGCACAGAAAATTCTAGGGCAGCTTAATTTGCAAATCCACTATTGGAACTTGGGGAGACTTCTGCAGGCAACAACCCTGTTGCATGAAAGCTCCTGACCAGAAATTCAAAGGTAACCTTGAGACTCAGAGAGTGGCCAGGTACACTGGAATTATGAGGGGACTTCTTAATAGTACTCATCCCACTAGAGTGGGTGCCCTGAGGGACCAGAGAAGTCACCTGAGGTGAAAGACGTCCAGGATGATGCCTGTGCAGGGATGGAGTGAGTGAAGATGGCTTATTGCATGTAAACTTGGGGGCTGGTAGTAGGTGACTGAATGAGCTATAAATACTAAAAGAGTAAGGCTACCTGGAAAGTATTTTAGCTGGGGAGGCAAAAGGATCTATAATCTCATGGAGTCAGACAAGGGCAATGAAAGATCAGGTACCTTTCAAAGGAAAGGCTGGGTCTCAAGAGGACAGATGGGGGCCAGGCAAGTAAGCATCACTGCAGACTCATGTTGAGGGTAAGCCTGGATCATGGGTTGCAGGCATAGAGAGTCAGGTAGGGGCTCCATGGGGCACAATCTTTTATTCCCTTAAGTTGGTTGATACTACTTGGAGAGGGGAAAAAGGCAAGTGTATTGGTGAGTGGTGGACCTGGATCGTGGCCATCACCCTTCTAGTCACTTCAATTATAACAGAAGCCTTCAGTTTCTTTATTGTAACTGAGGAAGTCAGGAGCTACGTATGGCTTAGTATTTTATCTTTCCATTTGGAGGACCAAGAAGTGCATTTACCACATTTTCAAACTGATCAATTAAAATGCCTCCATCAAGTAAGTGATTCTGGTTTGAAAAAGAAAGCACTTAAAAGAATATCTATATTCCACTGAAAGACTTTCATTTTATGCTTATAATTGCTCATCCTACAAATATTTGTTGATACCTACCACAAGGAAGACATTATCTGAACTTAGAATGAATGAGCTATCATCTTCTCCTAGACCATGACCAGAGAGGGATTCCTTTAAGATTAGTCAGATCAGGCTCTTCTCTACTCAAAACCTGATGTCTCCTGACATCACTCTAGCCTTCTACTTTCTTGTTTTAAATTTTAGTGGACACATGATAATTGTACACACTTATGGGTACAATGTGATGATGTGATGTTCTCACATCTCGTTTCCTCACCTGGATCACTCCTCCCTCTGGTCTTCAGGCTACTTTCCCCATATTCTTCAGGACGTCCTTCTCTGACACCCTCTTTAAAATTTATGAGTCCCACCCAGCACAGATGTCCCTTCTGTTTCTCCCAACCCTCATCATCTTTTATTTCAATCTATAATTTACTTAATAGTTTTATTAGTTGTCAATTACCCTCTGTTATATAACTCCAAGAGGGCAAGGAAGGTATTTTTTTTCTTTCCTTTTATTACAAAATTTCTCAAACCTACAGAAAAGTTGGAAAAATTTTTCACCTCATCATTGAGCTTCTATAATTAACATCTTAACTATATGGGTCTTATTGTGTATCAATCCATTCCTCTATTCAGTCATCAATCCATCTTCCTTTTGATGTTGCACGTCAGTACATCAAGACATTTCCTTTGTAATATTTCAATAGGAATATCACAAAATGGAGTCTAATAGTTGTTTTACTTCTTTATTCTTCTTACTCAGATATGTTTCCATGCACAAACTTACATTTACTGGCAAAGGCATTCCTAACTCCAAGATGTGGAGCATTACCACCACCCTAGAAAATTTATTCACATCCCTTTCCCATAGAATTTATAGATTTCAGAGGTGAAAATGCATGGAGCATATTTATATTAAAAAATCTTTGCTATTGATCCTAAATTCAAATTCAACTGAGAATCTTATATTTTATCTGGAAACCCTTACTGTATAATAAACTTCAATCCCATCCTCCATAGTCAGCCATGCTTCTGATTTTCTATCTTAGATTTTGCCTGTTTTAGAATATTATATAAATCAATCATACAATATGTAGTCTTTTCTGTAAGATTTTTCTCTCAGCATAGTGTTTTAGAGATTTATCTATATTGTTTCATATATCCCAAGTTCAGTCTTTTTTATTACTGAGTAGTATTCCACAGTATAACTGTAATACAGTTTGTCCATTATTTCTTCATCTTGGCCCCCCTGCCCCCCAGTTTTTCTATGTTATGAATAAGCTGTTATGAACCAAAGCATACTTAGAAACATCTAATGACTGTCAGTGAAGTTCTAGACAAAGTCCATATTCTTTAATGTGCTTTATAGGCACTTTGGAATTTAGCTTTTCTTACCTCTTCCCAGGTCTCACCTCTTGTTACTCCTTACTTGAGCTACCTTTTCTCTAGTCATTTTCCTTTTGGGGCCCTGAAGCTTCTGTGCTACTCGGATCTTGCACCTGTCATATGCAAGTCCCCCAAACTGGAACACTATTACTGATTCCTAACTAGAACCACTGGTTTCTGCTCATGCTTTTCTACTTATGGAAGTGTGATCAGAGGCAAGTTTCCTAGCTTCTCTGGGCCTTATGGGGATTAAACGTATTAATACATGGAATGCATTTAGCCTGGCACCATGGCGAGACTCCAGTCAATTCCTGTAAATGATGGTATGGAGAACCTTGAATTTCTAGAATTGTATTCAAATTGACATATATTATATACTAAAGAACAGAGAATGATGGAAGATAATGGCAACAGGATGGAAGATAAAGGTGAGCAAGCAAGGAGGAAAAAAGTAGATCAAGGTTCATAGCATTAGTGTACATGCATGCACCAAATGAGAATTGAGTTAATGGCAGTAGGAATTGAACTTGGGAGATAGATTCAGAGATTAGTTTAGAGACACACCTAATTAAAGTGTGAAAAATAGGAGGACCATAGATGTCTGTCAGCTTTGTGTTCTGGGGATCTGGAGGAATGTGAGTGCCAACTGCAAGGTAAGGCAGTCAAGAAGAGGGGCTGGATACGGAGGGAAATGATGAGCTTGGTTAGAAATGTGGGAAATTAAAGCTGCTAACTGGGCACTGGTGGAAATGTCCAGCAGGCCTTTGGAAAGGAAACTATAATCAAAGGCATGGGTTCTGATAAGGAATGAATTATTTTGTTCTATCATCCCCTGACAATGTTTCCAAGGTGGGGGTGGGGTGGAAAACCACAGTGCTTTTCTTGCTGTAGTTTTTAGATAATACTATGCTTAGATTTCTCCCACAATCCTAAATCCTCTTTTGGACTAGTCCTGGATGGGATTCTAACGAGTGAAAACTTAACTCTTTTTCTCACATGCAGTAGCCTCAGACAGCAGACATACAGGTGGACCTATTACTGGGGAGAAGTCCAAAGACACATGAGGAGCTTGTTTAAAAGTCAGAAGCAGCATTGTCTGCAGGGAACTATTTCATAAGGTCGGGCTGTGTCTGCCATGAAAAGCCTTTGTTTTCCTTTTCTTTCTTCTTTCTGAAGGATTAAGGCTCTGGCACTTTGAATCACGGTGTTCCAATTTGCAGAGTAAATTATTTTGAATCCTAAAATAATTTTAGGATTCCTGATTAGGTTCCTAATTTTCACTCAACAGGCAATTATGCAGGGACATTGTGTGTGTGTGTGTGTATGCACGTTGTCTTCTTTCCATGTTTTGATCCATTTCCTCCAATAGATAGGAACTGAAGATCAGAGAAACACCTGGCATGACTACTATGGGCTACCTCTACTCTAATGAAAACTTCCCATTCATAGTGCTGGGGCTTTATGTCATCTTTCAGAAAATTAGGTATATGTAATCTTCATCTACTTTGTTGTGTAACTGTGTTAGAGTAAAATGTAACATAAATGATCCCATATTTCCAAGCTGAGAAAGTCTTTCAGAAATTGAGTTGCTCTTTAAGAAAAATGAAATTGATCTGAGATTATTTGTTTTCTCCAAATGCATTTTAAAGTACATGGTTAGTAAGTGTCACCTCTTGGATACAGATAGTTATGGAATGAAATGCTTTTCAAGGGTTATTTATTTCTAACCAAATAGTCTGTTCACAGTAGGTCAATTGTGTTTTCCTTTGTATTAGGGTCAGTGAACCCAAGCTCTGATATATTATGTTCTAAGAGAGATATTTAGAGAAACTGAGGGAATGTGCTATGGAAGAGACACCAGGTATTTTATTGTTGTTTCTAAACTTCTCTTTTCATTAAAGGGGTTATTTTTAGAAAAGTACTTTTTCACTATGCTACATTTCTTACAATACCAAGGATTTTCCCAGTTGCTTAGTACCAATAGATTTTCCAGGACACATGTTCCATAATTAGTTCATTTTAATTTTTTCTTTTGTTCTTTGTTTTGTTATTGGTTTATTGTAATAATGCTCATTAATGGAATTCATTGTTACCTATTTACACATGTACAAATTATAACAATATACTATAGTTAGTTCTTTTGGTTGAACATATTTTGCTAGATTTCAGGAGCATCTAAGGAAGTCAAAGTGACTTGATTTGGAACTCAGAGTTCCAGTAGGTCTGAGTAGGTGACTAGGAGGGGGCCTTGGTGACCATGTTGCCAAACATCCTAAAGGGGCCTATTTTGTGGTGCTAATACTTGTTGCCAGAATATCCTCAAGGCTCTAAGTATTTATATAAAGGAATCAGGTACCGCCTATACCTAGAAGGCTTATAATATATCTCTATGAAGCTTCAATCTAAACAAAACATTGATTTTTCTAGGAAAAATCATTTAGAGAATATTGATGACTGAATGAAGTGATCTCTTGGGGCTCCTTTTAGTCCTGTGATTCCAAGAAAGGCTATGCATTTCTGAAAGCCGGTGATTACCAACAGATTAAGGCTTGACAGTTGTAGCCAAGAAAGCTGCTTAATGTTCATCAGGAGAACTGAAGTAGAATGGGAATATTTCCAAGTTGGTGAATACCCCGGGTTTGCAAGATGCTTCTATCAGCTTGCTTGATTATAGTTAAACTGTGCTTTTTTGGTATCCTTGTGGGACTCTGATGCCAAAGAAATGCTCCAACAGTAATTTATTTTAGCCTAGTTAAGATTCATTAGTTCAATTTTTGCAATAATCCAAAGCAGGATGAGCCCAGAGGGGAAAAGAGAAAACAGGAAGGAACAAAGCAGTGAAGGGTTGGCCAGTGCAGAGCCTGTGTTAAAGGACAATAGGCAGCCTTTCCCTAGAATAAGGGGGAGAGGGGCTTGTAACTTGACCTCATCTCACTTTGCAGATAAATGTGTTCCTGAAACCTGAAGGAGTGCAGCAGCTTGTTCAAAATCGTACAGCATCGGTTGTAAAGCATAGAGCTCTTGAGTCCCCTGCTTAGTTTGACGTATTTCAAGTGGGCCAGCGCCTTCTTCCTCAGAGTTCTCAGAGCCAGAATTGTACAGTATCTCTATTTAGCTTCATTGTTGCTACACAAGTGCTACTCATTTTATTGGGAGAGGGGACTGAGCATTGAACTCAGGGGTGCTTAACCACTGAGACATATCCCCAGATCGTTTTTTATATTTTATTTTAAGACAAGCTCTCACTGAGTTGCTTAGGGCCTCACTAAATTGCTGAGGCTGGCCTTGAACTTGCGATCCTCCTGCCTCAGCCTCCTCCTGAGCTCTTGGGATTACAGGCATATGCTACAGTGCCAGTCACAAGTGCTACTCTTTAGACACTTTACCTTTACTGATCCTCACCCTGTCAAAGAATCAAGCTTCCATTCTCCTTTACTCTGTCCTTGAGTTTTTCTCTTCTCCAACATCCTTTTAAAAATCTGTATTTAAAAATTAAAAAATAGTGTATTATACTTATACATGATAGTTGGATTCATTTTGCATATTCATAAACAATGGGGCAGCCATGTTCGTCAAAGAAACCCTTCTCAAATTCAAGAACCAAATAGATCCCAACACAATAGTATTGGGCGATTTTAACACAACTCTCTCACCACTGGACAGATCTTCCAAACAAAAACTAAACAAAGAATCTACAAGGCTTAATAGAACAATCAATGGTCTAGACTTAACTGATATATATAGAATATTCCATCCATCAACAAGGAAATATACGTTTTTCTCAGCAGCTCATGGATCCTTCTCCAAAATAGATCATATGCTATGCCATAAAGCAAGTCTTAGC
>CM053400.1:141465907-141515853 GCA_028644305.1 Xerus rutilus
TTCAAAGATGTAAAAGTTGACAAATCAATGACTTGACACAACAACTCAAAGCCCTAGAAAGAGAAGAACAAAGCAACACCAAAAGAAGTAGAATACAGGAAATAATTAGAATCAGAGCTGAAATCAATGAAATTGAAACACAAGAAACAATTCAAAAAATTGATAAAACAAAAAGCTGGTTCTTCAAAAAAATAAACAAAATTGACAAACCCTTAGCCACTCTAACAAAAAGAAGGAGAGAGAAAACCCAAATTACCAAAATTTGTGATGAAAAAGGAAATACTGCAACAGACCCTGCTGAAATACAGAGGATAATCAGAAACTATTTTGAAAACTTACATTCCAGTAAATTAGAAAACCCTGAAGACACTGACAAATTCCTAGAGACCTATGACCTACCCAAACTGAACCAGGAGGACATACATGACTTAAACAGATCAATTACATGCAAGGAAATAGAAGAGGCCATCAAGAACCTTCCAACCAAGAAAAGCCCTGGACCAGATGGATTCTCAGCTGAGTTCTACAAGACCTACATAAATGAATATAACATTGTTTTCTATTTCAGTCCCCAGTACTATCCTTTTTCCTCCTCTCCTCCCTTCCCTTGATCCCCCTCCTCTATTCTATTGGTCTTCTTTCTGTTTATTTTTTAATTGATGCATTATAGTTATAACATTGGAATGCACTGTGATACAGTCATACATGCACAACGTGTAATCTGCTCAACTCAATTCTCCAGTTCTTCCCCTTTGTCTCCATTTCTCTCTCACCTTTCGTCTCCTGCTGCTTCTCTACTGATCGTCCTATTTTCATGAGATCCCTTTTTAAATTCCTGTTTCTCTCTAGTTTCCACATGTCTTCTCCAACACTCTTAAGGATGACATTCTAAATGTGAGTTTTCAGTAACACCTGCGTATTCAGAATAGATCAAATGCCAGATGCAGGGGATTTGGGCAATAAGAAGAATGGATTTGTTGCTAGTTTGTGGTGAATCTCAAATTCATTTTCGTACTCAGTTTACCTTCTTTCCTACTGGTATAACTCTCAATTCTCTGAAAGTTCTGATACCTATTCTCTTGCTCTGCAAAGCAAGACTGCTATCCCTCTGGGTGTGGAGTATTGGTCAGGAATATATTTTGGAGTCACTAGCTCTATAACTTAATTGGCTTTAATCAAATCTGTTGGTTATATTACAAACTTCTCTTTTTAATTTTTGCTCACAGGGACAAATTCATTATTTTCTAGGGTGGTCCCTGCAAGGCTTCAGTAATTGGTTTGTTTGTGGTTTTTGAAAACCTTTGAGTTCCATTAAGAAACAGAGTGGTTGCTTACCACTAATTACTGAAAGTTTTCATGAATTAAACATTTGAAATTGACAATTGAGAAAGCCATATATTGCATGTGTTAATATTGGGTGGCACTTCTGTTACAGTCTATGAAATGTTGCCGAGAGACTTGGCAGTGAAGGGCACCTGTCTGTACCTTCTTTTCAGCTTCATAAAATGCCTGGTCTTTTTTTAAGTCTTATGAGGTAATTGAGAAATTAAATGTTGAGTATTTAATGTTCATAAATGAAACAGTCAAACCTGAATCCTAGATTTTTGTTTTCAGATGGAAAATGATCATGGCTGCAAATAGTCTTTCCATTCAGTGAGCTGACATGTTGTTATCGCTAAACTTGGTTTTCTCAGACATGGTCAGCTAAGAAGTCCAACCAAGGACAAGGGTGTTGTTCCTCTCCTCATATGACTCGTAAGTGAGTTCTAGAGGACAGTGCAGAGACTCCTGTTACTACATCTGCAGCTTTCCTTACCATAGTGGCCACTGATGCCCTGCAGACAGATATGAGATGAACTGGTGAGCTGGTTTCCCAGGTGTGCAGTAAGTAGTTGGAGCTCTTTGGGGAATTAAGTGCTCTGGCTCCATTGCTAGGCCTGGGATTTCTGCAGGGCAGGATGGTGTCCAAGCTATCTACCTCAGGTCATTAAGTGCTGAGTCCCTAAAGCCTAAAATATGAGCACCCCAAGGAAAAGAGACTTAGGGTGATGTAAAGAAATATCACAGGAGATGTACTCTTGCTCATATTTAGAACAGGCTTTGGAAACTCTGGCATGCCCTTTCTAATAAATTATTCATGTTCATATCTTCACTCACTCCTATCAAGAGAAAAAGAGAAAATCAGAATTCCCACCAGTCTATGGACATTGTGAAACAGTGTCAGCTGTGAAATATTTATGAAAGATTTCGGGTGAAGGAGTGGTTGGGGGAGGAAAAAACTGAAAGGTCTGGGAGTCACAGAAATGTTGGGTAATTGAAAACCATTGTCTGGGGATTTCAAAAATAGATCTAAAAAAAAACAGTGGTTCTTAAAAAGGACTCATTCCTAACATATACTTACTATATATTTATAATATTTAATATATATATATTATACACACACACACACACATATATATCTCACAAACTCAGGAAGTACTTCTAACAGTTACTGGTTAATAATTCTCAAGCCATATCTGAGTTGATATATTACTGGTTTTAATGTCAAGTGTACTCATTTTAACCATCTGCTGACCACTAGGCCCTGGGATTCTAGCTTGGGACTTCCATAATATTCTCATTTAAGAAGTAGATTAAATAGAGACAGAATCAAACCTCCTACAGAGGCTACTTGGAATTCTTAATTTCTCTTGACATTTGTGGAAAGGAACAAAAACTGACCTATTCATTCTTTTTTTGAAAATTTTACTTACATGCATAACCCTAAAAGCTACAAATCTCTCTTTTCTTTGAGAGACTCTCAGGAAAGAAGCTGCTGAGGGGAAAAAAAAAAAAAACCTATCACCAATAGACACTGGTCCCCAATTAATACAGAAACAAACATGATAATAGATTATTTATATCTTAATTTGGGTTTTAGGAAAGTTTCTTTTCTTTCTCAAAAGAAATTCCTACATCCTTTTGACTGTTTGAGAAAGAAAATAGAAACCTCTAACCTAAATAGAAGGAAAAAAAATTGAAACTGGTAATTGAGAAAGCCTCAAGCTTCACATTCCCAGCTCTGCCCACTTCCCTCACCCCTTCTGCCAAAGTTTTCAGGGAATAAGAGAGTTGGAAGAAGCTACCAGAAGTCACAAATCCATCTGAGTAATTTCACAATTAAACCTTCCAGGCAGCAGGAGTATCTTTCTTTCTCTGTCAGTTAGGGTAGCAGGTACCAGGCCCTGGTGTTGGTGGAATATAAGTCATTTTAATAAGGCAAAGGGAAATGAGTTGATCTAATGCAATGGAGACCATTCTTACCAGCAGTATTCATCACTAAGCGTTCTGCACAGATGTAACCAAGCAACTTTTGTCCAGGTGATCTTACTGTTTGTTATTGACTTCATAACCACTAGGTGACACTGTTGCTTCAAGAGTTGGTGCAGGAAGCGCCACTACCCTTATGAAAGTCACACAGGAAGCACTATTGTTCCTATTATAAATATATTGTTTAGTTTCCATGTGAATCTGATTTGCCAGTCTGAAATCAAACTATTACTTATTGTCACTATTATTACAAATAGTTCTGACAACACTATCTCTTCTGTAAAATGTACAGGTGCTTAGAGTGAAACAAACTGCTGCTGCTTCTACTCCTAGAATCATTCACCACCACACTGATGTCTGATATTTATCAACAGCTTGCTCTGTAATAACCCTTGTTCTTTGTACTTCAGGCAAATAATTTCATTCAATTCTTCGATTAGCCAAGTTTGCTGACAATGACAAAGCCAAGAAGTAGTGAAAAAGTAGCATAATCCTGCCTGCTACTATGGCTCTTTCATTGACAGATGTGGTCTCTGGTCACACAGCAAGCCCAGGGTGAGGGGGAGAATATGACTTGGATTCTACAATGGCATTCCAAATCCAGTTCACTTTGCAATGATACACAGGATGCACATTTAAATTTGTGTTTCTGGTAAGTTACTTTTTAAAACCCCGTATGTCATGCAAAATTTTTAATTTCAGATAAATAATCAATGCTAGTATTTTTATATAAGTCTATCTCATAATTGCACAGGACATGCCTAAACTATATGGATGTGTGTGTGTGTGTATTTATCTAAAATTTTAATTTAACTAGATATCTTGTATTTTTATGGGCTAAATTTGGCAACACCAGATTAACTCTAATTTGAGGCAGTTTAACCAAATTCACGAAATTTCTTTCCTCTCTGACTCAGACTCTACCCGTCTCTATATTTTTCCTTCCATTCCTGTCTGAGGAATATATATTTGTCCTCTTAAAGCTGCTGTTGAAGTCATGCCCTTTGTAAGAACTTGTTCCTTCTGGTACCATCATGTTTGCCACATTTTTACTCTCTTTGTCTCCACCATGTCTTTTTCACATCTATGAAAGCAGTCAGAGGGCTGAACTGTGGCTCAGTGGTAAAGCACTTGCCTAGCATGTGTGAGGCACTGGGTTCAATTTCTAGCACCGCATATAAATAAATGAATAAAATAAAGGTCTATCAACATCTACAAAAATAGTTTTAAAAAAGTGATTAGAGGTTGCTTTAACAACCCTCCAGCTTTCTCTGAATCCTGTTTGGTTATACTTCTTGAAGAGTGGACCCTCTTTTCAAGAGCAGACCCTATCTTCCTACCACTCATTCCCTCTTCAGCCAACTGCAGTCTGAGTCCTCCACTCTTTACTATATAACACAGCTTCTCTCCCATGGGTCACTCAGCAACTTTCTAATTGCTAAATTCCATGCTTTTCTAAGCCCTCATCTTTCTGTTTTTTTTTTCTTTTATTTGATGTGTTCCATCTCTAATCCCCTATTTCACTCTTGGTATTATTTCCCATGACTTAATCATCTTTTTGTGGGAGATTCCAAGGTTCCCTATCTTGACCTCTATTGTAATAATATTGTCATCACATACCAAATTGCCTGAAAACATTCCTCTTTGACATTCTTTGGTCTCAGGTACTTTGCTGTATGACATGACTTCACCTCTATACTTGAATCTATCTTTTGATTTAGAATCCAATTGCATAATTGACAAAAGGAAGAGAATTCTTCAAAAGAATTTAAGATAAACAGAAAAGGAATTATATTTCACTTCTCTACCTTAGTCTCTTTAACTGATGATCATATTGGGTCTTGCAAAAATAAGTCATATTCTTGTGATAGAATTCTTTATTCTTCTAGACTTATGAATAAATTGATAACTCTCTGCTTTCAACTGGTTGCTCCTTCACAGTACCTGTGAACATGGAGGTGGGCTAGAGCAATGCTTTTTTTAATCCTACGCTCAAGTAGGTAAATAAGTTCAGAAACTGCTTTATTGATAAATATGTTATAACCACTCTGATTACATTCACTTTGTTGGAGCGTTATCTGCTCAAGATGTTGACTAGTATGTGGGAAATATCATATGTCAAATCTGCCTTATTCCTAATTTCAATAAACAGTTGCAGAAGGGCAGTCCAGACTTTGAACTCTTAAGTATGTGGTCCTTGGTTTAAAAGACTCTTACAATTCCAATTGTGCTAAAACTCCTGAACTATACTCTCCCTCATTCTTAGGATTTCCTTAAATGTGGGTAATCCACAGAGACGTATCAGAAAACCTTCTGATCATCCTGCTTAAGTGTTGAAGCAACCTATTGGAACAACGACTTCAAATAATAAGAATGTTCATAGAATAGAAAACCTCAGAAATATATATTTAGGTAGATGGAGCTTTTCTCATAATTACAGGTTGGTAGATAGCCCATGGAATAATTCCTTCTCTCTAGAAAACTAAGAGAATTGACAGGTGGAAGGAACCATGTGCCACTGACCATGTTCATTGATATATTCTTTGGCACTATTTTTAAGTTTCTAAGTGTAACAAAACCTTGTTTATACTGATTGGATTGAGACTCACAGTCAATTTGTTAAAAGTGATCTATTGATGAAAATATGAGAGAATGTTTCTGTTAAGGCAATTTCATAAGGAATTGTCTTAGATTAAAAACTCCTAGAGCAGTAATGCTAAATTTACACTGTTTGGGTGGTCATTTCCACTAATGCCCATGGCGGATGTTACTAATAAGTTCATGCAGATTTTCCTACTGAACATGATGTACTTCTTCAGAATATTCCTCTCCATGTCATATATTTTGGCATTGCAACATAAGAACTAATTCATCTGAATTGACACAGGATTGACATAGATAGAAATAGATTTGGGTCATTATTTATTTTACAGACTGCATTAAATAGGTAAGTTTGCAGAAAATTACACATTAGGTAAGATTGTCCATCCCAGGAGAAAGAGAAAATATATTCCATTCAAATTATATAATGATGGGAAGTGAGACTTATAGAGTTATTTCTTTATGCTTTTAATGTATAAAGGCATATTTAAAGTTCAATTTAGAACTCTCAAGAGACACAGACATTATCCAAATTTTCTTAGCAGCTAATGGAAGCAATTTATGGGAGCTAACAACTAATATTTATCAGTGTCTCTCCCATATGCCAAGCAATGTCCTTATTACTCTAGTTATCTAAATCCTCCCCTCAAAGACCTTGAAAAGTTGGCACTAAGTTTCAGCTTTGCTTGCCAATGTGCTGGTGGCTTGTCTGTGTCCATAGTATAACACTTCAGATATTTCTTTTCTGCTAGGCTCCTTATGATGTGAATACAAATAATGTTCCTTGGGGTTGATTTATCTGCTCAAGTATATGTATTCTTTTGCTACCAGTAATACAGTGAATATAGTTTAAAATATCACTGTAATCTGTGCAATGTAATTCTTGAAACTTCTAGAGTAAATTTCAGTTATGCCACTAATTAATGAAGAGAATGAAAACCCTGGTGCTATTCCCTACATGCTACTTCTTGGAGTGAAAGAAATACCTTGTATAAAAAGTCGCTTAAGACATTGAACTTACGATGAACTAAAATGGCTTGAAAATTTTTCTATGTCTTTCAATAAATGATAAATCTGTAATTATTCACTCTTTTCCTACTACTTTGATTCCACTGTCTGAGTTATACTTAGCTACCCAATTTAATTTCTCAAGACAAATAAGGGGGAGCACTGAGAAATTCTGAATGTTGTGGTGTGTTGTGGGGGGCCAAGACATTAGCAGAAGCTCACATTTGAATTACATTATCAGTTGCAGAATGCAGATCAGCAAGTAAAAACAACCTCAAACTAAAAATACATATTCCATGACTTTATGGTCCCAGGAAGTCTAAGCACAAGTGCTATAAATTTTTGCTGGAGGGTCAGTTAATCCACAAAGCTAGAAACCATGAAGTGCTGTGGAAGTCAGCATGTGACAGTGTTGAGTGAGACCACTCAAACATGAGTTTATTATAGATCTGGGCTCCTGTCAGATGTTGATCCAGAAAACCCTCACTGGAGCATGGGAAATGTATTTACCAATAACATGACATAATTAAGAATCATTTTTTGATATTGGAACCCTAATAATTCTACTTCTAAAGAAATAGTCATAAATCCACATGAAGATTTATTCCAAGACTTTTCCCTAGTGTTATCTGTAATAATAAAAGAATTGGAAGCAACCAAAGTGTCCACATCTTGGGAAATGGGTATATACTTGGGTACTTCTTTGTCAAGGAATTTGTTACAATCATTTAAAAATAGTGTTCTGTAAAGGTTTTGGATGATTTGGCAAAGGCTTTTGATATATTTGGTGAAAAAATTGTGTATATAGTAATGCCTAAATAATGTAGAGAAAAACATTTCATAGAAAAAAAACTAGAACATCAATATGATTATGAGACATATTTTTCTTCAACACTTTCCCATAATCTTCAAAATACTCTATTTTCTAATAGCAGTTTGATTACTTAATAACCAGAAATGAAGAAAAATATTGGCAAAAATAAATCACATCTGAATTCTTATTAAAGTGCAAGCACTCTGCATTTTGCCCTGTCATACTGACATACTACAATGCTAAGGAGCTTCAAAGTAAAAGCAATGTATGGGCAGAAACTTCTAATTTTTTGAAATTTAAATAATATGTATGAGAACAGTTTGGTTATTCTTCAGTTTTGTAAGTTTATTTTAAATATATGCCATAGCTGTCTTTTGATAAAAATACTTTTTTGCAGATGAGAACCCTAAAATTAATCACAAGTTCTGAATGTTATAATAGTCTTCTACTTTGTGCATAAAAATCCAAATGACCATCTCTCAGAAATGCTATGTAAGTGGTTTCCACATTGCTTGAGTCTTTGCAATTAGTGGTAACCTCTAGATACTATCTCTACTCTAAGTGAGAATGAGGTCAACACACAAGGTACACATTAGCTCCAAATTTCCCATAACAGTAATTTCATAAGTTCATTTCCCACGATGTTGGAAAATTTGCTCTTGGGGGCTGATTCTTACAGAGAAAAAGGCTATCTGGAGTATTTTAGCCATTTTTCTTCTAATGCAATGGTTATATATAGTCTAGTGTTTTGTTATTATCATTCTTTCTGGATGGGGACTCTGTATCCAGTGGGAGATTCTAATGAAGTTATTAAACAAATATCCTTTTAAAATAGAAACTCTATATCAAAAAGTTATATGTCTCAATAAGTTATACAACTTATTTCTAATTTCAGAAATAAGTTTAATATGAGGTCTTAAGATAACTTTTGGACATGATGGAAAAAAGTTTTAAATATCTGCCTGTTCTCAAATAATTCCTACTAAAGAATAAATTTCAATCTTAAGTATAGAGACTAGTAAGTATGTCTATTTTTCTTATTTATTAATGATTTGAATAACAGCCCACAAGCATACTTAATAAATTTTTGGGTAATCCTATGAACTGATTGTGCTTCTTCAGAATTCACATGTTGAAGCTGTAACCCTTAATTACAAGATATCAGAAGAGATTGAATACAAAATACAGTGTTCAGATTTGTATAGAAAGCTCTCCCATAAAGAAGAATGGGAGGGGAAATACTGGCCAAATTATTTTGTTATATTGTATGAATATATGAATATGTTACAACAAATCCCATCATTATGTATAACTAAAAGGTACCAATAAAAAAATGAAGAAAAAATGATTAGCAAATACATCACTCAACAGAATTGTATTTGGGAAAAGTCAGAATTTAACCTTGTGATGCTATTTACATTTTAAAAGTCAGAATACAGCAAAGTGTTTTGTTAAATTTTAGTGTCACAATATGAAAGGACAATTGATAAACTGAAGTAAGTCATGGGCAAGGTGATCATAAAGGTAAACTGTCTCAAAGCCATATTGTAAAAGGGATAACCACCATGTCCAGTTTTGAGTAATATGGACTATAGATATATCTTCCTTCCTGAGACTAATAAAATAACCTGACACAATATATGAAACAATGGTGTCAAGATTTTTGACATTAGCCAATGGGGGGAGAGATCTTAGAGAGATAAGAAGTACACAAAACAAGCTTTACAATTATCTGGGCTTCTGTTAGGAAGTTTCCCAGGCCACGTGGAGCACAGCATGGGGTTGCAGGAGAAGCAGGGAAGAGCCTGGAAGTTGGCATTCTTCGTAAATTGAAGAGAAGGAGCTGAGATCTGGAGAGGACAAAGGAGCCAGATTTCACACAGAAGAAATCCAGAGGGGGAAAAAAGATACACTGGGTGAAAATCCTACAAATCTACATGTGCAGAATGTCATATTAAGTAAAGATCAGCATGTGAGTGTGAGGATGTTACAGATACTCGAGGAATAATTAGAAGAAGTGATCCTAGGAGCTCACAGAATTTCCATTGGCCAGAGTAGAAAATCTCATAAGCAAGATGTTAGATTTAAACTCAATCATATTAATAATTACATTAAATGTAAGTGGCCTAAATAAGGCAGATTTTGTCATGTTGGATTAAAAAACAGAAGACCCAACTATATGCAGTTTACAAAAAATCTGCTTTAACTTAAAAAGATACAAATAGATTAAAAGTAAAAAGATGAAAAAATATAAATGGATAACTGAAGGAACCCGGGATGTGTATCTAGAAAATAAGAATACAAAAAAGGATAATCACAATTTTCCATTATACACATATTTTCTTTAGCATGAGGGTTAATGTTCTGAAATAGATGACTGCTAAAGCAGCAGTATCAGGCCCACAATTGTGCAGTCCTTAGGGAGGCAAATTTCCAACATCACACTGGAAAAATACCTTTTAAAATCTTCTTAGGTTATGATGCATTCCCAGCCATAGTTTATTTTACTTGCTGTTTATAATTTTCGGTCAGAAATGAGAAAAGCTTTTTCTAATTCTCAATGAATGCTATTTTTTATTGCTCTCTTTCCTCTTTCTCTTTAATGTCTCCTTCTTTTCTTTCTCTTTCTTCTTCGTTTTTTAGTATGTATATCTTTGAAAATATCTTATGTCCATTTTAAAATATGCATTTGAATGCATGAGTGATTCTTTTGCTAGGCATTTTTCTTTTACTTTAATAGTGCTATCTCCCTTTGTTCCCTATTATAAGTCCAAAAGTACAGAATATGAAACAATGGAAGAAAGATTTAAAAAAAACATGGTAGAGAAACAGAGTGGAAAATTCTATTTAATCTGAAGAAAGCAAAATAAAGTCCACTAATAATTAGTTCTGAGAGCATAGAATTTTTCTAATGTATAGTGCTGGTTGGTTGGCCTGTCATAAGAAAAATATTAACTGCACCATTCTGGACTGAAATTGACTTATAAGTGTGCATCCATACTTAAATCTGACAGTATTTATGAACAGTACTAGAATAAAATTTAAAATTTTGATTTTTTTTGTTAGCACTGAACTAATCAGATCTGGAGCTGAAGAGTTTGTAAGGAAACATAGACATTAGGATAAGGACTGAAGAATAGACATCAATAGTTACGAAAAAAAAATGTTCTAATAATCAGAATTACTGAAAATTGGAATGGACTGTTTTTCTAAGCTTGTTAATTTCAGTCATTGAAAAAATTAAAATAGGTTGGATTCAGGGCTATGCCTACCTATATGAAACTTCGGGTAAATTAGGAGAAGGTACCCTGTCTGGCAGACTTAATAATAAAGCTGCTCTCTCTGTATAGGTGTACCCTGGCTTAGTAAATAGAGTGGCTTTCAGCTTCCACTTTCCCCTTTAGATGGGAGCCTTTTGCACTGTTGTCTTATTAGATGTGTCACAGATCAAGGTCCTGAAGTAATAAATATGAATTAAAAATTGATCCCATCCAAGGTTTATTAGCCTTTATTTCAAAGTAACTTAGATATAAATCAATGCTCTAAATGTTCCAGTGTCTGCACAAGTAAAGCATTATGCTAAAATCAAAAGAATGTCAATCTTTGATTTTTTTTTGGGCGGGGGATGTACCAGGGATTAAACTCAGGGGCACTCAACCATTGAGTCACATCCCCAGCCCTATTTTGTATTTTATTTAGAGACAGAGTCTCACTGAATTGCTTAGCACCTCGCTTTTGCTGAGGGTGGCTTTGAACTCAGGATCCTCCTGCCTCAGCCTCCTAAGCTACTGGGATTACAGGTGTGCGCCACTGCACCCGGCAAGAATGTTAAGGTTTACATGTGTCTCTCAAAATCATTAAATGTGATCCAGTTTATAATCTGCACAATGTTTCTCAAAAGACTCTTGCCTCACTCAGGCCTGGCCCAATCCCTTACACTTCATGATTGCTCATGATTGCTCCCCAAAACTGTAGCCTCAATTCAGGAGATTTTCTGCCTTTATGTGCTTCCTCCCTCTCTCCTGCTCTTTTTGTTTACTTTTTCCTCTCTCCAGATTCTATAATATAAGGAGACAGACCTGAGTTGAAAGAACTTTCTTTAGATTGGGAAAGCACGGAGAAATTGAGCCATCAAAGATAAAGTCTTGCCTTATTTTTCCCCACTGTTTCTAATTCTTGTTCTTTCTCTATCTATTTCCCTGATACCTTAACAGCACAGGCCAGAAATCAGACTGAGACAGACTAAGTGATTCTTGGGTAGTAGGAACATTGTATGTTCATACTTACTGAGAGGATCCTAGGTTGTAGCTCCTTCTAGTAGATTCTAAGAAAAGAGACACAGCAAAGTATGTGACTAATCCCTACTCATAAGGAATTTACAATCTTATGAGCCAGACTGAACAAAATCACATGAAATAGATTTAAAGGAAGAAAACCAACAAATTATGAAAATGACTATAGCACTACACTCTGAATAGCCTGAGGATTACCTGAATGTTGATTGTATAGTATGGGTGGAACTCTGGGATACCTGGAAAGGTTTCACAGAAGAGGAAAATATTGAATAAATATTTAGAAGATGTAAAAGACCATGTAACTAGGGAAATTAGTATGTGCAGCAGAGAGTGAGTCTATTTACCTGCTGGCACGAAGGGTCTAGGCAGAATGAAAAGCCTCCTCCCTTTGTTTTCTCAGTAGGAATGCTAGTCTTTCTCTTCTGAGTTCCCCTGTCATTTATTATGTGACTTGTTTATTACTTTATCCCATTCTGTTTTGAGTTAGTCATTCATTTTCCTATTTTCTTCATTAAATGATAGCTCCTTAAATATAGAAACAATATCTTCTCCCTCTCCCTCCCCCCTATAGCTCTTCACACAGAGGCTAGCAAATCATGAGTTCCTACTCCCTCAAACAAACAAACACACACACACACAAACAAAAACATGCTGTATTAAGTAGGATTGATCAGAATTTTGTCATTGGAGTAGGGGGAACAAAGAAGGGTCATGTGACTTTTGCTAATGGATTTAAGTTTGATTTTGAAGATAACAGAAATTCAAACATATCAGTGTTGTGATCAAAATGATGTTTTCAGAACTTTTCTATTTGTCCCTGTGTCAGGTGGAAGACAGTAAGTCCATCTTTTTGTTTGTATAGGTATTATCCCGGGCATTTAGGAAGGTGTGCCCCCTACAGATGGTACATAGTATTGAAATTTAAATTGCCTTTTCGTCACTTAAAACTTTTGAATACATATATTTAGCCTTATTGAATTGTATAGGTCAGACAAATCACTTATTTCATATGCATGAAGAAATTCCTTCATAAGATTTTCTTTATTTGGTATTGCTGATTCTAAGTAGGTATGATACCATGTTCTGGAGTGAGGTCTGGGCATGTTTTAAATAATGCATCTGCATATGGAATTGGAAAAAGATCTGGAACTGATATTCTAGACTTAAACTTTAGAAAAAAGATTTTTAGGAAAGATTTATTCTATTTTTTTTAGGAATTTTTTGATTGAGAGATTCAGAACTATTTTATTATACTAATTTCTCCTCCCTCCCAGTCTGGAAATGTTTTAGAACAGTCACTAGCCCTGATGTGATTTAGGGTACATCTGCACAGATTCATCTTCAATTCTGAAAATGATTTTCATGTGAACTCTTTGTTACAAAGATTTAACTCAAATTTTAAAGTGATTGAAAATATATAAATATTGAAAATATTAGCTGTTGACAGGTTATTTCAGTCAAGCTTCCAATTATTTTTCTCATTCTGTAGTATAAATTTTTCCAAATGTGTTTGGAAAAAATATCTTCAGTGTTCATTTTGATTATGAAAATCATATAATCAGTACATATATAGCTCCTGAATTTCTTTTTGTATATACTGAATGGAATATATAGATAAAAATAGCACTTGTAAAGGAAAAGTAATATTACCTCTCTATTAAGAGTGGATTTACATTTATCTAGTGAGTCCACTCTTTATGCCAAGAGAATAGGGTTAAAATACTACAACTTAGTCTCTAAATGAGGCTCTCTGTAGGCCTCCAACCAGTACTATGGAATAGTTTGGAAATCTAATATAATGTAAATAATTAGAAAAATACAAATCAAATTATTCTGCAGATGGAAATAAAATCTCTTTTTTCCTCTCTCTCTCTCTGTCTGTCTCTTTCTCTCTCCTTCCTTCCCTCTCCCTATATATTTAGAATTCATAGAATTTGGAAAAAAAAGTATTATTGCACAAGATACAAAGCAAGAGGTGTCATCTTTTGGAAGGCTGAGAAAGTAGCCTTTCATTTTCATTTTAAAAACAATGGGAGAAGGTACTGCAGGGATCCTTAGAAGTAGCCATGGGATCCAAGTGCTTTGTTATTCTAAAAGCTTCCAGAAATCAGATTTGTATTCTCTGGACAATTGGGCATTAAAAGGCACTGCAGCAAACTATATACATGGTATTCTTTATCTTGGCTTCACAATTTTAGCTAGTATATTGGCTTTTTGGTTTAATTCCAATGACACAGCTCATAAATGCAGGCTTTTTCTTCTAGGGGGCTGAGGGAAACAATCATAAAATAAAAAGCTTTGACAGTATGTCTGTTGTATTATAAAATCTAACAACCCCCAACCCCAAAGTTATGTGAACACAGGGAAACACTGCACACACAAGAAGTTAGGGACACTTCAAACAATAGTATAAACACTGTGTTATTCCTCAATAAATTTCACTTACAATGGCATAAGTGTGTGAATTATATGACTTAGAGAAACTGTCAGAGGAAACTGAATGAACAGCTTCAGAGACAGGGAAGAACTCAAGGCATGATTATTTGTTCACCGTTACTTATTTTCTAAGCCCATGAGATGAAATTTCAGTTGTTCATTTGAACTAGCCAGTCTTTTCCCAGGCTGCACAGTGGCTAAATGTATCTGCATGAATGAAAACTGTACCTACCAGAGAATCAAACATGCCAAGGATATTTACAGGGCCCTACACATTTCTGAATTTTGTAGAACTGGCAATCATAGGATATGTTGAAAATATGTACCTCCCACCTAAGTATGGGGGATTCTCTAAATATAATTTACAGAACAGACCCCTCTGGCAGATTTATGATTTTGCATAGCTTGAAGGGAGAAACTGGAGGAGCAGGATGTTTTCTGGCTTCATTAGCATAGCCCAGCCTACTTCCAACACACGCCCAGAACTACCTCATTAACCATTGGGATTGCAGCCAAACACATAAGACTACAGTGAATATAAAGGGATTTACTGGCAAGAGAGCTGTAGACTAACTTACCACCGAACCCATTACTTTTCCAAGATCAGAAATATATTACACTAACAGGAGCCACTCCTCATTCAGACAAGAATTAAGGTTTTCATCTGTAGTTTTTATCTACAATAATTAGCTGCATCATAATAAGACATATAGCCCAGCTGCATCTATTTAAGTGCTTTTAATCTCTCTCTCTCTCACCTCTCTCTCTTCCTCCCTCTCTCTCTTTTTTTTCCCTCTCCCTCCCTCTCTCTTACTTATTTATTTTCTGGGTAGCTTTGACATTGTAAACCACAGACGAATTGGAGCCTGGCATTGAAAAGAGGTGTTCTGCAACGTTTTTTTTTTTTTTTCCCCTTGTCTAAAGAAGTTGACTTCTACAACAGGGAATCTGAAAAATGACAGGGGCGAAGAGGAAAAAAAAAAGCATGCTCTGGAGCAAGATGCATCCCCCCCACTATGAGGACGTTAAACAGTGGTGTAGAAGGCGGCTACCTATTTTGGAATGGGCAGCACATTACAATCTGAAAGAAAACCTGCTTCCAGACACCGTGTCTGGGATAATGTTGGCAGTTCAACAGGTGACACAAGGTAATGTACTACATTTGGTTTTCAAGTTTTCTGCAGAGTGGATGTCACTTTGCTTCTTAGAAGGTATTATGACCTGGGATGGACAATTTAGCTAATGAAATGGATATTTAACGAAACTCTTGGGAAAATAAACAGTGTGGATATCTTTTTATAAGAGTTTTCCTAATTGTCTTTTAATTTCTGTGCTATCTTTTGCTAGCAATTAAGCATTGACCCCATTTTTGAATGGCATTACACAGTTGTGATGTTAAAGTTCATACAAGTTTAGAGTAAAAGATCAGTTATTGTGGGAAAATGAACTTTTATAACTTGATCTTGCAGATATAATTTCCTGCTTTTACTGAATCAAGCTATAAAATATCTCTGGTTTGAATACAATCGTCTTGCAACCTAGTTAGTAGCACACAATACCTGTTGTTGACTTGAGAGCTGTTATAAGCAAGAAACAAAGCTTTCTGCACAAAAGGAGGCTCTTTGCCAAGATCATTATTTGCAAAGAGAATACTGTATGTCCTTAGAGTTTATGTTTTACTGTGTATGCTGATTTATTTTTGTATCCCATTACCTACTGCATTTATATCTCAATAAGAAATTTGAGAAGTCTGATTTTAACTGTCCCAAAGCAGATTCTAAATGATATTCTGGGTTTAGATAGGTGTTTCTCTTCATAAAAGCTAGTTAGCTAGTATGCACATGTGTGTGTGTGTGTGTGTGTGTATGTGTTTTCCCTAAAGGTACATTAATCACAGTTTTTGGCTAATTCAGGTATTAATTTTCTACCTGTAGCAAGGAAAGGAACTGCTTTCTCAGCCTTGAGAATTTGGAACAGTTTTCTTGGCATAGACTCTGTAGGCTTATATTTCCTTGTTATTTCACTACCTCCCTGGCACTAACTGTTATTTATATTGTTAAATTATAAGCACTCTTTTAATGAAATTATTCTGTAGCTGGAACAAACTCGTTTGTGTATTTGTGTTTTTAGTATGATTAGGAACATCTGCACTGGTGGCTTTCTTTACTTTAAGATCCATAACACTATCATACTTTATGGGATTCCATTTCATTACATAGTCTTGTATTACATTTTTAATGACCATTTTGCCAATAGCAAAGCATAGTAATTTTTCAGAAAAATGCAAAGTAAAATAACAGGATAGGATATTTTCAGCCTTGCTTTTACTTGGTTTAAAATTCAAAATGGAATGCTGCCACTATGGACTTTGAAAACTTAGGTGTGAACTAAAAAGAGGATTTTTCATTAGATAGTTTCAGCATATTATAACATATAATATAATTAAATTAGAGCAAGATAAATTTGTAACAATTATCTTGCTTTAATTTAATGAAAAATGAAAGAGAATTATGTTTTTAGTAATTTGTCTTTCATGTTTGGGAAATATCAGCTTAATTAGAACACTTTGAGATATAATTAAGTTTCCTAATGCAGATCCTAAATGCTGAGATTTGTTTGTAAGTCTTTAGTAGTCAATTGTATGGCTTTTATTTGAGTATAGATTTTGAGGGATTTTGTTTTATGAGTCATGTATTTCATTGACTATGAAGAAACACATTGGTCAGTCCCCAACAGATGAACAGCACAAAGCTTACTCTGCTTTTGTGCCTTGGGAAAGTACAGATCTGGCTGCTGGTTCTCTTGGAAGTCTATGAGTGAAGAGATAAGTCATACTGTAAAGAAAATTTAAAGGTTTTTGCTTGTGTCCAAAAAGACTAATCTTTCTAAAAGTACCTATTCTTTCTCAAACTTTTTCATGGTCGTCTACAATGGAGAGTTAAAAAGTGAAATATTGTAAAGCTATCATTTGTCATAAGGGGCACTGTGCTAACTCCTCATGTACATCACCGCCCCCACCCTCAGTGATAGCAGTCTTCTCTCCATTTTGTATGTGAGGAAATGCAGGTTTAGAAGAGTAAGGTATTTTCCCTGGACCTCATACATGATAAGTGGTAGAGTCAGGATATGATTCCAAAGCCAACACTCTTAATATTTTCACTTTGTATTCTACACTGCCAAAACCACCAGACTTTTCATAATATCAATGTTATTAGTAATAGGAGACATTCTTTTGGAAAGGTATGAATATACTTCCCTTCAAATTACTGTTACATTCAGTTTTCATTCCTGTATATTTTAGACCCAAAAGGCAAAGTGATGAGAAAAGTAACTATAGTAGGATACCGAGAAAGGAAGGCATTTTGATATCATCATCTCCTCTTTGTGTTAATATGATCCTGGAGATTATTATCAGCTCCATTTCTTTAGGAAAATCAGAAGGGGTAGTTTTTGTTCCTGCATCACAATGGAAACGAAAACCAAATATCCCTTTACAGAATTTCAAAACAGCTTTTCATTGGCTCAGCATAATATAATTATATGAAATTGTCAAATTCAATGTTTTTCACTACAAATATGGAAAGTTTATGAGTCCATTTAATTATTGTTTTTCATTCTGCTATCTCTAGAAATGAATTTAAAATTAAGAAGTATGATGGAAACTAGCATTTGAGTGTTTTCTATATGTCAATGTCAAGAAGTCATTTTAAATTACTTTATTAAAGATTTCCTAATTGTAGAATATAGATGCTTTTCAGTTATCAGTATACCTGGCTCCTTTATAATATTTTCTGTATTGGCTGTACTCTTTCTGGACCCCTTTTTTCTCTTGGTTTCAAGATACTAATCCTTCATTTTTTCCCCCTACCTGTCTAGACTTCTAAAGAGCCTCTACAAATTTTGCTCTTTGCATTCTACTCTTTCCACTCAACACCAGCATCCTGGAGACTCAAACTCTGACCTCCTTCTCAAAAAACATCTCAGACAATTTCATTTGTATAAAAGACTCTCACTGTCATTACCATGCTAGGCTCTCAACCTGAGATGCACATCTATTATGCAAACCTAGAGTGTTCTAAAAGCACATCCGCTGCAACATTTAGTCTTCTAAAGCCAAATGTATAATGGTTGATAATGATAACATTAAAAAAGGATAAATGTAAGTACAGTTTTAAAAGCACTTGAGATATATATATGTGTGTGTGGGTGTGTGTGCGTGTGTGTGTGTATATATATATCTCCAGAGAAAATAAATAATTTGCCTAAAGTCACACAGCAAATGGAAAAAAGTCACATTTGGACTCAGGTCACTTGGCTTCAGGATTATGCTCACGGATTGTGCTAGATTTTCTCTTGTAGAAAGTCCTGTAAGTCAGTCTCAATTCTTCCCTCCTTTTTGCCACCTTGGCCACTAGCATATAAGAAGATACCAGGTTCTTTCATTTCTATCTTTTTATTGCCTTTAAATGTCTTTTCAGCCAGGTAGCCTTGTTTCATGCCTGTGCTACTGCCCTAATGCATCCTCTGAACCATTTAATCCACCATCCTGAGTCTTCATTCTCTGCTCTGTCTCCACCTGTAGACAGCATTTCATACTGCAGCCAGAATAAGAAAAGATTTGAACATACTGTTTCCCTGTTCAGAACTCTTAAATAGCCCTCTATTTCCTCTCAAATAAAAGATCAATTCTTCAGCATGTCCTCTCAGATGATGAATAATTTGGGCTTCTTTATATAAAGCTTTGCTCAAAGATATCTCTCCTCTGAGAACCCCTCTCATCTCCTGGGAAGACACATTTTCTTCCCTCCTTTGCCCTATGTACTTTTGACATATCTTTGCCATAATCTTTATTTAACACACTGTGTTATAAACTTTTGGTGCAACTAGATTGGTATACAAATGCTGGAAACAAAGACAGTGCCTTCACCTTTATATTCTAAGACCTAAGCCTTTCCGTAAGCCACTGAGTGTCTGTTGCACAGAGTGCCACCATAGGAAGGAAGGTGAATTTAAATTAATTCCTTGGTCTAAAAAATAACTGTCCTAAGGACACTGATAGTGAAAAATAGACATTAAAATATGAATAATTGGTTTCCTCCAATTTCTCTTACTTTCTCGAAGTTACAAATTTGTAGCCCTCTGGACAAATATGGTAAAAGGTGCATCTTCTTTGTTCCAAATAATGTTGTTGTTTTTTTCCTTCAACACTGACAAATAGGATATTTTATATACAAATCCAAATTCTTTGCTTCTCTTGAAAATGAGGAAGACATGGCCATACAGGACCCACATTCCCATGTGGCAAAAATCTGCTTGTTTTGTCAGAGGCTTCCTGCTTTAGGCAGGGCACACACTGTGCATTCTGCTACAGTCCTTGCCACTCTCCTGTCCACTGCCACCCTTCTTGCTAGAGTTCCCATTACAAATTTAGCCTTGGCTAATGTGTTTATTAAGATGCTTTGAACTCACTTAAATAAAACATTTATGGAGAGATTTTATAATACTAAGTTCTTGAATTGGATCCACAGAACCTTCAGTCCAATGAACTTGGACTCATGTATTTTTTCAAGATTCATAATGTCTTCATAATCCTATGCTTTTTTGTTACTTGTTTTAAAAAGTATTCTGGGAAGGGGTCAATAGAGCTTTACCAGACTGCCAGAATTGTGACTGTCGCTCCTCCAAAATAAATAAATGTAGAAAAGAGGATAAAATCAACCTTAGGTCATTTTTCATCATGTTCAAATGTTTCTTAGAAATCATTTGTATTTTTAAAAATATTTAGAATACTGAAGAGCCTTCATTACTATCACCAGGTACGAGCCACTCACTATAGGTATCTTTTGCTGTAATGCTCTTTAGCTGATGCCTTGAAGGTCCTTACTACTGAATGTATTTTGAAGATGAGCAAACAATTTGTAGAGAATGTCATCCATACAAAATATGTTACCAACATGGTTGGCAAGTTAACCAGCATCAGACTGGTCTTCAGACAGCTTCATTCACATTCTAGGCAACAGGACCACTTGGGAGTTACTATGTTTCAATGTGAAAACTCAAGCATTGAGACAGGGTGGAAAACTAAAACGCATGACTTGCCATATTAGAGCCGGATCTCCTAGGGAGGAATATGAGAGTGTTTTGCCTTGCATTCCAAGGGATCACCTAGAATTTTTGTTCCAGAACCATGAAAATTTTAAGCTGCCATAGGGTTGCCTGATGTTCAAACCACAAAGTTTTGGACCACAGACAAACGATGGATGTTCCTTATAATTATGCAGAATGTGTGGCATTACTGGCACCAAAACATATGTGTTGGAAGCTGAGCTTCATTGCACTCCTGAGGGCAGCTTAGTGACATGTGGAACAATAAGTGGAAATTCCTGAAGCATACTGCATTGAGAAGATTAAAGGCTTGTCTGGGAATTCTTCTCTGCATGCTCTCAGCCTTGGGGATACAGAATACTAATACTGGCTATGTATCTCTATTCCAACCCCCTAAATCACTGTATCTTCCTGCTAGTGACTTTTCTCTTCTCCAGGAACAAAGGCAGCTAAATATTCCTAAGTAAGTCTAAAATATACTTTCCATGAAAATATACAGAAGCACTAGTGACACTTTGCTGGTTTTCCCTTTGGCCCATCTCCTCCCTACAAATCCAGCCTCCATTCAGCACTTTTGATTTTCTTTTTATTCAATGTAGAAGAATGATTCAGATATCAAAGGTGCATTTATTAGGATAATACTCCCTATGATATTTAGAGTTGTCCACATGGAAAAACCATGACCTTCCTTTTTTAGGGCGTCGAAAACTTGAAGGTTTGTAATAATAGCAGTGAGGATGAGGTGTGTGGCCTATGGAATAGTAGGCTTCTGTGTTTGCCAGCTAGAATCCATCCCTGTTGTCTTTAGTAGCTCTGCCTCAGATTTGTTTTGGGGAATGTTATGGTTTAGATATGAGGTGCCCCTACAAGCTCATGTGGGAGATAATTCAAGAACATGCAAAGGTGAAGTAATTGATGATGAGAGGTGTAACTTAGTGGATTAATACACTGATGGATTAACTGGGTGGTAAGTGTAGCCACATAGGGTGTGTTTAAAGAAAATAAGTCACTGGGGTTTATATTTTGTCCCTGGGGAGTGGTGATCTCTGTGCTTCCTGGTGGTCATGTCCTAAACTGCTTTTCTCCACCATGCCCTTCTGCCATGGTATTCTGCCAACTGAGACCTCTGAAACCATAAACCTCAAATAAACTTTTCCTCCTCCACATTATTATTGTTAGGCCTTTTGGTCACATAGATGAAAAAGTTGGCTAAAACAAGGAATAATTCCTCTTCTACTTATAGTATGTGGTTTAAGTGTGGTTCTGCTTCTGGCTCTAGTGATAGAGTTCATCCAGGCTGATCAGTGGACTGAATGCCTCTAAACCAGGACTCTCAACTTTGAGAGCCCTTTGGAACCAATTGAGGCTTACAAAACATTGGTACCTGGGTCCCATCTTGAATAATTAAATCAGATTTTTTCTAGAGGGGTTGATCAGGCCTAGGCACTTTGCTTTTCTTCTTTTTCTTCTTGTAGTTTTTCCTGATTCTAATGTGCATTGGTGTTGAGAGCTGATTCCAGATAGTTATTGGTCCAAGTGAAGGCTTGGGGACCAAACTTGATAACTGGCACAATTCCATACCTCTGACCAGTGACTGATTCTGGATTAAGATCTATACTCTAGGCACAAGGGTATGGATTTATTATACAACATACCAGTAATTTATTATTTTAAAATGGTAATGAAAATAAAAATGATCCATGTGGTCCAGTCAGTCTGGATCCCAACACATGTGTTGAAAGTTTCAGTAGGAGACAGCTTTCTCCTTTATGCTAGAGCTGTTGATAATACGAATGATATATCTCTTTGACTTCTCAGGACCTCCAAGATAGGTCACAGCAGAGAGAAACAGTCCTGATGACCGTTAGAACACCCATGACTTCACTTGCATGTACACATAGCTTTTCTCTTTGCGTATGTAAGTTTAAGTTGGGTTTCTGCTGATCACCTTAATAACACATTTGAGTGTTATTACTCCCTAAATATGCTGTATATCTTATGAAGCCCAGTAAGATAAATATTACTGTATTTTGTATTTTCATGAGGATAAGAGTTTGAGGTTCAGAACGTTAGGTGAATTCCCCCAATTCTAGTGCTGCTAAGACAGATGCAAACATTGACCTGCCGAGCCTCAGTCTTTCTCTCTGGCTGCCTTCTGTTTCCCTGGATGTTTCTAGTATGGCAGACATTACCTGGGTGGGACTGGGTCTGGCTCCTTGATAAAATAAAGCCCAAGTTGAATCCAGAAGAGAGTTAAGACGGTGGGAAGAACACTTGCATACGGAGTCGTTTCTCTTTGCCTTCAGGGTTGATCATGGCCCCCTGCCAGAGTTGGTTGGATGAAAGAGGGAGGGGAGATGTGCTTTAATATGGTTTGAGAATCAGTGGACAGTATTTTACCATGTAACAGAGATGGCATAGGATAAAATGTTTGAATGAGAATTTACTAAAGACAAGAGGACAATAAAAGGAACAGAGTACCATGGAATCTGTAACCAGTACCAGGAAATTCCTAGTGCCACAAACCTACAACCAATACCATGAATCTGAAACTTCAGCTGCTTTGGTCCCTTTTGTCTCATCTTTGCTCTCCTTTATCCATATAGATGCCACCTCTCACCCTGATCACCTGCAGTTCAGGACACCATTGCAGACATTTATTGTCTCTCATTCTGAGTACATGAGAGCAAGCCCTGGCTTGAGCTCCCCTAAGCTTTCTAACACTGGAAATGTCTGTTCACCAGGCAAGACTCTATCCCATACACTAGAGCTTCAGCAGCACAGTTTCATCTCATTTTCACACCAATTATCTCAATAAAAAACAATGGCAGCTGGGCACAGTGGCGCTCGCCTGTAATCTCAGCACTTTGGGAGGCTGAGATGGGAGAATTGCGAGTCCAAAGCCAGCCTCAGCAACAGTGAGGCACTGAGCAACTCAGTGAGACCCTGTCTCTACATAAAACACAAAATAGGGCTGAGGATGTGGCTCAGTGGTCAAGTACCCCTAAATTCAATCCCTGGTAATCCCCCCCCCCAAAAAAACCCACACACACACTGGTGTTTTCTTTTCTCATTTCAGTATATGCTTGATTATCTTTTCTTTTTTTCTGTATACATTTTGCTTTCCATGAGCGAATCCATTTCCATGGCTTCAGCTGCCACTTTTCTACGGCTGAAAAATCATTTCCAGCCTGATTTTCTCTTTCTAGCTCCAGATAGAAATATTCAGCTAACTATTGGACATCATCATAATGTCTCCCAAGGAGGCATTTCAAACTGAGCACATCATTTTCTCTCCTCAAACCAGTCCTTATTCTCTATCATGAAAAGTTCTATTATCATGAAAGTCACCCCCCTATCTACCCAGTTGTCCATGCTAGAAATTTGGGAATAATCCTTATTGCCATTTCCCCTTAAGAGCCATATTCTGTTAATCAGGTTCAATAGATTCTTCACTCTGAACATCTCTCAGAGACAATCTGATACTCACTGTCTGTGTGGCAACTTCCCAGATAGTAACAAATATAACTACATTTGCTAAAGGCGTAAATATGCTAAATGTGTCATTCACTGTGATAAGAATTCATTGTATATTAGTCTTTATAAAAACCTTAGGAGTTTGATGCTGTTACTATCTATGTTTTATAGATGTAATTATGATTGATTTTCTAAGGCAATACATTTCAGTATGAGAGCATTTAAATGCAAGTCTTTCTGACTTTAAAACCCATGTTTTATCTTAATTAAGAGGCATCAAAATTCATTGCTAGTCAGTTAAGATATCTACTCATGTATAGTCTTCCTCTATTATCTATGTAAAATTTCAATAAAAATAAATTTGAGTCAGGTAGGACTTCCTATTACTGTTTCTAAGACTCAATCTCCCAGATCTATTCTGGATCATGATAATTCTTTATTCTTGTGCTTGTGAGATCTCCATGTATTGCCATTTACAGCATGAAAGCCTGGTGTGATTTACCATACCCCGTCTAGTGATTAGAGCCACTGTTCTTTAATTAATAATTGCCTGTGAACCAAAAGAACATGTGCTCATAGGAATTTTGTTTTCACACAATGGTGGTTCTTGAATATATGTAAATTTACCCTGAGAGATCCACTTGTAATATTGTTTAATCCTGAGCCTGCTGATAGCGTGAACCAGACAGCTGGCTATACTGTGGTTTGCTAATAACAATGCTAAGACCACCACAAACCAGTTACCAGATGGAAATAACTTTCATCATTACCCACACAGTTTGGGTTTGATTTTGTATGTGTAATTCTTAGAAGTGCCTACCAGTACCTAATTATTTAGTTTTCATGAATATTGAAATCTGTCTTGCTAGGGTCTTTGTTCATTTCTATTAAATTATATTTGGCAGAATATACAATCTTTTGCTATGTTCTTAGAAAGAGAGAAAAGTATAAGACAACAATCTAATCCACAAGGGGCTTATTATTTTTTCTTTCCTCAGAAATGCGTACAAAAGTATGTGAGAATATGATCTTGTTATTTCAACCTTGAAGATATCATTCTGGTGAGGGTATGTAAGGGTGGGAACATTTTCTTAATGAAAGTTTATAGAGTATTGGTTTCAGCCACTTTTTGCCTTGAGTAGGTTGCATAACTCGAGGAACTGCCAAAGAATTCTGCTTTTATTTAGGAACATGAAAACTAGTACAGTCCTATCTGTACAGCATAACATGAAATGAATGTTTGGTGGTAAAAACTGGATAGATATAGAGAACAAAATAGTGGTCTTTAAAAAGTTAGCAAAATTTGATTAGCCATAGGTATTGGTATTATATGAAACAGCATTTTAAGAAATCAAATCCTGCTCATTCCTCTTTCCCTAGAGGATATCTCTAGGGAACTATATAGACAGGTAACATTTAGAAAATGGTAACCAGTGAACAACTTTATTAGCTGTATTAGTGTGCAAAGTTAGCATTAGCAAAACTACAGTGTAGAAAAGCAGTGTAGAACTGATATCTAAGGTTTTTAAGGCTAAGGTTTGAATGTGCTTGTAGAAGGAAAAAGAGAAACATATCAGAGCTTACTTTGAGGCAGGCCCTAGTCCTTTCATCTTGCAAATAGCATGAATTAAGAAATAGTAGATGAGAGAAAAACATAAACTCTTGGACATGGCTTTCTTCCACCAGGAAATGTGTCCTCTTTGGAGTATTCAAATTTGACCCTTACCATTAGCAGCCCTTCTCTTGGGTGAGGAGGCAGAAGATAGTGGATAGAAAAGGTTGGAGAGCTTCTGCTCTACAGATGTAGTTGAGTTGTGACACTGTGTATGGAGAGATATAGAATCCTGACCTAGGATTAGGGTCAGGTTCAGGGAGGCTAACTAATGCAGGCAAACAGCCTGGTAAGTGAAAGTTTAGGGTCTGAATGTCAACCTGGGGGGCCAGGACAAAAAAAGTAAAAATAGGGAATAAAGTGTTGAAATTTTAGGTAAGGTATAGGAGCAAATCAGAATTAGAATGTGCGTCCAAAATTCTTGGTAGAAAGAGCTCTGAGTTACAGTCTAGGGAGCCAGCAGCATTGATAGTTCTGAGTCTTCTCTAAGTTTCTACCCAGTGTATGAACAGGACTCAAATTTTTGTGGGTGAACCCGAGCCCATGGAAGGCAGTGAAAGGATGGATCTGGCTGGCTGGAGATGAGCAGAAAGTATCAGCAAGCAGCTGTCATTGAAGGTGATGTGTTGGTGTCCCCATCCTCACATTAAAACATCAGATTGGTCTCTTGGCCTATCTGTGGATTATCCTAGGACCATTGTTGGACTTATTTGACATTTTTTAAAAAAACTAAATGTGGAGGATCAAGTGGTTAGCAAAATCTCAGCCCATTAGTGCCTTTCAATTTTGAAGAGGATGGGTGTTATACTGACATGAACTTTAAATATGACCTCATTATTAAAAATTTATGGGCTATAAGATGTAATGCAATCATGAGTCTTGAGGGTGTTGAATATAATGCTTAATCTGAATACTATTTTAGCACAATTATTAGCCATATAATTAATATTTTAGCATCTGATAAGTGAACCATGACTTTGGGATAGATTTAAATAATTTAAATATTATTAAAGAATGGGTCTACCAATGTATGAAAACTTACCTGAAGTCCTGAGAATCTAATTTATAAATGTTATTTGCATCCAAATTAGCTATTTTTTTGAATCCTCACAAAGTGATCAATGATAATTATAGAATTTCCTGTGACAGAGAGGGAAACTGAATTTTAAGGGTAATTGTCTGGTCTCAATAAAATCTATACTATAGGCCTACTACCCAAAAGGTGTTATATCAGTTCTACTGTCCTTTGAGTAAAAATTAAATTCTATAAGATGATAACCTTCAGGCAGAGATCAGAAATCTGTGATGATGGCTCCTTTTCTGTATGTACTTTTCTGCTGCTCTGATCACTGGATTGTGCCATCTTGACTTTACGGCCTTGATTTTTTATGTTCGTCACAGATACAAGTACTTCCAACATTGTACTGGGGCTGTCTTTTCACACACAAAAATATACTTGAATAGAGGGTTTCATTTCTCTCTTACTATGAAAGAAAGCTCTTGTGACCAAAATCAACTACAAATATTAATATGGCATTGAAGACTTGAGGACACCTTCTAGAGAGGATGTTGACATCTAAGGGCTACAAAAATGGCAGTCACCTATTTATCTCCTTCTTTGTGTCAGCACCATGTGGGGTCATGGAATATTCTTTTCCTTCTCTTCTTTCCTTCCTAAAACCTTTACAGGGTTCTTTCTTCAAGTCTTAGGAGTAAACAACACCAGCACTTCTTACTCTTATCTAACTGCAGTGTACTACCCATTGATCAACATTTCCCCTTCCCTCTGTTCTCCTTGGCCCCTCACCACCTCAGCCTCTAATAACCACAGTTCTACTCTCAATTTCTGAGATCAACATTTTCACATTCCACATATGACTGAGATCACACAGTGTTTGTCTTTTTGTGCATGGCTTGCTTACTTCACCTAACATAATGATCTCCAGCTCCATCCATGCTGTTCAACATGACAGGATTTCATTCTTTCTCTTTGGCTGAATAGCACTGTTCTGCATAAATGTCCACATTAGCTTTATCCATTCATCAGCTAATGGATACTTAAGTTGTTTCCACTTCTTTATATCTTCCATGGAGATAGAAAGTACTATGTATTTGGGCACATAGTAAGAGCTTTGTAAGTACTTGTGGAATAACTGTCAGAGAGACCTCAGTTTTGGACTCTGCCTGCATCACTTAGGCAAGTTATTTAGCTGCTCAAAGATTTAGTCTTCCAATATCTAAAATAGGGATAATAATACCTAGTACACAGAATTGCTTTGAGGAAAAATGAGAGAATGTCAAGTACTCAGGGCAGAATCTAGTATAATTGAAATGTTTGATAAATGCTAGGATTATTATCATCTTTTCCCTATGAGAGCATAAAACATTAAGTGCAGATTATAAACAGAAACTCCACAAAGGCATGGATATTTATGTGGATTCTTAATTGATATATCACCGTTTCTGGTACATAGCAGGTGCTTAATTCTAGGCAAATGTTTTTCTATCTGTAGGTTTTAGCCCTGCTACTTGAAGGTAAGATAGTGGAGATCTTCAGCTTTGCAAGAAATCTTCCTAGATAAGTTGGAGAATTTCCAGGCATCATACAAAATTTTAAGGATACCCCCACCACCCATTTGCCAGCAATGGGTACTTCAAACTTATTTCTATCAATTAGAAAGAGATCTTTTAGCATCTGCAGGTACTCTATGTATGAGTGTGCACATATTCTCTCTCTTCTCCCTCTTTTTGCTCCCCATCCCGCCTCAGCCTACCCAGTTAAAAAACAGATCAGAAACAAACCAACCCAAAAGAGAATAGAAAGAGATGGAAAATCACCTAATTAGCATTTTAGGCTCATTGTGTCATTGTATGTGGGTCGCTAGGCATGCAAGCCAGCACTTACATCCATGACTGGTAAAAGAACATTTTAACAACTCTTTGTGTCCTGTGGGTCCAATATCATTTTCATTTAGTTTATTGTGCACAAACTGTCTGGGATATTGCTGGATAATGGCAGTGAGCAGAGAGAAACATCATTATTGCTTTCTTCTGCTCTTAGACTGAATTGTGTAAGGAGACAGTGCTGGTCTGGGTGCCAGCTGTATGCCCTGGTCTGACCAGACAATTGCTGCTCAGTCTTGTTCAGAGTCAGAGATTAGCAAAGTGTACCTTTCCCCCATTTGGTATTTCCTCATTTTCATGTGAGCATTAGTGTTTGGTATTGCACTCTTATCCACTTGAAGCCCATGAGCTAACTAATCCTTGCTGGTAGTAGCCTGATTATTTTCAAGCAGTAACTTAACCTTTTCAGAACAATTTGGCTGCTACAATCTAGTTTCAAAGTGAGTTAAATCATCATATCCTGAAAAGTGTTACCATCTCACACATATTATCTAATGTTTACTTAGATCATACTGTCACTATAAGACTAAGAGACTACTTTATTTCCCCCCTAAAATTACAATTTTGAATATTGTTATGTAATATCCTTTTACTAAAAATACTAAAAGGTAAATGTGACAAGAAGAAAGGCTTGCCATTTCTATTAATGATTTTGAAAAAATCATTTATGGAGTTTCAAAGGGCAGTTTGAGAAAACAAATTCACTACTAACTTGCATTTGTGCATTTTATTACTGTTAGCTTGCATTCATAGGACATTTTTTTACTTTTCAAAAAATTAGTAAATCCTTAATGTGTGCTCTGGGCCCCATTCATACAGCCTGGATTCTGTAACTACAGCAGACATTAGGAGCAGGGCGCAGTGTTCATCAACATTCTCCCCTCAAATCAGGCCTTCTCATAGTCAAGATGACTTCTTTCTTTTGGGCTTACCAGTGGTTTTGATTGACTATTTCTCCCCCCTCCAAGAACTGTGATTCCTGGATTAGAAGTCATGCTAGAATTCTTATTAGAACTCACAGTTGACTGTCCTCTTTCCACTTGGATTAAACTTTACTGAAGCAGAAACAGTTCTTTTACCAACAATCTATTTAAGGCTCTTAGCCAAAGCCTTGAATTGCTGATGTTTTTAATGCATTCTATCTTATCGTCCACTTCCTTTAATATACTAGAGACTTGTGATTTTCTTCCACATCACATCCAGACTTGGAAAACCAGTGGCTGCCATTGCAGTCTCTTCTGTTCTTTATCAGGTGGTCTTACATTCCATAGTAAAAATAGTAAGAAAAAGCAAAGAAATGGCAGTTTTTCATGCATATTTGAGTTTTCACCTGCACATATCTGTCATCCTTGGTCACCATGTGAAATTGCACCATTCCTCCATCATCTTTCCTTTCTCTTATTTTCTTCTCATTTGTGACAGGTATTCTCCTCTCTTGCTTGAACTTTTAGTGATATCTACATGGCCAGTTTTCCCAAGCACCCTCAGGAACCCTTTTTTTGTAAGAAATAAACTCGATACTTTCAAAAATGTTCATAAAACATTCTACCTGTTTGTCTGTCTTAGAACCTGGCTCTCTCATATGGGCATTAGTTCCTGTAGGCCCTCTGAAAGGAAAGTAGTCATTCTCCTACCAGCACGGCAATTCATGTACAAAATTCATACTTGCATATACCTGCTTAATATTGATTTCGTTCAATATTACATTTCCATTTGCATCTGCCCCTTCCAAAGCCAATATTTTTTCACATGATCAAATGTTTGAAAGTCAAATATTCTAACAGAAATTGATTAAGAATGCTATTTCTTTCCAGCCCAATTTCCCTTGGGTCATGCTTCTTACGCTAGAAGGGCTGGAGCGTCTTTGTGAGATCTCGTTAAGAGTAAATTGCCACAAAATACAAACAATAACAGAGATAAAATAAAACTCCTGATATGGATCTATAACAAAGACATCATCAAGATACTGGCTAGTTAATGTATGTGATTTAAATATTTAAAACACACAAGAAAACTTGAAATGCCCTAAAATCATAGAAATAGCAAGAGTTTTAATAGGGGCTTTCTCAATTCAGCAGTTCAAACTTAATGTGACATTATTAGCTGGTTATAAACAAAACAAAATAAAAATTTATAGTGTATTAATATCATAAAACAAACTTAAAAACTATATATGTTTATAGAGTGTCAAATAACGTTTGGTATATGTGTATAGTGTAGCATGGCTAAACCAAGTTAATTAGCACATGTATTACCTTTTTGTAGGGATAATTCTTGATATCTACTGTCAGAAATTTCAAATATATGTTATTATTTACTATAGTCATTATGATGCACAGTAGACTCTTGAATTTATATCTCTTGTCTAACTGAAATTGCATGTCCTTTGACCAACATCTATAATCCTGCCACCTCCAACCTCTGTTAAACTTTATGAGTTTGACCTTTTTAGATTCCACATATAAATCAGATCATGTGCTGTTTGTCTCTCTGTGCTTGGCTTATTTCATTTAGCATAATGTCCTCCAGGTTAATCCATGTGGTTGGCAATGACAGGATTTCCTTCTTTCTTAAGGCTGAATAGTATTGCATTGTGTTTGTGTGTATATGTGTGTACATACATGTGTATATACATAGGTACACACATATATATTATACACACATACACATATATGACACATTTTAAAAAATATATTTATTTATCAGTGGACATTCAGGTTAATTCCATACCTTGGCTATTGTAAATAATGCTCCATGAACATGAGAGGGCATATATGCTTTTGATAGACTGATTTCATTTCCTATGGATATATACTCAGTACTTGGGTTGGTGGATTTTATGAGAGATCTATTTCTAGGTGCTTTTTTTGGACCAGGGGTTGAACTCCAGAAGTACTTTACCACTGAGCCACATCCCCATCCTTTTTTTTAATTTTATTTAGAGACAGGGTCTCACCAAGTTGCTTAGGGCCTTTGAACTCTTGATCTTCCTGCCTCAGCCTCCAAAACCACTGGGATTACAGGCATGTGCCACCCGCCCAACTCTATTTCCAGTTTTTGGAGGAACTTCCATACAAATTTCCATAGTGGCTGCACTAGTTTCCATTTCAACCAACAATGCAGAAGGGTTCCCTCTTCTTTACATTCGCATTAATACTTATTATCTTGCATCTTTTTAATGTTAACCATTCTAACCAGTGTGAGATGATATCTCATGGTGGTCTTTATTTGCATTTCCTTGATGATTAATGATACTGAGAATTTTTTTCATAAATCAATTATTATTTGTATGTCTTCTTTGAAGAAATTTCTCTTCAAGTCCTTTGCACAGTATTTAATCGTATTGTTTTCTTACTTTGGAGTTGCTTGAGTTCTCTATATGTTTTGGGTATTAATCTTTCATCAGAGGTCTAATTTGAAAATATTTTCTCCCATTCTAGAGGTTGTCTCTTCAATCTGTTGTTTCCTTGTTTGTATGAAAGGCTTCAGTTTGATATAATATCATTAGTTTTGTATAATATCAGTTTTTGCTTTTGTTGTCTGTAGTTGGGGTCACATGCAAACACATCATTGCTCAGACCAATGTCACAGCTTTTCCCTTGCATTTTCTTCTAGTAGTTTTATAACTTCAAGTTTTATGTTTAAGGTAACTGATTTTGTGTAAGGTAACTAATTAAGGAACTAATTAGAAAGCCTCTCAAAATATATAAGATTTAGTACTCATGAAACCTGAAACTGCCTCTAGTATAAGGTTTATCTTTAAAATAATAAAATAATTCAATTTATTTTAATCCCATGTCCCTATTTGGCTCTGACTTTCTTCTCTTTACAAACAGGATTGTTTTTCAAGTCTGGTTATCTTTTCCTACCTTTTCTCCTTCTGCTCATGCATGCCTTTATAGGCTCCTACTTGATTCTCACATCCTCTGTTCCCCTAGGAAGCTCTCTTTCTGATTTCACCAGCAGCCTCTCTGTTGTCAGGTTCAAGGGACACTTCTGGATTTTGTTAAGAATGCCATTTCTCTGGAATTGCCATATACTCTTGACCTTAGCATCCTTATATTCTTTTCTTATCTATGTTTCTCTCTGCACAAGCAGTTTCTTCACTGCTTAAGTTTTGGTGTTGACTGGGCTTTCAGCCTTTTGCTCATCTGGCCAGTCTCTTCAGGATCTAATCCAGGGCTTTTGCTGTATTTTATAGTGTTCCTATCCTTTCCTGCTCACATCCAGTCAGCCACCATTAGCCTTGTGACGTGTGCTAGTTCTGTGGTTGAACCCAGGCAACACAATTGATTTGCTTTCTAATCATGTGTGTAACACCTGTATGTTCATGATAAAATGCTATTACACTCTCCACTGCCACCACCTGGATATCCAAGATAGTTTTCTAATTGTTCTTTACACCAATCTTGTCTTCCACATAACTTCTATAGTACTCTCCTAAAAAACAAAGCTCAGTATAATGCTCCCATCAGGAAAAGATCTAATAACTTTCATAAAATGTAAAATAATGTTTATATTGCTTTGAACAGTCTTCATTGAAATGTTTAAATTGTATAGAGTTTTATAAATTCATAATATAAGTTGAGAAAAAATTCTCACAGATACATTAAAAGCACTAGTCTCTCTTGGATTTTTACATAAAATATGCAAAACATAAAAATATAAAACTTGTTTTCATGTCTAATAGAATATAATGGATATACCTGTGAATCAATGAATACAGTTCTAACTCAGTCTGTATAGTAAAGTTGTAGTCCATAGTAAAGTTTTACCAAAATGTTTAAAAAATTATCCTTTGTGATGGATATTCAGGTTATATTCACATTCAACCAGTACATAAATCATTTTGATACACAGTATTGGTACAAAGTTTTATCAGATTGTAAGATAGTTTCCAAGGTGTGTATATGATGGTATTTTTGGCCTACATATTTTTCCTCCTTTTCTGGCCCCTTGGAGAGTAATCCTCCTCTCACTCTTAGTCCATTGATTCTTATAAACCAAGATTATCTGCCTTCAGGGATAGGAAGAATCTCAGGCTTAACTGATAAGTGATTTTTACCTCTTTGATCACAACAATAATAGTAATTTGATCTCAGGACATTAGGCATACTTTTTCAAAAGCTTTATATTGATGTTTTACATTAGAAAGTTGTATAGTTTTGTTATTTTCTAATGTATCTTTGAGAATTCTTGCTGCTTTTTTAAAAAATTTACTTTTATTGAGATAAAATTCACACATCATTACTTTTTTCAGCCTCTCACATCTCTGAGGTCATCATTTTTTTTCGGCGGGTAGAGTTAGCTCTTATGCTCAGTTTGGCCTTTCTCCTTTGGGTCAGTTTGAGAACCCTTAAGTTAGTAATGATTAGGGTCTATATTCTCTTGCCACCTGTATAGATCTGGTTGCTAGGATCTCTCAAGCAGGGACCAACAAGACGCTATAAAAGACACAACAGATTCTATCTTTTAGGACAGGACTGAGCAAATATCTTCTCCTGGTCATGAAAGAGTTTTAGGACCTGCAGTGGTTCCTCTCCAGAGCTACAGGATGTAGGCCTTCCCAGAACTCTAACAGGTCAATGCGACTGACATTCTCTGAGGAGCCTCATGTTTCTGATGCCATCCTTTTTCTCCCAAAGCAGTGATGAAATCCTAGTTTTCCCTCCAGCTCTTGAGGAGAGGTGAGCTGATTCCTCTCTTGTTTGGTGTGTGGCATCTCATTTGGCATCAGAGAATGCAATTGAGCACCTGGCACTGTGGCATGAACTTTGACTGGAGTTTCTCTTTCCTGGCCCAGCCATTTCTTTTCTAATCTGATGAGTTATCAGAACAGGGAAGAAGCTGGGCAAGAGGAGGTCCTAAAGTTTCAAAACTTCCACCATCCTGAATCCCAGGTAAATTCCTAACCACTTATCTTAGTACATAAAATCCTTTAATGCATGTTTTACTATCTCTGGGCAGTGTCTCATGTGAATCTCTTTGAATACCTTTTGTTGAACACAACAAATGACTCTACATTCCAGAACTAAGCAAGCTTTTTTACAACTCTGTGCCTTTGAACAGGTCCTACAACCTAAAATGGTTTCCTCAAACATCCGCTCCTCATGCATTTTTTGCCCATGTGTTTACTCACCACTTCCTCTTCTTCGAAGTCTTCTTTGGAATTCAATCATTCATTCCCCATCTCAATGTTTGGTTATCTTTAGTAGGAGCAAATACAAATAAATGTTATTTATATTTCCATAAAACCCCCAAAGTAAGGCCAAAACATTCTAGAAATTTTGTATAGGGAAAACTCAAATTTTAGAAGGATGTCATTTGGAAATGTCTCATTGTATGTGTTTTCTATCACAACTAAGAAGGGAATTCATTGGTTTTATAAATGAGAAGTCCCGAGGTAAGACTGGAATGTCAGGGAGGAAATGAAATGTGTAGCTGATGGACCATTTGGAGTGACTCATAAGATTCCTATCTGCCCACTGCCAAATGTTAAGGGATTCCAGACATTTCCACTAACTCTTTTTTAATGGGAGCATTATGTGAGATAAGCAGAAAAATAAAGAGAGAAAGATAAGTTTTGGGGTGAACAGTGAGAGCAAGAATGAAAGAGAGGCAGAGAGAAGGAGAGGAAAGGAAGAGGAAGAGGAAGAAGGAGAACAAATTGTGTAACACTTTCATATTTGACTAGATAGCTATCCTTACTTCCTAAGTGCTAACCTAGAACAGTACCTCCAGTTCTCCTTTTTTTCTGGATTTTAAGTTGGCAATTAAGGAAGTAGCACAGGATTGCCTCTTAAATTTCCTTTCATTGGGTCTTATTGTTAGTATTTTCTCCAAATTCCAATCTCTTTTTCTCTCATGGAATTACTGGTAGTTGGCCCTTATTTCTTGGAATGAGAACTTTGAAGTACTTCTGTTTTGGCAACTCTAGGCTAAATACAGTACTTTTTACAAAGTTATACAAAAATGTGAAGAAGAGGGTAATATTCAGCCTTCTACTGCTAACCTGGCTCCAAGACCTGCCCTAAATGCCATCACCTACAAACCAGATTGCTCTCACCATGCCTATATGAGATTCTAGAGCAGCCTCTGCCACTGACTCCTCTGCAATCACTTTTATTACATTCAGACTAAGAAGTACACTAACAATAAACAGCAATCCAGATGGTTTTCAAAGAAGGCCCTTGGTAGAATTCTCAACTTTTTTTTTTTTTTGGTACTGGGGATTGGACTCGGGGTACTTGGACCACTGAACTTCATCCTCAGCCCTATTTTGCATATTATTTAGAGTTGCTTAGCCCCTCACCATTGCTTAGCAACTCACTGAGTTGCTTAGAGCCTCACCATTGCTGAGGCTGTCTATGAACTCCTAATTCTCCTGTCTCAGCCTCCCAAAGTACTGGGATTACAGGTGTGCGCCACTGCACCTGGCTTACCTATTTTAATCATTGCTAAAATGTCTTGTACTACTTGGAAAATATTGATGTATAATTACAAAGGTTATTTTAGAAATATAATTAAGTTTAATTTAAAATGTAAAAGTTCAATAGTAAAAATGAATGATATTGGAACTAGACTGTTAGGCCCCATAATGTAAATAATGATCTGTCCTCAATCGCAGGCATTTCAGATTCTACTGCCACCTCCTTCTTCTTTGGAACTTGTAAAGTACTTTACACCAAATCACATGTCCAACATTAAATTGATAGATTCAGTGGATTTGTCAGAACCTAACATAGTAGTTGCTTAATGCCAGGGACCAACTACAGACAAAATCACATTAATGAACCTGTTCTAATTCACATTTTGGTCATATTTAAATCACCAGTCATTTAGACATGTCTATGAAAATTTTCTATGTGCATGTAACATACAGACTATATAGGCAAAAATATTAATGAAGAATTAATAGTTAAAAGTTGATACTTGATAATTGAAGGAGCACGCTTGATTTTTTTTTCCACTTTAAGAAATTATACCTGAGAGGTAGACTGGGGTCCAGTTAATGGGAATTGGATAGGTTTGTGAATTAGCCAAATCACTGTACCTTAATTGAATATCCATATGAGCTAATGAGTATTTTCTCCCATTTAGGAAAATAATGCTAGATTTTTGTTGAATAAATAGAACAATTAAATTATTTCATTTTAGCCTTAAACAAGTCAACCATTCTATTATTTAACAGATTGTATCTTGGTGTAGTAAGATGGTCTTAATTTTTCTGGTCTTCTTCACAGGGTTGGCTTTTGCTATTCTCTCATCTGTGCACCCAGTGTTTGGTTTATATGGATCTCTGTTTCCTGCCATCATTTATGCCATATTTGGAATGGGACGACATGTTGCCACAGGTAATAATTCCTGCCTCTGCTTAAGCTTCTCACATTAATCATAAAGGAGACTCAGAGTGATTGTTCCTTACTGATTCCATTTCCAAAACAATTCTAACTTCACTGTTGGAAAATCTCAGTAAATATTGCTTCTATACTTATCTGTGTTTTGGATAGTCAATGCACACTGTGATTTATTGCTATCTTACTGTGTAACCAAGGTTATTGTTAAGGATTTCTTTGCATTTTTAAGTTGTAAACAGACCATAAAAGAAGCCGGGCATGGTGGTGCATGCCTGTAATCCCAGCAGCTCAGGAGGTTGAGGCAGGAAGATTGCAAATTCAAAGCCAGCCTCAGCGATTTAGTGAGGCCCTGAGCAACTTAGCAAGACCTTGTCTCAAAATAAACAATAAGAAAGGGCTGAGGATGTGGCACAGTGGTTAGGCATCACTAGGGATTGGTATTCAATCCCCAGTACCAATTAAAAAATAAAAAACCATGAAAGGAGAGAGTTGACAATGAGATAAGAGAAAGTAAGAACTTGAAAGAAAACAAAAAGACTATAAAATTTAGTAATTCAAATACTGAAAAATGTTTAACATGTATTTGATATTCGGACTAATGATCTTCTGGGTTTCTTCCAGGCTAGATTCTGTAATACCCTTTAATTGGTATGTATCTTGCCTTAAAACATGAGCAGTCACAATTATTCTGATACTACAACAGGCTGATTTGGTGTTAGTTAAACCTGGGTATAGATCTCATTTGTTGTTTGCTATCTATGTGATCTGAACCAAGTTTTAAAACTAGCTCTATTTGTTTCTTCCTTGATAGTAAGATGCCCTCTTGCTGAATTTCATATACTCATACTGAGAACTAGGTAATTGATGAACAGTGTCTAATTTAGTACTTGTTTTATAAGATTTAATAAAGTTAGCTATTATTAAAAATGGTAAAGTGAAATAAGCCAGTCTCAAAAAATCAAAGGCCGAATGTTCTCTCTGATTAGTGGATGCTGATACATAAGGGGGCTGGGGGTGGGGAGCATGGGAGAAATGGAGGAACTTTGGATGGGGAAGGGGAGGTAGGGGAGGGGAGGGGGAATGGGAGTAGCAAAAAAGGTGGAATGAGATGGACATCACTACCCTAGGTACGTGTATGAAGACACAAATGGTGTGACTATTTTGTTTGCAACCAGAGAGATGGAAAATTGAGCTCTATATGTGTACTATGACTTGAAATGCATTTAAAAAAATAAATTAAAAAATGGAAAAAATAAAAGTAAATCAGTGACATAAATAAATGAAACATATAAAAATCAAAAAAAAAAAAAAAAGAAAAGAAAAAGAAAAAAGAAAAGAAGCCCTCCTTCTTGACTGACAGAGGGTAAAGTTGGTACACACTTCCAGAAGAGCAGTTTGGGAAATGCAGCAAAGCCTTAAGTACATCTATTAGCTCTGACACAGCATTCCATTTCTGCTGCTTATCCAAAGAAAATAATTAATATGCAGGCAAAGATTTAGTCACCAGGACACTCTTCGCAGTGGCAGTATAGGTTAAGAATGTCATAAAATATTTAAAATGTGATATAACCTAAATATTCATTGATAGCATGTTGAATAATGATATACCCATATAATAAAATATTCCGCAGGAAAAAATGGTACTATAATCTTAAATACTAATAAAGTACTTTAAAATGGAAACATATATGCATTTCTATTTATTTTGTTCATGTCAGATCTCAGCCTCTAATCATTTTGCAACCATTTCTTCAGGGATTACTTTGTGTTATTGATTGTATTAATTTCCTGATGCTACTGTAACAAATTAGCATGAGTTTAGTGGCTTAAAACAAGAAAGATTTATTGTTCAGTTCTAGAAGGCAGTAATCTGAAATGAGTTTCACAGGACTAAAATTGAGTCAGCAGTGCTTCATTCCTTTCTAGAAGCTCTAGGAGGAAATGCATATTCTTGACTTCCCTGTCTTCTAGATGTTTCCTATACCTTCAAGGCAGCAGTGCAGCATCTTCAAATCTCTGACTCTCATCTTTTGCCTTCACCTTCCATATTTAAAGGACCTTATGATTACATTGGATACACCTGGACAATCCAGGGCAATCTCCTTATATTAAGGCCAACTGATTATGAAACGTTAATTCATCTGCAACATGAATTACTCCTTGCCATGGAATATAGCATGTTTACAGGTTCTAGGGATTAGTATGTAGATGTACTTGGGGGACATATTTTGCCTACCACATTGATCCATAAAATGTATCATAAAATAATTTTTTGTGTGTAATATTTATTTTTTTATGTCCATAACTTTGTCATGGGGGAAGAGTTGACAGTAAACAATCATTTATAGCACTGCTACCTACACTGTGCTCTGTGAATCAGCAATGTGAATCAGCTCTGTGAATTCAGACCTGCTGAAATACAATCAGAATTTTCACAAAATCTCCAAGTTTTACATACATGCACACACACAGTCAAGATCCACATGACGACATTTCAGTCAATAATAAATGACATATAAGAACATGGTCCCATAATAATAACCTAGTAACACCCCAGCTGTCTTAATTTGAGTAAGTACACTTAATGAATGATGGTGTTTGTCCAACGGAGAAATTGCTTACAATTTATTTCTCATAACATGTCCCTGTTATTCAGACATACATGGCTGTATATAAAATTTATACATTATATATATTTTTATATGTATGCATATGCATGTATGTTTATATATTTATGTTTCAGACCAATTTATATACTATTCATTAGGTATTTTATTAAGAGCATTACTGTTATTTTATCATATCCCTAGCCTATTAAGTAGGCATTATTATCTGCATAAAAAGAAAATAAAAACAACCACAAACTCTGAAATTCAGAAAGCTTCCTGGGAGAGCACAAATTAAAGTCAGAGGTGCATGGTTTGCACCTCAGAGGTGGCCAAATATAAAGCTTAAGCTTTTTCTTTTTCTTTTTTCTTGACAATGTGGTGTTTTAGAATGAGCTTTTCTTTTGTATTAATGCAAAAGAACATTTCTATGTATTAATGCAAAAGAACATTTTAATATGTGCTTAGAAAGAAAAAGCTGATTGGCTAATTGTTTTAGAATTCCCTCTGTTTAGCACAAGATAAAAAGGCAAAACCAATTTTATCAATAGACCAAAATTACATTCAGAAGTAAAAAATGCACAATTTGATATTGTATACATGTACATTTACATAAACCATTTTATTATGTAGGTAATCACTGTAGACATTTGTTGGTTGAGTAGTTTTGAAATTATCATTTCTATAAGACCTCAACTAATAAGTTATTTAGTAAATGGTCTATTAGGTAAATAATAGACATTATTTCTGTGACAAGAAATAATCAGCTAACTCATTCCTTTGGCTATAAATGGAAAATATGGAAACCTGGGTAAGAATCCAATGGAAACAGAACTGTGGAAGATAACCAATATGTAACAATTGAGAGGATTTACTCATCTTCTAAATTGGACAGTTTTTTTGGTAGGTGAGGAAGGGCCATCTTAATGGCTTTGCTAACAGAAGAAAAATAAGCAACTTAGAGAAAACCTGGAAGATTGTATAAGAAATTCTTTAGAAGAAATAAAAATAAACAATTATTTACTGAAAGTCTACAATGTGATAAATGTTTTATATATAAAATCTCATTTATTCTCTACCCAAATTTTATAACTAGGTATTTTGTCATCATATTAAAAATGTGGAATTTGGGGAAGTTGAGGTAACTTTACCAAGATCACAGGCTAACATTCAGCAGAATAGGACTTGACCTTGGATTTGTCCAAGGCTGGGACCCATTCTCACTTCCTATTAGACCCTGCTCCCCACAATACTATTAAGTTACCAAATGGGTTAGTGGTATTTAAGGGTTGCTTCCACTAGTGAGTTTAAAGTCAGACTAGGGTAAAAAGTTGAGAAAATAGCAGAAAAAACAAAGGTAGTAGGAAGGAGATAAAAACAAGGGTGAGGCCCATAGATAGAGAAGGTAGACCATCATCCACAACATCCTTACATTGCAGCAGCCCCAGCTCCTTGGTTGTCCTCCACTGGCTCAGAAATAGCCAAGCTGCAGCATTGCTAAAGGGACTCCTATTCAGGTGAGGCTCATTTTTCGCCTCCCATCAAAACCATTTAGATGACCCTTTCTGTTGACCTACCATTTAAATCCTTCTTATCTTCCTCCTAATTCCAGGAAAGATAGGGCTGAACTAAAAAATTAACTGTTTAATATGTTTTCAATTTTATAGTCATTTGTTCAGCACTTCTATATAAAACATTTTGCTCTGTGGTCTAGGAGATTTAAAGACCAAAGGCATGCTCTTTTACTCTCAGAATATCTGATTTGATCTCAGAACTATCCTGCTATAACACTTCCTGAAAAATACGCCTTATCAAGATAAGATTCTACAGTGAATGTTCTTAATTAAATAGTACCTATCATGGGTGAATCTTATCTTAGATCATCAGATATATTCATTCCTTGATGTATTCTTAATTTTTTTTTGGTGAGGACTGTGATCAAGATGGTTAATATTTATTGATGATTTATCAAGAATGACTTAGCTTACTAAGAAGACTCTTCAATTTTCCATATATGTTTATATGACCACCAACTCTAAGAGAAGAGTAAAGAATAACAGAACATAAGAGAGCATTCTGGTCTTAATCTTACTAAGAATTGTCTGGCTAACATTTATTAGGAGCTAACCACATGCCATTAGACGTTTGCTATTTGACATATGCTGTATTTTATTATCTCATTTTAGCTTCATAACAACCCCATTGGATGAGGAATGCCATCTGTTTACAGATAAGGAGATTGAGGGGTGACAGTTCTGGGACTTAAGGCCACCTTCATTAGAATCTACAATCACCACATTGTTCTAAATCCACAGCACATCCTGCTCTTCTTATTTAAAGCCTCTTATCCATTGAGACAAGACGATTGTGTGTGTGTGTGTTCCATTGAGACTCGTATCTCTTGGACTCCTGTCTTGCTTGCCTTATGCTCCTGCATGCTTTGTGTTCTATTGACATCTTGCAAAGTCCATTTTTTGCAGTCTCCATTATGACCCGGAGCAAAGTAAGATCTTTAAGTAATGATTTAGCAGGAGATGTTTGAACAGTGCAGCAATGCTTCTTTAACATAAGTTTTCTGAGACTCTCTGTGGGAATCAGCATTTCCCCATCCATGTGACAGCATTCTCAGGCAGGCTGTGCCAAGATGACAGGCATAGGAATGTCACTGAACATGGTCCCACACATGCAGAAGGCAAGCCAATTCTTCGTAAACATTGTTAGCCTTATCTAGCAGCAGTAGATGTACATTTAATCATTCTATGGGTCACAGGATGTTGTTATACTATAATAAAGGTATACTTGGTTATGAGATCACAGTAGGGAGAAAAATTTAAGTCTGGTCAGGAGTAACTGAGATAGATCCTTGTGAATACAGGATACCAGCCAGACTTTGAAAGACAAGTAGGATCTGCGCAGGTAGATTGGAGGAGCAAGCATTTCAATAAGAAAGTTCATATGTAACCACTGAGTTTACTGAGGCCTTCGAACTTACCTCCTTTAAATTTCTCCCAAACCCTGAAACATAGGTATTATTAATTGCTCCAGTTATGGATGAACCAATTTGCACCTAAGTAATGTACTTTAGGTCACATTATTAATAAATTGAGGTACTGAATTTAAATCCAGGCTACAATATTAATCACTGCCCCAAGGACATTTTCCATGCCAGTATGCAGAGAGGAAGGGAAATACATAGCCCAGGAGGTTAGAGAAGACAGATGGGTATGATTACCTGTTAACGAACATGTGTATACAGAGGTATCTGCTTCTTTCATAGAATGGGGTGAAAGGTGAAAGTGGAGGTACATAGATGGTTTCTAGAAGATCTGTTTGGCTTTGGAATGTGGCATCAACTTTAATGGTAGAATCCAACAATTTTGATTGAATATTTTTTCTTGAGTTACTAATAGAAGGTTCTCTGCACCTCCTTTTAGGCACCTTTGCCTTGACATCCTTAATATCAGCCAATGCTGTGGAACGGCTAGTGCCTCAAAGCAGCCAGAACCTCACCATGCAGAGCAACTCCAGCGTGCTCGGCTTATCTGACTTTGAGGTACAAAGGATTGGAGTTGCTGCAGCGGTTTCCTTCCTGGGAGGTGTGATTCAGGTAAGTAATACTGAGGCTCAAGAATGCAGAAAGGGACCCATGGCAAGGGAAAGGCAATTGGTGCATTGTTTTGACTCTTTATCATGGGTCTTTCTGGGTGGATATAGGGCAGATGTGTTTTATCTTCTATATTATCTAATACAGAGAATAATTATAAGTGCTGGTGGAGTGAAAGAGCTAGAATCAAGAAATTGAAGTTACAGGGTAGCAGTTGCTGGCTTTTTAATAATGAGCTTTCTAAAAAATGTTTTGAAAAGTAGAATATGCTTCCTTGTAAGGTAGTGAGACCATGTTGTTTTCACACAGTGACCAGATTGTCCCTGGAAGGGAATGTCATGAATGGAGTTCCTACAATGGGAAGGAGATGAGATTACACTTTGAGAATCCTTCCCAACACTTTGTGATTATACTGCCTACACCAGTTACAGATGGTGCTTAGCTTGTGTCATAGGCTTGCTGGTCTGAGGTCATCGGACTTAGATCTGGACTAGTCTTTGCCTCTTTCCAAATCAGGCATGTGTGTGGCTGCTGACTTTGCTGTAGTCTATTTTTTCAAAATATTAGAGTATGTAATTTGCTGTTTCTAATCAGTATTCAAAATTAGATAACTCAGACATGAGTACAAAATATACACAAGGTATCAAATATTGAACATGGAATTGTCTATTTCATAAACATTTTTGCTTACTCCTTCACTGTAAAGGGAATTATAGGTACATAACCTTCCCAAATGGCTGAGTTCTGGATTGGTAGGAGCCCTATTTTATAGTGCCATATTATTTACAAGGTCAAAGATTATGTAAAGGTCAAGAAGGGAGAAAAATAGTTGATTATTGCTTGCAATTGGGTGGAAGGAAGTGAAAAGGTGACTTAGAAGAAAGAAAAATAAAACTCTTAGAATTACATTACCTTCTAAATGTGTAAAAATGACTGAAGAATCATGGATGTGAGATGAAATGAGAATAAGAATTCAAGTCTTCACAGGTGTGAGAAAAGCAAACCATCCAAGCAGCATCTTTGTGGAAGAGATGGATCAGCTGGTATTTTCCATGGCTTATGTCTAGTTGCCTGGGTGTTCTGTAATCTTTTCTTCCTTTTAAACACAGATGATGTCAATGTGTTCCCAGACTCCATAGGCAGGCTGAGTGTCTCTTTCCTCCTCATTTGGTCTGTGTGAGGCTGAGAAAGACTTTTCATCTGTCTCCATTTCAGAAATAATCAGCCATGTGAGCTGGCGATTGAAACATGGGTGTGCTGCATTGGATTGGACCTAGGTTTCCCTTAACTTCTGTACTTATTTAAAATAAAAATGTTTGCACTAACACAGCAAAGACAATATTTCCTCTCCTTGTTCCATTGCTTTCCATTTGTGTTTCCCATTGAATTTATGACTTTTTACTAAGTTTCAGGTTTCTTTTATTCTATACAGCATGGAACAAATAATTGCAGGTGTATATTAGTATCTTAAATATCTAAGAGAATAAATAATCAGCCAAGAAGACCTGGAATGATCTGCGGGGTCTCATTTTAACTCTTTTCCAAAGTCTAAAACAATAATCAGGTATTTTATTATTTTCTAGCATATTTGGGTTAAGGACTTAAATGATAAAATATGAAAGTAGAAGCCAGGATTCTAACATAAAAAATAAATCTCATTTCCCAGACTAAAACTCCCTAGAATTATAAAACAGGATATTATTAAAGATAATAAAAATAATTTCATTTTCATGGCCTTTTACTACATGTAAAATCAGATCCAGATATTTGCATGCTTTCTCTTATAACTTCATCAAACATCTGCTTTTCTTCCCCTTTAGCTCTGGTCCTGGATATATGACCTATGTTTTAGCCAATTTTCTCACAGATGGCTGGACTTTATTTGACCTCCAAACTTATTTGTCCATTGTCATCCAGGCTCTTAGAGTCTTTTAGACCTCTTGGATCCAGCTCCTTAGTCATTTTTTCTTCTGCTGCTGATTTGAAATCCACTGACTATGAGTGAAATAACTTTGTGCCTGAGATCTATCAACACTGCAGGTGTTTGCTTGTTTTCCTTCTGTTACACTTATTTGTGTGTTGTTGTTCTTGAACATTATTTATTTTCAGGGCTTTTATCCCCTTTGAAGACTCAATAGATGAGATAACTCAGGTTAATAAAAATATATGGTTAAGGTGTCTCTAACAATCATATCTGATCTGATTCCTAAAGTGTGTAGATTAGAAATGCTCTTAGCTGTGAGTAACACATAGCCTGCTCCCAGGAGGTTATGCTATAAAGACATGGATTGCATTTGGTATTCTAGGAAATCACAAAAGGAGGGTCTTGAGGGGCTTTAACATCTGACAACACATTGAAGTGATGAACTTGTCTTCTTTTTTTTTTTGGTACTGGAGATTGAACTCAGGGGCACTCGACCACTGAGCCACATCCCCAGCCCTATTTTGTGTTTTATGTAGAGACAGGGTCTCACTGAGTTGCTTAGTGCCTCGCCGTTGCTGAGGCTGGCTTTGAACTCGCGATTCTCCTGTCTCAGCCTCCCTAAGTGCTGGGATTACAGGCTTGAGCCACTGCGCCCAGTTACCTTCTTTCTTTTATTGGTAATAAGGGTTCTGTGATTTATCAGTGCATTTCCTTTTTGCCTTCTCTTCTTTGGATTCATAAGACCCTCTTCCCATTGTAGCTTTCATTTATCTATTTTTCCCCCATACAACTCTGTACTATTTTTTACTCTGCTTATATTCTTTAATATCATTTTAATGATTCTAGTATGTCTGCCTCTTTAATTTGAGATAGCTTTGTATAGTTTTAGAAGAAAGTAATGGCATAAAATTATAAAGGAATTGAAATAAAATTAAGATATGTAATTATAGAAAAATATGTAACATAAAATATCTGATTTTTTTATAAGACTTACCATTTTTATGCTTTTCTTCCAACTTTGTTTGTCCATAATATTTAGTCTTTTTTGTCTTTTCTATGCAAAAATTAATTAGAGAACAAATTTCTTGAGGTAATTATAATATCTTAAACCAATTTAAAGTCTTCCTTGCATTTTCCATATCATAATATACATGCTAGATTCTCAGAAAACTTGTATTGAAAAGATAAATTATCTACTCAGGGATCTGAAAACCAAAAACTTGCAGACAACATGCTATGTAATAATTTTGTGACTTAAAAAAGTTGAGTCTGATATTTATTTACCTTATTATACCAAGAGGAGACTGTAAAAATCACAGAGATATACTCAGAAACGTCCGTCTCCACTTTCTCACCCTGTTTTCCCATCCTTTCTGTTCTGTTCTTATCCACCTCTTTGGATAATCTGTCTCATTCATCACTGCTTATACTTGCTGTATTTCCTCCGTAAAATGAGAATATAGCTGTATATTTTCTTATTTGCTCCCTTTCTTGCATAAAAGGTAGTATTCTTTTGTCCTTGACATTCTTCACTTGATAATATATCTTAGAAATCACTACAGGTTCATAGAAATATTCCCCATTCTTTTTTTCTGCTGTATAGTATTCCAAAGTGTGAACATTTTATAGTTCTTAGAAAAGTCATCATTTTTATCTCACTTTTCAAATTAATTTGCATATTTATGATTTTTAAATTTTTATTTTAAATTTTTTTCCTACTTTGTATTTGTGTTTTCCCCTTTTACTTTGGTCAAGTTGTTTAGTAGTGTGTTTATTTTGTTAATTTTTTTAAAAAACTACAATTTTGAAATAGTAGGTCAACTTTTATTCTATCTCTACGTCTGCTTTAATTTTTTAATTTTATTACTTGCTCTCTTTAAATATTTTGGGGATGTTATTTATGGTTCATTTTGTATATTTTAGCTTAGAATTAAATTGCTAACTTTAAAATTTTTATTGATTAAAAACATTCAATGCTATGAATTTTCATTGTTTCAAAGGTATTCTGTCGATTCCAATATATAGTGTTTTTGCTTTCAATGTTTCTGGGAAATAAAAAATCTGTGATTTAATATTGTATTTCCCCTTAACTCAACAGTCTTTTAAGAGAAGAGTTTTTAATTTTTATGTGGAGGGGCCTTTTTCCTTTCCAGTTTTGTCAATAATTTCTAGTGCTATTGCACATAATCAGGGAGTATTATTTGGAATATTTTATTATTAACTAATTTCTTAATATTTTCATTGTGATCAATTTTTGTGAAAGAAATTTCATGAGCACCTGGGGAAAATAAGGTATAGTCTAAGGCTAAAGATCAATGTCTAGCTAAAATTTTTACTTTATTGATTATGATGATTTGAGGCTTGAAAATCTGATCTTTTTTGCACTAAGAATGGTGCATTCATCACTGTAGAATTCCTTCGCCAGAATAATGGTTTTGTATGTGTTTGATTACCATTTGGGTAAGTTATATATGTGGGTGTCCTAAATATAAATGCATCCAAATGTCTCTCATTCATTGTCATTCATGCACAATAAATTATTCCTGTCTCTCTTCTCCCTGAACACTGTATTTATATTGCTAGTATAAATAAAGGGCACTTACACAACTACGACAATGTAATGTGATGTGTATCTATGTTGTACATTAGATGATGGGCCATTTAAAAGTAGTTGTAAAGAGGAATAATTGCCTTTAATAAGTTTCACATATTTAGAATATGTGATTTGAAAAATGTTTACATTTGTATATGGCTATGGAGTCATCCTCAAGATAGTGATATTTGTCATTTCTCACCCTCATTTTTTCCTGGACCATTTGTCATCCTTTTCTATCATTTCTATAAACCACCCTCAGACTCCTTGGTAGCCACATTTGCTTTCTGTTACTATAGATTAGTTTGCATTTTCTAGAATTTTATAACAATGAATTCACTCTCTCCTTTTTTTAAATTGGGTCTTTCTTTTTAAATTTCTTTCCACTCAGCATAACTTTATTGTTGTTGATTTCTGTTTAAGTCAGCACTTTCGTTTCTATGATTAAAAGATCTGACAAGAAAAATGTAGAGGAAGCAAAGTTTATTTGGGTTCACAGTTTCAGAGGTCTCAGTCCGTAGATGGCCAACTCCATTGTTCTGGGCCCAAAGTGAAACAGAAGAAGACAATGGAAGAGTGTGGCAGAGAAAAGCAGCTCAAAACATTGCACCAGGAAGCAGAGAGAGCTCCAGTTACCAGGAATATATCCCAAAGGCTCCTACCTTCTCCATTCACACCCTACATGCCTATGATTACCACCCAGTTAACCCATATTGGTGGATTAATCCACTAATTAGGTTATGCTTTTCATAATTTAATCATTTCACCTCTGAACATTCTTGCATTGTCTCACACATGAGGTTTTGGGGACGCCTCATATCTAATCCATAACAATTGTGTAGTTTTTTTGCAATAGTTTCACAACATAGTAGAAACTCTTGTGGTTAGAACTTGTGTAATTTCTTTTTTTAAAATTTTTTTAGTTGTAGATAGACATATATCTTTATTTTATTTATTTATTTTTATGTGGTGCTGAGGATGAAACCCAGTGCCTCATGTATGTGAGGCAAGCACTCTACTGCTAAGCCATGATCCCAGCCCTGTAATTTCTGATTGTGGATCATACAGTGAATAAACAGACTGGGATGTAATCTTTTTTTAAAATATATTTTTATTTATTTATTATTTAAAATGCATTTCAAGTCATAGTGTATATACAGAGCTCAATTTTCCATCTGTCTGGTTGTTAACAAGATAGAGTGACACCATTCGTGTCTTCATACATGTACCTAGGGTAGTGATGTCCATCTCATTCCGTCATCTTTGCCATTCCTATGCCCCCTCCCTTCCCTACCTCCCCTTTGCCTCATCCAGATATCCTCTGTTTCTCCCATGCTCTCCATGCCCACCCCCCATTATGTATCAGCATCCACTAATCAGAGAAAACATTTGGCCTTTGGTTTTCTGGGATTGGCTTACTTCACTTAGCATGATATTCTCCAACTTCATCCATTTACCTGAAAATGCCATAATTTTATTCTCTTACTTCTGAGTAATATTCCATTGTGTATATATACCATAGTTTTTTTATCCATTCCTCTATTAAAGGGCATCTAGGTTGCTTCCATAGTTTAGCAATTGCGAATTGTGCTACTATAACATTGAAGTCGCTATGTCACTGTAGTATGCTGTTTTTAAGTCTTTTGGGTATAGACCGAGGAGTGGGGTAGCTGGGTCAAATGGTGGTTCCATTCCAAGTTTTCTAAGGAATCTCCATACTGCTGTCCAGATTAGTTGTCCCAATTTGCAGTCCCACCAGCAATGTTTGAATGTGCCTTTTTTCCCCACATCCTTTCCAGCACTTATTGTTGCTTATATTCTTGATAACTGCCATTCTGACTGGAGTGAAATGAAATCTTAGAGTAGTTTTGATTGCATTTCTGTAATTTCTACAGATGTTGAACATTTCTTCATATATTTGTTTATTGATTGTATATCTTCTTCTGAGAAGTTTCTATTCAACTCCTTAGCCCATTTATTTATTGGGTTGTTTGTTTTTTTAGTGTTAAGTTTTTTGAGTTCTTTATATATCCTGGAGATCAGTGCTCTATCTGATGTGCATGTGGCAAAAATTTGCTCCCAGAATGTAGGGTAGGCTATCTGTTTACCTCACTGATTGTTTCGTTTGCTGAGAAGAAGCTTTTTAGTTTGAATTCATCCCATTTATTGATTCTTGCTTTTATTTCTTGTGCTTTAGAAGTCTTGTTAAGGAAGTCAGGGCCTAATCAGATGTGATGAAGATTTGGGCCTACTTTTTCCTCAATTAGGTGCAGGGTCTTGGGTCTATTTCCTAAGTCTTTG
>CM053400.1:141516353-141533672 GCA_028644305.1 Xerus rutilus
ATTTCTGCCCTGGAGGACAAGGGAGACACAGCTCCTTTGTTTGAAAGTTGCATCAGCATTGGGTGACACAAGGTGGGGTGTTCAGTGTAAATGTCTTAGATTATTGTACAGCTGCATTTTGGAAAAACATGGCCTTGCACCTTCAGGGTTGATAAACAAACTGCAGATCTAAATAAGAGATTCTCCACTCATTTTTGGTTTTATACTAAACTTTTTTTTTCTGTATTAAATAAGAAGATCAAGAGTACAGGAAGAATCAAAGATGCTCAAGTTTAACCTGCCCATCATACTCATACACATCATATTTATTTTTTTATCCCAGAAAAATTATCAACGTCATTCTTTTATAACGCAGAGTGTAGACAACGTAAAACCTCTATGATAATTTTTCATTATTTCACAACCATTTTAGTCAGGAAGTCATTAATCTGTTTAATCTAAATCTTTCCAGCTGGGTTTGTACCTGGCAGAACTAAGTAATAGAAAGCTTCATAAATTAGAATTATAACATTCTTTAAAATTTATTAAAATAAAAATTCCTCATCTTCAAAAATAATATTTATTATCCTACCATATGCCAAGCTCTGTTCTAAGCTTATTGCATGTATTCATATATTTAGTTTTCACTGACATCTTATAAATGGGGGAGTTGTTTTCCCCATTATGCCAATGAAGATATTGAAAGGTAAAGTGTACTATTTAGAATCTTATAATTAGGAATTGGTCAGTAGGAGTCAGATTCCAGTATATACTCTCAAAACTGCTGTGCTGTGTAGCTTTCTAAACTAGTACTAAGAAAGGAAGGAAAGAAACTTAATCCACCATCTTGTAGGGCCAGGCATTGGGCCAGATCTTTCCCATGTTTCCTTAACGTTAGGGCGGGCATGTGCCAGGTGGTAGATGAGGTTCCTGGCTGCAAGACTCTTTCTCAGGCAACTTGTGTGACTTCTCCTTGTCATTCAAGTTTCGGCTCAAATATACTCATCTTGAAGAAGTTTCTCTGACATATCTAAACTTCCAAATGTCTTACATTTTAGGGCTTCTCGATCTACCAAAAAATTTTTTTACGTTTGCTTCCCTTTCTACATTATGAATCTCTATGGAACAGAGACTGTTTATCTCTATAATTCTAGCAGCTGGTGCTTAATAAATGTGAGTTGAAGAAATTGAAGAGGAAAAAGTTCAATTAAATATTAGTGACAACACTGTGTTAAATACCAAAATTAAGATTTTTTTCCTGCCTTTTCCGATTTATCACCTTCTCCCTCCATTCTTCACCAGAAGATAGGAAATGTGTATGTCCATTTTTAAAAATTGTAATACAGCTCTTTTTAAAAATTTTTTTCTATTTAAATTTTTTATTATGCAAAATTTCAAACATATCAACAAAAGTAGAGAAAAACTGCACAATAAACAGCTTCATGGACCATCACCCAGCTTCGACAATTATCCACTCATGACCAATATTGTTCCATCTATACTTCTGGGCTGATCATTTGAAAGCAAATTCCCTAATCCAATTTTCCCCATAAATATTTCGGTATTTATATCTAAAAGATAAGCATTCTTTTAAAAGTAAACCACAGTACCATTATCACACTAAAAAGGAATTGCTGGGTGCGGTGGTGCACGCCTGTAATCCCAGCACTTTGGGAGGCTGAGACAGGAGAATTGTGAGTTCAAAGCCAGCCTCAGCAACCATGAGGCACTGAGCAACTCAGTGAGACCATGTCTCTACATAAAATACAACACAGGGCTGGGGATGTGGCTCAGTGGTCAATTAATCCTGAGTTCAATCTCCATAACACAGCTCTTAATGAAAAGGGAGTAATAAAATTTATAATTTTCTAATTGGTCATGTATCCTGTTAGCTCCATCTTACTCAAATATAGCGATCTGGTCAATGAAATCTCCCACCTCTTCTCAGTTACTCCTATACTGATGAAAAGTAAAAATACAGCTACGCCACTCCTTCAACTGCCTACTCCCCTGGGTCTTTCCATACCACACTCCAACCATCCCACTCTACAACCACAGTTTTCTTCAGCCAGGCAGGAAGGCAGGCAGAAGGGTGAAGTCATGCATTTCTGGTGCTTCTGACTCTTACCATCCTTTCTTCAGAGCCTAGTAGTGTCTTGAAAAGTCCAAAAATAGAAAAGATCATGGTGTCCCCTTCAGCCATGTAGGTAATTACAAATAAAAACAATTCTAATGAATTTCTGCTATATTCTATAATAAACAAAAATAAAAAATTGTGCTCGTTTCCAAAACATACACTCGGTTTGCCTACTTGGTAATCTCGGTTCATCTCTGCTGTCGTTTTCTGCTGTCTGGTTCCAGTGCCTTTGTGCTCTATTTTTATGCTGGCCTTTTAAATGGCCATTTGTCCCATTTTCTGTCATCAGACCAATCCTATCACAGCACCACTCTGATGTGTGAGCCAGTGTGCAGCATATTTCTTGGCACTATTAGGTGTTTAATAAATGTATGGAAGAGTGATGTCACTCACTCCTGCAAAAGTCCCTTTTTACTACTTTTACATCGCTCTGTATCCTGACTTCAGTGTTCTTGTCTTATTTTCTATTGCTCCCTATTGGCTAGTTTTGCTCCTTCTAAACTAGCAGCTTTGTGTGCTCTGGACACATGCTGAGCTGCTTTATATGAATCCTCTTCCCTCTTCCTGGAAAGCTTTCTAACACTTTCTCTCTTGAATTCCTTCTTAAGTGTCAAGGCACAGAGTTAACCTTTTCCTACAGTTTTCTCTTCTTCCTGGGGAATCCAGTGACACATTTTCTTTCTTTTATTTTCTTCTTTCTTTTCCTTCTTTCCTTCCTTCCTTCCTTCCTTCCCTCCCTCCCTCCTTTCTTTCTTTTCTTCTTTCTTTCTTTCTTTCTTTCTTTCTTTCTTTCTTTCTTTCTTTCTTTCTCTTTCTTTTCTCTTTCTCTCTTTCTCTCTCTCACTCACTCTGTCTGCATGGCTGGGGATCAAACCCAGGTTACTCTCTCTCTCTCTCTCTCTCCTTTCTCTCTCTTTCTTTCTTTCTTCATAGCTCTCTCTGCATGGTTGGGGATCAAACCCAGATCTCTCTCTCTCTCCTTCTCTCTCTTTCTGTATAGCTGGGGATCAAACCAAGGTCCTCATATATTCTATGAAATAAAGACCACTCTGAGCTCTACACCGCCCTAGACCGCAGTGGCACATTTTCTTTTGCTCTTTTGTTCATACATGGTTCATATCTTTGTCTTGGTGTGATTGTTTGTACACACATCATACCTCTGAATCCCGCTGCCAGTGTTCCTCTCAGAGTCCTTTTTCCCCATGTCCTTGTGTGCAGGACTCAGGAACTTCTTGTGCACATTGCTCACACTGATAAGAAATGTAGATTCACCTGAAGATTTTTGTGGGAGAAATGGAGAAGGTGTATTCTTTTTTTAAACTAACTCTTACAGGGTAATTTTAAATTTGTAGAAAAGTTGCAAACACAATACATAAAGTTGCCCTATATACCCCTAAGTTTCCTTGCTATTAACATCTTACATTAGTATGGTCAACTTATCACAATTAATTAAGCAGATTGATACTTGGTAGTTAACTAAAGTCCAAATGTTGTATGACTTACTTCCAGTAGGTCCACCTGCCTGCAGCTACCACCCAGTAGTCCACTCAGATTATTAATCCATCAAATAATTCATCCGCTGTTGAAATTACATTCCTATTCACTGCCTGAAAGCCCACCTTTAACCTTGCTGTATTGGGGGTCATGCTTTCAGAACAGGAGCTCTTCAGGAGAAATTTTAGATCTAAACCTTAACAGAAATCAAGATTGGGGTGCTGGATATACTCATTGATAAGGGTTTTTTTTTTGCTTCTGTATCCTTTCAGCTGATAGAGCAAGGCAATGCATGTGTGTATATTAACCTATGCACATATATTTCTGTACTTATGTTTATATTTAAGGTAGACATGAGTTCATACTGCAGTCTCCAACTCTAATCCATTACCACAATGATCACTCTAGTCTTGCTGCCTGGATTGTAACCTCCACTACAAAAGTGAGACTGTGACTCTTCACTGTCTATCATACGTTAACTTCATTTTCAAGAAGTGTCAGAATCATGAACCTCTACCCACATGGGAAACAACACTATCAACTAGACTACAGTATTCCTTTTTTTTTTTTTTTTTGCCTTTAGTTTGAACAGGCTGCTCATTTCTGAAGTTATTTGTATCAGTTTATTCTTTTGCCACCCCCTTCAGTGAGGTTGTTTCAGATGCTTGGCCAGTCTGAAAAGTCTAGACATGTGAAATGACATTCTGGAAAAAGCAGAACTTATGGAGACTATAGAGATCATCAGTATCTCAGGGGTTGTGAGAGTCTTTGTCACAATCTTCATTCCATTCTGAATGTCCTGACCTAAATTGTATATATAGTATAGGATTTTATTGTATAATATAAAATATATAATTATTACAAATTTGCCATTTTAACTATGTCTAAGTCTACAGTTCAATGGTATTAAACACATTCATAACATTGTTCAACCAATCAATCTCTGCATCACTTTTCATCTCATAGAACTGAAATTTTATGCCATTAAACAATAAGTCCCCACCTCTAACACCTCCAGCCCCTGGAAATTCTACACTCTATCTCTAATTTTGATTAAGTATTTTGTATAAGTAGAATCATACAAAATTTATGTTCATGTGACTGGCTTATTTTGCTTAATACATTGTCCTCTAGGTTCATCCATGTTGTGTTACATATCAGAATTTCCTTCCCTTTAAAGGCTTCATAGTATTCCATTGCATGTATATAGCACATATTACTTATTCATGTATTTGTTGATGGATGCTTGGGTTGCTTCTCCCTTTTGGCTATTGTGACTAATGTGGCAATAAACATGGACATATAGATATTTCTTTGACATCCTACTTTCACTTCTTTGGGGTTCATACCCAGAAATAAAATGCTAGATCTATAGTAATTCTATTTCTAACTTTCCAAGGAACCCCCATAGTCTTTTTCATAGTTGTTGTACCATTTTACTATCTACCAACATTGTACAAAGATTCCAAATTGCCTATATCCTTACCAAAACTTGCTATTGTCTGTGTGTGTGTGTTTTTGTTAGTAGTCGTCTTAATGAACATGAGGTGGCATCTCATTGTAGCTTTGATTCGCATTTCCCTAATGACTAGTGATGTTCAACTTTTTTATGTGCTTCTTAGCCATTTATACATCTTTTTTTTTGAAAAATATCTGTTCAAGTCCTTTACCCATTTTAAAATCAGATTTTTTTTTTTTTACATATTGTTGAGTTTAGATCTGTCTATACATTCTGGATACTAATCTCTTGTCAGATATATCAATTGAAAACATTTTTCATTCATTCTGTGGAGTGCCTTTTTATATTGTTCATAGTGTCTTTTGATGCACAATTTTTAAAACTTCCCATGAAGTCCAGTTTGTCTATTTTTTCTTTTGTTACCTGTGCTTTGGGTGTCATATCTAAGAAATAATTGCCAAATTCCTGAAGCTTCCATCCTATGTTTTTTTTTAAGAGTTTTACTGTTTAGGTTTTATGTTTAGATCCTCTCTCAGCTTTCAATTAGCTTTTATATATGGTGTTAAGTGAAGGTCCAACTTCATTGCTTTTGCATTCATAGCTTTTCCATTTCTCTGTGTGTCTATTTTAATGTTAGTGCCACACTATTTTGATTACTATTACTTTGTAGTGAGTTTAAAAATCAGGAATCAGGAGTCCTCCACATCTGCTCTTTTTTCCCCCAAGATTGTTTTCTCTCTTTTCAAAGTTGCTTGGGAATCTCTCCAAAATAATTTGTTTTAAATTTGTACATGTGAAGTTTCACACTGGTGCTGTTAAGATCCATGGGTTGTAGCAATACATAGTGTCACATGTCCACCAAACAATGTCATACAGAATAGTTTCACTGTCCTAAAAATACCACAATTCACTTCAAACATGTTCTTCCATTCTCAAGCCTCTAAAACCTACTGATTTGTTTGCTGTCCCAATAGTTCTGCCCTTTTTTAAGTTATCTAAATAGAGTCATGCAGTATGGAGCCTTTTCTGACTATCTGATTTTTCTTACAATACAAATTCAAGCCTCATTTATATCTTTGACCTTTTTGTCATTGCTTATTTCTTTTTTAATTGATGATAGTATGGAGGAGGGCTTTCTATTCGGAATTTTACAACCCATAACTTCATAGCCATCCATCTGATACTATGTTCTCTGAGGTTGTCTGGTCACACAGAGCTTTTTTTTCCTGCTCTTCCTATACAGCATTCAGCTGTTTTCTTAGTGTCATGAGCAATTTAATTCTCTCCCCTAACCTATATATGCTGAACAACAAACAGAACAGGGCTATTTTACCATTTTAGGTTCCACCTATCATTTTTCAGACTTTACCTTCCAAATGCCTGTATTAGTTTTCTTTATGATTCCAGTTAACATTCTTCTCTTCCAATATTATCATTTTACTTCTATTGATGAAATTTTTAATGTGTGACCTGTATCTTCATCTCTGTACTCTGTAGCAATGCTGGGCCTATCCCCTAGTAGATATTCAATAAATACTATTTGAATGGATAAATAGTCGATATGGTGTTATGTAAAAGCCGGATTGGAGACAAACCCACATAACTTAAAATGCACACTATATTCAATGCTATATCCCATCCACTTGGATGTATATTTGTTTCCTATGCTCTCACTTAAAAAAAAAAACATTTGAAGGTTACTTCTAGAAAAAGACTTGAAATCTGAGATGCATTCAATTTATGTAGAACACATGGTGTTTATACAAGCATTTCCAAATAGTACTATGCTAGTGAACCTTGATAATGTATGTCAGAGGTTTTCGGCATTAGCCCAGAACATCAGCAGTACTACAAACAGCTGAAATATATTGTACGAAATTTATTTTCTCATAAAATGTTGCATGGTTCGAATTGTGAAGTTGGCTAGCCAGAGTAGAATCATTATCATGCATATTGTTAGTAAAAGGAACTAATAGGGTTGTTTATTAAGTGATTCACTTAAAAAATTCTTAATATTAGTATAAAATTGAAATACTGGGATCCAAGCAAAAGACTATAGAGGATCCCCATTTCATATACTGAAGTTTGAAGATAAATATGGTTCCATTTGTGAGCGCTTCTTGCAAAGCCTATATTGCTTGAGTACTTGCAAATTTCAAATTGTACATCAGCCTTTGTACACCAGGTCCCTATTTTTGCATAAACTTGAAATATGAATGGTGGGGAAATGGGGAGTTTTTAAATTCCCTCTTTCCTTTCCTTTTCCATCCTTCTTCTTCTCTTCTTCCTCCTTCTGATAGTATCTGCTGTTGTTTCAGATTATAGAGAAGTTAGTGATGCAGAAGAGAGTAACTTCTCCTAGTTAAATCTCACATTTGCAATCATCCTTCACATGTCCAGTGGTCTGTGTCAAAGATGAGGTCTTAAGAAACTTGTTGGCCTTTCAGTCAGGAACTCTCAATTTTAGGTATTTATCCCTTGCCGGAGGATTTTCTAAAAGCATAAAACTGTCTCAGTAGAATATCACAAAAAACACTTTGACTTTTTGGTGTTTTTAAAAGAGAACACTCCATCTCTCACTTAGATGGTAAGGTAGATTTCTCATATTTTCTACATTTGAACTCTTTTTATGTCTTGTACTTTTTCTGGACCCTTCCATTTATAACTTTTAGGTTGGGGAAATGAAGATGCTTCTAGAAGATAATGGTTTATCTAGTGGTTGGTGATTAGTTTAGATTTCTCAGGTAATGACAAATACCTTTGAGAAGCCACTGCAACTTAGGAAACAAATGAAACACAGAAGGTAAAATGGTGATGGTGTATAAAAAGCCTCCCAGGAGTTTAGTTTTCAAAATTGTGATGATAAGATTACTTGGCAATTAGGTAAGAACTTTCCAACATTCCATGTATGCACAAAATTTTATATATGCAAATGGTATTCACAATTTCAAAGATATGGATTACATGTATGCTGCATTTTGCTGAATGAAAATCCAACTCTGGTAGTCACCATGCCCTAATATGTTAATAGAATAAATCAGAAGGAACTTACTGGGAGAGACATACCTGGGAATAACTGATTCAATGTCTTTCTTAGCTGATTGTGTTTGCAGAATAAAAATCAACAGACTATGAATCCAGAGGTGCCAAAAAGATCACTGCATTTCATTTGTACCTATGGGTTTGGTTGCTTGGCTATTTCTCTTTAAACGTTTCTACTTCGGCAAATTGGCACATAGATTCTGAAAAAAATATTAGTAGCAAAAGCTGCAGACCTGGCTTCCTGTATTGGCAGCAGCAGATTGCCTGATTTCTATACTGACAACTCATATTTTTTCTTTATTACATATTGAATAAAAGGTGGCTGTTAAGCTGCAAACAATTCAAATATATTTCTTCCAGCACTGTTAAATCCTTCCAAGTTTTCCAGAGTTGGAAAATGTGGTATGGTCTTTTCTACATTTCAAAGCTGATGGCTTGCTTGTTTTGCATACCAGGAAAATATGTATGGTAACTTGTGATAGTCTTGCCGCATCATGCATATTGCAATTTTATAGGTTTTAAACCCTTTTGTATATTATTTCACATTCACCTTACCATGACTTTACAAGATAAATAGTGTTAATAGCACTCTAATAATTTATAGATGATGATGAAGCTTGGAGAATCTTAGTAGGCTTTCTAAAGTTACAGAGCTTGAACATGTGGAATCAAGATTTTAATCTAGGCCTTTAGATTCAGCCCAGGAAACTCCACTTGCTACTTTTGGCCAAGGAGCATTGTATTACAATCACAAATACAGAAATAATATATTTTGCAATTTATTCTCTGGTGGTACTCAATGACATTTTATAGTTCTCCTTTTTATCACTGTAACCTCTTGATGGAAAGAGATCTCATTGCTGTCTTTCCCTCTGATTTCTTTAATAGTTAACCTCATTTTCCAGCAGGACTTTTAAGACTTGACCTAAATATTATAATTAACACATGACCCACTTTGTTTCCCTTTTCCAATATTGATGTTCATAAATGTAATTTATGTTACCTTCAGAACAGTAAAGGTTACTTTTTGCAGTTTCTGTGGCTGCATTTACACAGTTGTAAGTCAAAGGGTGGGTCATCTTCTGAAAGCTCTCTCTGGCAGAGGAAGAACACTGGTCATGGAAATGTTAAGAGTGTTAGAGAGTTTTGATTCTTCCTGTCACCTTTTGCCCAGCAGAGCTCAATGCACATCTTCTGCTCAGTTGATGATTTTGTCAGGTTATTAAGTAGTTTTAGGGTGGGAGTTGATGCTGCGAGAAGTAAGAAAATATCTAAGGAAAATGATTTTATTCTGATTTCCAGACCTTTTAAGACCTAACACATGTCTCTATCCTGGTCTTTTGGACATCCCCATCTACAAATCAATCCTGGTATCTTTTTACTGACTATTAGTCCCTTAGTGCCTGGCAGAGCATCTGGTCAAACAATGTGTTCCCATTTTTCAGAACCTGGCAGAAATGAAAAAAAAAAAATCACTTTCTGTCTTCAGTGCTTTTGAAGTTTTAAGTCCACTGGGTATTGAGCAGTGAATCATGCATGTTCTTTTGATTTTTTAAAAAAATTATAGATATGGTAATGTGAATTTGAGTTTCCTTCCACAGGAATTCACGTACAAACTGATTTGAGGATAGCCCCCCAAAATACACACTTTTTTAGCATGCACGATTAGAAAAAGACAAAAAAGGAAAAGTCAATATTCAGAAAATTTTTTGATTTTAATTGCTGCATGCACACTGCACCCAATAACATTTGGAAAGTCTTGGAACCTAGTAATGTTCTCAAGAGAACCCAACATATTGAATATGAAGTTTAAGAAACCCATTACCCATCAGTTCTATATAAAATGAAAATGAAAATGTGTCAGATATTCATTCCTCTAGGTCCCTTGAGAACTTTCACCTGAACTACCCTCTGACTGTTCCTTTGTCCTCTTAGGTGGCGATGTTTGTGTTACAGCTGGGCAGTGCCACATTCCTGCTTACGGAGCCTGTGATCAGTGCGATGACAACTGGGGCTGCCACCCATGTCGTGACTTCGCAAGTCAAGTATCTCTTGGGAATAAAAATGCCATATATATCTGGACCACTTGGATTCTTTTATGTGAGTTTTCCAATTGTCTTTGTTCATGTATTTTGAGTGTGCATGTTTCACCAGTATAATTTAGTTAATTACAATACTGGAAATTTTCTATGTTACAGTAACTTGGGTTTAAATAAAATCTTGCAGAATATTTTAAATATGATTTATTGTGTGAAAGAACTTTAATCTATAATATTCTACCAGTTTTGGAAACAATTGAATGTGATATAATTTGGGGGATTGATGAGAAAAAATAGTTTGGATTTTTTTGCATGTGTGTGTGAGCCAGATGTGCTGCCAACATCTAATGGAAGCCATCTACTGGGGTTGTGGCCCAGTTTAACAACAGTGTACTCTACCATAGGCTTTCAGGATTGTGAACCCCAGGAGGGATCAAAACAGAGGCCTGGGCAAAACTGATGACTCTATATCTAACAGCAAACAACCAGCTGTTCAAAACCATCTGAACCTGAGAGATAACATCTGCCCAGTTTCAACATATTTCCATAACAATTCTCCATTGCTCTTGGTTTATTTTTAATGTTGACCTAAAATCCATGACTCCTTGTATCCAATTGGAGCTTTACTAAAAGAAGAATATCCCGATGATAACTTCATGGCAAGCAAATTTCATTTTCCTTAACTTTATGTATTGCTGTAAACTAAATAACATTAATGTTTTATAACAAGAATATTGCCATCCTTAAACTTCTTAAGTCTTTATGGCTGAAGAGTAGCTCAATACATGTAAGTCCAATAACTTACTGATACAATTCCTCTTATTGAGGTGGTTTTTGGTGTTACCCTATTATACATGGTTGTAGGGGGCTTCTATTTATTTGTATATTATTTTCTGCTTCATCGATCTTTAGAATAAATTCCTCCTTATGAAATTACCAGATAAAAAGGGTATAATATTTTTGCTAAATTTCAATCTGAAAAGTTGTGTAGATTATTAATTACTATGACTTTATTATTGTCAACTCTGGCCACTCTATTTTAAAGAATCTTCAGTTCTGATATGTGAAAAAATGATGTCAACTGATTAGTTATTTAAATAGTTAAGAAAGATAGTAACTGGCAACATAGAACTAGAAGCCAATTATGAAATTTTGTGACTTAGGTAATATCTGGATCAATGATTCATTCATAATAAGAAAGATTAAAACCAAAACAAGGAAACTGGAATTGGGCCTGGAAGCAGCATAATTTCAAGCTTCAGCTCAAACAAAAACAGACCAAAGTAGCCGTAAGCTGTCAGATGACTGGCTGAGAGTTAACATTTTCACTAGTACCATTTCTGTGAGACAGGAAAATCAGTGAAGATTCTGTCTTGACCTGTTTGGAAACAATGTATTTATCAGCCCATGTGCATTGTAGAAAATGGTTATAGCTTGGTCTTTTTAGTCACATATACAGATAGTAATCTTTCTTTTCACAAGTAGTGTTAAAGCAGCAGGGTAGCCTGATATGGGAATGACATTGGTTCACACTGAAACAGAATTAGATTTAAGAGTAATTTTACACTCCTGATGTTAAATTCACATTGCTGTTTGTGTGACTATGCTTTGTGCTGATGAAAAATGCAAAAATGTTGCTCTTTCTCTTCACTTGCAGAGCCATGTACTATTCAGCTGTTAGATAGGAATGGTGCTTTTTTTTTTTTTTTTTTTTTGCCACCGTGTCAATGGATGCTGATATTGCAATGTCAAAAATTGTGGTGACCTTTAGATTAAAAAACAAATTTTACATCATGTATAGTTTACACTGGGATATTTGAAAATGAGCTTTGATATAGTTACATTATCAGTAAATCCAAACTTTCCCCTGGATAGTTTAGGTGGTACCTAGAGGAGCAGAGCTGAACTCAGCATGTATATACAGGGCAGAGGATATCATAGAAGTCTTGATTATCAGATCAAAGAACCTAAAGGAGAATGAATTGACATATTTGTGGGAATTTTCACCCCTTTTTTTTTTTACTATGCATCTTGCTTCTGCATTCTGACCACTATTATATCCCTTTTGAAAGCTATTCAGGCCAAGGAGAGATACAGAACATAAAACTGATAGTTCCTGGAACATAAATTACTATCTAGAATATTTAAGACTCTTGCACAACGAGCCCATCACAAATCTTTGTAACCTTGGTGGGTCAGTCATCTTTGTCAAAAGAATTCAGGTTCTGTCAACCAAAGCATTCATTAATTAATTCTGGTAGCAGCCATCATTGCTGTCAGCATAGAGAAAACATGACTTTCTGCATTTTTTCTGTTGCTAGATTGGGGCCTACAGGTTGGGGCTGCATCTTTAAAGGGTATCATGGGGCCCCAGTCTCTTCCTCCCTCTCCCTTTCTCCTTCTCTCTCTCTCTCTCTCTCTCTCTCTCTCTATCATTTCTGGCCATGAGGTGAGCATCTTTTTGACATGCTGTGCTGCCTCACTATAGGCCATAAGTAAAATGGTCAACTGATCATAGATGGAAACATCTAAAACTGTGAGTCAAAACATCTTTTCTCTAAAAAGATGACTACTATCTCCGGCATTTGCTACAGTAATGGAAAATGGACTAACACAAGCACACACCACAACTCTAGCTAAGCTCCCTTTCTCTTCTAGCTGTCAACCAGTGTCCTTAGGTGAAGTGTTATTTTTCCAGGAGTCTTAATCCCTGCTGAAGCTTTCCCCTGGTACTTGGAGGACCCATCAGAAATTTCAAGGATCCACATATTCGAAATAAGCCTCTGGAATATCTGTTGTGACCCCTCCTATGTCCCTAAAGAGTAGATATAATTAGGCCTAATAGACAGTTTTTTAGCCTTTCCTGCTCCCTTTAGCCTTAGTTCTACTCTTACCTCTGTTCTTTAAGATTTTTTTTCTCTCAATTCATAGGAATTTGGAAACTGTCTTTTAAAAAAAAATTTTTCCTAGTGACTTTGAAGAATATTTCAATATGTTCTTCAGTTGTATTTTCAATAAAAATTACATTTTTTTCTGAGTTAACATTTAGTTCTGATGATTTTATCAGGGTGCATACAATAAGACACTGATCAGTAATTTTTCCCCCTCTAAAGTGCGAACAGGAGAAAGAACTTTACAACAAGCGAAGCCCAGATTCAGATCACAGCTCAAGTCATGACTAGAGCAAATGACCAAGTGTCTTTAACTTCCAGTTGCCTGTTCTGTAAATTGATGATAATTATACCTGGTGGTGTTCATTTCAAAATGAAATGCCTGGATTGTTCAGTGTAAGCCATTAGTTTTTTTTACTAGCAGTGAAGGGTTGGATATAGCAAATTACAGATTTTAAAAGTGCTACTTAAGTAATAAATACTAATACTTTTCCTCTGCAGATGACTCTTAGACAAACAAAATAAAACAATACAAATGAGGTTATCTGATTCTTTGAAACTTAAATATCAAGGTGACCTGAAAATTTATAACACTTAGAAATATTTCTGCTCCTAATGAGGGCTGCTTACCAGAATTGCAGAAATGCTGTTATTTTTATTTACAAATTTTTCCATTGATTCAGCTGAAAATTCCCTCAGTAGTTACAATGCCACATAATAACACATAAATAATTCTATAATATATTTAAGAATAAGCAGAAACAATAATGTTACAAGGGTCACAGAGTCTTAGAATCCTGGCTAACTGTTTAAATCATTCTATTTTTATTGTCCTTAAGATTCAAATATTTGACTGACAACTTGTTTCTCCACACAAATAAGAGGGAAAAGTTTAATTCTTTAGAATAAAAAAACCTAATCAAGAGATAATAAAGTATCCTTTTATTAGAAAAGATGCTTTTCCCAAGAGGCACAATAAAAATTACAAAAATTCCTAACTCATATTAGCACATGTGGATTTCTTTGAGATGGCGCCAGTGTCTCAGCCTGTAGCAGCCTATGATAAATTTGGCAGAGCTAGCCACTGGCATGGCTTTATATGAGTACCCTTCTAGTAATTATGCACAGTTCTGTGCATTAAAACTAAGAGCAAAAGGCAAGCTTGGCAATATATTCAACTACCCTTCTTGGAAGTTTTATTTCCCTCCTTAAAAATAGGGAGTTTCAGAATTGGAAAACCGTTTCATTTCCACCCACACCCCTACAGCATAAGCAAAGTACTTTTCAAGTTTGGACTGCAAAGACTGCAAAGCAGGAATCAAGAATGTTAATAAAAGTGGAATCGAAACATCAGAGGGAAATCAGAGCCGATGAAGTAGTTTCTTTTATAGAGAATGAGATCACAATTAAATATGTACAAATGAGGTTTCTATGTGGGGAACAAATCTTCTTTGAAGATACAGGCCCTCTGGGATTTTTGAGTCAAGAACACACTTTGGTACTTTATGAAATCTCACATTTTCTTTGCACATATTGTGATATTTCTACTGTGACTTGCAGGGATGGGCAATCTACCCTGAAAAATGGACACAATAATTTGAAAGACAGAAAAAAAAAAGTTCATCTGCAGCTTGATTCAATCAGTGATGCAGGAGATAGAAAATGGGACAGGTTTCATTTGGATATGGAACAATTATATGGAAATTTATGGCAAAGGTTACTTTCAAATTATAACTCAGAAAGCAAATATTTTTGCAACTTGACCATTTGGGCTTAGCTCTTTCCATCCCCCACTCTTCACTGAAAAAATGCATCACCACAAAACCCAATGCTCAAGTAATTCAAATTGAACTTATTTTTCTAAACAAGGGTTGGCTGAATGCCACCTGGGACTTGGCATGCTTGATTGTATGTTAGGTCCAAGTAAGTTTTGTGTACCCATGTTGTCTTTAGCTGTTTAACATATCATGCTTCCTCCAGATTACATTCTGGTGAGACTTAATGTATCCCACTCAGCAATAACAAATGAATTTATTCCCTGTATGAGATACACTTATTGAGCAGAAATTTGGATATAATCATGTAAAAACTTATAGAATGTTGTTTTTTCCCCTTCCTTTTAGGATTTGGTTTGTACTAATGAAAATCCTGCCTGGAGCTGATATTCAATTTAATATTTTTCTATTTGGGTTTACCAATTCAGGAGGGGGCATTTGGGAAGCTTAATCTTATCAATGTCCATACTAAAATATTTACTGTCCTAATGATAGGTAGATCAAGTCGATAAGGGATATCAAAATCTCATGCACAGGGAGAACTTGTACAAATATAAATTTCAGGACTATCGGAGATGGTTTTAGGGATCTGGAAGCAGGTATGTAAAATTCAGACTCAAATATAATCAACTTGAAAGCAAGTTAGGGGTAGGAGAAGGCATACATGGGCAATTGTGACTCAAGTTTAAAGGCACCAAAGGAGGTAGAAGCTACCTTAAATATTCAATAAGATAATGGGGGAGATTTAATAAACTACACAAATAGGAAGAGATTAGCATGCATTCTTGATTAAAGAACCACTAAAAAGTTATTTGAGAAATATTCATTGACTAATTTATAGTCATTGAGGATGCACTGAGAAATAACATTCTTGTTCTCATAAAATTTTGTTGAAATACTTAGGAGAGATACAAGCTAAGGTAGGAAGAGAAAAATTGGTGAGCAAGACACTCACATATAGTGTTATTGAAGGAAATGATGCTGTGATTGAAGGGGGGATGTTTGATAGAACAAAGGAGGTGGGACTGCTTAAATAAGGTGATGAGAGAAGTCCATTTGGGGAGTGAGAGTTTGAGAGGAGGCCAGAAAGGTGAGAGAACCAGCAGTGAAAGGGATTTGGATTGAATGTTCTAGTTGGAGGGAACAGCAAATGCAGAGCCCTGAGGTGGATGCAAGCTTGATATGTTGGATGGGTGATAGAATTATTTTAGTCTTAAAATCCTTTCGCATGAAATTTTAGCAATTCTGTAATTCTCTTCCATCAAGTCTTGCAGTATGGCTATGAGAGCAGACTTTATATTTGTTTTACATATGTAGCCAGCAGAACAAAGTGTTGATGGGGAGACTGACCAAGAACTACATTCCAGATTCACTGTTTGAATTTTTGCACGTCTCTAAGGAATTTACCTAAGCTCTGAGCCTTATTTTTTTCATATGAAATGGAGGTAATAATGCTCATCTTGAGAAATCAAATAAGTCACTGCATATCAGATGACCAGCACACTGCCTAGACATGGTAATTACTCCATTCTTTCTTCCATAATCTGCCCTTCCCACACCTGCTGTGGTAGAGAAATCATGAAAATTCCTTTCTGTTCAGGGAGAGAGAAATTAGAGAAACACACTGTGTAGATAGATATTGACTTCCACCAGATATTATAATATGCAACTAGATGGATTATGTAATAAATTTTATTCATCATAGGACGTGATAGCAGTTACAATGAGTAAAGTGATCTATTTAGTGCTACTAACTTTGTCTCATTAAAAATAATACTTTTCCTAAGACAAAATATCCCTATTGTAATGAATTTAACAAAATCATGTTCCATGCATATATAAACATGCCACAGGAAATTTTGCCCTTATCTATATAGAGAAAGCACCAATAAAAATGAATAAATAAATGAAAGATATGAAAGTCAATAGAGTAGAGACAGGAGAATAGGAGGAGGGGTGAGGGGAGGGAAAATGGGGGATGTGGATTGAAATCAAACTATATGCACGTATGATTCTGTCAAAATGAACCCAGCTACTATGTATAACTATGCTTTAATAAAAAAGCCCATAGTTTTAGAGATATATTTGACATGGATTGTGCCAAATACATTTTTACACTGAAGTTTACATGTATGGTAGCAAGGATATATGGTGTTATCATCTTTATTCTGAAAATAATCTCAGCTTTTTGGTTGATGACTGACTTAAAGTCATACATTGGAAACTAATCCTAGTAGATTGCAGATTAGCAGTTCATACCTACTAGTAAGGTAGTTTGCTGGCATTGGGAACAGTTTTCTGCTTTTACTAACACTCTGTTGTTTCTCTAGTGGAACACGAATTTATTATGACGTATTATAATTTAGACATGAGGTTCCCTAAAAGCTCATGAGTAAGAAATGAAAGAAAGTTTAGAGGTGAAATGACTGGGTTATGAGAGTTTTAACCTAATCAGTGCATTAATCACCTGATAGGGACTAACTGGGTGGTAATGGAAGATAGG
>CM053400.1:141534172-141550934 GCA_028644305.1 Xerus rutilus
AAAAATATCTCAAAATGGATTTCTTTATGCATACCAATATTTTTCCATTTTATGTCATTATAATAAATGGTCAATTTAATGAACTAGTGTCATAGTCTCAAAATGAGCCAAACTCCTATTTTATTAAACAGATGAGTCAGGTTTGACAAAATAGCTTTCTTATTTATCTAAACAGATATATACATTACCTTCGCTTCTTAGAGACGTAGGAAGCAAATGAAGATCTTCAATTAAGAGTTTTTATTTACTGGAGCTTAGCACATGCTAGCATACTCACATGACTAGATTTATACCAGCAAAGAGAAGTTTATTGTGTGCTTGGGATGCCTCAAACTATATTAAGTGAGGGTTTGTAAGTGCGTGCATGTGTGCCCGCCCTGTCTCTATCTCTATGTGCCGCTTGTCTCCTATGAGCCAATTCGCTTGTGAATTCTCTCTGTGGGTCCACATGACAGTCATTAGAACAACACTCCTCATCAGCCTGCTTTTCTTTCACGTTCTTCACGTTGATTGCAATAAGCCTGTGCCCATCCCCCTCACATTCTTCTGGAGCATCATGTAAGACATGCTTTGCTGGATGAGCTATAGTTTAATCCAGACAGACAATAAAAAACTCTGGGGTTTTTCTCATTCCTTTCATTCTGGGGTGGCCATTTTTATTACTGCAAACACATGTTCTTGAAATGCACATTACAGCAAATTTGGTATGACTTGGGAGTTTTGCCTATTTCCCCACTTTTCTTAGACGGATGCTCTCATGGCATACTTTTAATACCATGGGAAAAAACAGAAAGAAGAGTTCTTTAAATGCTTTAAAACATTTGAATGTTTAGCTTTTTCTTGACAACTCATCTGAATAATTGTCTCAATTTTATCCTCAGACCATGATAAACCATCAGAAAGCTATGTATTCTGATGAAATTGTTTTGATATCTCCCTTAACCCCACAACCTATGGGATATGTTTCACTGAGTAGAATTTTGGATGAGCTATGAGTAACTATGAGAAATGGACCTTGTTACTTCAATTGTAGGAATGCTGCAAATAATTATCATCCACAATGTAGAGTGATAGGCAAAATATTATCTGCATCTCAGATAAGTTTGATATTGTAGTATCAAATTTTCCTTCTAAGTGATATGGAATAAAATAGAACACTTTGAAAACAATAAGTATAACTACTTGGCCCCTGGTTCATTTCTTAGTGTCTGATTACAGGACTGATGGTTTGTTGTTGTTAATGGTATGGACAAGCAGGGTTTGTATAACTGCTCATTACCCTGGTCCTTTTCATCCAGTGAGACTTCATTTTTAACAGAGTACATTTTCTTTGTTTGAAATCATTAGGAAATTAATGAGCAAGTTCAATAGATAGAATTCATCTTGGATAGCCTGATGCATCCCCTTTGCAGAACGTGTTCTTCCTCATCCCTGGACCAGGAAGGCTTGATTCTTTAATTAGGAAACCTACTAAGCAAATTTTCAGAGATACTGATGAAGGCCGTTTAGGTTATTTTACTCATATTCTACATAATATTTTGACCCAATATTTTGGGTTGTGGTCAACTTATATTTGAGATGCTAAGCATAAAAGGCAGAGAACACCAGTAAGTTGCACTACTATAATAATAGCTTATGTACTAAAATGGAAAACTAGTTTTTTATCACCTGAAAGGAGACTTGAGAATCTATGGACAAATACAAATCAAATTTTGAAAACCACATTCAGTATTTCCAAGAGAAAGACAAGAAAAAAAATGTTGAAAATAAGCATTTAAGGCTTATTTAATACCTTTAAAAGTATAGATGATCCATCCTCATAAGAGAGAATATGGATGATACAGACATGCACAAACATCTTATGCAGACCCATTACTATCTGAATAATATCCATACATATTTAAAGCATAAATTTCATTTTACAAAAGATATATTATTAGTTTGTAGGTCTACCATAACAAGTGTCTCTGATTGGGTGGCTTATACAAGAGCAACAAAATATTTTTTATAGACTTAGAGGTTAGAAGTCCAAAATAAAGCTTTCAGGAGATTGACTTCTGAGACATCTTGTTGGCTTGCAGATTGCTGCCTCTTTGTTGCATGCTCACATTTTTTTTCTTTTAAAAAATTATTTTTGTTGGTGTATTATAATTATACATAATAGTGGGATCCATTATATCATGTTCATATATGCTCATAATTTGATTATTCTTATTCTCTTCTCTTCCTCCCTCCCCCTGACTGGCTTGTTGTACTCTACTGATGTCCCTTCTATTATTATTATTATTATTTTAATTAGTGCATTATAATATTATTTTAATTAGCACATATACAAATGGGATTCATTGTGGTATATTCATACATTATATGATTTTGCATGTGTGTGTTTGCACATCTGGGTCCAAATCTCTTTTTATACCAGTTATATTGAATCATGATCCACCCATATAACCTCATTTTATCTTATTACTGCTTTAAAGGTACTATCTTCAATTACAGTCACATTTTGAGCTATTGTGAGACTTCAAAATAGGAACTTGATATTAATTTGGGGAAGAACACAGTTAAGCTCATAATGCTATCAACCCATACACACTTACCTGCAAGTTGCTTTTTCCACTCATCGTCAGGACAGGAAGATCTTTCCATGACAATAAAAATGAGTTTGGTCTAATGCAATATCTTCAGTGAATGTAGACTATTGTACATATAAATGTGACCTAGTGCATTGAAATACTTCCATTTTTCTCTGCTGTTTAAATTACTTAAATTCCTCTCCCTTTCCTTCCTTCCTTCCTTCCTTCCTTCCTTCCTTCCTTCCTTCCTTCCTTCCTTCCTTCCTTCTCTTTCATTCTTTCTCTTCTTTCTTTCAGCTGTTTAAACACTGCTTCAATGTAATAAGTTCTTCCTTGTAATAAAGTCTTTTCACACAAGTCTAATTATGTAAATAGGCTAATTTTCTTGAAGTGGAGCTGCCGGGACAAAAGTAGAATATTCCAAGTTTTGATATGTTTTATCAGATCATTTAAAGAGTACAATTTACACTCATGGGTAGTGTAGAAAATTTATCATTTCTTCCTTTAAATTTTACCTATATCAAGTATTATTACTTAAAATCACTAATAATTTGATAAAAGAAAAAATATGATATTTATTGTTTGAATTTATATTTCTTTGATGACTGCTGTCTTTTAGCTCTTTTTTATGTTTATTGTCATTTCTTTTGTTAGTTATGTCCTCTGCCTATTTTAATGACTACTTTTTCTATGACTTTAATTTTTATATTTAATCCTTTTTTTTTTTAAAATTTCATTTTCTTTTTTTTATTTTAAATGATGTGCTATTATTTTTTTATATCTTTATTTATTTTATGTGGTGCTGAGGATCGAACCCAGTGCCTCACGTATGCGAGGCAAGCGCTCAACCACTGAGCCACAGCTCCAGCCCCTATATTTAATCCTTTTTATCTAGAATTTATTTTATTTCACTTAATTTTGGTTCAAACATGGGTTATTGGATAGCTTTTTCTATCATGCAATTGGGCTCTCATGTTTTCTCCTTTTTCTTATAGACTTTAATACTAGTATCATATTTTCACTTACAATACATATGGTTTTGTTTGATAATATAAATCCACAAATATTCTCTTTCAAAATTTTATTATTCTTGTACATTTAATTCTCTATGTGAATTTGAGAATTGTTGTGTTAGTTTTCCAGTTAGTAAAATTCAAATTGGATTTTTTTATATCAAATGTTTAGGTAGAGAGAGGATTGGATTTAGGTTAGTTACTTTTTTCCCCTTAATTCTTAATTTAGAATTCTTTCAAATCTTGCCCCATCTTTTTTATGCTGCCAGATAAGGTGTTTATATAATTATCAACAGGACTCTAAGTAGTTGAGCAAAATATATTTGACACTTATTTGAATAAACATAAACTTTTAATTTTAGAAACAGCTTTAATTTTTTCTTTTCCTTGACTTATTCTTAACATTTATTTCACTTTTCTGCCAACTTAGATTCTCTCAAGTTATTAAGATCAAGTGTCTGATGTTAGTATATTGTATCTTCTTTCTAATTGAAAGCTCATTCTTTAATGTCAGCATGATTTTAAATAGGCCTGCTTTTAAATACAAACAATTGTTTTGGTTTCTGGCCTTAGTTTTTGGGAAATCTTATATTCTTCTCTCCATATTCCATGCCTGAGTTATATACTTGATCTTTTGGCAAAATATTTTGTCCAGATTCCTTCTCATCCACCTTTGTATCCTTAACCTGGTTAATTCCCACTTACCTTGTTTGGGAAGGGTTCATCTCCAAGTTATACACTAAGATACCCCTTCTATACCTATAACATCATATAGCACTAGTTTATCACTTTAATTAGCAATTTATATACTAGACCACATGCTCTGTGCATACTAAGGCTGCATATGAGTTGTTGCTCACTGTAGACCTAGCACTGGCATAAATATGTGGCAATAGACAAATAAATAAATGCTGAGTGACTGAGAACATGGTAATATTTACATAAAGCCAAACATCTGATGTTAATTAAATAACAATTCTTAACTCCTTTGTGTGTGACATATGTATGTTTGGTTCTGACTTTGAGGAGAAGTGATGGGGTCCAAGGTAGAGAGTTTGTTGGCCCTTTGCTGCTCTTAGGGCTGAATCTACATCTAACTAATGCGTCATAGCACTTCTGCCTTTTAAGTGCTAGGGAAGAAGCCAGAAGAGTCGTTCTTTCCAGTAGTGTCCTTGTGTAGGTGGGAGCAAACCCTGAGTCTGATGGAAGAATCAAGGGCAAAGCAATTTTATACACGTGCATGAACATATAGCTTTGCTCTGTCTACTTCTCCTCCTCCATTCCCACCCCTCAGCCATGAAGACTTTTTATAAAACAGCAGTAAATTTATCTGAGGCCAGATTTCCATGCTGGTATACTGTGGGAGACCCTGGATTTTATATATTTTTTTTCTCATTCCTGTAGATTTATGCATATGTCTTTGAAAACATCAAGTCTGTCCGACTGGAAGCACTGCTCTTGTCTTTGCTGAGCATCGTGGTCCTTGTTCTTGTTAAGGAGCTGAATGAACAATTTAAAAGGAAAATTAAAGTTGTTCTTCCTGTCGATTTAGTTTTGGTAAGTATGAAATCAACATTTAGCTTTCTGCTATCCAGAGCTTGCTCGTGGCTGAGGTAATCTGCAGATGCTTACTATATTGTCTACAGTAACCTATAACTACTCCTGGGTTTCATTAAAGTAGGGCTAATTTGCGTGGCTATACATTAATGTAAGAACAGGAAACATTTTGAGTCAATAATTTAAAAAAGGAGGCACACATGTTCTCAATTTATACAGCATTTCTCATATGCTTTTAATTTTTTATATAAATAAGAGAACATACAGCCTAGGATCTCAAGGAGATATTTCTAAGGGTGAGACTCAAAAGATGCCTGTCATGATCCTATGTAAAGCAATAAAATGTGATATCACATCCTACTGATACAACATCTCAACATCTGTATGATATATAGAGAAATAGTATCAACTAAAATTTTTCTACTAATGATTATTTGTCTGTTTTATATTTGTTACCAATCTAATTTTGCCTTACTGAAAGGATGCTCATGATTCTCATTAGTAGGAAGACTCTTCAAAATTTTTGTTGTTGTTGTTGTGCCTGATGAAGCAATACAATATAATTTGCTCCCAAGGCTTGTGGCATTAAAATATATGTTTTGAAAATTTAAGCACCTTTAATGGGAACTCTGAATTAAACAAAGTGTCAAATTGAAATATTCACACAACCACTACTAATAATTCTACTAACTTATTCACTGGATTTATGGTATTTGAGTTATACATTACATATATATATATAAATCTTACAAAGAATGTCTAAATAATTTCGATTATTTTTAAAATATCCCTTTATACTGTTGAAATGGTGTAGATTTATGAACATATAAGACCGGAACATTGGAAACTGCCCCTGAAGGGCACAATTCATTTATACAGAATTGAGATGGAGGCCTCTCTTCACAGCTAGGCTGTGATACTATACTCTCGACACTTTGGTGAGATACACAACATATGTGAGCTGCACATGTGTGTATATTTCAAATGAGCCATTGATCTCAGAGTACCACAATCATTAGCTTTCATGGCAACAATTCTGAAATATATCATCATTTCTCAAAGTCCTGCAGATATTGAGAAATGCCTATCACGGGAAGGTATACAATATAAGTTTTCATAAAATCAAAAATTGAAAATAACCCTAGGGGGGAAGGCTCTTAAGTTCATAATAAGTTGCAATTTTTTGCAAAACTAGTACAAATTATTCTTAAAATAAAAGATATTTTATGACAGTGTGACATTTACAAGACCCATGGCAAAAGTACTGGAGAAAGCTCAATTATTTAAAAATTATAGATCAAAATGTGAAACAAAGCAGGTTTGTTTTTCTACCTTGACTAACAAACTCTAGTAATGACCTTGAAAACCAGGTTGGGGGGAGAATTCTCCTGCTTCTTCGAGCTATGCTAGAATGTGGTGGTCTGAGGAGAGACAGCCTCTTGGCTTGCTCCTTATTTTGCCACTCCTGCTTTATTCTACCCATGAGGGGATCCACCTGAATAAGTATGGATATTCCTGCCCCAGTGTCTAAACTCCAAACAATTCCACACTCCTCCATGACAACTGTGCCTTGGCCTTCCTTGAGCCACCTAGTAAGATAGTCCTGGGGAATGTTCTGCATGTGGACTGAGGGCCATTTGAGCAAGAAATGATATATTCCTGAGTTCAATAGAGTAGATCAGAAAGAGAGGTACAGTATGAATTGGGCACATCCTCCTGCTCCCACAGAGCTCCCATCTATGGAGTAAGCTAAAGATGAAGGAGGGCCAGATTGGAATCCTTAAAACCTTGGGCCCACTTGGGGCAGGATCCCCTAATGACTTAAGGGAGGTACTGGCCTTACATACACACATGATGTTAAATAACACTGAAAAGTAACCAAAGACTCAACTAATAAAGGAAATTTAATTATGTTAAAGAAATACAGTGAGGAAGACATTGTCTGAAAGCCTGATTCAATGACTTAAAATATTACTGTTATATCACAATATTTATTAAGTTTAATAGTATAACCTGTTTAGCAGTTTTATGGCCTTTTCTCTTTATTAAAATCCTCAAGATGTTCTGCTTTTTAAGCCCATTTGATACTTTAGAAAGTTCTGCAAATCCAGTTAAATATCAACAGACATGTACAGATGAGGGGAAAGCATACAAAATGATATTGTTGGGCATTAATTGTTAGGTATTCCTTATTTTATTAGTATAATTTTGTTATACTTTGCTAATGCCCATGTATATGGTAAATTGTACTCTAAGTAGATAAATGGTTTATCTCTTTTAACAAGATAACCATTCGAAACTGATAACCATGTGAAATTCTCAGTATCTATTAAAATTATCCTACAAATGAACAGAGAATATGAAAATGGATGGAAAATAGCTGGTTGTCGTGGTTATGTAACATAGGAGGAACTGGCTGTGATATGTGGGTTAATGATAATGATGGATATAGGCAGAGAACAGGTGACCCTGGTTGGTATGTCTCACTAACAGCATGATAGGGTGTCTGAGGCTCCATAGGGGTCATTTAAAAAGCATTGGTCCAATAGGCTGTGAACCAACATGTTTTACTTTAAGAAATACTTCCAGTTCAAAATTCAAAAACATTCATAGGACTGTAAATCATCATTAATTAGTAACATAGATTAGGGATATTAATCCATACTTCAAACTCTTGAGAAGTTGTCTTCATGGAGAGAAAACATGCTGTTTCACAAACAGATATTTAGGTTGGACTGCTGTGGTCAGTGTGTGTGCATACACACACACACACACACACACACACACACACACACACACACACACCCCTATATTCTCTATGTTGCTTCCCTTCCAAACCAGACACAACTGTGTTGATATAAAAATAGTAGAAATAAGCCAGATGCAGTGGTGCACGCCTGTAATTCCACAGGCTTGGGAGGCTGAGGCAGGAGGATCCCGAGTTCAAAACCAGTCTCAGCAAAAGCAAGGCACTAAGCAACTCACAGAGACCCTGTCTCTAAATAAAATACAAAATAGGGCTGGCAATGTGGCTCAGTGGTTGAGTGCCCCTGAGTTCAATCCTTGGTACCAACAAACCCCAACTCCCCCCAAAAAAGAAAAGAAAATTAGAAAAGCCATATTTCTGAGCTATCATCTAATTTTGAGACTATAAATATGTACTTTCAAAATTCAGAGTGACCTTTTGATCTTTCTAAATATAATTTTAATTGAGCATAGTAATTGTCCATATTTGTAGGGTACAATGTGACATTTCAACACTTGTGTATCATGTGTAATGATCAGATCAGTGCAATTGACATATCCATCACCTCGGACATCTATCATTTCTTTGTATTGGGAACATTTGAACATGGTTATCCTCCTGAGCTATAAACTATCAGAAGTCAGGCCTCCTGTCCAACTATTCCTGTTCACCTATTACCTACTGACCATCCTCTCTCCAGTCTCCCTGACCTTTGAACTTGCAATATTTTACTAATTTAAAATATATGTATCATTGCTGCTTTACTCTTGGCAATCATGGGACCTTCAATGTTTACTTCAAAAAATGGCTTTAAGAGTTTTGAAAGACCAGTAATGTATTTTCCCTTTTTTTTTTTTCCTGCATGGAACCACACAGATTATTGCTGCATCTTTTGCTTGTTATTGTACCAATATGGAAAACACATATGGATTAGAAGTAGTTGGTCATATCCCAAAAGGGTAATGTAGTCTTCTAAAAATATAATGTCTGTCTGCTTGTTGTTTGTTTGTTGATAGGGGAAGGGACTAGGGGAAGGTGAGTAAACATTTGTTTTTGTATACGTTAAGAGCAAACTTCTAATTAATGTCTATTATAAGATGATAGAAACAAATTCTACATGTGAAGGGAAACAGTAGTCCTAGACTATAAGTTCATGTGTTACTAATAAGTTGGTAATTGCATTATATAGCATTATTTCAGGTAGAAGATTCAGATGATATTTATAAACATTACTCAAAAAAGTGGAGGGTATAGAATTTGAAAATTAGAGTCATGCTCTGGGATTTAGTGAACCCTATTACTCCCATCTACATATTCTTATGAATATTTTTATTTTACCTAAATCATGATACAAGTGGAAAAATATCATCTGAAATAGCAAGCCCACAGGTCTAGGTAGACATGAATGGTGAGGGAGGCTAGAAGAGGAAAAGGAGGATTCCCACCTACCTAGGCCTTCCTCTGGACCCTAAGGGAACTTTCAACAGGTGTACACTCCAGAAGGGCAGAGGGCATTCCAAAAATGGGCTGAAAGAAGAGAAGGCATTTTAAGGAAAGGTGTCTTGTGGATTGTTTCCTTTTAATGGGCTGAATATACAAATAAGGGACAAAGTTAGAGTTGTTGGGTCCTCTAAGCTTTTATCTTCCAACTCTCAATTTTGGTTTCTAACTATACTAAAACTGAGGAACAGTAGAAAAATTCTCAGTGATTAAGAAGACAATTTTAAAAATATGTCTCTCCACTAGTCTAGGTAGATAAAAGTTAAAGGTGATTATTTGAATTTACTTGAATTTTCCAAACATCTCCCTTACTACCTTTGAAAGTCAATTTATTCTTCCTTTTTAGGTCAGTTTGTTCATTGGCTACACTCAATTTTCCTGAAATAAAAGTTCTCGTACTTTGACATAATAGTAGTTTTGTATAGTACATATCTTGGGGCCAAAATCATACAAATTAGTTTTTCTGGAGGGTAAACATTAGCACATTGAGGAATAAGGCATTCCTCTCCTCCACCCCTCTCATTCTCCCATTTTAAGTAATCTTTCTAGAACCATCCTCTTAAATAATCATAGATTGACCATGACTTTGAAAGAGGTGGAGCTGAGATCTAATCCCAAATCAGCCATTCTCTTCATGCCTTTAGATGTGTTACCTAACCTTTCTTGAAATGTTATCTCTTGCAATCAGTGGTTATAGTGGGACTTGGTTTGGGAGCTATTGGGAGAATTAAATGAATTAGCTAGTAAGAAAGGACCAAAATTCTATTTACATACTAAATATTAAATCAATATGAATTCACTTCCCTTTTTCTTCTGCTTTTGCCACAGGGATTTTTGGGAAGTCTCATAAATGATGATACTTTGACTTAAGTGGTTTTCAAAGCATTATTTGAAAACATTTCCAAATACCCAAGCTGGGTATTATTTGAGAAATATTTTAAGCAATTCTTTGAAACAGAGAACAATTAAGTGTGGTCCTATATTTGGCAACAGAGTAGATGGAATCTTTCTACATAATCTTCTTAACATATGTAAGCTATAATGAAGTGTTTTGTGAAAGGATCAAGTTAAAAATATAATTAAGATAATTCACTCAATGGCAAATTCATGAATCAACCCAAGAACTGTAGTTTGCAATAAACTAGTGTTTGCATACAGCACCATAGTATTCAAGGGAGGAAATACAGTCTCCACTGCCAGTCAAATAAATATTTGGAAAGGTTTGGATGAAAAAATACTCTAGAATTGCTTTTGTTTCTGGTATAGGAAATTTTTGTTGAGTCAGTTTCAGTGGCGTAACCTGAATTCCCTGGGTATAAATGCCAGTTAGATGCATGAAGCTGACCTTGTGGTGTTCCTCACAATTTTGCTTTTCTGCTAAATAATGTTAAAAACAAAGGACTTCTAAGGGAAAGACTGATTGGTTTTCTCAGGGGATTTCACTTATTTTATGTAAACTTCAGAGTCATTACTGCAGTTGAATTCATTGCAAGTTGTTACAGAAATTACATGAAGGTTGATGACTTCAATTTGTTCTTTCTTTCCACAGAATTCCTTCACCTAGAGCTCCCCCAATGAACATCCTCTCTGCAGTAATCACTGAAGCTTTTGGAGTGGCACTTGTAGGCTATGTGGCTTCACTAGCCCTGGCTCAAGGATCTGCCAAAAAATTCAAATATTCAGTCGATGACAATCAGGTAGAGTGTATCCCTAGCCCACCTCTACCGTATCGTACCATTGTTGTACGTACTCTCAGATCCTGAAAATATTGAACTTATGAAAACTGTAACTTCCCTAAATGTACAACATGAATGGTAGAAAAAAAAAAACAGAAGAAAAATCTCTGTCAATCATAAAAAGCTGAAAATCTAGCTTTCATGGTTAAAAATACTTTTTTTGCCCCCTTAATAATGGGTACTGAATCCAGGGGTACTTTTTGAGATGGGGTCTCGCTAAGTTGCTGAGGGCCTTGCTAAACTTGCTATCCTCCAGCCACAGCCTCCCAAATTGCTGGGATTATAGGTGTGTACCACTGTGCCTGAATTAAAAATACTTTTTTAAAGAGAAAAAGACGCCTTGATTTTCTCTATCATTTGATTTTAGTAGAGAATCCAAATGTATTTATCACTGTATATTAACTTTTAAAAATTATGGACTTTAAAGTACAATACTGGTATTGTTCTTAGTAAGACATGAAGGATGTGAAGATCTTTTCTAAGAATAACCAAGGCTGAAGATTGGTTATATTTCTGAATATATTTATGACAGTGAATTGCTTCAAGTTTATTGGCCCTACAGAGCTGCACAGATCAGAAAAGAAGCTGTATTGTAGTGGTTATGGATACTGGACTACCTGTGTACAAATCCCACTTCTGATATGACATTACCTTTCTCCTGTGTCCCAATTTTCTAATTTTCAGAAAAGTAGATTTATTCATTCTACAGTTATACATTGACCCAACTGTGTACCAGATACTAGCCTAGGTATGAGGGATACAATGGTGGACAACATAGACCATGTCTTTCCTCCACTCAGAATTTCCCTGTGGCTTCCCATGATACTTGGGTAAAAACCTCGTTATCATGGCATACGAGGCTGTATGGGACTTGCTGCTGTCCTATTTTCTTTCTCTGCTCCCATTTCCCTTTTATACTATGTTCTAGCCATGGCTAACCATCTGTAGTTTCCTTGAACTCTCTAGCTAAAATTCTGGCTTAGGACATTTGCACTGGCTCCTCCCATTTTCAGGAATGCTATTACTCCAGACATCTGCCAAAACTCCTTTGTTCCAGTGTTTCTCTCTTATGGAAGGCTCCTTTGGTCATCTAAACTCTTAAACTCCAAATTTCCCTTGATCTCCACTGTTTTACTTTCCATATTTATCTTGTTTGTTGTCAGCATTCCCTCTTTCCTGCTCCTTGAATGCAGGAATATTTGTTTGTGTTTACTGACAACAACAAATGCAGGCCAACTGTTAGGAGGCTTTTGTATGACTGGGGACCAGGAGGCAATGATAAAGGAGATGAGAGTGGAAGGATTTTGATGGCATCCACATGCCATCTGGGGAAAGAAGAGGTATGGAGAGTCTAGAAGAACTCCAAAGCTTTTGGACTAAGCATTTCAAATTTAAGATGGAGAAGGAACTTGGGAGGACCCAGTTGAGGTGGTAGAAATTTGTCCTCTAGTCAGTAAGGTTAATATACTTGTTAACCATTAAATGGAGAGGCCAAATGGCAAATGGGCTATAGAAATCTGAAGTCCAGAAGAGTGGTCGAAGCTGGAGATCTAAATTTGGGAATTGTCATGTTGTTTGTGTGTGTGTGTGTGTGTGTGTGTGTGTGTGTGTAGCTAAGATATAGCTGAAGATAAATAAAGAAGCAAAATGATCCAGTATTTGCAATTGGTTAGATAAGAGGAACCACAATGGAAATTGGGAGGGAATGGCCAGAGAGGTAGGAGGAAACCAGGAAGTGTAAGGTCTTAGAAGCCAAGTAAAAGAGGCTTTGAGGAGGAAGAATCTAGTAACTGTCAAATGCTCAAGTTTTAGGCCAGGTAAGGTAAAAATTAACCATTGGGTTTAGCATTGTGGAGGCCATTGGTGGACTGGTAGGAATAAAAGCTCCATTGTAGTGACTTAAAAGAGGAGAAGCTGGCAACAGAGAGAATAGTGTTTTCTTATAAGGTTGTTATGGGATTGAATGAATAAAGTGCTTAGAACAGTTTCTGGCTCATTGTAAGCACTCAATAAATGTTAGCTATTTTTATTATAATTGTTAAATCCCAACTTGTGGGGAGAATAGCAATTGAATACTTAACAGGCTTCATTCTCTGACAATTGTACCTGTAGTCTCTAAGAGTCCATTGTGATTAAGAACTCATACATGCCCGCATTTTCAATCTTGCAGGAATTTTTGGCCCATGGCCTCAGCAATGTGATTTCTTCATTTTTCTTCTGTATACCAAGTGCTGCTGCCATGGGGAGAACTGCTGGCCTGTACAGCACGGGGGCAAAGACACAGGTAAGGTCATCATCAGTCAGCAGGGACAAAAGAACAAAAGAACAGCAACAAGGAAGCTACTGGGCCTCCACTTCCACCCTTAGAGGACAAGAGTGATAGTCTCTGTAAAGTCCTGAAAGTATCTCCACTTCTTCAGATTTTTCTAATTGGCTTTGAGGAACTCTCTCTCTCCTCTTTCCTATGAACAGCACTTCCTGAGGCTAAGTGATTCCATAAACAAACTGAAAATTTCTGTACAAATGGCAGCTTTGTTGTTAGCAACCTTTGAAACCAAAGCTCCCTCTAGTGGTCACTCTGATTGTTTTCCATTCATCTAAAAAGTCGAGGTGACTTTTTTTTTTAATTATATTCACTTCCTTTAAATAAAATAAAATAAAATCCATTATATGCAAAACCAGTTCTTGACACTGGAATTCCTGTATAAAGATATGCACAAGTGTGTAAATGTGGCACAGAAGTTTGTGAATATTTTAAGGTAATAATCAATTGCTACTTTTTATTTTTATTTTTTTTTTTAACTCAAAGCAGTTTGACATTTATCAGGAGCCTAGCATATACCAGGCATCTGCTGGGTGCTGGCAAGAGGATAATGATGACAGGGAAGGTGATGCTGCTGTCATGGATAATGGTGTTGGTGGAAACTGTAACGGGTTGCGTGCCAGGCATCGCATATCATGTTTTTATATAGGTGAACTCATTTTAATCCTTTAGGCAATCCTATGAAGGAGGTGTAATTATTGTTCTCAGTTTCTAAATGAGAATGTTGAGGAAAAGAGGATTGAAGTAATTTACTCTGCTCACAGAGTTAGTGGGTGGTAGAGCTGGGATTGGAACACAGATAAACGCACTCCAAACCTTGCTGTCTTAACCACGGTTTTATATGAGAAAATCCATGTGTATCTTAATATAAGACATCAATAACAATAGCTAATCATTAATAAAACACTTCATGTTTAAAATAGAAACTGAAGGAGAATTTGTAAAACAACTTGTTGCTAAATCAAACAGTTTTTGGAAGTCTGTCCTATATTAAATGCTTTTTTTAGATTGTAGAACAACAGATTTGAAAGTATATGGTTCTTGACCTTGAGGGAAAGTGACAAGAAAAATATATGTAAATAGATATTAAAACATTATATAAAACTAATAAAACATTTTTTGGAGCATAGGGGAAGCAGCAACCAATTCTGAATGCATTAATTCAGCTGACAAATAATTGTCACAATTCACCAGCTAAGAAGTGCACTCCTCATGCAAACTTGGTTTGCCTGATATCAAGTCATTTGATGGATTTTGGGGGGATGGTTACTGGGGATTGAATTCAGAGACATTTGACCACTATTTTGTATTTTTTAATTTAGAGACAGGGAGGGTCTCACTGAGTTGCTTAGTGCTTCACTATGTTGCTGAGGCTGGCTTTGTACTCCGTGATCCTCCTGCCTCAGCCTCCTGAGCCACTGGGATCACAGGCATGCACCATGTGCCCGGCCATTTGATGGATTTTTACACAGTGATTTCAAGTATAATTGCATTGTGTGTTGGCATTAATATTTTTGCAAACTCTACTCTTAAATATTGGTGATCTAAATTCAGATGCTTAAATTTGTAGTGTACTTAAAAGTCATCTTTTACTCCAAGGACTGAATGTGAGTTTATTAAGTTTCTTCTTTTCAGGTTCAGGATCAATAAAAATCGTGAGTGGTTAAGACATGAGTTCCAGAGCCTGGGCTTGTAGCCTGGCTCCACCATGCACAGTTGGGTGACTTTGCACAAATAACTCAACTAATTTCTCTTGCTTAAGTGGACTCATCTGTTGAAATAAAATTACAATATTTATAAAGATTAAATGAGTTAGCATATGCTTACTTAATGCAATGCCTAAGCACCAAATAAATGCTCTTTAAATGTTACTGATTATCAACGATTTTATTATTTTTATTTTTAAAGTAACAAGATATTTTCAGAACTTTTTTTTAAAAAACATCACATACAACCAGAGAGATGAAAAGTTGTGCGTCATCTGTGTACAATGAATCAAAATGCACTCTGCTATCATGTAAACCTAAATAGGATAAATAAATAAATTTTAAAAAACACAATATTAAAATGTCCTGGTTTGACTGGGATTTAGCAAGATGGTTTTCTGGCCTTAGTTGTCCTTTCAGCTTGCTGAGGGATCTTGACCAAGTTAGCATTCTCATTTGTCACATGGACAGAAAAGATTGAAATAGAACCCCAGAGACACTTCTACCTTGAATGTGTACCTTCTCTGGAGCCTCCTGAGGCATTTACCGTACTTTTCTAATTACTATTTTGGTAACCAGAAAACCCTTTGATTAAGTTTTGTAACTTTCAACATCAAATGTCTAAGAGGAAGAATACTTTGAGAAAGCTTGTACTTATTTTAAAGTCTGAGCTAGGCATAAATTTGATTAATAGGGCAAGGATAGAAGGATACTCTTTCTCTTCTTGAGGCCACATATTTGAATGAATAGAAAACAGAACTTTTCTAAGGAATTTTTATTTAATAGAGATCCCCCCCACATGGTATCTATAAAACTTCAAAAGAAATGAAACAAAATTTTATGATTCTCTGCTTATTGAGATTATCATCAAACTTTTTAAAGCATAAACAACTATTTTTTTAAATATTTTTTTAGTTGTTAATGGACCTTTATTTTATTTATTTGTATGTGGTGCTGAGATTCGAACCCAGTGCCTCACACATGCCAGGCAAGCGCTCTTCCATTGAGCCACCGCCCAGCCCATCACCAATCTTTTTAATAATCCCTGTTAAATTGCATAGGGAAAGAATATGATTTAATGTGTATACCCAAATTGAGAATGCTTTCCCATGGTAGTCATTTCAGACCTTTAACATCGAAACTGCTAAGATTATGTGAGTATAACTGATAACTGATATGGTTTTAAGAAAGCTCTAGACAAGCCAAATCTTAAAAGTTTAGTTCAAAATAGGCTATTTGTGGAAACATTTTTCTTTGTGACATGATCTCATAAAACAACCCCTTGTATGGCTGTGACCCTCTTAGGGACTATATTTGTAAATAGTAAACTATCCTAGAAGACTTTAATGCCTTTCAACTTTTAGGCTAAGGATAACTAGTGATAGCCATGTTATATTTGTTAGTTGATTTACCACATGATTTTATTCAGAAACATTTCAGTCATCTTTTTAAAATGTAAATGTGATCATATTGCTTCTTGCTCAGAACCCACAAAAGGTTTTGCATTGGTTTTTAAATGCAAGCCATATATTTTAGAGAAGCACTCTTCATTAAAAACATATGAGTTATTCAGGAAATTTAAATTACCTACCAGCCACACATTAA
>CM053400.1:141551434-141591044 GCA_028644305.1 Xerus rutilus
ATGAAATCATGTGAATTCAGGTTCTCCAGCAGAGCTCAGCTCCAGGAGTCAGGTGCTCTGAATTACCTTTTGCCAGCAGGCTGGGTGGGTTAGAACATGATCCTGTTGACATTTCAGGATTAGTAAAATTCAGTCTGTTTCACTGCTCCTATAATCTCATAGAACCACTTGATAACTAGAGACCTTACTAACAAAGAACTCCAGAGGGAAAGTGTTTCAGTGGAAATTTGTTATCAGCACAGAAGAACCCTAAGCTGCATTTCCAGCTATTATCCACACAACCCTCTATGAAATAAGGAGGGGAGTTGGGCTAAACAAAAATAGGCTAAAGGTCTTTTCCTAGAATGTCACTTTCGCTATTCCACAGCAAGAAGCCATTGCTATGATGTGCAATAAATGTTGATGGTGTCCTATTTCTTTGTGTGGAATTGCTTTTCTCTCATCACTGACTTAATTTGATTGCACCAGTTTGTCAGCTGTCATGTTTAGCTTCCCTCGGCTGCAAAACATAGATAATGACAGTCTATGCAATTTAACAGTGATGGACCTACATTTTGTGTCTTCTAATCAAGATGAACTAAGAATTTGCTACCCCCACCCCCACCCCAACTTTGGAATAATAAAAAAAGTTCAAGAATTTCTTTTCTTTTCTGTCTTGTGTTTTACAGGTGGCCTGTCTAATATCTTGCATTTTCATCCTTATAGTCATCTATGCAATTGGACCTTTGCTGTACTGGCTGCCCATGGTACTGTTGTGTCTTTCACTATCTTTATCTATCTTTTAATGAGAATCACTGTGAATACAATTGCAAGGAAGAGTCAAATCAATAATCCTAAATCTGAGAATTGTCTCACATAAGTAAAGACTAAATGGTGGGGAGCGATGGAAAGAAGCCACATTTGATGGGGTAGGGATGGTACCAAGGGAGGGTTCCATGACTGTCTTCTAATTCTTCAGCTCACATATGAAAATGGCACTCTGGAACTAGTTCTTCTGTGCTCATCTGGAGGGTGGAACTAGAAATACTCTACTGTAAAAAGTAGACTTTGTATGAATTTTATAAGAAATTTGTTTAAAAAAATGTGTTGCGGCAAGGAAGAAGGATGCAGAATACATCTTCCCACCCTGGATATATCCTTTATACTAAGTGGCTTAGAACATTAGAACCAGTAGTTCATCTTGATCTTTATAAGCCTGAGGCACCAAAGTGACTCAAGTTAAGATGCTGGGCTAACAAGAGCCAGTCTCCATGCTTTGTTGCTCTGATTCTTCACTTGTGCAGTGAAGCTAAATCATTTCCACGGAATGATCTTCCAATAATCAAGTTCTCTTTTCAAGAGAGTCATAAACATCCTCGGGCAAAACCAAATTGAGATTCAATACAATTGTAAAGAAATGAATAATATAAATATGTAATGTTTTTGCAACAACCATATTTCAAACAAATGACAGTGTATAATTACAAAGGGACATACTATTCACCCTTATAATTCACTGCTTTTCCTTCCTTTTTTTCTGTCTTGGGATTTAGAATTGCAGAAGTTTTTGTCCTGTGATTTCCTAGAATTGATATTATATTTCTAAAGTATAATAAGTTAATTCCAAACAAAACAAGAATTAATTTAGTTTTCTAATTGGTAACTGCTTTTCTATAGTATTTTCTTCTAAAAACAAAGAAATAAAAATACTGTGGTCCTTTAAGTTTCTGATTAAAATCTTTATCTTTTTTCTCACCGGCTTTTGTTTGTAGTGTGTTCTTGCAAGCATTATTGTTGTGGGGCTGAAGGGAATGCTAATACAGTTCCGGGATTTAAAAAAATATTGGAACGTGGATAAAATCGATTGGGTAAGTATAAATGTGACCCTGAATTTTCCTCTTTGGCTTAAGCACATTACCAAATAAGCCTTAATAGTTTTATTTGCAGAAAACAGATTTAGGCTTTTAAGACTTGTGTGTTTTACCAACTACCAGTTATTGTTTTCAAAATATTACTAAAAGCATTAAAATATAAATTATTTTCTTAAGAGACAAAGGAAATTTTGTCAGATCTGTGTGTAGTTTGAGAACTTTTAAAGAAATAATAACTAATTTGAGTGTATTGGGGATGTCTAGTTTACATTATGAATTGATTCTGGAAACTAGGCTCATCAGAAAGGTATACACCAATAGAGATATGATGATTTATAATCTCTATGTAAAAAGAGCATTAATTGCTATGAATGGATGCTATGTGGATATAGGGTGAATGGCTTTATGGTGATCACATTCATTCTAAATACATGAATATCTTGAATGAATTACACTGAGAAGAGTATTATGCTAATAGGGTATTGCTGAGAACAGATTAAATTATACTGAACAATGATGGTGTGTGGTTTCTACTAACAGAAATGTTTAGCATACTTACATTCTAGAGAAACCTGTCTGTATATGAACATCCAAATTCTCTCCATATTGGTAAAGTAATTCATGAGTACTCTTCTGTTTAGCTCTATTATAGTATTGACCATATTGAAATGTAATGATCTGTGCATTTCTTCTCCTTCAGATTCTGTGTTCTGTGAGCCTTTGGGGATTGTTTTTTCTCATACCTACTCATACCTACTTTCATAATACTGAGGCTCAGTATTACTGAGTTTCTACCAAGGTATGATGTTGAGTGCCATGAGCAATGTAGAGATGACTAAAGAGCTACCTGTCCTTCCCAGATGCTTATTGTTCACAAAGCAGACACAGTAACACCTGGAGGTACAAGTGAGAGCTTGGTGCTGGGGAAAAGTTGAGGCAGAAGCATTCATTTGTACTGGTTAATACGAAGAACTCTCATGGCAGAGCTGAAATATGAATGGAGACTATAGGCCAAGAGGAAATTACCCAGGCTGAGGGAGGATCATGGTTTTGTTTTTTGTTTTTTTTTTTAAGGTGGTTTATGTGAAACATCTCATGGGGAAAAATAAATGAGAAGATGCAAATTTATTTAACAAGCTACTTGATAACCCTGTGAAAAAGATATTTCTAAGGCACTTATTAATCACATAGAAGGGAACATGTTTCCACGTTGCAGATGAAGGGAGATATCAGAGAAGGCTTCTTTTCAGAAGTGATTTCTAGATGGAGAATTGAAGAATGAATCCATTTTACCTGGGGAAGAGAGAAAGAGATCAATCTACACAAAGATATAGGGATGACTGTGAGCATGTTTGACTCTCAGTACCAAGGTGTTCAGGATAGGTGGAACATACAGCTTGAAGATGCATGTAGTGACAGATGAGGTTGGAAAAGTTAAGAATGGGTAGGATTGTGAAAGACTACTTTTGAAAGATTAGATTTCATTCTGAATACAGTGAAGCTTCATAGAAAAGTGAAGTAGAAATAAGATTAATAAGATTTATGTATTAGAAAGATCACTTGAGTAATTTTAGGGAGATGAATTAAACTGAAGGAGTATATCACAATTAGTATATCACAATTAGTATATCACAATTAGAGCACTGCTGTAGTAATTCAGGCAGATGAGGAAGGCCTAGACCAAGGCGGAAACCATGACGTTCAAAAGGACAAAATAGATTTGAAAAATACTTAAGAGACTGAAAGAGTTATTCTTCACTACCAGTTCATCCTATAAAGCAGATCGGTCTAGAATGGCATGGAAGACTGTAGTAGGAACATCAGTGGAAGAAGACAATATCATTCACTGAGTTATAGAAAATATAGAATTTTGTTATCTAAAAGCATGCATTGGTTATCTTTTGTCTTTAAAAAACACAGGTTCTCATTTCTGAGTTACTCATTTCACCTCTTTGTTTTCTGTATGTCATCATTAAATACTTTTCCAAAAAGGGCTCATGTGTTTTATACTCTAAGTTATTACATTTTGAATATATCGACCTTTTGTACAAATACTAAAATGTAGTTTTTGGCTGGATCTAAAATGCTTTCTTTCAGAACATTTTAGACTTGGCATTATCTTTAGACATTGAATGATAAGGTAGAGAAATCAGAAGTAAATATGATATTTTGTTATTTTATGCAACTTTGTTTTCTCTAAATGAATGCACAATGAAGTTCATTCTTCCTGCTCACAAAATTTGGTGATATCAGCATATTTTTGTGGTTTTATGCTCCAATATCAAATTTCTATGAGCATTATGTATCTTTTTGATCTCAGAATCAAAAATTATTTGTAAAATTTTTCTTCTAATGTATCTTTGGATATTTTTTTCAAATGTATTTGTTCTGCTCTCAACAAATTCTGTATTTGTTGATTTTGCTTTGTCTTTTTTTCATGTCTCTGTATCTTCCCATGACTCTTTTTTTTTCTGGATATGATTTCTTTCTTTATTGTATTTTGATTATAAATTTTTAGTTGTGATTATTTTGTTTTCTAGTTTTAAATATTTTTTATTTCAGTAGTATTTGTATTTCCATTCAACTTCTTTCCTAAATTCTTCCAGCTTGCTATTTTTTATCTCCTTAAGTTTTTCTCTTTGTTGAAGTATTTCTTTGATATTTCATATCTTTTCAAAAGTTTTTCCCTGAAATTCTGATTACATGTCCAAACCTATTCTTTGTCTCTGTTTCATGTTTTTAATTTTCAAAATTTTCTCTTTTCTAAAAGTAGGTCCCTTGATGATTAATTTAGGAATATGCATTTTTAGGTGAACTTAATTATTTCCTGCGAGGATGGTAGGAGATAGGAAGTGAGCTGAAGCAATTTGAAGTTATGCTTTTAGTCATGTCATCTTAATACGTGTTTCCAGTTGAAGCAAAGTCTCAGAAATCATAGATTCTCTTATGACCTGACACTTGTTGCTTTTTCATTTTTCACATTGCTTCATCTCTATTAGTCTTTTTTGGTCAGGAAGCTTGGTTGGGATACAAATGGCTAGATTGTAACACTTCCAATACAGTTATACAATATCACATAAATCTTTATGGGTACATTTCCTGCTTCTCTTGTGGCTCAACTTTCACAGTAGAACTTAGATGCTTTTGACTCTTGAAGCTTTTATCAAGATTATTGCATAAGATTCTCAGGATTCCAGTGTTTAGGCAAACATGTAAAATTGATTAAACTCTGAGGGAAAAAAATGTGTTGGCTTCTAGTATCCTCACTGATTATCATCCAGATTTCACAGCGTTTGGCAGATCTGTATCTTATTTTGTAGTTAAGGATTGTAACCATTTTCTTTTTTCATTGAAGTTGATTTTTTCCTTTTATCCATTTTATGTTGTTTTTGATTTGCATATATATAAAGGAGTAGCATACAGAAATCTTTAATATAATATCTAAATATGGTATCCAAATCTATACTTAGGTAATTCTGGCAGCAGTATGGCAAATGGTTTATAATGCAGATAACAAAAACAGAAGGATAATTGGAGTTGTCAGAACAGTCTAGGGAAGGGGACAGTAAGGTGTAAACTAGGCATCATCAATGAATTGGAAAAGGGTGTGGTTTCAGATATTTTCGATTAATAATTGATAGAACTTGGGAAATGATTTGACAAGTAGGTGAAAGAAGAGAGAGTAAAATGTTTCTGATATAGTGTATTGAAGAATATTACTGTTTTAATGTAAGGAGAACATTGAAGGAAGGGTAGATTTGGGGATGAGTGAATGCATTTGCCTTTGAGTATGTTGACTTTGAAGGTATTTTATAATAATTTGGAAAATGGTTTCAGAGCTTGAAATTGGTAATCTACTGCTTAGACATGATTATTGAAAGGTCAGAGTGAAGTCATCTGGTATGGGTAAGGAATGAGATTGAGAAAGTTGACATGGATGTAACAGGTGCATGATGATTCAATGGGACATTAGATTAGCTTGATAATGATGAGTAGTTATTAGCTGCTAAGGAATTCAACAGTAAAAAGACATGGATCATTGGGATATAATGTTGATATAATATTTGGAGCAACAAAATATTGTCTAGACATTTATGGATATAGGCTATATTACTCAGTAAATATAACATATCTAGATTATTCAATAGATAGAATATGCCTACACTATTGTGGAAGAAAAATTACCAAAGATTTTCTGTGTGTGTGTGTGTGTGTAAAATAATTTGAAGGCTTAAAGGCAAAAAATCATACAAGTAGTCAACACATGAAAAATCAGAAAGATTTTTAATTTTTCAATTTTTTTACAGTTTAATATTGATTCTATTTTGAGTTGTAGATCAGAACCCTCTTTGAAGTAATAAAGAATCTATATGGAGGTTTTACTCAGGGGCTCAGGACAGAGTTGAATAGCTGAACAAATCTATCGAAATTTAATAGTATGGATTTGTCACCAAAACACATAGTAAAACAGAGAGGTCAGGGAAAGGTGAGTTGACCCATTCACTGTTAAAATGTGCTTTATACTGATGGATTTTCTATTAGAAGCAAGACTTTATGTGTTCTGTGTTTAAGCTTAACCTGGGGGTTAATTTGTGTTTGATGGCTGTGAATTTCAAATTATTTCTTTTTTCAAATGATGAAGAAAAATAGTGGCCCAAGAGCTAACCAATATATAATAACTGTGATAACCCACATTTGAGTCTTTAACAGGAATTGTTACAGAAAACTATTGAGACAGATTCTAGCTAATAGAACTATTTACTGATCTATGTTATTAATTTCCATTTGTTATATTTTCAAAGTTGTAAATGTAGCCTGTGGGGTGAGGGGGAAAGAAGCATTTGAAGAGCTTGACTTATAATAGATGGTGTTGTGGGAGGGTAAATATGCTTTAAAAACAGAACCAGATGGCACCAAAATTTTTGGTTGCTCTGATGAGTCCTGGCCTCCAGGCTCTGTGGTTTTTTTAAGTGGCAGGGACCAGCATCCTTAGTTTCCTCTGCTGTTTTGAATCATGGAGGTTGGCCAGGAGGAACTAGATTCTTAAACTCTTGGTGAGGTCTTGTTCTGCCCTACTCAGGAAGACTCAGTCAGCATTCAAGGATGAGTAAGACTCAGAGTTTTCACAGAAAGTTGCAAGAATGATCAAAAGCTGACAGTCTTATTTTCTATGTGATTGAGTACAATGTAATACATTAGAGAGGAAAAAAAATACTACACAAAGAGAAGATTCATATGACTGCCAATTCATCTGAGTAAAGGAAAATCATCTTAGTGTTCTAACCTATGAGATGACAGGTTGCAAATGAGCTAAGTCCTAACTCAGCATTGACATTTGTAGGAGATGGAGCTTAACATGAGAATTGCCTTACAATATATTTTCTCTTACTCCAGAATGCTTGTGTCTTTAATATCAAAAGAAATTTTGCAGATAAAAATTCCTCCATTTGCTTCCAATGGCTTAGCTTTTCAAAACAGTCTGTTTTTGAGAATCATTCAAGTTCAGCATAAATAATATAGACAAAGGAAAAGCATTTCAAGTAAAAATTACCTTCATAAATGTTTGTTTCAAACTTATCTGAAAAAAAAACAACAATTATAACTTCCCTCTCCCAAAATCTTAGGTTTTCGGATTACAGAGTAGTTTCTACCTTTTCCTTTTGTGTATGGAATTAAATTATGGTTTTGAAAATTTATTGAAGTGAATATTGGGACAGAAGGAAATCAACTTAAAATTGTATGCATAATCAGAGTGATATAGGTTGTTTGGGAGAAAAAAGAGAGTGAAGAGAGTGAAAATTTTGTTAGTTTACTAATTGATAGATGCAGGATTTGTATTTAGAATTATAATCTTCTGGATTTTATAAATTATTCTTCCATTAAAGATTCAAAGTTTTTTTTTTCAGCACAAAACTTAGAAAATCCAACCATACTGCAATATCTTGTTGCAATTATAATTTCAGAGGTGGACATAGGTATAATAACTTTGAAATCCCATCTAAAAGATAATTAGTTTCTTGCAACTTTTTGAAATATTCCCAAGAACTATGTTGTCCCTATTTTTTTTTTTTTTAGCTTTTACAGAAGTGGCCCCTTATAGATAAAATTATAATGATCTTTATAGTGGTTGGTCTAAAAGTAGCATTGGCAATGTTGCTTGATTTAATCACTTAAACTAGTCTTTGAAAGTCTTCTGTGGCAATAAACTACATTGGTAATTTTTATAGTAATCCTTGAAAACAGAATATTGTTGAGAATGATAAAACTCTACAAACAGTTGCTTATGATATTGTTCCATTAAATGAGGAAGAAATGGGAAATTATGGCATGCTTCTAACCATATACACATCAGTCAACTATTTGCAGATCTTAAATATAATAATTCTTGGAGATTGAACTAAGGGTTGGCAGTGCCTGGAAATAAAAGCAGGAAACTTTCCTCACTTCTACTGCTGTGAGTCTGAAAGAGTCAGGATTTGATTCTGTGTTCCTGGGCTTCTGTTTACCACTTCATAAATGATATATACTTTCTGAGAGATTTGGTTACAAGAATATTGTAGATTAAGATTATAAGGGATTTAGAAATCATGAGGAAGATGAGATCACCAAAGAGAACCTACACCTTCTGTTTTCTATTGCTCTTTCAGGGCATATGGGTCAGTACATATGTCTTTACAATATGTTTTGCTGCCAATGTGGGACTGCTGTTTGGTGTTGTCTGTACCATAGCTATAGTGATAGGACGCTTCCCAAGGTAAGATCTTATTTGAATACTGTTTGTTCTTACTCAGCAGCAAAGTATATGATGTTATCTGTTACCTTTGTTTCTGTATACCATTTACTACTACAATCTCATGTTTTACTTGTTATAAGATATAAGAACATGTTTTATGCTGATATATATTGTTAGTGTTAGTGAAGAAAAATATCAACATTATAAGCTAGAATATGTGTTAGATTTCCATCGCTATAACAAATACCTGGAATTAAATGAATTTAAAGGGAGAAAAAGTTTATTTTGGCTCATGGTTTCAAAGGTTTAAATCCATGGTTCTATAGGTTTGGACCTGTAGTAAGGCAGAGTATCATGGTGGAGAGAATGTGGTGGAGCAAAACTGCACATTTCATGGTGACCAGAAAGGAAAGAGAGAGAGGAAGTGACTGGGGTCCAATATGCCCCCACTCCACCCCTTTTTTTGGTACCAGGGATTGAACCCAGTGGTGCTTAACCAGCGAGACATATCCACAGCCCTTTTTATTTAGAGACAGGGCCTTGCTGAGCTGCTTTAGGACCTCACTAAGTTGCTGAGGCTAGCTTTGAACACACAAACCTACTGCTTCAGCCTCTCAAACTGCTGGGCTTATAGGCACATGCCATTGCACCTGGCCCAGTATCCACTTTGATGACATGCTCCCAATGACCTAACTTTACCCCACTCTTAAAGTTTCTACCACCTCTTAATAGAGACACAGGCTGATAACCAAGCCTTTGGAGCATATCTCAGATGCAAACTATAGCAAATATATAAAATATATTAAAATAAATTCCCTAGCCATAGACTGTCTCATAGAGAGTTTTTAAAAAATTATGTGAAGGTACATAGTATCCAATGAAACCCAATCCACATAGCAACAGTAATCATTTGGAAAATTAAGTAACTATAAATTTCTGGATAATTTGTTGAGGAACACACTCTATTTTTGTACATCTACTGAACATCTAGAAATCATTTCCCCTATTTTGATCAATTCCCTTTCTGATTTCTCAGTAGCCATCTGAAAATGCCCCTATTCACTTCTCATCCTTCTTTTGAAATGTGTATATTATATTCCTAAAAATGTGTTTATAGATTCTTTATAGATTCCATCTTTATATAATCTGTATCTGCAATTCATTATTAGCTGACCTGTCTTGCCACTGATTCCCTCTTTCCTTTCTTTCCTCCCCAAACAAGATTTTATCAAATACTGCATGCTTTCTAGCCTTTTCTCTTTTATAATTCTTTACCAATCCACCTCTTACAGCTTGGAGATATGGGGCTCTGGGAACCCAAATGAGGTAAATTTCATTTATTAATCTCTAGTTAGATGTGTATGTTGTTACTCTATTTCCAAATATCCCAGGGATACATAGATTTACCAATGTCTTATGAAAAAATGAGTTACAAGATCTAAACCATTTCAGACACTTTCTAATTATAAAGGACATCTCTTTCATTTCTTCATTGTTAATGTAGTGATCAGGAAATGACATGTTATGTTTTTCTATCTGCCTTAACTTTAGAGCAAAGACTTTAAGTATAAAAAACATGAAAGAAATGGAATTTAAAGTGAAGACAGAAACAGATGATGTAAGTGTAGTTTTCTTTTTCCTTTGTGAAATTATTATGTTTGTGGGTTCAATAGTTTTAATATATCATAATAAGGTGATACATTTTGAAATTTGAAATGTGATAATTCTACTTTTATTTATTATGAACTTCCAATGGTACATATGTTGACTACCACACATGTGGCAGTGGATATGCAATAGATCAACAGAACAAAGAAAATCTCTTTGGATTAGCATTCAGATAAGATCATGCCTTGGTTCATATAGCTACAGTGCATAGTTAAATCATGGCCCAGATTAGTTCAGGCATTTTGGAACTCTTAGTCTTTGTGGATTAAATGGTAGAGGAAGAAAAGGAATAGGAAAAGGAATAAATCAAAATTGGTTCATGGTGTTACTTTTTTAAAAACCCAGTCAATGAGATTGCATTGTTTGTAGAGGGTAATTAAGTCCAGTAGTTCTGGATTGGCAAGAAGATTGGGGTTTTGCATAGTAGACACCTTCTTAAAGAAACAAATTACACAAGTTGTTTTGCCTATGCTTAGGAGGGTCAATTGATAGTGTTTGAGTTCTAGTATTTTGCTTTAAGAGATGACAAAACAATTTAAAATAAGGGGAAAAATGTTAACTTGAATTATTTTTGCCAATTTAAAAAAATCACCCTCATTTTGAACCTGTGTTCTCTTTTATTTCTCACATTCACTTGTTTTATTCAGTACCTCACGATTTCCCTAGAAATAGAACAGACCTTCCACCAGAAAGACCCATATGAGAGTATTTCCAAGTAGACTGGGAGTAGGAAGCAACATCAGGAGTACTCCTGAGACACTCAGGGAAATGGCTTGTGCTTTTAATAAACATGAAAAGATGTGCCTCACAGAAAGCTATCTGAGTTCAGAGGCTTTGAGGGTGTTCCAGACTTAACTTTTCTACCATCTCTGTCTTCTTTTCTTTCCTTGAATTCATCATGAGAATTCACTGCTAGTGCAAAATGCAAGTCTAACTCTCTGGCCCCTGAAGTCCTCCCCTCAGTGTATCAACCGTACATGTATAATTGCATTGATACCCTTAGCTTTAAGACAGAATTCAACTTTGGAGTGACTATTTTTCAACCTAAAAGACACTGGTTAATAAGCTGTCTAATCTTTGCCTTCTTTAAAGGCTAACCATGTGGGAAAGTGAAAGGGGATTTGGGGGAAAGATAAAAGTGCTAGAAATTTCTCCATGTCCTTAAACCTTGGTTGATTCGAGTTTCATCACCCAACTGAATAATAACTGTACCACATGGAAATTTTAATTTTATTTAATAATTATACCTTGCTGGCTACTTAATGTTTTATGTCCAAACTAAGAGGATGGAAAACTAAGTCTAAGCAAAATTTAAATATGAGTTGGTAGATGGAATAGCTAACTTACAATAAAATGATCTGTTATTCCTGTTCCATTCATGCACTTTACACCTGTCCTTCAAGCAAAGCACCTGTTTTTGATTTGGGAGATCCCTTCTGACTCAGTGAATTCAAATTCATTGAGAATTTCTTTCCTAGGACAATGAGTATCTATATTTTAACAAACATATATTTTTTCATTTTATCTTAAAATAATATACTGTCACAATCACATCTGAATTGTGGTGACTAGCTATGGCAAGTCTAAGAATTTATATTTTTTGCTTCTAAAAGGTTGACTATTAAAAGTTAGTTTGGTAGTTTAAGGTTTCTTGACTTATTTGTTGCAAATCTCATTAGCTACAGTTAAGTCAATCTTTTTAGAAACTTTTGAGATTATCTAGTTTAAACATGGATCTCATTTTAAAAATGAGGAAATGTAAAGAGGTTAAATGGAGTGTCCAAATGAACATACCTAATCTTTTCTCTTTCATCTCTCTTCCGCCTGCATGCATGACCAATTTCTGCATCTTCTCTTCCATGTGAATACTAAAGCCTGAAGGAGTATTCTTTGCATAGTTGGTAAGGAGTTATCATGTCACAGAATTGACCATCCTATCAATCAGACATTTTTCCCAGAGTCACAGAGAAGACAGTTTTACTTGCTATTCACTGAATGTGGCCAATTATACCTGGGCAGATGGCCAAAACAGACACCTTTTGTGTCAAAACTTTTCCTTCTTCCATTCTGCATCTTTCAGCTACATTCCTGGCAATGCAGTATAATCTTAAGGCTGCCCAAAGCAAATCTATATTCCGGACACTAACTCTCTGTCTCTTCTTTCCAATTAGGACTATCACTTATAAAGTTACATTTCAGCTAAAAGAAAATTCATAAAATTATAAAGTAAAAGGAATGACAGTTGACAATTTAGAACACATTTTCATTTTTAAAAAATATCTATGGTTAAATACATTAATTTTTAATGACAGACTGAATGGAAGAGGTAATTTGGGAAAATGGGTCTTCCTAACATTCTTTGTATATTCTAGTTTTTTGGGTCCCCAAAGCCTAATTGATAGGAAGAAAGGCCACTTTCTGTAAAGCTGCAGACTTTGTCTCATGTTATTAATGTTGCTTAGTACAGAGGAAGTACATATTCTGCAGAAGAAGTGTGATAGCTCATTAAGGCTTCTAAATAAATTTTAATAATTAAAGTGATAGTTAAGAGATTGCTTCTACAATTGAATGACATTTGGAGTTGAAAGATTTAGACTTATTTGGTATAGTTATTCTGTTTCATTTAATTCAGAATTCTGAACTTACTCCTTTTTTCTCCTTTAAAAGGAAACCCTGCAGCAGGTGAAAATTATCTCAATAAACAATCCACTTGTTTTTCTGAATGTGAGGAAATTTCATATGGATCTAGTAAACATAATCCAAAAGGAAAATGCCAACAACCAGCCACTTGATGATATCAGTAAGGTAGGTAGGATCAGTGGTTTCATGATTTGAATGTCATACTACAGGTAACTGTACCTCATGGCACTAAAATGTGTCTCATATAAAAGTAATACACTATAAAAGTGTTTGCAACCCTCTCCCTTCAGCAAAACCTAATATCATATTATCCTCTTCAGATGGTTTTTATAGTTAGCCTTCAGGTAATCACTCTCTTGTCTTTTCATTCATGTATTCAGTGCATGTCTAATGAATATGTGTACCAGATACTATAACCTCAAGAAGAATAAATAAGACAAGTCACTTAGTTCAAATGTCCTTTTTCACTGAGGTCCTAACAAAAATACAATTAGTTTGATCTAACTCTGAAAGAGATAATATGATAAATGACTTCAAAGAAGCATAAATTACTGCCATTACTATTATAATATTATTATAAAATTCAGTTTTCTTTATCTCCATAAGTAATGTCAATTATTAGAGATATTGAATCAAATGTGCATTGGTGTGAGTTAATGTAAATGAGCTATCTGTCATCATTTGAGTCCTGCAGTCCCCTGCAATATTAAGAGCCTGGACTTTGGAGCCAGACACCCTGGGTTTGCCACTAACTAGCTATTGAACTTTTACCAAGTTACTGAATCTTTGTACTTCAGTTTCCTCATCTGTATGCAAGATGATTAAATGTGCAAAGCACTTAGAAAAGTGCTTGGCCTGATCAAAAACTCCACACTCTTAGCTACTATTATCAGTTCAGTTGACTGCACTTTTCATGAAGCTTCTCTTGACTATTCCAGACCACAATGATATCTTCTTTCTGTTATGTCCTTGAGTATGTATTGTCTCTTGGTCATCCAGGTACTCCACACCATACCCAATTTCACTTATTATCCACATCTTGCATTACTATGGCATATGTGTTATTATTGAAAAACCTATATTGATATAATTGATATAATAACAAAAGTCTATGTTTTATTTGCATCTTCTTAGTTTAACTAATGTCTGTTTTTGTTATAAAATTCCATCGAAGATTCCATGTTTTATATATATATATATATATTTTTTGTTGTTGTTGTTGTTGTTGTTTGTTTGTTTTGTTTTGTTTTGTTGGTACCAGGGATTGAACTCTGGGGCCCTCGACCACTGAGTCACATCCCCAGCCCTATTTTTGTGGTTTATTTAGAGACAGGGTCTCACTGAGTTGCTTAGCACTTTGCTGTTGCTGAGGTTGGTTGAACTTGCGATTCTCCTGTCTCAGCCTCTCAAAGTGCTATGATTACAAGAGTGTGCCACTGTGCCCAGCTCCAAGTTATATTTGGTTGTCATGTTTCCTTTGGCTCATCTTGTCTATTGCTTTTTTAAAGACCTTGAAAGTTTGAGTAATATTGGCCAAGTAATTTATTGAACGCTCCTCTAATAGAATTTGTCCAGTGTTTTTCTCATAATAAGACTGGGGTTATGAGTTTGGGGGAGGGAATCTATAGCACCAAAGTGCCATTTTTTTACTGAATTCAATCTAAAGTACATAATATCAGCATTGTTACTGATGTTAACCTTGATCACCTGAATGAGGTAGTTTTTGCCTGAATTCTCCTTTGTAAAGTCACTGTATTTTCACCCTTTCTATGCTGTATCTGTGGAAGGAAGTCATTGTGTGTAGAACATAGATAAGGAATGTGGAGTTGGAATTCATCTCCTTCAAGGCAGAGTATCTATGTAAATTATTTGAAATTCTGCACATAATTTCAAGTAGGTAGTTTTAAGAGGAGAGAAAGGAAGTTCACACTTGTTGAAAGTCTGTTGGGGCCAATTCCCTTAATTGGGTTAACTTCATCATCACCAGCCATATCATGTAGGTGACTAACCAGAATGCTACATAAAAGGAAGGTGGAGACTATGTTTCAGTCAGCTCTTTGTTGTTGTGACCAAAACACCTGACAAGAAAAACTTAGAAAAGGGTAAGTTTATTTGGGGCTCATGGTTTCAGAGGTTCAGTTAGTAGATAGCTGACTCCATTGCTATGGGCCCAAGGTGAGGCAGCACATCATGGGGGAAGGACATGGTGGAGGTAAGCTCTTCCCTCAGACAACAATAAAGCAGGGATGGGGAACAGTCCATAATTAAGATGAACCTTTTCTGTGCATGTCCCCAGTGACCCACCTTTTCCAGCCATGCTCCACCTACTTACAGTTACCACCCAGTCAGTCCATTTAAACTAAGATGGACTGATTAGGTCACAACTCTCATAATTCAATCATTTCACCAATCATTTCATGAATATTTTTGTATTAACACAGGAGCTTTTGGGGGACACCTCATATTTAAACCATAACAGACTCAGAAATGTGAAATAAGCTGGTAGAAACTGTACTGCTGATAACTAACAATGTAATACTCAAAATATATAAACTGTACCTTTGAGTATTCAGAAGGGAAAATAAAATTCTCTAGTCTTCCTTAAAAGTGAAAAATGATTTCACAACAGCAGCAGTATAAAGCAATGTTTGGAAGCCTCATTTGGAACAGGAAAGACACAGGCTTTGAGTCTAGTGCAGCTCTTACCAGCTTTGTAAATTTTATCAAGTATCATAACTTCCCTCATCTTTGACTCTCTCATGGGGAAAATGAGATTGAGGATGAAGTAGTCAACATCAGGTCCTCAGTGTGCACGAAGTACTGAAAAAATATTGGTTGATATTATCCTCATTAATGAGAAGAACAACAATACAGTGTTCAAAAAGTAGATAGCATGCGATCTCATTAGAGGCATCAGATATTGTCAGAGAAGCTTAACTGAAGGATACAGAGCCATTTTCATTCTCCTTCTCCAGCATCTCCATTTTTATTTTTTAATTTTTTTCCATATTTAATTTATTTATTTGTTCTATTTAGGTTTACATGATAGCAGAGTGCAATTTGATTCATTGTACACAGATGGAGGATAACATTTCATTTCTTTGGTTGTAAGTGATATAGAATCACAACATACATGCAGTCATACATAAAGCTAGGGCTATGCTGGCCATCATATTCCACCACCCTTACTGTCCTCATACCCCCTCCCCCCTTACACTCCTGTGAACATAGTTCTTCCATTGTTCCCATGTCCTTCCCTACATTATGGATCAGCATCCACTTATCAACGAGTACATTCGGCATTTGTTTTTCTGAGATTGGCTTACTTCACTTAGCACGATATTCTCCAACTCCATCCATTTACTTGCAAATGCCATAATTTTATTCTCTCTTATTGCTGAGTAATATTTCACTGTGTATATATACCACAGTTTCTTTATCCAGTCATCTATCAAAGGGCATCTAGGTTGGTTCCACAGTTTAGCTATTGTGAACATAGCTTCTCTAAACACTGAAGTGGCTGCAGCACTGTAGTATGCTGCTTTTAAGTCTTCTGGGTATAGACCCAGGAGTGGGATAGCTGGAAAGCAGCATCTCCATTTTTATAAATCAGGAATGTTTCTCAGATGTTTTCATGGAGCTAACTTTTGTGTAATAGGAAATATCTGACCAGTGGCTCTCCCTTTGAGAATGCTGTGTTAATGAGGTTAATTTCTGGTAGATATGCTACATGATAAACTCAAGAAAATGTTTAATTTCTGACCTAATATGGAAGCAAACAGTTTTATAGTAAATGTTCTAAAGAAGACGGTCTGACTTGATAACATCAAGGATCCACTGAACTAATATATCCTTAGAAGCCATTTTCATCTTATAATTTCAAAGTTTTATTGTATGTAGCATTCTGAAAGCAAAACTAGTGGAGTATTTTCTGGAGACTATTTTTGTTATTCATTGTGGAGAAAGAAATGATGTGGGTTTTTTTGTGGCAGCATCATTTTTTAATAACGTTTTTCTTCTTTGCATTTGTTTTCATTTCAGTGTGAACAGAACACACTGCTCAATTCTCTATCCAACGGCAACTGCAACGGTGAGTGAGCTTTAGGGAAAGCAATCAAAGTGTTTTGACTTGCATTTAGAACACAGAATAAAATCTCTTCTCTCTTCCTGTCTGCTGTGCTCCTTTCTTCTCCTTGACTTTCTCCTCCCTCTACTCTCGTTTCCTCATCCTCCTTTCTCTCTCTTCTCCTCCTTCCTCTACTCTCTCCCTGGTCCTGTTTTTCTTCCCCTTTCCTTTTCTCTCCTCCATCTATTTTCTCTCCTCTGTTCTTTTTCTTCTTCCTTCTCTCCTGTCTTCTCTTTTTCTCCCCCTGCTCCTCCTCCTTCTTGTTCTCTCCTCTCCCTTTTCTCCCTCTTGCCCTCCTCTCCTCCCTCTTCTGTACCCTCTCCTGCATCTCTTCCTTTCCTTCTATCTCTACTTCCTCCTTCTCCTCTTCCTCTCTTTTCATTCTCCATTCTTTTCCTCTTCCATCTTCTTTTTATTTACTCAAAATCAATGATTGAGCCACAGGTTAAAATTTATTGCATTACAGTGGTAATATGGATCAGTCTTTTCCCTCAAATATCATCTCTTTGAATATATTTTGTATTTCCTTTTTTTAAAAAATGTTTATTTTTTAGTTGTAGATGACAGAATATCTTTATTTTATTTTTATGTGGTGCTGAGGATCGAACCCAGTGCCTTATGCGTGCTAGGCGAGCACGCTACCACTGCGCCATAATCCCAGCCCCTATATTTTGTATTTCTACTCCAAATAAACCAGAAAATTAAAGCAATTGCATCTTCATATTTACCTGAAAACAAATTGGTGACAATAAATATTTTGCTTGTGGCTACTTCTGAAGTTATCTAGGTCAATGTTTACTTTCTAGAAGTCTATTTTCCTGTTGCAAACTCATGACTTGATGACTCTGAATCCATATAGAGATAATAAAAGGCACAGAAGAAAATTGTTTGCTACTGTGAAGTATGAATGAAAAGCACTATGTATTACAGCTGAATGACAAGACAGAATTAAATTAGAACAAACTTACTTATTTATCTTTTAATTTGACATTTACCAAGATTAAACATCAGGAATAGTTAATTATTCATCATTGTGACTTTTAATTAATATAATATTGTATAATATTTATTTGACTAATTCCTTTTAACTAAATAGAAATGAAAGTTATTTCAATTGGAAAATTTTGAGAAATATCTGTTTTACCTTTTTTGAAATTTCAACAATAATTTTAGTTCCAAGTTTATTAGATTTAAAAAAAAACCTGTAATGGCATATATTACTCTAAGCATGTACTTCAAAATAAGTAACTTAATTTTATTTACCATGATGCTAAAGAAATGACATGATTTATCAAAAAATGAAATGGCACCATACTTGTTTTTGTTATGAGGTCATCAAGTTGAGGAAATAAGTCAATGCTAAAAACTCAAGACAAAAACTCGATAATTTTTATTACCTTTTTTGATTATTTTTGTAAAGCGTAGTTATAAATATCATACCACCAAAAAATTCGCAATGCATTTTGGTTATGGATTTATCACTGGAAACAAGAAGCTAACAGGTGATCAACTGATAAATAAATGGAATGAAAGAAGCAAGCAAGGAAGGGAAAGCAGGAGAAAAGAAGGTAGTATTGATGAAATCTAAATCATTATTTTTAAACAGAGGACTAAATCCCTATCAGATGTGTTGAGACTTATATAGTATCTGATCACTATTTGGTAAGAAAGAAAAAGAATGAAGAGGAAAATTTTAAATATCTATTGCATCAAATGTGAGCATGATTCATAAAGCTAATGCTGCAGGTCTGGGAATAGGGGAAGTTGTTTTGAGTGACCTGATTAGCATTCTTGTCTGTGGCTGAGGATCCAGCTGGATGCCAGGATTGGGCTGTTATGTTCTCTCTCAGGTAGACAATTGGGACAGACTTAAAGAGTTTCTCTGTTTTTCTGATGACCTGATAATATTTCTGATAATGTAAATTTCAGCACATTTGAAATAATGAAAATTATACATGCAGAGTTTTTATGCCAGCATGCAATACACTGTAAATATTTAATAGAAGAAAATTTATAGTGAAAACATAACTCATAAACTATTCTATATTTGAAAATTAGCACCCTTTGCAATGATCTCTTGTTCAAGGAAGAAATCATTGTGAGAATTAGAGAAAAAAGTGAATTACATTATAAAGAAAATGCATGTCAAAATATATGGAGTATAGATAAAGCAGCACTTAAGAAAAATTTATATACTGAGCATATATTAGGAAAGAAGTATAAAATTAATGATGTAATTATGTACACCAAGAATTTTAAAAATTCAGAATAAAACCAATGAAAGCAAAAAGGAGGAAATAATAAAGATAGAAATTAATGAAATGGAAAACAAAATTTCAAGAGTAAAAAAAAAAAAACCCAGTTCGACTCTTTGAATAGATTAACAAAATTATTTCACATCAAACAAAACTTTTTTTAAAATGTCACAATTACAAATAATAGGAACAACATTTTAAAAAGGCTGTAACTACAGATTCTATGGATGTATGAAAGATGAGAATGTTATTGCTGTTCTGATCCAAAAGAAAATTTAGATGATACGAGCAAACTCTTAGTAACCTATAACTTTACAAAACTGATTCAAAAAGTTAAATAAATTCCCATAAATTTTCTGTAACCCTTAAAGAAATTAAATCATTACTTCAAAATCTTCACACTAAGCAGGGTCTTTACCAGTGAATTCTACTAATGGAGAAATATAGTGCAAGATTTTTCATAATAGCACTATATATTATCCTACAAAAAACTGGAAACAAGCAAAATATTCATCAACAGTACACTGGAAAAATAAAATATAGAATTCTTATATAACTGATTAAAGATATATTAATTAACTATTGTATTACAGTATATTATATATTGTATAATATTACAGTGTATTATATATATTATATATATTTTCTAGAATAGAATGGAACAGAAAAGAAATACATGAAACAACTGCATCAACTCATATCAAAATGGATGCAGTCTAAGTATCAGTTCCTCAGGTCTTTTCTAATTTCTCATGGCAAATTTGCATTTTCCTGCCTCTGTTCTCAAAGAACTCTTGTAAAATATTGATGCAATGCTTACTAAATGATGGCTCCTCAATGGTTTACTTTACTGTTAAAGTGAAAACTTTTCAGGGAGTTCTCACCTCTGCCTCCCAGTTCTACTTCGCACAGAACAGTAGCTGATGAGAAGGTTACTTTGCTATATCCTGTTGAAACCCTGGCATCCAGTGGCCCTTTATAGTGGTCAGAAGTTGTTGATGAGAATATTCCTCTGCTATCCTCATCCTCTCCCTTCTTTTGACACTCCCAAAATGTCCTCAGTCCTCTTCTCTCTTGTTCAGTCACACATCCTGCCCTCACTGTTCTACTTGAAATGCCAAGGCTAGGTTTATTGCTCTTGTTCTTGATTTTTCCCTCTTAATTTAATTCAGTAAGTCCCAAGTTTTCAATTCTGTATATATTTCAACAGAATCAACAGAACCTATTAAAACAGATTGGAAATCATAATCTAGAGCTTATGTATGCTTTATATATTTTCATAAATATGTATGTATACATACATATACATATTTAAGTACTCTAATCATTTACCTATTACTTTCCTCAAAAGAATAGACCTCTAAAAACATGATAATTATCTCAAAGTTGCCACAAGTGGCATATTTACTGCCCAGTGTAAGTTTTTATAGGCTGTCAACATCTGGGATGAAGGGACAATATGGGTTTAATTACTAAAACCTGTAACTCTTGGCTTCATTACTTTTACATTTTCACTTTTGTGATTCTGATTCTGTCCTTAAGTTCAGAAAGAAGTATTATAAATTTCAGATCATTGTTTTCTGCTGTGAAACAAATGATGATTCTAAAGCTTTGAAGCATTCTAGCTGGGAGTGATAAGGAACCCAGGGGGGTGGCTGCCGAGAAGCTGAGTTTGATTTGGAGTATGGTAAATTGAAGTTCATGGGAGGTCATCTAGGAGACATTCCATGGGTTTTTGGAGAATACAGAAAAGATCTGGAAGTGACCAAAGCTGGGGGAAACATAAACTGAATATGGCAATGGGCAAAGTAGAAGAGAAATAAAAATGTTCCTCTCCCCAACAATCTTCTCAGGAGAAGATTCATAGTTGAGTGGATGATAGAATAATCAAAAGATAGAAAACAAGCAATATATATTATAAGATAGAAATTGTGATAATTTTCTGAATGTAAATAACAATTGCTCCTCTATGGAGAAATCTTCTATTACTATGTTTAGTGGTTTGGGTCCCCACAACATTTTAGTCATCTGCTGACCTAAGAGTCACTCTGATGAGGTCAGTAAACCATTAGCATTATGATATGCTGTGTTAGCCTTCAATTCCTGCTCATCTGCTAAACTCCAGTCATCCTCCAGGTCTCAGCTCACACATCCAATTCTTTTATTCCTTCATTAATTCCTATTATTATTCACTCAGTGAATTTTTCTCATATTTATTGAGCATCTAGTAAATCTTGGGTGCAGTAATAGGTCCTACATATTCAAGGATGAAGAAAGAAGACACGTTTTCTTCGTGTGAACCCTGAAGTCTAAACACGCTCCTCATCCCACTCCGTTCTACTCTCTATGTTAGTCAGCATTTCATCACTGTGACCAAAAGCCTGACAAGAAGAACTTCAGGAAAAGTTTATTTTGGCTCATGGTTTCAGAAATTCAGTCCACTGTTGGCCAATTCCATAGTTCTAGGACTAAGGTGAGGCAGAACATCATGGCCGGAGGGCATGGCAGAGGAAAGTTGCTGGGTTCCTGATAGCCAGGAAGCAGAGAGAGCTTGAGAGCAAGGGGCAGGGATAATATAATCCCCAAAAGCACACCCTGCTGACCTACTTCCTCCAGCCATGACCTACCTACCTACAATGACCATCCATTAATCCATTCAAATGGCTTAATCTGCTGATTAGTTTATAGCTCTTCTCATCAAATCATTTCACCTTTAAACATGCCTGAGTTTTCTTCCACATGAGCTTTTGGGGGAAATTTCATAAGCAGTCAATAACACAGCCCAAATTAATAGCCCTGGTGTTTAAATTTCCTATTGCTGTTGTGGTAAATGGTCAAATTTAGTGGCTTAAAATAGCACAATTTATTATTTTACAGTTTTGGGCCACAGAAGTCTGAAATGAATCTTAAGGACATAAAATCAAAGTTTTGGCATGGTTATATTCCCTCTAGAGGCTCTCGAGTAGACTCCGTTTTTTTGTCCTTTTCAGCTTCTAGAGGGCATTTGCATTCTTTTTTTTTTGGTACCGGGGATTGAACTCAGGGGCACTCGACCACTGAGCCACATCCCCAGCCCTATTTTGTGTTTTATGTAGAGACAGGGTCTCACTGAGTTGCTTAGCGCCTCACCGTTGCTGAGGCTGGCTTTGAACTCGTGATTCTCCTGTCTCAGCCTCCCTAAGTGCTGGGATTGCAAGCGTGAGCCACCGCGCCCGGCTGCATTTGCATTCTTTGGTGCATGTCCCACCCATCCATTTTCAAGCCAGCCCTGTGGAATCTTCGAATCTCTCTGACCTCTTCTTTTGTCATAGCATCTCCTCTGAACCTCCTGCCTCCTTATGATTACATTAGATCCACCTGGACAATACAGGATAATCTCAAGTCCTAACACTCTTTTTTTTTTTTTTAAATTTTTTTTTTTTTTTTAATATTTTTTTTTAGTTGTAGATGGACACAATGTCTTTATTTTATTGCTTTGTATGTGGTGCTGAGGATCGAACCCAGGGCCTCACGCATGCAAGGCAAGCGCTCTACCGCTGAGCTACAATCCCAGCCCCCTAACACTCTTAATTTAATCAAATCTGCCAGGTTACTTTTGCTAACCTGAACCTATTCACAGTTCATGAAGATTGGATGTGAAGATCTTTGTTCTATCTACCACATCAGATCTCCTGTGCTTCCTTAGCACTTTCTTCAATCTTTTTCAGCTTTCAAAACACTTAGAATTACCAGTTCAACTGACTGGTTTTCCTGTTTGTGAGTTTACTGAAGGTAAAGGCCATCATCTTTCTTGTTCACTGTGGAACTCATGTTTCCTAAGATGGTACTTAAAGTAAGAACTCCAGAGCATCTATCCTAAGTGACTGCTTGAATGAACAAGTGAATGAATGAATGAATGAAATGCTCAATAACATGTGCATGTTTCCCAAAGGTAGTGTTGTTGTTTGTCCTAAATGTTTCTTGTCCCATTATTTCTTGAGAAAATTAGAGATTTTCAAGAAATCTGCTTCTCAATAGTTAATTGATATCAACAGAAAGTAGTTAACTTTTTAAAAATTATGAGTGACTCAGAGATTGTCAAGAATCTTTTGAAGTATATGAAAAGCACTTCTAAATTATGCAACTATGAATACTTTTTAATTAAAGGAGTTAATGAATATTCCACAGGAAAGAGCTGGCTTCCACAGTCTGGAGTTAATTGCCCACCCACACCTGATGGTTAATTTCTTTCTGAAATGTTGTTTTTTGTAGATAAAGCCTATCATTTACCACATCCCACATGGGTATAGATTAGTTGTCTCCTTTGCACATGCTCTAAGCTTACCTCATTTTGCTTAAGGCAGGATATTAGCTGTGCATTCACTTTACTCTTTTTTGGAATGATGTGATTTTTATTGCACTAGTTGATTTACTTAGAAGCTTAGAACACAAAGTTATATCCATAAAATCAGTACAATTGTAGAACCAAGGGCATATTGTGTAAAAGGAAACTTCACTTATTTTTTTAAGAAGATTTCAGAAATGTCCACCATTTTTAAATTTTCACTTGAGTGAACTGGTAACTTCACTATTAGGATCTCTTTTATTTAGAAATTGCTTCTTTTAAAATAGCAAATACATATTCACAACTATATAGCATAAGTCTTTTGTTTTACTTTATTTTATTTTGTTTTGTTTTGGATGGCCTGAGGAATAAACACATATTTTGATTAAAGGGATTACAGAGAAGAAACTCAGATATAAAAATAAGAGACAAAGCAAGTAATGACATGAGCACACTCTGAAACAATGGAAAGGAAAATTTTATATCACTACTGATAAAGCCCAAACATGTACATGGATCATAACCCATCACCACTTAAATTATGAAATAATTATAAGAAAACAGAATGACAAGTACAATTTAGAAGTGAAATAAATGGGGTAAGATAGAAAGAAAAAAACTTGTTTTAAAAATATTTTCAATGCCTTTTTATTTTATTTTATCTAAATGACTATTTTCTAGTCATTTAGATATAGTTATCAATCTCTCTAGATACACAGATTTTTTTTTCACTGTAATATTTTTAAGTTCAGAATGACAAATTTTTGTTCAACTAGTAGTCGTTTTCCAAAACTCTGAGTTGATAAAATTCTTAGATCTTATTTGACCTGAGTGGAAAAAGTAAAATGATTGAATAATCTTGTCTGCCCTGCTGTGGAATGGGGTGATAGAACTCATGCCACATAGGTATATGCAATAATGTTTGTAGTTTCTTTCAAGAAAATGCATTGACTACTTTAAAAAATCAAACAGTAACTAATATTCTTTCAATTACCATTTATTTTTACTAACCTTCTCTTGTAAATACTACGATTATGCTTTCTAGTAAATAAAGAATAACATGGTAGAAAAATTTGTTATTCACAAATTTTTATTTTTTAGGTTTAATTATTATACTATTTTCCTACAGGAATTTTTGAACAAAGAATTTTAGATTGTACCTTATTTTGAAATATGTATTATTTAATGTCATTTGGTAAGAACATGCTATAACAAGTGGAAGATAGAAGGACTAATTTGGATATCAAATTGTGTCATTATTGTCAACTTAAGGTCTATTGCCATATATGTCAGTGGTCTAAGCCATTTATTTAATCAAGAATATATTGTATTAAATTGCTGATTTTTTTTATGTTTAATAAACATGCCCACCTCCAACCACTGGTGTGCTGGTAAATCTTTCACAAGCAAGTTTTGGAGTAGGGGACATGTGTGGTGCTATGCAGAAGCACTTATTTGTAACATTTGCCAACATTTCTATAATGAAAATATTCCATCATCCCTAATCTCAAGCCACCAACATGTTCTCATTGAATGTGGAGTAGTGAAGATGTATATATGATTGTATAAGCAAATAAGCCATATACACTTTATTTTTAAAATATGTTCAAAAAAGATCTAGATAGAAAACCTACAGATAATTAATTCAAATAAACATTGTATATGTGATTAGTCTTACTATTTTTTTGTGTATAACTTTGTAAGATCTAATTCCATTACATCTACATATATGTGCATATTGCATGAATTTTTGATGTTCTCTACTTACCTGATGTTTAACTGAGAGGTTTTCATACCCTGAAAATTTAAGGAAATGTTTCTCAATTGCATAAAAATGTATTTACAACCCAACCAACACTCCACTGTGGAGTATTCTTTTCTTAGAGCAAATATTTTTTTTTTCCTGTTGCATCTCAGTCTTTTCCTGTCTGATAATGAGCAGGGGCACATTATACCCAAGAGTATAAACAAGCCCCTGCACTAGTAGAAGTTAAGTCCTGTGTTTATTGAGACAAATGGTGAAGGCTACCAATGCCACCGCATAGCGGTCAATGGATCAGCCAAGTTGTGGTGACTTTCAATTCTGTTTGAAGTTCTAATTTATCATTTTAGACCGATGGAAGGATAGCCTGACTCTGTAGTGACTGCTTAGCCCTTTCCCACAGGAGAAATAGGGAAACAGAAGGCACTACCGCAGTGCCTGGCCCACAGTTGCACCTCAGTACATGCTGGTTCAATGGGAGCAGGAGGAGTCTGAGATCTGAAGCTGTCATTAGTGTTTAATTAAAGCTGTCCATATGGTTGGAATGCTTACATCTCTGCATCATTTCCTTGAAGGCTGCTTTTCGCATGAAGCATTCCCCAATCCCTCCAGTGAGACTTCTCCTTTTGTAAATTCTCATCTTTTTTTTCATTTTATCATTTTTAATCATATGTCACTTCTATATCAATCCTATCCTTGTCACTCAAGGACATTATAAGTTCTTTGAAGAAAAGGGTAGGATCTCACTCATATTCATTAGTACCCACTGTATTTTAAAAATGTCCTCAACACATTACATACTTTGTAATTACCGATCAATTAATAAATACGAATATACATCCAAAGGTGAAACTTGAAAACAAATCACATAACTGAATACCACCTTTCAAATATGTTGTAATTTACTTTGTATCATTTCTCCTTCTTCTAATAGTTACTGCCATATAAAATTTTTCATGTCTGTTTTATATTTTCTGTTCATCTGTTTTATCTCTAAGCAGCCGTTTTGTTAAAGCATTCTTACCCTCATATTTTCTACCAAATGAGAAAAAATCATATTCACATTTTTCTGCAGTGATAGAGGAAAAGCCTTGAGAATTTTTACAATCAAAATCATTCTAATTAAGAATTATTTTTTTCAGAGAATTTCATGATAATGAATTGGAATTTATCTCATAAGCTTTGCCTGTTAATTCTGGGGATATATTAAGCCTACATGGTCTTCTCTGAGAGCCATGTTACTGTTCAGAGCGAACCCAAATGAGGCCTGTCACCGTTTAGAAATATCATGTCACAGAGGAAGCAGTGGCCTTGAGAATGTCAATCAAAAAGAGGTCATGAACTCCCAAGTAGCATCTTTTCTTTCTTTCCCATCAGGTACATTCAGAAGCAGATTAAAGCAGTTTTACTATGAACCAAATAAAGGTTAATTTTCAGGATGTGTCATACAGGTCCCTTCAAAAGTTATGGGACAAGCCCCAACAATGGATCTTTGATTTAAAGTGTGAATCCCAGATTGTATAAACCTCAAGCATCACAAAACAGGACTGTTCCTCTGGGCACACACATCAAGGAAATGTGTGATATTGTGGAAAGCATATCCCTAGAGTCCTCCATTCTAGTATTGTTTAGCTCTAACTTGCTAGATGTCCTTTCAAAATCATTTAAACTTGCTTACCCCATTTGTCTATCTGTGACAACTGGTAATTTTCACAGTACCAGTATCACAGTGATACTGGTAATTAAACTACCCTGTCTTCTTCTCTGAATTATGTGATAATTACCTTAATAACATCCTAATAATAAAATATTGAAGTTCATAAATAATTAGTAATTAACTGAAAGTGTAAAAATGAAAAGGTATTTGGAATTATTATTGTTAAACACGAGGTCACTATTGTTATGAGACCATTCAATGAAGTCAACAGCAGAAACTGTGAATATTCCCTAACTGAAGTCTCTGTTCCTCCTACAGAAGAAGCTGCTCAATCATGCTCTTACATCAAGTCTGCCTTAATCCTGGATTGCAGTGGCTTGACCTTTTTTGACTATTCTGGAATCTCCATGCTTGTTGAGGTATTTACAGTTTGTTTCTGGATTGATTCCTTCCCTTCTTTTTAGTAAAAGGGCTTATTTTAAAATTATTGGAGCATATAAATTATACAGAATGGTGGGGTCCATCATGGCGTATTGGTACATCATATAACGTAATTTGGGTAGTGGGGGTTTTCATCAGGCACTCTCTCAGCTTGAAAGTCTGATACTCCTTCCCTTCAAGAAACATAAGACCCTGTGCCTCATATCACTGTAGATTTGCTTTCAGGAAATCCCATCAAGCTTTTTGGTATGTACATGTATGAGGATCAGAGATGAAGTATTTACTGGGTAGTTATATAAACACAGCCTTGAGATGTTGTGGGCATAGCATCTGTGACAGTCAGCGTTCAAGGCTTCCAAAAGGAGAGGACAAGTGCCCTCCAGGACACAGGCTGCATGATCAAGTGGCCTGGTTCTCTCACATGGTGGCCTAATACTATACCTGGTCTCTTAAAAAGTGCCCCTCTCAGGGGCTTTACTCTATTCTCCTGGGTGATGGTGCCTCCTCTATCCCATGATTTCCATGGGTTCTCCATGAATCAGATGTGCAAAAAAATAAAGCTCCATTCTTTAAAACCCACGTAGCTCACAAACCTTATTTCCACAGATGGAAGAACACTTAATTTTGTGAATTCAAGGAAAACTAAGACTCTTCTGGCATTTTTTTCTCTCTCTCTCTTTTTAAATAAATACTAAGTTAACAAGGAATTTGCCCCCTTCCTTGTTTCCTTCTGTTCTCCCCCTCAATATCCTAAATTGAGGATTGGGATGGGCAACAGATTGAGAATGGGAAAACATCTGTTCTCAGTCCCCTACCAGTGTCTGTGCATGAAACCAGCTTGGTTGGCCCTCAGGTGCTCGTCCCCCAGCAATCTTATTATCTTGGCTTTCTATAGTCTTCCCCTGAGTGGCTTAGTATTAAGTCAAAGTCTTAATCAAAATACTATGAAAATTTCTAGAAAAGTTTCTCTGCACATCTTCTTCCTGTCTATACTCTCTCCACCATCTCACCACCTGAACTCTTGTTCTATCTTCTCAACCCAGATAAGTAGCTGCATTTTACTTGGATCTCCCCCATCAACACCAAAGCCCAGAAACTGCTTTGTGGCAAAAAGCCGAGCTCTGGAGGGCTTGCCTCATTTGTCCCGCTGCTTTCAGGGGACTGGGTCCTGCCCTACTGGAGGCCTGTTGTCTAAATACAGTTGTTTGTACATTGCTGTCAATTGTCTTCTTGTTTGTGGAAGATGCGTTGGTCTCTCATTAGATACTCATCATGGCTAAAACTGAAAATCAGACACTGACATTTAAAGTGTTTGGATTTGTAGCTTTGACATTGTCTTACATTGTGAATTTTGATTGTTTTCTTGTGAGATTATAAACGTGAGTCTCTATTCATTTGTATTTTAAATTGACCTTGAAATGTCCAACTTTTCAAAGTCGAGAAAGGAAGTACAGAGGTCAGCTGTAGTGTCACTTTCCTAAGCAGGAATATGTGGAGGGAAAGCACTGGCTCTGCTACACATGCCGAGGTGTCATGAGGTGTCAGTAATTATGTCTGCTGCCTGGATCTCAGTTGATTCCTTTGTAGTAATGAGACACTGATTTTATTCTTGATTAGGAGATGTATCAAGCAAATAACTAATACAAAACAATTGAAGTTTAAATACTACAGGCCTTAAGTTCATTGGCTGCTTTTGGCAAGTTACCTTTTATGCTTTTATTTATTTATTTTTATTTTTATTTTTTTTTTAGTATAAAACTTTGCACAGTATACTGAATACTTTTTATTTTCTTGCAACTAAACCTGGATTGCAAACACATAGCTATTCTCCTCTGGAGGGCTTCTTGTGTTTCACATTGTTTATTTACTTTGTGTTTCCAAGGCCTAGAAGAGAGCTCTTCAACTTGTATGCTTCAAGGTCATCTGGGTGCTCCTTTAAAATGCAGTCCTGTGAGACCTGGTTCCAGTTCAGAATATTCATTTTAAACAACCCTGGGTGATTCTGAAAGAGGTGGCCCAAGGATTATATTTTGAGGAAACACTAGACTAGAATTGTTCTTTTACTGGGAAAGGCTAGTATGCATGTTTATTGATCAGTTGCATTTTAGATTTGTTTGAAATTATTAGCTACTCTCTCTAGCCATTTGAAAACAAGACAGGATTAGGAAAGAGGAGAGAGTTGTTACCTACTACCATTAGCTTAGGATCTAAGGTTGACAGTTCAGAGGAATCCAAATAATCCAGACACTGGGCATGTTGAAAAAGAACTTGTTTTTGTTTTTCTTTCTCATTTATGGTTTTAAAATTCTATATCATGGAATGGTGGAATAAGTCAGCAGATGTAATCTATTTACTTAATTGTATTTATTTATTTTTGTGGTACTGGGGATTGGACCCAGGTTATCATTCATTCTAGGCAAGCCCTTGACTCATGAGCTACATCCCCAGCCCAATTTATTTTTAAATTGGCAGAAAATGACAATTGCCTTTGGCTAGGTGTTTTTCATCTGTATATACAAAACCAGTGGTTTTATATTAGTATTCCTTTTTTAAAAAAATTCCATATTACTATTTGGTTTATTTCATCATGATTAAAATAACATTATTATATACATTAAGAACATAGACTTTAAGGATAGACAACTTCTGGGTCTAAATATCAGCCATATTAACATGGCTAGGATCAAGTGTTTGTTTGCATTTCTAAAAACCAGTAGTAGGAGTGTCTATTTCATCAAGTCATGAGACTTAGAACGGATATATTGCATATAAAGCACTTAACAAGCTGGGGGCGTTGGCCTATGCCTATAATCCCAGCAACTCAGGAGGCTTATGCAAGAGGACCTCAAGTTAGAAGCCAGCCTGGACAACTTAGCAAAACCTTGTCTCAAAATAAAAAATGAAAAGAACTGAGGATATAGTTCAGTGTTGGAGTGTCCCTGGGTTCAATGTCCAGTGCCAAAAACAAACAAACATCTAATAAAATGTCTGCCAGTTGATAAGGACTCAATAATGTTAGCTTTTCATTTTCTAACTCTAACAAGTCATTTCTTAAAGTGCAAATAATAAATAATGCCATTTCAACTAATATTATTTCTTAGTTCCAGTTACCCTGGAAGAGAATCCAGAGCAAAGAGCTATAGGGCCTTTCAGCCATCGATGTCAGCACTCTCTGGATTCCTTTCTTCATCACTTTAGCATAAGGAACATTTCCCTAGAAGTTGTAGATTGAAGGAAGTGGGGTGACTTCTATTTATTCTTTTACTTGGGACACTGGAGGGGTCAGTGAACTGGAGATTACATTTATCAGCATCAGCAAACCACCCACAGAAATGTGTTTGTGCTCCATTGAGCTGAAGAAAAAGTCAAACACTAAGAGGTCACCTTGAATTAATTATTTTAATTCAAGCAGGAGTTATTTATTCAATGTTGAAGTCTCAGTCCATATTTTATTTTATTTTTTATTTGTTTTTTTTTTCCCAAAGTGATACAAGTGTTATTTCACAATCATTCTTGCATAGAAAAAATTGCTTACTGCTGAAAGAATCTGAGGGAAATTCAGGATATATCACATATATCATTAGAATGTATTGCAAATATAAGATTTCTATACTTTTCATGGAAGATATATAACTATTATATAACCAAATCCATCCTCCTGAAATGAAAATGTCTAGATTTACTATCATTGAGTTTCATGATTGACTTTGTTCTGGATGAATTTAAAATCAGAGCTTTTCAAAAATTGTTTCTTCTTGAGATTTTTTGGAATTTAAGAGGCAAGACAATAAAGTATGCTATGGAAATTAGTAAGGATCTCTCATCTTGATAGACCTTTAAACATGGAAGTCCTGTTGGGTGCAGAGCCCATGTCTATAATCTCAGAGATTGGGAAAGCTGAAGCAGAAGGATCGAAAGTTCTAGGCCAGCCTCAGCAAATAATTAAAGCCCTAAAAATTTTAGTGAGACTGTGTCTCAAAACAAAAATAAAAAGAACTGGAGATGTAGCTCAGTAGTAAAGTACCACTGTGTTCAAATTCAGTGCCCCCACCCCCACAAAAAAGGAAATTGGAAAATCAAAATTGTGTTGGGTTATAGTGAAATTCTCAATTTGCTATCCATAGGTGGAATTTATCAGGTCCATGGATATGCTAAACTATTGCAAAATATTCAAGTATGCAGCAGGTCAGCAATCTTCATCACTTTCACAAATGAGTCCTTGACTTCCAGTACAAGTGGTTGAGAATAATTTTATATCATTCTTAAAGGGAAGGAAAGGTGATGTTTTGATTTTTATTCAATCAAGTGGAAAAAATAAGCAGCCAGACTTAAATTGTAGCAAAGATAGATGCCTTGCTCTACTAGTCTTTTAGTCTTGCCAGTTTGTGACCGACTGCGTAGCAATGTCTCCCTCTGGTGGTTGACTTCATAAATTTTTTTTAAACAAGAAACTTAATGCTTGCTTCATTCCTTCTTGCTATTCTGAATTAATTGTAAGTATACTATTTTAACTCTTCCAGGTTTACATGGATTGTAAGGACCAGAGTGTGGATATATTTTTAGCCAATTGCACAGGTAAGAGGGTGTCCTTGGCTAACAATGAACATGCTCCTTCTATTGCTTCACGTATCTTGGTATTTCCTTTGTTTTCTTGTAGCTTCCTTGATAAAAGCAATGAAGTACTATGGAAACTTAGACTCAGAGAAACCAATTTTTTTCGAATCAGTATCTGCTGCAATAAGTAACATCTATTCAAGTAAGGTAAGTTGATAACATGAGCTTGCAAGGGTTGTACAAAAATTGAATATAGAACCAAGGGCTTTGCATTTTTTGTATTAGCTTTTTACCCCACCAACATCTAAAATCTATTAAAATCCCTCCAATCTCCACCTCAGTGTATCTGCTACAATTAATTTTCCATTTATCTTTCAGGGTCAGTTATGAATAACTGTTTAATAGTTTGAATCTTATAACTATTTCACTACTTAGAGGATCTGGCCTTACCTATCAATTGCTAAATGCTAAATGCTTGCTTTAATGCTTCTTCTGGGATCCACTGTCCTAGAAGTTTGAATCCACCTCTCACAAATATAAAAACTCTAAATATAGCTTTCCAGCTTTTCTGCTCTGGTACCTTCTTTCAAGCTTATTCTGATTGCTATCTTTGGGAATATTATTTGCAGAGTCTAGTGCTTTCATGATCTGAGGTATGAAAGTTACCTTCCAAATATTGGACTTTGTGGCTTAATTTTATAACTGTTCTCAGCACTGTAATTTCCTGCAATTTTTCTGTGACTTTTAAATCATTTTGACATCCTTCATCCCTAGAACAGAATTTGTTGCCTACTAAAGTCATATTTATTATATTTAGTCAGAATACTATGTATTTACTAAATGGTAGTAATATTTATTATTATTATTATTATCCTCATTATAAACCTAAAATGTGGACTGCTTACCATCTTCAAGGAATATTTTAAAGGTTTCAATCTATATTAATTAACTAAACTTGTCACAACTTTAGAGGTAATACTATGATTTTTTAAATTTATTCTACTTAGTTATACATGATAGCAGAATGCATTTTGATTCATCGCACACAGATGGAGCACAACTTTTCATTTCTCTGGTTGTATGTGATGTAGAATCACATCATATATGCAGTCATACATGAAGCTAGGGCCATGATGTCCATCTCATTCCACCATCTTTACTGTCCCTATACTCCCTCCCAATCCCTCCCCTTTGACCAAAGTTCCTTCATTCTTCGAGTGTCCTCTCCTCCATTATGGATCATCATCCATTTATCAGAGATAACATTCGGCATTTAGTTTTTTGGGATTGGCTTAGGTCACTTAGCATGATATTTTTCACCTCGATCCTGCAAATGCCATAAATTTACTCTCTTTTATTGCTGAGTAATAGTCCATTGTGTCTATATACCACCATTTCTTTATACATTCATCTACTGAAGGGCATCTAGGTTGGTTCCACAGTTTAGCTATTGTGAATTGAGCTGCTGTAAACATTGAAGTGGCTGCGTCACTGTAGTATGCTGTTTTTAAGTCCTTTGGGTATAGACTGAGGAGTGGATAGCTGGGTCAAATGGTGGTTCAATTCCAAGTTTTCTAGGGAATCTTCATACTGCTTTCCATATCGGTTGCACCAATTTGCAGTCCCACCAGCAATGTATGAGTGTGCCAACACTTACTGTTGTTTGTATTCTTGATAATTGCCATTCTGACTGGCGTGAGATGAAATCTTAGAGTAGTTTTGATTTGCATTTCTCTAATTGCTAGAGATGTTGAACATTTTTTCATATGTCTGCAGGCTTTCTTGCTGTAAATTCTTTTAACTTTTGTTTATCATGGAAAGTTTTTATTTCATCATCAAATCTAAAGCTCAATTTTGCTGGATATAAGATTCTTGGTTTGGCATCCATTTTCTTTCAGAGCTTGGTATATCTGTTGTTCCATGATCTCCTGGATTTTAGGGTCTTGGTTGATAAATTTGCTGAGATTCGGATTGTTCTCCCCCTATATGTAATCTGATTCCTCTCTCTTGCGGGCCTTTAACTTTGTATCCTTATTCTGTATGCTGGGCATATTCATTATAATGTGCCTTGGTGTAGATCTGTTGTAATTTTGTACATTTGGTGTCCTATACGCCTCTTGTATTTGATTTTCCAATTCATTTTTTATGTTTGAAAAATTTTCTGATATTATTTCATGAAGAGATTGCGCATTCCTTTGGTTTGAAATTCTATGCCTTCTTCTATCTTGATAAATCTTAGTTTGGTCTTTTGATGCTATCCCATAATTCTTGTATATTCAGTTCATGATTTCTTATCATCTTCACTGTATGTTCAACTTTATTTTCAAGATTGTATATCTTGTCTTCATTATCCGAGTTTCTGTCTTCCAAGTAATCTAGTCTGCTGATGATGCTTTCTATTGAGTTTTTTATTTGGTTTATTGTTTCCTTCATTTCAAGAATTTCTGATTTTTTTCACAATCGCTAGCTCTTTCTTAAAGTAACCTTTTGCTACCTGTGTTTGCTCCCTTATCTCTTTATTAGAGTGATCAATGGTTACCTTTATTTGCTCTCTTATCTCTTTGTTGGAGTGATCAATGGTTGCCTTTATTTGCTCTCCTATTTCTTTGTTGGATTGATCAATTTTTGCCTGTATTTGCTCACTTAAGTCATTCTTTAATTCACAGATCATTTTAATTATGTACATTCTGAATTCTTTCTCTGACATTCCATCAACTGTGCTGTCAATGGATTCTATTATTGTAGTATCTTGGTTTATTTGGGGCACTTTCTTCCTTTATTTTTTCATGTTGAATATGTATCTTCTTTTCTTGCAATGCTGATCTGAGGTATTGTGGTTTCTATCCTATAATCTTGTAGTGACACTACAGATTACCTGTAGTATACAAGATTTACTTGGAGTTCACTTCTAGTCCCCAACAGGTGTCCCCAGATGGACACTACTGCCACTAAAGAATGTGGCTGCTGTAGTGGAGGTGGCCTGGCTGGGCTCCCGCAGTGGTCAGTGAAGGTGGTCCTGGGCCTTGGCCTGTGCTCCCGTAGGTCTGCAGCATTGGGCCTCACTTAGGCCAGGTCTCCCATAGGGGTCCCCAGAGGCAGTCCTTCTCCTGGGTCTGGGTTCCCCTGTGATTGGTGGCTAGCAGTCTTGGGTCTGCCCTTGGCTGGGTTCCTGCTGTGGTCCCCAAAGCTGGTCCTTGGTCTTGGCCTGTGCTCTTGCCAGTGGGCAGGAACTCTGGCCGATACTATTATTTAATATCTTTCAAAATGGAGACATTGAGGGCCAAGGACATTATGCCATTTTTAAGTAGAAGAGCTGGTTTCAGACTTAGCAGTCTAACCTTGGGCCTGGAGCTGTAATCTGCATACTTTCCTGCCTCATAGAATGTCCATTTTCTTAGTGTGTCTAGATAGCTGGCTTCTGTTTCTACTGTTCTTTTAAAATGGTACTGATTTAAGAGTTGAATAAGCAGTGTATGTTTACTTCTTCCTCTTCTATTTCAGAACTTCAGCAAACTCGGTGACCACAGTGAAGTCTGAGCCCCATTCATTGCAGTACAGATCTTATCTCTATCTACTTCCCTGAAGAAGCCATGCACTGGCATTTTGCACAATTTTTTTTTTATTGTATTGATCCTGCATGTGACCTCCACTCCAATAAGTTGATGTGACTTTGTAACTCATGGCATTGGTCAAGATTTGCCAAAAGTTTTTTTTTTTCTAATCTTTGTTAGTAAGGAAATTCACTTAGTTATTTTATATAAAAATCACTATGCATTTAGCTTTAGTATATGAAGGGTAAACGTGATTTTATTTCCTTTTATCACAGCATTTTGTGTTGTTTTACTTTTATTTTCCTGTAAGCTAATCTTTAAAACTGAGAAACTTGGAATCCTTACAGGTCATTTGTGAAAGTTCGGATCATCTGTAACTAATGCACAAAAACAACTTGGCAAATATGCCATTTTCCTCTATGCTCTACCCTGAAAAGCCATTTAAACATCAATAGGAGTAAATATTACTCTATACAATAGGATATGAAATTCACAGAAATAAAGCAATCAGAAACAAATGACGAACAGATGACAAATTGAAGTCATTGATCTCTATATCCTTCAATGCATTCACTCATGAAGTATTCAAGAATGTTTTCATATTTGGAAGAAAACTGGTATCCAAATAAAATCAAGTTCTTGACATTGGTCTGTTTTGCTTTGAGTACTGGAAATGCTTATGATCTTCACACCAAATGCTCCAAATTCCACATTCCCACCCGATAAGAAGCTATTTTCTGTTTTAGTTTTATTGAAATGTGGAAGCATTTTATATTCTTTTTTCTCACAAATATGAGTTTTAGATGAGAAAATGCCACCAGTAGAAACTGCCTTGTGCTCTTCCAGTGTAAGATTAACTGTTGTAGTTCTGACTTAGTTCAGAGAAACAGTCAGTAAAATATGTTTATCCATATCCAGATAGATAGATGGATAGGTAGGGTCTACATAGTGTGTTTTTCTTTCGTTTGCTAAGAGCTTGGATATGATTATCTATAAACCTACCAAACCAACCAGATAACTGGTAAATACTAAAGACCAGGCTGAACTGTATAAATTAATGTTTTCATGCTTGTACATATATTTTCAATTGCATACAAACACACAATTTTACGTTTTTATCTAACAAACTGATCTATGTAGGAAGAAATCTCACTTTCAAAAATAGGCATAGATATATAATTATGGTGTAGTCATAATGGTGTTTTAACTATTCTGGAAACTACCAGTGTAAGAAAAAGCCAGGTACTTTACAAGAAGTTTGACAAGCAGGTTGAAATAAAATGAAAAGACTGTCATGTAGGTTCTTTCACGAGCTTCTAGGAGTAAATTCCAGCTCCTGTCAACTGATGGTTTGTAATGATCTCTAATAAATGTGTGGTATGTTCATATGACCCTTAATTTTACCATTAACTCTCAGGAAGGGTAACATAATAAAATGAAAGAATGATCAATGTTTTAACTTTCATCTGTATCCAAGTCATTTTAATTTTTATTGAATGAACTACAAAGAATAGTTTTGGTCCCCAAAATAGATTCAATCCTTTTCTTACTAGTTTTGATTGAAATAAACAAGGTTAACTCACATTCCCATCAAACACTGTTTCAGAGAAAGGTGGAGGCCATAATTGGAGGTAAAATTTCCTTATTAAAAGGAATTTTACTCTGCTTTATCCAATTAAATAATTCCTATGGTGGATGGTAGTAATATTCACCATTTCTAATCCATTGGTTACTGGCAGATAAACATGAGTCAAGGAAAGTCAAGAAAAAATATATTTGACTACATATAAATTAATATTTTGCTATGCAACTTTGGCTTATAATTGAATTCATGCACTGGAAGCATTTTCTAATTCGTTAGAGATTATGGACCATGAATGACATTAAAATCATTATGTTAATCGATGGATAGTTGTTCCATCTTATTGTTATGCTGACACAGTATTGTCTGAACAATTGCTTTTTTTTAATGCATTTCAATGTTTATAAGTAGAAGTTTAATAGGTAAAACTTTAAAGTCAATATCTTGGGTATCAAATTCAAAGCAAAGGAAGACTAGACCATGAACTCCATAAAGTCCTTTGCCCTATGGTTTCTCCCTCACACAAGGACCCAATGGCTGTTAATGTGGAGAAAGTCCTTTAAATTAAGGTCTCAGAGTCCAAAAGCTGAATATGAGTTTTAGACACATGAGAATTCCAAAACATCAATGTCTATTTAAAAGCAGGAACTGACAACACAAGAACTGTAATATGGTCCCAGTGCTAGAATGTTTCTAGAATCACACTGAATTACTTTTATGGGATCATCTTATTTTTATATATGATAAACTACTTCCATATTACTTATTATGGTCTAATAAAATTGGAAAAAATTAAAACTGACCTATAAAAGTGTTAAGGACCTACTATAGTGACATGTATAAATTAAGTATAAAATATGTAACCAGGAAAAGACTGTTAACATTACATTTATGCAAATTAAATGCCCTTAAATTTTTCCATTTGTCTTTCACTTTAAAGGTTATTTGCCTCGATTATATAATTCAAGTGTTATAAGGTTGAGTTTAAACTACTTTGCAGTAATTTATTTGACAGATCTCTACTCTATAAATGCATAATGTAATGAGAAGAGAGATCTTTCTTTTTTAATGAAAACATTAATCTGTTAATACTCCACATGAATAATGCTTGACATTTAGTGGTACCAAAATATGTTGGTATGTTGTTGAACATAGATACGCCTTAGAAATGCACATTCTGTATTCTGTGAGATGATGATCTAATTCAATATAGGACATGCTTTTTGGCAGTGAGTTTCTTGCCTGATTTCAAATAGGGAGTTAAGGGGTGCTTTCACAATCCAAAGATTTTTAGTTAAAAATCATGTAGGCTAATATGCTGCACTTATTTTTTATATTTTCCAATGCATTTAATTATCTTTTTATAATTCCTTGTACTAACTCAGCATGTAATAACCAATTTACATGGAAATAAATTGAAGTATGATAACTATTATGCTTAAATGGATTTGTGTCCATTATTTCACAGTATTTACTTTCCTACAAAGCAAATAATATTGCTTTCTTGCACTGACCACAGAGTAATATGTGTTGCAAATTCTTGGAAGTACTCAATTTTCCTAGTAATTTGTTCTGATGAAATTTAAGAACTGATTTTTATTTTAGAATGTAAAGATACATTTTGCTACAAGGCTATGTTTATACAATCCTCTTTCACCAGGTTTGCATCCTTTTTCTTCTAATTTTAGTTAATGTCTAAATTTTTATTTTTTACTTGAACTCTTCTGGGTTCATTATATTCTCCATGGTCTTTCCTGAGTTCCTAGGATAAATTCAATATTCCTCAGCATGTTAAAGATTGCAGCTCCGAAGACAACATGATAAGGCAGGATTCAGGTGCTGGAGATAGTGAAAAAAACAAAAAATTCCCTGCCCTCATGGAGCTTATGTTGTAACCAGGGAAGACATAAATAATCAGAATAAATTTAAATACATTTATGGCAAGTTAGATGATAATATGCATGGAGAAGATGAATAAATTGAGCAATGTATGATGAAGGGGAAAGTTGCATTCCTAGATAAGGGTGGCAGAAAGATTATTAATGGTAGTTTCTTAGCTCCAGCTGCTGACACAAAATACCAGTCTAGGTGGCTTAAATATGCACAAAAGTATTTCTCACAGTTCTAGAGGATGGGAAGTCCAAGAGAAAGGTGCTGACCACTTTAGTTGCTGGCAAGGGCTTTCTTTGTGGTTACTCTGTCCTCAAATGGGATGACAGAGAACTTTGGTATCTCTTCTTATAAGGACACAAGTCTTCTATGAATGGGACCCAACTTTATGACCTCATTTGACAATTACCTTCTTGCAGATTCTACCTCCAAATATAGTCACATTGAGTGAAAGTGTATAATTCAGTTCACTGCATTCTGTCCCTGGTCATCCCAAAATTCATGTCCTTACCACATGCAAAAATAAATTAATCACATTCCAAGATTCCAAAAGGTCTTAACTTGGTCCAACATTAGC
>CM053400.1:141591144-141637124 GCA_028644305.1 Xerus rutilus
TTTTTTTTTTTTTTTTTGGTACTGGGGATTGAACTCAGGGGCACTCGACCACTGAGCCACATCCCTAGCCCTATTTTGTGTTTTATGTAGAGACAGGGTCTCACTGAGTTGCTTAGCACCTCGCCATTGCTGAGGCTGGCTTTGAACTCGCGATCCTCCTGTCTCAGCCTCCCTAAGTGCTGGGATTACAGGCTTGAGCCACCGCGCCCGGCTTAAAAGAAAAATGTAATGTGTTTCTACTTTTTAAAATTTGTTCTTTTTAGTTATACATAACACTTTAATCCATTTTGACATAATTATACAAGGGTGGGGTATATCTAATTTAGATCCCAGTATTTATCCTTCCCCTTCCCTCTCTCCACCCGCTGTGTTCTTCCCTCTATTGATCTTTCTGCCATTAACCCACAGTTACTATTATTTTTAAAATTAATTTCTTGTGGATATACACATGGTGAAATTCATTGTGATGTATTCATATATGTTCATGAAAAGTTATGTCAGATCCATCAAATCTTAAGGCTTGAAAATAATCTTTGATTGGCTGTTGCACCACCTTTTGGACCCATGGGTGTTAACAGTCCTGCATCCAAGCTTCCACTGGGTGGTTCCACCTCCATGTCTCTGCAGGTTGGTCCCACCCCAAAGCTTTGGTTGGAAAGCCTATCTGGCCTAATAAAAGCTGAGGTGATGTCCCCTCTGTCTGAAACTGATGAGGCAGTCTTTCTTTTTTTGTGTAGGGGGCGGGGTGTACTGGGGATTGAAATCAGGGCACTTGACCACTGAGCCACATCCCTAGCCCTGTTTTGTATTTTATTTAGAGACAGGGTCTCACGGAGTTGTTTAGTGCCTTGCTTTTGCTGAGGCTGGCTTTGAACTCGCAATCCTCCTGTGTCAGCCTCCCAAGCTGCTGGGATTACAGATGTGTGCCACTGCGCCTAGCATGAGACAGTCTTAATGAGAGATGACTTTGGTGTCATCTCTCCTTTGCTTGAAGAGTAGTAGGACACATTCACAGCATATTACTTTTATGGTCCAGTCCTGTATGACTCAACACGTCCGACCATCCTCCTTCATTTTGTCCTATTTTTGTTCCCTTCAGTTTAAACTGGTAGTGTTGCAGCTGGTAACATTCAATCTCAATTCCTGGCTTGTGAGGAGGAGGCTGGTTAGCTTCATGGTTCACCCATGCTAATTTCTTACCAAATGGTTGCTTAGTCTCACTTTTCAGAACACGGGTTCTCATTCTGTGCAAAATAGATTGGCTGAGAATTTTCTGAATCTTCAAATTCATGTCCCCTTTTGTTTAATAATTCCTTTTCAATTTCTCTCTCTCTCTTCACGTTTTGCTGCAGAGTCAGAAAGAACTAAACTACTCCTTCTATGCTTTCCTTAGAAATATCCTCAGCTAAATATCTACATTTCATCACTTGTGATTTCCACCTTCCACAAAACACTAGCACACAGCCAAATCCTTTGACATTTTACAACAAAGATTGCCTTTCCTCCAGTTTCCAATAATATGTTCTTCATTTCTGTCTGAGACTTCCTGCATTGTTTTTCATGGCTATGTTCCTATCAACACTCTGCTCATGATTGCTTTTTCTCTGAAAAGATGGAGGCTTTCTCTTCTTCTTTTGTTTTCAAGTTTTCATCAGAATCACCTTTAACATCCATATTTCTACCAACAGTCCCTTCACAGCAACACAGCCTTTTTTAGCATGCATATCAAATCCTTTCCAGCCTTCACCAGTTATCCAGTTCCAAGGCTGCTTCCACATTTTTAAATATTTGTTCTATAGTGGCATTCCATGTTTTAGTGCCAAAATCTGTTCTTAGTCTCTTTGGGCTGCGATAACAAAATGCCGTAGTCGGAATTGTTTAAACAACAGAAATTTATTTCTCACAGTTCTGGAGGTTAGAAGCACACAAAGTGCTGGCCAATTTAATTTCTGGTGAGACAGTCTCTTCCTGGCTTGTTGGTGGATGTTTTCTCTCTGTCTTCATGGTGTAGAAAGAAAGAATGAGTTCTCTGTTGCCTGGTAAATGTAAACTAATCTTACGGGCTCACCCATATGGCCTCATTCATTGCTATTTATCACTTTGTCTGTCCTATCTCCAAATATAATCTCACTGGAGGTGAGGATTTCAATATATAAATTTTTCAGGCACACAATTCATTCCATAGCAGGAATTATAAATGTCCTAAAAATTAAAAAATTGTCCATTTTTATGTCTGAAAAATTGACTTATTGGAATTTTATCACATCTATATGTCATGCTTTCGCATTAAAAACATGATAAAAGATCATGAATGGTTAGGTTAAAACATTCTCCCACTAGACACAGTAGGTTAGCATAGACATGACTAGTTATATCTGGATAGTCAGAAGAGGTCAAGCTGTGAAAAAGGTGAAGTCATTAGGAATAGAGCACTGGCCATTCTGAAGCAAGACATGTTATATTTTGGTGACAGTTCCTAATGATTAGCTATCTGGTTAGCAAAGACAGAACTGAATTAGATAGTTTTCTTTTCGCTCTCATATTATTATATCAAATATAATGACATAGACATGTTTAATTTTATCAATTATAAAAACAGCTACAGAGCAGAGTCCTGCTGCTGAAGTTCCACTTTTGTTTTTGTTTTTGTTTTTTTGTACCAGGGATTGAACTCGGGGGCACTGGACCACTGAGCCACACCCCCAGCCCTATTTTGTGTTTTATGTAGAGACAGGGTCTCACTGAGTTGCTTAGCACCTGGCCATTGCTGAGGCTGGCTTTGAACTCGCGATTCTCCTGTCTCAGCCTCCCTAAGTGCTGGGGTTACAAACTGAGCCACTGCTCCTGGCTCCACTTTTGTTTTTTGTACTTGTTTTTGTTTGTTTTGTTTTGTTTTGTTTTTTGGAAGGAAAGAAGGTTAGGTTACTACAAATTGGTTACATTCTTTGAAACCATGTATTTCAGAGGACTTATTATTTAAAAACTTCACTCATTTTCTATTGGTTCAGCAATACGAAGTTCGTGTTAGTCAATTATCTCCTTTAAAAACTATTCTCTAGAGTAAGTGTAGGAAACTTTTCAGTCTTTTTTATTTCGATCTAGAGCTTTTTATTTTTTCACACTTAAAATTGGCTAGTTAGTAGGTCCTATAACAATTCCTACTTGACAAGAATAGTTGTTGCATTTAAAAAATGTTCAATAATGAATAAATAAAAATAAAACTAGAATTCTACTTTAATTCTTTTTTTTTTTTTTTTTTTTTTTGCCAGAGTTGCTTTTCTTAACTTCTTGGTTTTCAAGCAATTTCTGGCTTGGTAAGGCTAGGGAAGAGAAGACAGACAGGGTTTCTTTTAGGCTGCCCTGTATCTTCCAAATCTTCTGTATTCAACACATTCAACAGCACTCTTTTGCTACACTTTCTTATCCCTTGGTTTATATACTGTAGGCTTTCCAAGCTTCTGTGTTTCCCATTTTCTTAAATTTGGAGTAAGGACCCATTGTTTAAATAAAGGTGCCTTTATTTAGGGTAATGAAGCCGTGGAGACTCTAGAGAAGGGAAGAATGTGAATTCAACTCCTGGGTTCTGGTTGGACTTGGAGGGGAGAAACAAAGCCTGAGGACATAGGCAAGATTACAGAGGGCATTTCAGGAGGAAGTTGGTTGGCATGATTGGCCCCGGGCTGGTACACTTTCAAGTGTATCTAAAGGTTCCTTGAGTCCAAATGTCTACTATAGCACTCTGAAGGGGGCTGCAATTCTCATCATTAACCATTTTTTTTTTGAGTTGGAGTAAATATTATAATAAAGGAAACACACATATAAGGAATGGCTTTATCTAATCTGACTACAAGACATTGTCACCAAGGATGTGAGAAAACAAAGCACACATTTTGGTGAGAAAGGGTGGTACAAAAGTCTAGGGTACTGCTAAAGGTAGGGTTGGGAGTGGTATATGGTGCTGGGAGCAAGTTGAGTGGTAAGGGAGAATGGAGGGCGAACAGGAAGGCAGGCTGAGCCAAGGGTCTTGGGCATTCCTAGAAGACCAGCTTCTCCCCTCTCTTCCTGCACCATGCTAGTGAACAGACATGGCAGAACAGAATTCATAAAGCCAAACACAATTTTTCCCACAGAGCAACTTTTATTGGACCTTGGACCCATGTTTTGGCTCTGAAATTAAAATTTGAGATTAGCAGTGTTACTACCAAAATGAGATTAACATATGACTCTAGTCTAATGTAATCTTTTTTTTTTCAATTGCCTCTTTCACACTTTCAATGAAAATATTGAAATAGTTAAGAATCTAGCCTAACAGAGCAGAGGTTTTTTGAATTAAAATCGGTCAGTTGATGATGCCCCTTTTCTGCTAAAATGTTTTTGAAATGTGATTGTTACAACATCTACACAAGAATCACTATGGATGTTCACTAAATATGCAGATTCACGCAGCCTGCACAGGATCTAGTGAATCAGATTTCTTAGGAGAAGGTTTAGGAAAATAGATTTCAAAGCAATCAGGCCCTAAGTTTTGTCATATAAATTTTGGGGATCAGAGTTACAAAAGCTTTTAGTGTGCTATTTGAAAGGAGTCCTGTACTTTTATTATTAGGCATCTACATTTTTATCAGTTGCTGTTTTGGTTTGTGCACCAGTTATAACGTAACTGGTTATAGTGTAATACAGTATGTTCAAAGTGCTATTCTTAGATAACAAAAACTGGGTGCATAGTTATGTCACATTGCAAAGGACCGTGTCAAATTCATCATAGTTTTTGCTAGATAGAAGTCCATTAAAGCTGGAAAGTACTTAAAACATATTATCTCTATTTATATAGTCTTTCTTGTGTGCATTCCAGTAATTTTCCTAAGACTTTAGTTTGTATTTAATATTTCTCATCATGGGAAATTCAAATCTCATCCTTGTTTCACAAATTTATACTGTTCCCAACAGATATCGATGCAGTCATATAAGATAATGATCCCCTCCTTCAAGTTTCTTCTCACACATATCCATTAGAAGCACATCGTAAAAAAGAGATATTTCCCTTCTAGCCTAAGGCTACATGTGTAATTATTTTCTTTCAACACCTTCATTGAAATTCCCTGTGTAATGCTACCACAGTGAATTATAGTTAAACCTTTTATTCTGTGCATATGGAGGTGGAATAAAGAGAGGGTGCCGGCAATATTACTCAGCTACTTTTAGTTTGGGGAGTGAGGCTGATATAAACTATCATAACTAGAGAGAAAACGATATTCGATTATGAATCACTGCCAGGTGTATGAATGTGTCTTCAGATTTCATTTTCTGGAACATGCTTACTGTAGTATTTTCCTTATCTAGTTTTTAAGTGATTCTCTTTCTATGGATAGTGGATTCAATTGCATTAAATGTCCAGAGAAGTCACAAATTAATAAAATATATATTTGGGCTCCATCTCATAATCCAAAAAAAATCAGAAATTGTTCTAAAGTGAATATTATATAACAGTGTTCTGCAGTTCATGTCTCAGAGGAGCTGTGAGGGGATCCTCTTGTGCATCTTCTCATATCACACTTGAGTGGGGCAAACCATCAAGGTTAATGGTATTGTGAAAGAGAGACAGAAACAAGTAAAATGGGACATAATAATTAGGAAAATTACTGCAGCATGAATAGAAATGGAGAGGTATTTGATGTTCATGGTCATTAGATTCTAGATCCCAACTTTTGTGATACGTACAGACTCCAAATTGTTTGGTATCCAATGAAGACCATCATTTCTGCAGATTGGTGACCGAAAATCCCTGGTATCTAGCCTAAAGTAGACCTTCATTGCTATCTGTGAATGTTTTCTCTTCTCCGTGCTCCATGATTCTATCATTCCTATTTTCTAATATTCTAAGCCTCAATCACATGCTTAATCTCTCCACCTCCCAAACTGTTTCCAATGGTCCTCTGCAAATAAACTTGCCTCTATCTTCAGAGAATACTTTCTATCTCAAGTTTCCACTGAAATTCATACTAGAAATTTGTTCTGTTTGAGCACGATTTGGTTTAATTTTCCTTTCTTCTATTCATGGTAAAATTTGCTATGTGGAGTTTCCTCTAAACTTACTTATCAGTTTCGTTCCTTCCGTCCCTTCTCCTCTTCTTCCCTCCCCTTCCCTCTCTTTTCCTTCTTTTCCCTTCCCTTCCTCTCCCTTCCTTCACTGAGCTGGTGATCAAACCCAGGGCCTTGTATATACTTAGGCAAGAGCTCAATCCATCCATTTTTATTTTTATTTATTTATTTATTTATTCTACTTAGGTATACATGGTAGCAGAATGCATCTTGATTCATTGTACACACATGGAGCACAACTTTTCATTTCTCTGGTTGTATGTGATGTAGAATCACATCATATATGCAGTCATACATGAAGCTAGGGCTATGATGTCCATCTCATTCCACCATCTTTACTGTCCCCACGGCCCCTCCTCCCTCCCTCCCCTTTGAACAAATTTTCTCCATTCTTCCCATGTCCTCTCCTGCATTATTTATCAGAGAGAACATTGAGCATTTTGTTTTTTGGGATTGGCTTACTTCACTTAGCATGATGTTCTCCAACTCCATCCATTTACCTGCAAATGCTATAATTTTATTCTCTTTTATTGCTGAGTAATATTCCATTGTGTATATATACCACCATTTCTTTATGCATTCCTCTATTGAAGGGCATCTAGGTTAGCTCCATAGTTTAGCTATTGTGAATTGAGCTGCTCTAAACACTGAAGTGGCTGCGTCACTGTAGTCTGCTGTTTTTAAGTCTTTTGGGTATAGACCGAGGAGTGGGATAGCTGGGTCAAATGGTGGTTCCATTCCAGATTTTCTAAGGAATCTCCATACTGTTTTCCAGATTGGCTGCACCAATTTGCAGTCCCACAGCAATATGTGAGCATGCCTTTTCCCTCACAACCTCGCCAACACTTACTGTTGTTTGTATTCTTGATAATTGCCATTCTGACAGGCATGAGATGAAATCCTTTTTAAAATCAACATTTCCACCTTGATTTTTCAGGCACTGTTCTATCAACTATTGCCTTTCTTTCCAGTGTCTTCAGTTTCTTTCAGTAGACTACATGTAACCATAGTCTATTAGAAAAATTATCTTATACCTCTTTCATTTTGTTATGTTTTCTCTTTCTGCCTGCTGTCTTTGCATAGCTCCAGTCTCTCCTGAATCATTTCCCTTTCATGGTTGAGATAGTTGTTAACATTGGCCATTTCCATTTATTCTTCTCTGGCTTTTGAAATCTGACTTTTTCCTCTCTTTTTAAAGTGTTCTGGAAAAAATGACCATTCACTTCTAAATTTCCAAACATAGTGGATACTTTGCAGTCTTCTTCTTATGGATTCTCTCTCTTTCATACAAATCATACTGCTTATGCTTTTGGAAACCATTAATGTGTTCAAAACCTATTTGGACATCTATTATGTGCCAGGTACCATGCTGGTTGAAATGGATACAAGAATGACTAATACCTTGCATTAAGGATTTTAGATACTCCTAGGCAAAACAGATAGGTAAAAAGAGAATTAGAATACCACATGCAAAATATTCAGTTTAAGATGCCATTCAGATGCCACACAAGCTATCCTCTTTGATTGCCTTTGTTGTGGTTATTATTCAGAGATAATATAGATACTTCCATCCAAAATTTGGTTTTAGACTCATGATGCAACACAGGTACCATAAAAAATTTTTTACTTACACAACATAGCTTTCTGGGAAAAACAGAAGAGGTTTCCCCAGCTGGTTCAAAAACTGCTTGAGGGAACAAGGAAAGGGGACTAATTTGAGTTTTTCATGGTAGTTAGGCAGTGTGGCTTGGGGGAAGGTTCCTGGAGTGGTTTGAATTTCCCACACCAAAGGTGGAAGCCTCTGGATTTACTGTGGGACAGAGAGAAAGAGTCAGGTGCATTAAAGTCATCATAGGTAGTCAAATATAAAGAGATAGTGTCATATTCTTTACATAATTTGTCCAACTTAGGTCAGACGCACACCTGTGTTCTAACATGCCATTCTTTTTAAATTTTTTTTCTTTTTAGTTATACATGGCAGTAGAATGTATTTTGTCATATCATATGTACATGGAGTATAACTTACCATTCTTGTGGTCATACATGATATGGAGTTACAATGGTCATATATTCATATATGATCATAGGAAAATTATGTCTGATTCATTCTACTGTTTTTACCATTCCCATCTCCCCTCCCTTCCCCCCATTCCACCCTGTTCAATTAAGTGAAGCTCTGCTCCCTCCCCCACCCCTACCTATTGTAAGTCAACATCCACATATTAAAGAGAACATTCAGCCTTTGGTTTTTGGGGATTAGTTTATTTCACTTAGCATGATAGTCTCCAGTTCCATCCATTTACCTTACCTGCAAATGCCATAATTTCATTCTTCTTTATCGATGAGTAATATCCTTTGTGTATATGCCACATTTTCTTTATCCATTCATCTGTTTAAGGGCATCTAGGTTAGTTCCATTGTGTATTATACAATATTAATATATAATATTCCATTGTGTATATATACCACATTTTCTTTATCCATTCATTTGCTGAAGGACACCTAAGTTGGTCCATAGTTAAGCAATTTTGAGTTGAGCTGCTATAAACATTGATGTGGCTGCATCACTGTAGTATGAAAAGGCTATCTTTTCTCCAATGTATGTTTATGGTGCCTTTGTCTTGTGTGAGATAAAGCCAGTGAAAGCCAGGTGGTTGGGACAGAGTGAAAGAGATCAGTGACTTGAGGGAAAACTAAAGAACTTTTCTTATGAAAAAGCTGTTGTCCTTTTTGAACAACACAACTACACTGTGCTTTCCTAACCTCAAGTCCTAAAGAACTGGTCTCTATTTTGATATGGAGAAAGCAGGCATTTCTAAGATGCCATCTGAGGAGAAATGAGGAGCACTGATTCTTGAAATATCTTGCCAATTTGTGACAGTCCTCGAAATATTTACTGATAAAACTCTCTTCTGGTTAAAGCATTAATTGCACATCTTCAGTGAAAATGTTATAATAGGATCAAAGAAAACCAAGCAATCAACTCACCGTTACAATTTATCATGTATTATTGCCTACCAAGAACTCTGACTTGAGTAAATAGAACTTATAGAAAAGTGGATTTGGATCAATAGAAAGACCATCTTTATAGCAATTATGCTGTGTTTAATTATCCATTTGTTTTTAACAAACTACTCTAAAACTCAGTGATTTATTATTTCTCATGAATCTGAGATTGACTGGGTTCTGCTGGTCTCCCCTGGGCTCACTTTGTTGCTATATCCAGTAGGAGAGTTAGCCGGGCACTGGACTCATGTGCGAGAGCCCAGATGCTTAAAACTGACAAGGTCATCAAATCCAAAGAGAGAGAGAGAGAGAGAGAGAGAGAGAGAGAGAGAGAGAGAGAGAGAGAGAGAAAACAAAAATAAAAACAAAAATAAAAAAAGAAAAAGGAAAAAACCCAACAACAACAACAACAACAACAAAAATTAAGATACTGTCATAGACCAGGATAGGCTGAAAGGACATGATGGTGACTGAGTGTACTGTGGTATTCTACAGATTATCCTCAAACGAAAAAGACACTAGGAAAAGTGTAGTGAAGTCTGAGAAAACTGGAGTTTAGCTGATTGTAAGGTACAGTGTTGGTTCCATAGTTGCAAAAGAGCTTCATGGTTATGTACAATGTTAATACGGAAAAGTGAATGAGGAGTATAGAAGAATTCTCTGTATCATTTTTGCAACTTTTCAGTAAATAATAGAACTACTATAAAACAAAGAATTAAATAACAAAAGAGTAAAACTGAGATGCACGGAGCAGTCTTTTTTTTTTTGTAGCATTTCTCAAAAGCATAAGCACAAATGTCTGTTTCCCCTCCTCGGGGGCAAGGGATGTTCATTAATTGAGTCTGGTTTTGCAATCTGGGAATGATTCTTGAATCCATTGTCCTTGGATCTTTTTTCTTATAATAATTAACACATATTAGTTGTACAAATTATGGGCCTTTTCAGGATGTTTCCTACATGTGTATATCATGCATTGGTCCTATTCCCTGGGGCCTTTTTGTTCTGCCCCCCAGGATGTCATCATCTTTTGATCAGAGAAGTCTGGTGTTGTGGCTGAGTCTCAGTGGCTTCTTTTTCATAGAAAGTTGAAGACCCAGAGGCCTTGTATTTTTCTTATTTCCATTTCTTTTGGTAGTGTTTATGTCAGTACCCTTCTCAAGATTGTTATGAAACTTACTGGCTTGATTCCATTCCCCAACAGTGACATAATTCTTTTCAGGATGTTCTCTATGTTGGACATATGTAAAATCACTGCAGGAAAACCACACACAATTGATTCTTGGAAACTTCTTTTTAATCTACCACTTCAAGTCTTTCCTAGATCTTGAGTTTTGTAACTCCATACTTAAATACTTATCCTGAGATCATCTCTTACACTGAGTATCTTCTACACACATGATGGAAATGTGAATAAATTATATTTTCAACACAATGAATTTCTAGATCTTCTGCATTTTTTTTTTTAAATCTTGCCTTCCAGCTGAGCAGCTCTTTCTTCCACTTATCTTTCTTGTCCCTCAATTTATTGAATTCAGCAAACAAACGAAAACAACCCAATGGCACTTTCAACACTGCTTGACCCTCTCCGTAGCCTGGTCCACAAATTCATCTTCTATATAGTGAGCTGCTGCAAGTGATGCTTTCTCCACTGTGTGGCCACTGTACATCTCAGCTGCCTTCATACTTGTCTTCAACAGCGCTTCCTCAGAGTTCCTCCAGCCTCTGTCTGTGCCAACAGCAGAGCCAAGGCCACGATCTTCAGTTATGCCAGCTCCCTACACCCATACTCACTTAGGTATCACTTGTCTTCTGCTGAGTAACAAACCACCCCAAAACTTAGTAGCTTGGTACAGTATGATTTATTATCTTTGCAAATTCTGTAGGTTACTGGAGTGGGTCTTCAGGATTTCACGAGGCTCATTTGTGTAGCAATACACAGTTGAGAGATTGGCTGGAGAGGCTCAACTTGAACGGTAAGATTGCTGGAATTTTCTCTGCATGTGGCCTTTCAACCAAGGGTTTTTCATCACAGCAGAGCAAGGAGAGAAACTGACAAGCATCTTGAGGCCCAGTCTCTGGCACTCAGACAAGGCAAACCTTGCCACATTCTACTGGTCAAAGCAAGTCACATGTTAACTCGATTGCTTAAGATGCACTCGCCTGGGTGATAAGAATGCCAAGGTTGCATTTTAAAGGGATATGCATATTAGTATGGGTGAAGATTAAGACTATTGAACAGTCTTCTCTAGATCCAAGTATAGAAGGAAATGTTCTTTTAGTTAGCAATAGGTTTAGTTGTAAGATTCCCTCCCCCGCCTGTGTGGCAGCTCTACCTTGGGTTCACATGGCTTGCTCCCTCACTTCAGTTAGATTTATTTTGTCATCTGCCAAGAAGGCTTCACCCACAACCCTATAACCAAAATCACAACTTGGGTCTCTCTAACCATTTTCCTCATACTTTATTTCAGAACAGTTATGCTATGTGATAGTACTGACATAATTTATCACTATCTATTCATCCACTCATTCATCCATCCATCCATCCATCCATCCATCCATAATTTGTCTCCCTCTCTATCTCTATCTCACTTTCTTTTTTCTTTGTTTATTATTTGTCTTCCATACCTAAAAGAAAGTTCTAGGAAGGCAATCTGCTTTGCTCAATATGTGAATGCCAGTTCTTAGAACAGCAATTCATAGCACATAACAGTTTATCATTCATGTTTATTGAAAGGGTGATTCAGAAATCCAAGGCATCCAGCTAAATTCAAACATATACCTCTTATTTCAGCCCATCTCAGCCACCAAGATCAGTTCAGCTTAGGAAAAAATGGGAACAATCACAGAATTGGAGAGGGAAGTGTAGGAACCTAAGTGTTGGAACCTACACACAACCCAGAGCCCCCTTTATTTCCTTCACCACCTGGGACTCCTACTTCCCAATCTGGGACTTAGACAATTTGTCTGCCCTTCTCTCACAAATATCTTTAGCAAAAATCTTTGGCTCTACTGTATTCATTTCTTTCCATGATAATGAATTAAGAGTTACATTAAGGAAAAACAAATAAAATAACACACACAAACACACACCCAACCCAGTTAATTTAGGCCACTGATAGAGGGGCAATATAACTAGACCAGAAACTATTTTTCTCTATACCTTGACAAAGTTCAACAGGAGACAAAATAAATATTGAAAGTGACAAATTGATATATAATGAAGTGAATTTATTTCTAGGTTATCAGGCACATCTAGTTTATGCATTTTATAGGAGAGTATACAAAATATTTCCAAGTAAAAGATAATAAATTATCATTTCTTGATTATATACAAAGTGCACACTCTTCTAAGTATTTTACAAGTTAAATAATACAATGCTTAAAGCCACTCTATAAGGTGGAAAGTCAAACTCAGAATTCATCTTCAACAGACTTAAGGTGTCCATAAATCTAAACATGCTTCTTTGAAATTTTCAGGGGAAAAAAACCCATATTTTCTTCTCTATATTTATCTCTGTAGGTACCTATTTATTCTGTTGGCACAATAGCTAAATTTATAAACAAGTTTACTGAAGCAAAGTCAAGTCTGTGTCTTTCCCCCTCCATACAATTGGTTTACTACGCGATCAAAATATTTTAAGTCATGGATTTGTAAAGCTAGAAATCCTGGTTTTCTAAAACATGACAAATTCAGAGGTGAAAATCTTGGGCTCTCAGCAGAATCGAATATGTATTAGGAATCTCTCCTTCTGCTTGTTTTTTCTATGGTAATGAAATCTAAAGGAAATTGGGAGAAAAGTCAGAGGTAAAATAATATTGTGGTGCTTCAAAAGTTTTGTGAAAAATTTTAATTTCTTTCTTTCTTTTTTGGGGGGGGAGGGTATTGGTGATTGAACCCAGGGATGCTTAACCCTGAGCCACATCTCCAAGCCCTTTTTTGTTTGGGTGGATACCAGGGACTGAACTCAGGGGCGCTCAATCACTGAGCCACATCCCCATCCCTATTATTATTATTATTTTTTGTATTTTACTTAGAGACTGGGTCTCACTAAGTTGCTTAGTGCCTCGCTGTTGCTGAGGCTGGCTTTAAACTGGCTATCCTCCTGTCTCAGCCTCCCCAGCTACTGAGATTACAAGCATGTGGCATTGCGTCAGGTAAAAACTTGTAATTTCCTCCTGGTAATGGAAATATGCTTGGTTTCCCAGCATGGGAACTGATATGCTACCAGACAGGTATCTAAAAGTCAATATGAGAGAAGTCTTTCTGTTCCTTTAAATTTTTCCATCCCAAAGGCTGATGACTAGAAGAAGATGATGCCATAATGTCACAAGTCAAAGTCATGAGGAAGTGAGGCCATGGGAAATAATCACTAGTGAACCCACAGTATGAGGTTTTACTCTTGGTAAAGGAAACTATCTTTTTTTTTTTTTTCCCTTTCTTTCTTTTTTAGCCATATATCATCATAGTTGAAAATCAGAAGCTCCAGTAAAATAGAATAATGATTCCTTTTAGAACCTTTTAGATTCTAACCAAGGACTCACCTTATCACTCACATACATGGCTCTAACATGTCCTGAGGTGTTAGAATGGGGTAAGATTATTATTCCCCACGTTTGCATAGGGCAAGAGTTGTACACGTAGTAGGAGGACTTTTACCTTTTTCTTTCTTGACCCCCTTGCCTGCAAGTTCCTGGAGAGTTAGTGAAGCTGACAGGAGCTCATGGATACCTGAAGCAGAAGCAACATGAATGATTATGCCTTGGCTAAGATTGTGAGGGATTCTTGAAAAAAAAAATCCTCCCCTCAAAATCCCAACAATCTATCTCAAACTAATATTAGGAGTCTAACTGGGGAGTAAAATTGACTACATTATGATGTGATATTGTGTACATGTGTGAGAATAAAATAACAAATCTCCTTGTTATGTATAATTATAACGCACCAATAAAAAAGTGGATAAAACACCCTCTGTGATTGCTATGAAATGAGAGTAGAATGGTTGAAAACATGGCTTAGAAATCCTACTGGATTAGTTTTGAATCTTACCTTAGGCATTGACTAGCTATGTGGCCATCATATTCCTCAGCCAGCTCATGGTAAGATTATTCACAAAATGAGAGGATCTATGTAAGGCATTTAGCACATGCTTTTATTTAATGCATGTTTTTTGTGTACCTACTGTTTGCCAGGTGCCTTGCTATATGCTGGGTAGTGACTGACAAATGAAAAGGACCTGGAATCTTTCCAGTAGAGTCATGTTTTACTCTAGTGAGGGAGAGATAAAAATAAAGTAATTATATATGCAAATAAATGCTTACAAATAAAGTTTCCTGAACAGATCAGTACCATCATGGTAACAAATAGCCAAAAGGTAGTAGAGGGGTGTTTGGGTGAGACAGTTAGCAACCTATTCTGGGTAAGGTACTCAGGAAGACCTCTTAGAGGAGACAATTTTAAAATGAGAGGTTTCAGATCAGAGGAAGACACCCAAACAAAAAGAGAAGTTGAAGTGGGAGGAGGAGGAAACTCCAGGGATGGAAATTTCCTGCAGGAGATCTCAGAGGCAGGGAAGAGTTTGGTGTCCAAGTACTGAAAGGATTCCAAGCACAGCTTAAGGTGGTCCATAATGGGCAAGAGCAGAGTTTGTTAGGCAGGAAGTATAGCAAATAGCAGCAATTATTATTCTTGAATATGAAGAAGAGGAAGAGACTTTTATAAGGAAGAAAGAAGATCATGGGTTAAAACACTTAGAATAGTGTTTGAAGCATGATGGGTGCTCAACTAATAGTATTCACTATGATTTTTGCTATTATTTTTGCAGTACTAGTAGCATTTCCTGAAAAACAGGTGGCACTTGGACTATCTCCTTTGATCATGCTCTACTGCTTTGCATTTCTGTTACCACCTTTACGGTCTCCTCTCACTCTTATTCTTCCTTTTGGAGCATCAGTATTAAGTTGGGTATTCTCCAGATATTCCATACACTCTGGGTGGCTCATTTAAAATATTTGTTTCCTGAATAAATTTACATCATTTATTCCAGTGAAAGATTTTATTTAGGAAAACGTTGTTTTTTTTTTAAAGAGAAATGACCTAACAAAATAATTTTAAAATTGGGTTAATTCAATAAAATACCCTTACTTGGTATTGAAAGAAATAATCTTTACCATAATTATTTGAACCCCATAATAAGTGGGGTTCTAGGAGCCCTGGAAATTGTCAGCTCCTCTCTAACCAATGGGAGGCCTATTACTCTCCCCAACTATTATGAATTTTAGTTTCTGGAATCTTCAGAGTTTCTTCCAAATGAACAAAAGATAGTCATGCTCTGAGCCTTGGTGGCATTCAGTCAGCCCTTTAATGTGATTCTAATGGTTTGTATGTGTGTGAGAATTAACAGTAAATTCATTATGAAAACCCATTTACCACAGGGTTGACACCAGCAAAAGCCGGAGGCAGCTCGGGGAATTCTGGGACACAACATCTGTTCCAGTGAACATAACTCAGACGTTCCAGCTCCATGCTCGCTCATTGGTGCTTAATGTCTTCTTGCACAGTTCCTTTTTTCCTGAGGACATACACATTCAGACACAGAAAACTATAAAGGCCAAATGTCTTCTTTAATCCTTCCAGGCTTGCTAGCTAAAAGGAAACTGTCAAGAGCCATAGTAATTGCATCTGTGAAAAGAAAACAACAGCAATAGTAATGATAACAGGAAAGAAAAGAAAAAAGGAGCTAATTTGCTGATTTAATTCATTTAAGAGTCTATTTGACTCTATATTTCTGCTTTTGTGTCAGGTTTTCATGTATATTTCAAATCGTATGTGCCATTTGAGCTCACCTACTTTGTTATGATTTACTGTTAATAACTTTGCTAAAGTGTAAATGGCCTCACATACTAATTGAGTGTGCTTCCTGTGACATATGCAAACTCATTTAGAAACTAACATATGCTGTTATTACTCATAATAGATCAGCTTTGTTTGAAATATTTGTGCCCCAAATTACCATTTGGCATGTCTTCAAATTCTAATCCACCTTCTGCCCTGAGATGAAATTCAAGGATTTGTTTTCTATTTTATACATTTTGGAGAGGCTGCTTTCACTGCTACAATAAGGAGTGTTCAGTGTTTACATTATAATGACTATTTATGGGGTTTTAATATGTTGCTTGTTGCAAATTGCATCCGACGGAAACTTGGCAAAGTGGCAGAGATGTGGGACCACATTCAACTATATTTATCGTTGTATCAGGCGGTTGATCTTTTGAAAATCTATGGTGTTACATGGTATTTAGCATAATCTTATATACTCTTTTTATCTTTTGCTTTGTAGAAGTTAAAAATGGTGCTGAGTCTTACAGTATCTTTGCAGGAAAAAAAGTTTTTTTCTGGTTGTTAATCACTTAGTAAGGCATGGGATAATGATATCTAAAATAAACTACTAGTTTTTGAACTGCTAATGGTTTCTGTAATTTTTTATTATCTGTTAGTATGTCCTCCGCTGGATGAGTAAAAGATAGAGGCAGAAACTGACCTGTGAAAAATTTATGTAGATGTGCAAGATTTTACAGAGCTAAAATAAAATGTTTGTATCACAAGTATTTATTATAATTCTATCCCAGATTGAAATATTGCACTAAATTATAAAGGCTAATTAATTGATACCTCTGGATAGGTAGTAAGGGAAGAAATTAGTTTCTTACTTTTAGAAACTTTATTTTGGAAATATGGGCAGTTCTAGATTTTGGAGATGGTTAAGATACATTGAATCAGGAAAAGAGCGAGAGAGAGAAAAAAAAGAAAGAAAAGAGAGAAAAAAAGGAATATTAGGAAAAAAAATAAAAAATAAAAAGTCTCAATGTAAATAAACAGGATTGCTTCCCTTCTCCTCCAGTAGGTGGAGTTGTCTGTTGCTTACTGATATCTGCCCACTCAGGTCAAAGATGGTGAAGCCGGAGTCTCACAAAGAAACCATCTGCTTCAGAGATAGGGTGCAGGGCGGGGCCGGGTGGTGGTGTTGGATGACATATTCGGAGATGCAGCTCTGTGATGTGCTTTGCAGAAGTAAAAGTTTGTCTCCAGATCCTGTCCCATGTCCCCAGGTGTAGGGAGGTTCTGCCCTGGTAGATGGAGATCCACACAAGAGCAGCGGCCAGTGATCCTGAGTGGGAGCAATGGCTAGGGGTCCTGTGTGAGTGGGTGACCCGAGGTCCTGTGGGGTGTGTGGGTGCTGGGGCCGGGGATCCTGTGCAGGAGGGGATTTTGCACAGGCGATGGGTCAGAGTCCTACGCCAGAGTGCAGCTGGGATCCCGAGCAAATGCTGAGGCCTGGCGACCCTGCGGGCATGCGAGTGGAGTTCCTGCATGGAGGCAGCTGTCAGGTTTCCTTTAAAAACTCACTGAGAAACAGTGTTTCCACTACTTTAAATTCCAGTCCTGGAGAGACTTGGAAGGCTGCGTCTGTTTAGGCCACCATCTTGGAACCGATCAAAATAGGTAGAATTTAGGCTACAAGAAAGACCAGATGGCCTGAGGTGGATGGAATAGAATAGTTTTGATTGCATGTATTTGATTTCTTAGGTTTAGGAATTTTTTTTTTTTTTTTTAGTTTTAATGCCAATATACTTTCATAACATAAAAGCAATAACTAAAGTAAAACCAGGTAACCAGCTAATTCAAAGAAATTACTCCAATTAAATTTATAAAACTTTATTTACCATCAAATCTTCTAAATAAATGGAAATAATACATAATTGAACATCTACGGGGTTTCTGTAGTATTAAGTTAAAACTTAACAAACTATAAACAGATTCTAAAGTGTACTGTGGAGACGTGTAGACCAATGGAACAAAATAGAAGACATAGAAACATACCCACATAAATACAGTTATCTCATACTAGACAAAGGTGCCATAAACATACATTGGAGAAAAGATAACTCCTTCAATGAATAGTGCTGGGAAAACTGGAAATCCATAGGCTGCAGAATGAAATTGAACCCCTAAATTTCACTCTGCACAAAATTCAACTCAAAGTGGATCAAAGATCTAGGCCTTAGACCAGAGACCCTGTGCCTACTAGAAGAAAAGGTAGGCTCAAATCTCCATCATGTCCACTTAGGAACCAACTTCCTCAACAAGACTCCTAAAGCACAAGAAGTAAAATCAAGAATCAATAAATGGGATGGTATCCAACTAAAAAGCTTCTTCACAGCAAAGGAAACAATAAAAAATGTGAAGAGATAGCCTACAGAATGAGAGAACATCTTTAGCACACTCACCTCAGATACAGTACTAACCTTCAGTATATATAAATAATTCAAAAAACTTCACATCCAACAAACAAACAAAAACCAAACAACTCAATCAATGAATTGGCAAAGGAACCAAACAGACATTTCACAGAAGAAGAAATACAAATGGTCAGCAAATATATGAAAAAAATGTTAAACATCTCTAGCAATTAGAGAAATGCAAATTAAAACCACACCGAGATTCCATCTCCAGTCTGAATGGAAATTATCAAGAATACAAGCAACAATAAATGCTGGCGAGGATGTGGAGAAAAAGGTATACTCATACATTGCTAATGGGACTGCAAATTGGGGGAACCACTCTGGAAAGCTGTATGGGGATTCCTCAGAATACTTGGAATGGATCTAGAAAACCTGGAGTAGGACCATTATCCCACTCCTCAGTCCAAGGGACTTAAAGTCAGCATACTACAGTGACACAGCCTCATCAATGTTTATAGCAGCTCAATTCATAAAAGCTAAGCAATGGAACCATCCTAGGTGCCCTTCAATAGATGAATGGATAAAGAAAATGTGGCATATATACACAATGGAATATTACTCAGCCATAAAGAAGAATGAAATTATGGCTGGTAAATGGATGGAACAGCAGACTATCATGCTAAGTGAAATAAGCCAATCCCCAAAATCCAAAAGCCAAATATTCTTTCTGATATCTGAATGCTAACACCCAATAAGGGGGTTATAGAAATTCATTGGATTATACAAAGGAGAAGAAAGGTAAGGGAAGAGGGATGGGAATAAGAAAGAAAGCAGAATGAATCAGACATAACTGTCCTATGTTTATATCTGAATATATGACCAGTGAAAATCCACATTATATTTAACCTCAATAATGGGATCCTAATTAGAGTAAGTTATATTTCATGTATGCATGTCAAAATATACTCTACTGTCATATATATCTAAAAAGAATTTTAAAATAAAAAAGCATGCTAAAAAAAGCATGCTAAATGGTGAAAAAAAAATAGTACTGTGGAGCATAGCAGAGGGGTACTCTTTTGAACCTATAAGGATACTTCCGAATTTGCCTCAGGTAATTTCTAACTTCTGTGCTAAAATTTGGAAAGTCCTATATCACTATATTTTTTAGAGGTGAGAACATGGACTTTGGAGTAAGCTAAACTAAGTTTGAATCTAGGTTTGGCCAGAGATCAGGAGTAAATGGCTTAAACTTTCTGAGTCCCATTTTCCTCATTCATAAACTGGAGACAACAATGCTTATATCATATAATTTTTGTGAAGAATAAATCACCTACTAAATTTAAAAATCATAGTGTAAAGCCTGAGACTTAGCAGGTTTAGCAGCTGAGTCACAACTGGTGTCTCTCATCAATATTATTTCTATCGTCATCACCTAAGAAGTTAGAGCTGATAGGTGGAGCCAGCAGTAATTTCCAGCCAGGTACACTGCAGCATTAAGGCTCATAAAGCCTACGGAAACAAAAATGGGTTCTTTGAGAATGTCTTCAAATATTGGGACAGTGTTCAGTGTTGCAATAGGAATTATTAAGAACCAGGCAGATTAGACCAGTTCCAGCCAAATGGTCTGTTTTTTTGGAAGGACTATCATCCTCATCGGGGACTCCAAGTTATAATCAGAAAGCTGAGGTGGGTGGAATCTTCGACTTGTTTACTTGGGCGAACAAAGCTTCTTTGAATCTACCCTAGAGAGGAATTTGTGTGTGTGTGTGTGTGTGTGTGTGTGTGAAAATTAGTCCTAATGTCTGCTGAATTTCTAGCACTGAGCCTGGCTGAAAACAGGCAATGAATAAGTGACCCAGTTATCTGAGTGCTTAATGCCAGGCCTACAGGCCAATTGGAAGTTACACATGGGTTCATGTACTCTCTATTGCCCAAATGAATGCCAAAGTTTTTGAAATCAGATATGCCCTCCTGCAGAACCCTGGGATAACTTGTCTAATTTCCAATAATCGGTTGGACTATAAGACCTTAGTGGGAATGGCAAGCTCTAAACCTGTGTATGGTGAGAAGCCACAGAGCAGAGAGGGAGTAGGTAATAGTAGTGACTCAGCTAAACTATGAACTCCTCCTGGGGAATAGCATTCCTAAAGCATTTGGAAGAGGATACGATACATTCATGGGCAAACCTGCTATTTATAAGCTTCAAGAGGATGGAGATGATGTCTGGCTTATTCTCTGAATCCATAGCCCTACCTGAAATATCTACCACAGTGACTAGCTTGAAAAAGTCATGTGATAAAATTGGTTCAATGCTTGAACAAATAAAGTAGTGAATAAATGAGAACTCTCGTCTTTAAATGCCCTGGGTAACTTTAAATAGTTTCTCTATCCTGTGGTCTGCTGAATATCCAGAATATCAGAAATTTGGATAACAACACAGTTTTCGAAATTAGAAGGAAATTGCATCTTAGTTCAAAAGGCAGATAATATTTCTTAGTTAACATATTTAATTATTCGATCTGATAAAATAGAGTGTCTGCAGCTACAGTGGAGATTTGAAGCTGAGGAGTGTGCTCACTTGAAATTCTTTTGGCTGATCCTACAAAGGCCTTGTGTTCCCCATAATGAAGAAACAATAACTGATGTTTGAATGTGTGTGAGACATCAGGATGAATTTGTAGTACATGGCGACTGGATCAGCAGAAGTTGAAAAGCAAAACTCACCTATCATTTTGCTATTTTTTTCCAAAAATTGTTAGATATTTAAACTTTAAGAATGAAGATTTTTGCCCTATGCTACTTCTTCAGTTGCTTTTAGGAGAGCTTCTATAAGAATCTAACATTTTCTCCCGCAGAGTAAAAACAAACTTTCTAAGTTAATTTAATATATCTGCTTTATTGTTGACCACCTTTGGCACATGACCACCTTTGTAGCAAATCTCAGGTTAAAGCATCTCATGTGGAGCATTAGTACCATCCAAAAAATCCCCTTGAAGGGAAAATAAAATGGTAAAGAAACATCCTAAGGCATAACATGCAAAACCACTTTTCACTAATCAAAGAATCATTGCAAGCTTGGCTGACAATCCTGTAATAAATGACCTTTATTGTTGTTCAGGAACTACAAGCTCTGTGAATATGTCACATTCCACATTATCTAAAACTCAGAATTGAGGACTGAGGCTGTTTTCAGTCCAGTGAGGGAAGGAAAGATGACTTTTCACTTAATTCCCATGCCCTGCAAGATGCCCCTAGCGAAATTGTTGACCTTTCTCTGTTTACATTAATAGAACAGAAACCCTAACCTGATTAATAAGGATGCAAAAAGAATTAGCTGGAGCTTGTGATTAATTCAGCTGCACCAGCTTACTTTGCATATACTCACTAAACCAGAGAAATTTAGAAAGCCTGATCTATATACTTCCTTTAATCCAAGAAGACCAAGTTTTCTAAAATATGTGTGTACTTGAATTTTTTTCCAAAGAGCTAGAAAATCCATCCATAATCCTAGTTAATACCAGTTTTGTATTGAAGATGAAAAATATTAAATAAACTTTATCACTATGAAATCACTGTTTTCTATTGTTTCTTTTAAAGGTCAAAATTTAAAAAAATCATCTATGGTTCTGGAACATTCATTAAGCAGGTCATAATTTACTCTATTATGTGACCTGCTATTATTCTGAAATGCAGTGACCATTTAGGTTAAGTATTTTGGAAGGCACATTTTGATCACAGAATTGGCAATCAATATTATTTATATAGGATGAAAATTATGAGTAACTTTTTTGTTTGAAAAATTAATGAAGTCCCACAATATCTAAGCTTAAGAAAACATCTATACAAGGTGGGCATAACCAATAAGTTCATAGCTTTCCCTAATAAACCCACAGGGGATCATAGTCCTCAGACTTTGGAGAGGGTGCCATCATGGCCTAAAATAACTAAAACCATCTTCTTTAGTGCCACCTTCTGAGAACAATATAGCAAAGCAAGAGTGTTATTGGAGTTTGAATTTTTGTGAGAATTGTTTTCATAAAATAAGCATGCTATTAGAAAATTATTTCCAAGACAATAAAGGGATTAACATTTTTATGCCCCACTTTGTTACATTACCTTGGTTTCAAATAATGCTTCCATCAAAAATTTTCCAAACCTTCAAATATATTCCATATTATTAAATTAGACTATAGAATGATTTAGTAAAATTCCAGCTATCCACCCATTCATTCATGTATTTATAAAAATTGATCAGTAAATAAGTTAGCTAAAGGAGTGAAACACATTCTCAAGGAATTCACAGGTTGCTGGGACTGGGGTTATGGCGCAGTGGTAGCGTGCTCACCTAGCACGCAGGAGGCACTGGGTTCGATCCTCAGCACCACATAAAAATAAAATAAAGCTATTGTGTCCACCTACAACTAAAAAATAAATATTAAAAAAAAAAAGAATTCACAGGTTGCTGCTAAGAAAGGGTCTCCCAGGTTGATACATTGATGGAAGATTATTGTCTGGAGCTTGGGTTTATAAGCCCAGGAGTTCACTTGTCAGTGTACTCTGAGATAATTTCACTCTAGAGGACAGACTGATTAGACCAATATATACACCAAAATTCTAATGTGTTAGTTAACAGGCATTGAGAAACCCAAAATGCAAGATCTGAATCTTCATCTTTTGGACAGTGCATTCTCCCTTAAAACAGCAAAACCTATTTATGATGTTAAACTATATTCAAAATGGGGCACGAGAAGCAAATAGTCTGAACAAATAAAACCAATGTTTTTAAAGACCATTTCATCCTTGGTCTTACACCAAATTCTGTACAGAGACCTGGAGTCTGTCTCACAGAATCAGATCTCATTCCCTTGGATAATATTAGGAGACCACTCTCTTATGTGCTTGCTGTCACTGTCATTTCTATAGGTTATGTTACTCTATTACAACAGCAACAGCTATCAAAGCAGTATTATTCTTGAACAAAATCAGAAATATAGACCAATAGAACAAAATAAAAATTCCAGAAATAAACCTATGCATATATGATCAAATGATCTTTTACAAGGCTGTCAGGGCTACAAAATGGGAAAAAAAGAAGATGATCTCTTCACTAGTGGTCCTGGGAAAACTAGACATATATATGCAAAGTAATGAAATTGGGCCCTATGTCACACCATGTACAAAAAGTAACTCAAAATGAACTAAAGACCTAAATGTAAAACTTGGAACTATGAAATTCCCAGAAGAAAATATAGGGAAAAAACCTTCATGACATTGGTCTAGGCAACAATGACATCAAAATCACAAACATTTAGAAAAAAGTAGGTAGTTATATGAAATTAAAAACTTCTGTACATCAAAGTATCATAAATAGAATGAAAAGGCAATTTATATAATGATAGAAAAATTATCTGATGAGGTTAATATTCAAAATATACAAAGAACTCCCATAACTCAATGATAAACAATCTGATGGAAAATTCCACTTTTGAATCTATATCCAAAAGAACTGGAAATAAAATCTCAAATATATACTTGCACACCTATGATCCCTGCAGCATTATTCACAATAACCCCAAAAGGTGAAAACAGCTTAAATAGTCAACAGATAAATGGATACAGAAAATGTGGTCTATGTATACTATAGAATATCATTCAACCTTTTTTTTTTTTTGGTACTGGAGATTGAACCCAGGGGCACTGGACCACTGAGCCGCATCCCCAGCCCTATTTTTGTGTTTTATGTAGAGACAGGGTCTGAGTTGCTTAGCACCTCACCCTTGCTGAGGCTGGCTTTGAACTCGCGATTCTCCTGTCTCAACCTCCCTAAGTGCAGGGATTACAGGCTTGAGCCACTGCGCCCGTCATCATTCAACCTTTAAAAAGAAGGAAATGCTATTATATGCTGCAATATGGATGACCCTGGAGAAAGTTAAACTAAGTAAAATAAGATAGTCACAAAGAGACAAATACTACATGATTCTACTTACATAGTATATCTAATTAAACTTTTAGAAAGTTAGAATTGTAGTTACTAGCAGGTGGGAGAAAGGGCAAATGAGAAGTAGTTGTTCAATGGGTATAGACTTTCAGTTTTGCAGGATGAAAAAGTTCTAGAGATCTTTTATATACAAGTGCCCATGTGACCAGTACTGTACTGTATACTTCAAAATTGAGGGTAAATTTTACATTATATGTTTTTGACCACAAGAAAAACAAACAAAAGAAAACTCTGATGATACCCTGAAACTGCTTAATCTGGCCTCTTTTCAGAATAGAACTGTTTGGGAGATTAGTGTATATTTATTCCACTTTTAACAGGATTCCTTCCCAATTACTACTCTGACATCATTTCAGACAATATTATCCATTATCATAACTGTTAAATCTGATGAAAATTCTTCAAATTTTACTTAGTGGATTTCTCTGCAGCATTTGACATGATCCCTTGCCATTTGGCATGACCCCTCCATCACTGAACAGAATCCTCTTCAAGTCTGCTTTTAAATTTACTCTTTCTTGGCTCTCCATAGCAGTCAGCATTCACCCACAGACCCAACAAGAATTTTCCATACTGTGTAAATGTTTATATGTACTTACACACACACACACATGCACACAAACATGGGATAATCAACTTTCATGTCTTATGCTGTAACTCAAAGTCAGGCTGTCAGGAAAGGAAGACCATAGCAAACTCAAATCCCATGAGCAAGGGCTGGAACTGTTAATCCAAGGATGCACTGCAACCTGTTTATTCATATTTCCTCTGACTTTGGTGATGAACATGCCCTGCAGAAATCTGGGTACTTCGCTATGAAGCTCAATACATGCACACATCTGGCCCAAGAGTCAGGGAAGCTGAAGACAAATTCCGGGGGAAAACAAAAGAATATTGTCAGCAGGTGTGGTGGTACATATCTATAATCCCAATGGCTCAGAAGGCTGAGGCAGGAGGATCACAAGTTCAAAGCAACTCAATGAGACCCTGTCTCTAAATAAAATACAAAATAGGCCTGGGGATGTGGTCAGTGGCCGAGTGCCCCTGAGTTCAATCTCCTGTATCCCCCCCAAAAAAATAAAAGAAAAAGAAAAAAAGAAAAAGATGTGTGGGAATTATAGTTCAGCTTAGCCAAATGGTTGCATCCCAAAGTTATGCCCACTAAGACACAGTCACTGGGTCTATTAGAGATCTTTATTTTGTTCTCTTCCTTTCTCATCTTGCACAATTCTTTTGACCTCCTCAGCGCCCTCATGACTTCAACTCCCATCACTGAGTGGGTGTCCCCAGCCCTACATACGCTGCTCAACTCACCTCTCTCATGATCTGAAGGCAAGACACACAACTGTCTGTGGGACATCACCCTGATATTTCACATGACCCTCCCCTCACCCAAAAATAAGGTCATTTCTTTCCTTTTGGTATGATTTTCATTCTGTGTAATGGTACACTTATTTACCTAGCATGGGAACCAGAAATCTTGTTATTATGTGTAATTTTCCCTTTCAAGCACCTATGATCAGTGAATGATAATTCCTATTTATTGTATTTTTCCCACATTACCACTGTTATCATCTGCAAACCATTATTATCTCATGCTTACATCATGACACCACCTCCTAATGGCCACCCTCACCTCTCTTCCTTTACCCCATTATCCTTTGTGAAATCCAAGTATGTAAATATTTTTTTGTTATTCCTCTGCTTAAATCTTAGTTATTTCCCTTAGCTTACAGTGTGAAATCCAAACTTCTTTGTTTGCCACATAGTACTCTCAATGATCTGACCCCGGCCTACCTCTATGACTATGTTATTTGCTATTTTGCGACAGCTATTGTATTTGTTCTCATCTACAAGACTCAAACTTCAGCTATTTTATTATTAGTCCTTCCTGGAAAATTCCATTCTGGAGCTGGAAGAAAAAATTTCTTTCTTCAATATAGGTTAAAACCAAATTTATTTGTGGGCCACAGGAAAATAAGTTAGGATGTGGTTCTCTAACTCCTCTTGGTGTGTTCTCTCCCCTATACAGTGAAAAAGAAAAACACACAAAGCAACACAAAAGAGAGATTACAGAAAGAGAGCTATGGAGAAACAGGTCTTAATAAGACCTCTGTCCTTGGATCCTGTGTTCATCAACTTTTGTTACTGTAATAAAAACTTGAGATAATCAACTTATAAAGAGAAAAAGTTTGTTTTGGCTCACAGAGGTTTCAATCAATGATCAGTTCACCTCATTGCTTTGGGAAAGGGAACCAATTATGTTGGGTTCACTTGGTGGAGCAAAATTGCTCACCTCATGATCAAGAGGTGAAAGAGAGAGAGAAACCAGAGTCTCACACTCCAATGACCTAAGACCTCCCATCAGGCTTCATCGTTCTATCTCTTAAAGGTTCCACCACTTCCCAATAGTATCACCCTAGGGAACAAGCAAGACATGTTTAAGATCCAAACTATAGAAAATTTCATTATTCAAAATACCAGCTCTGCTTTATTGTAGGTTGGTATTTAAAGCAGCAGATTTTCTTTGTATGTTTCAGTCATCTGAGTTGTATTTCTGTCTCTTACAGCCAAAATAATTGAGACTCAATTTCCACACATTTGACATCCCATTCACTGTTTGACCAGGTCACACTGCACTGTTTTGTACAGTCTTCTTCATGTTTTTTGTGGACAAGCTAGAGAATTATCTTCTTTTTGCAGTGCTGAGGATTGAACCCAGGGCCTATGTATGCTCTGTACGTGATTTACCACTGAGCCACATCTGCAGTACAGGAGAGTCATCTTTAACAACACTCTGCAAGTATTACTTTTAACCAAGTTCTTTCTGGATATGCAGGTTAAGCTTATCATTATACTTTTGGGGACACACTTTACTTAGAGAATTATGTATTGTATGTATGTATATATATATTTTTTTTTAAGAAAAGAGACCTTGCTTTATTTATTTTGTGTATGTCATCAATAACAATGCATGACATAGTAAAATTAATAATATTTGCAATTTTAATTGATCTTACAATTGATGCTTACTATTTTTTGAGGGGGATTATGTTTGTGCACAAAGAGAAGTCATACTTAGGAATTTTTAGAATACTGCAACTTTGCTTATTATCATTTCATTTATACCTGATGAGAACAAAGAAAGGAATAAATATTACAGTTTATATTTTATAGAAGGCATAAGAAAGCCAATCTATAGCATTTTTTCAAAAATATAAGTCAACAAAAGAGCTAGGAATAAAACTGAGAGGAAGTTCCCTTTAGGACTTGGGTATGTGAAGAGAGAATGTCAATAACCAGGAGCTCTGTAGGGACTGAGCCAGGTCTTGAGGCAAAGTTTTTTGAGCAAATCCCCTTGTGATTATAAACATAAAATTTGGTATGTATCATTGTCTAAAAGTTGAGCTTCATATTATTATTTTTTCAAATTTAACAATGATAAATTCACTTTTACACATAATTGCTCAAAAATGATCTGTATCTCCCCCAATTTAAATCAGTTTCCTTATGTTCAGAACAAAACTGTAAGTCAGTCTGCATGAAATTACATCTGACAGTCACTGCATTTCACTTCCAAATTCTGTTTTGGCACACACCTGGAATCCCAGTGACTCAGGAGGCTGAGGCAGGAGGATTGTAAGTTTGAGACTAGCCTCAGCAACTTGGAGAGGCCCTAAGCACCTTAGCAAGACTCTGTTTTCTAAAAAAAAATCTGTTGTCTTGTTCATTGAAATTGATCCAAATTGTTTCATTTCTTTAACACTGTTTATTATACTTGGGATCCATTTATCTCTCAACTGATTAATGTGTGTGTTTGTGAGTGTGTATGTTTATCCAACTAGATAGGGATCAAATAATTGTAAACAGTGTTTATTTTAATTCTAACAGCAACATCTTTTTTTGTATTTTTAAGTATGCCTGAAGATATTTTTAGTAATACAATAGAGGGCTGAATTTGTTAGAATTATACTAGAAATTTTTCTTCCTCGACTACAGAAAAGCCCTGAATAAAACCAGTGCTTGTTTTCATCTGTGGTCAACCATCAACACATCACTTCTCTCTTCTTTTGAGGTTTTCAGCCAAGACAAGGATCTATGTCCTCCGATTTTAATCCTGCAGGACAAGATGACCATCTGAATCAATGAATTCTGATTCTTTTGTACATGAAAGGTGAAAATCTTAGGGAAAATCCTTCACACACACAAAAATAATGTTGAAAGTAGACTGTCTTTTGATTTTCCTGTTTTTTGAAGTGCAATATCTAAAAGAAAAACAGTAACAGAGAAAAACTATAATTTTTTTACTTTTAAACTGGGTGGCCATACCTCAGGGAAGTTGGCTTTTTTCTTTGCTTTCTCTCCTCTTTTTTCCCACCTTCTTTTAAAATTTCTTGGTGTGTGTGAAATGGCAGAAGTTAAAAAGACTTAGGTGAGCACAACTTCTTCCTAACCGTTGGCCAACTACTTTCCCTTTCAGGAAATTTCAGAGGGGTAGATAGAGAATTGTGAGTCAAGTTTACCAGTCCTCCAGTAGAAACCAAGATCAGATCTCTTTCTGTCTTTTATGTTTTTCCAGCAGTGATAAAACCACATGAGGAAGAAATATTATTCATAATTTGATATTAGTGGTGGTTATGGAACACCGATGAATAAAAAAAAATACCCCAAATGGTATCTTTGAGCGTCATGAAAATGGGATCTGCTGTATAGGGGAAAAGAGAGTCTCAAACATCTATAAACAGAAACAAGAAGACTTGTTTTTGTACTAACCATTTCAAAACTGTTGTTTAATACAATTCATCCTGAGAGATGACTGCTGAGATTTGCACATTGTTGGTATTCAGTGATTTGTCAAGTGATGTCTGACCGAAGGTAGGAATTGTACTCATTTTATATAAAAAAAATTTATTTGAATTTTAATCTCAGAGCAAAATAAATGAATCAGCAATACAATATTAATTATTTTGTTATAATTGTTGCTATCACTTATCATTGTAATATGCACATAATACTAGATATTTCTCTGTGATAACATTCCAAACAGCTCAATTAATTTCTTAGGAACCAAATGAATCAACTATTTGATCATCAAATATCTATTAGTATTCTAAAAATCTGATAAAGGAATGATGCTTTATTTTGGTTATGTCCATCTTGATTACAAAATCGATCCATTTTATTTTTATTTTATTTATTTATTTTGGTAACAGGGATTAAACCCAGGGGCACTTAACCACTGAGACATATCCTCAACCCGTTTTTATTTTTTATTTTGAGAAAGGGTCTCTCTAAGTTGTTTAGGTCCTGGCCAAATTGCTGAGGCTGACTTTGAACTTGTGATCCTCCTGCCTGAACTTCAGTTCAGGCTGGCTGCTGGGATTACAGGCATGCACAACCTTACTCAACTCAAAATAGACCCATTTTAAACGAGATACACACATTAAAAACATTAAAAAATTTTCCTAAGACACTTCACCAGTTAGAAAGAAATATTTTCAGTTTGTAAGTTGATTAGAAATGATAGCATTTTCTATATTATAATCCTTTCTGTAAAAATTACATAAATTCACAGTTTTGCTTTCTGAATATAAATAACTGGCTATCTTCAACTGGAAAATCCTGATTGTTAGGACATTATAATGATGAATAAGATGTATTCTAGCATTAGTGTCTTTAAATACTTGAAACACTGAAAAAAACTGCACAGGTCCCAAAGGACAAGATCAAGTCAGTGTCTATAGTTCTCAGGTCCATGTGGTTCACGTGAGGCACAGAATAACCAGCAAATTAGCAACTAACTATTTTTTGACAAACAATTTAAAACAGAAAATGACCAAAAATATGTTTGAAGTATACAGTTCATTGGTTTGAGGAAGCTTTGGTTTTGTCTACTAATCAAATGAATTTACACCTTAATTAAGGGAAAATCTGAGAGGGATAGTATGTGGACCACAGATAATGTTACTGCCTTGTAAGATGGAACCATTAGAGCGACCAGGATATTTATTGAAACAAAGCATTTTGTTTCAGAGCAGACTCCATTGATGTTCTGTTCCAGTACTTTTATTCCTACTGTACATGATGATGGATGGAGGTGCAGTTATCGCCTCTGATGGATGTGGCCCGATGAAAAGGCACAATGCTCTCTGCTTTCTTATTGAATAATTGAGCTTTCATTTTTCCCCAGAGAACAACTATATACCGAATTTTCAACTAATTTACTATCTTGAAAATTTCTATCCACTTGGCAGCACAATCACGATTATTATCAAATGAGATTTTGTGAGATTCATTGTGTAAGGATTTTTGGAATATGGTCAGCATTTGTTTATGATGATGGTGCTATAGAGTGGTTTGTAAAAGTACATAGAGATCTACTGTGGACTAAATTTTGTTCCCACCAAATTTATGTATTGTAGTCCTAACCCCTTGTAACTGTATTTGGAGACAAGGCCTTTAAGATGCTAATGAAGATTGTGTGAGTTTATAAGGATAGGGCCCTATTCCAATAAGCACAAGTATCTTTAGAGAGACCAGGATTATGCATGCACAGAGAAAAGTCTAAGACCACAGAAAGAAGGCAGCCATTTGCAAACCAGAAGAGCGTCCTCACCAGAAACCAAACCTGAAATTTTCTGTCGTTGATGGGGCTTTGTCTGGTTTTGGTATAATGGTGATACTAGCCTCAGAAAATGAGTTTGGAAGGGTTCCCTCCTTTTCTATTTCATGGAATAATTTGAAGAGTATTGGTATTAATTCTTCTTTGAAGGTCTTGTAGAACTCAGCTGAGAATCCGTCTGGTACTGGGCTTTTCTTTGTTGGTAGGCTTTTGATGGTGTCTTCTATTTCCTTGCTTGAAATTGATCTATTTAAATTGTGTATGTCCTCCTAATTCAGTTCAGATTTATCAATCTAAAAATCTGTTGATGTCTTCAAGATTTTCTATTTTATTGGAGTATCAATTTTCAAAATAGTTTCTAATTATCTTCTGTATTTCTATAATATCTGTTGTGATATTTCCTTTTTCACCATGAATTTTAGTGATTTGAGTTTTCTCTCCCTTTCTCTTCATTAGTGTAGCTAAGGGTTTATCAATTTTATTTATTTTTTCAAAGAACCAACTTGTTGTTTTGTCAATTTTTGAATTGTTTCTTTGTTTCAATTTCATTGATTTTAGTTCTGATTTTAATTATTTTCTGTCTTCTACTATTTTGGGTGTTGATTTGTTCTTTTTTTCCCTAGGGTTCTGAGATGTAATATTAGGTCATTTAATTTTTGACTTTTTATTCTTTTAATGTATGAGCTCAATGCAATGAACTTTCCTCTCAGCATGGCCTTCGTGGTGTCCCAGAGATTTTGATATGTTGTATTGATGTTCTCATTTACCTCTATGAATTTTTTTATTTCCTTCCCTGTTATCTTCTGCTATCCATTTGTCATTCAGTAGCATACTATTTAGTCTCCAGGTATTGGAGTAGCTTGTATGTTTTATTTTATTTTTTATTTCTAGTTTCATTTCATTATGATCTGATAGAATGCAGGGTAGTATTTCTATTGTTTTGTATTTGCTGAGAGTTGCTTTGTGGCATAACATATGGTCTATTTTAGTGAAGAATCCATGTGTTGCTGAGAAGAAAGTGTATTTTCTTGATGATGGATAAAATACTCTACATATGTCCATTAGGTCTAAGTCATTGATTATATTATTGAGTTCTATAGTTTGTTTAGTTTTTGTTTGGAAGATCTATACAGTGATGAGAGAGATGCGTTAATGTCACCCCGTATTATTGTGTTGTTGTCTCTTTGATTTTTGAAATTGAGAAGTGTTTGTTTAATGTATTTGGATGCTCCATTGTTTGAGGCATATATATTTATAATTGTTATGTCTTGTTGATATATGATTTCCTTAAGCAGTATGAAATGTCCTTCTTTATCCCTTTGACTTTGACTTAAAGTCTACTTTGTCTGATATGAGGATGGAAACCTCTGCTTGTTTGCACAGTCCATGTGAGTGAGATGTTTTTTCCCAACCGTTTACCTTCAGACTGTGGATATCTTTTCCTATGAGAGGAGTGTCTTGCAGAGAGCATGTTGTTGGGTCTTTTTTAAAAAATCCAATCTGCCATTGTATGTCTTTTTTTTTAGTTGTTGATGGATCTTTATTTTATTCATTTATTATTTATATGAGGTGCTGAGGATTGAACCCAGTGCCTCATATATGCTAGGCAAGTGCTCTACCACTGAGCTACAGCACCAGCCTATGTCTATGTCTTTTGATTGATGAGTTTAGGCCATTAACATTCAGGGTTACTATTGGGATATGATTTGTATTCCTAGTAATTTTTATTTATTTTGGGTTTTTAACTTGACTTAGTTTTTCCTTTGATTGACCTTTCCTTTAGTGTAGTCCTCCCTTTGCTGGTTTTCTTTTCTTTTTTCTTTTCCTCCTCATAGAATGTTTGGTTGAGAATGTTCTATAGTGCAGGCTTTCTAGTGGTGATTTCTCTTAACTTTTGTTTATCATGGGAGGTTTTTATTTTATCATCAAATCTGAAGCTTAATTTTACTTGATATAAAATTCTCTATTGGCATCCATTTTCTTTCAGAGCTTGATATATGTTATAATAGGACCTCCTGGCATTGAGGTCTGGGTTAAGAAATCAGCTGAACTCTGGATTGGTTTCTCTCATGTGTAATTTTTTTCTTGCAGCCTTTTTTATTCTAAGAGATTTTTTCTCTTGAAGCCTTTAATATTCTGTGCTTATTCTGCATGTTAGTCATTCTCATTATAGACTCCATCCCTTGGTGTGGGTCTGCTGTAATTTTGTACATTTGAGGTCCTATAAGCCTCTTGTAGTTAATTTTCTATTTCATTCTTTAGATTTGAGAAGTTTTCTGATATTATTGTATTGACAAGATTGTACATTCGTTTGGTTTGTATCTCCATGCCTTCATCTACTCTGATAAATCTTAAATTTGGTCTTTTCATGTTATCCCATATTTCTTGGAAGTTCTGTTTCTTACCATCTTCTCTGTGTGGTCAACTTTATTTTCAATTGTGTATATTTTGTCTTCATTGCCTGAGGTTCTGTCTTCTAAGTGGTCCAGTCTATTGGTGATACTCTCCATTGGATTTTTAATTTGTTTTATTTTTTCTTCATTTCAAGAATTTTTGCTTGATTCTTTTTATAATCTCTGCCTCTTTAATGAAGTGATCTTTCATTTCCTGTGTTTTTCTCTGAACCATCCTTTATTTCAAAGTTCAGTCTCCTTATGTATTTTCTAAACACCTTCTCTGACATTTCTTCTGCTGTGTTGTCTATGGATTCTATTGTTGGAACATATTGGTTTGTTTGAGGTTCTTTGTTCCCTTGTTTGTTTGTTTGTTTGAGGTCATTTGTGTGTCTTCTCATCTAGTGGTATGGATCTGAGGCAGTACAGTTTCTTATAGTGTTATAGTCTTATAACAGTATAGTTTCTTATAGTCTTATAGTGTCCCTGAAGGCTTCTAGTACCTCACATTTAAGGGGGAGACCAATATTAACAGTACCCAATGCAAACACTATAGAACCTTAGACCAAATAGCTCCTATTAAGATGTTTACAGTTTAGTCACAACAAATAGAAATGATGTACTCAATTATTGTTTACAATATAAACAGTAAGTTTGCTAAAGGGTTTACCATTTCAAATGATGGGCAATGAGGGAACAGATGTAGTGTAAGATGTAATGTTTAGGGAAAAGGAGAGATGATAGAGGTAAAAGTTTGTGGTAAGAATGAGGGAGGAATTAATAGAGGTTGGCTGTTAGTATGAGAGAAGTGAGAAAGAGAATTCAGGGAGACAGGTAAGAGAAAAAGTATATACAGATTTTTTAAAAAGTAAATATATAAAAATACACAACAAAACTGCAATATACTATTCAGACATCCCATTTCTCAATAAATTGATACATGAAAAATATCTGGATTCAAAGATGGTAAAGATGTGAGAGAGAGGGCAAAAAAAATATAGGAAAAAGGAAATTCTCAATGGAAAATTGAGCAATTGCTTCCATTGACTTTCAAAAATATTTTCAGCCTCCCTTCTCTGCCAATAGGTGGAATTGTCTGAAGTTTGGTGGTAGCTTGAGTCCAGTGGGTGCTGGATTGGTTGGGTGGGTGAGCAGATAGCAAGATGCTTTCACACCCCCTTTCAGTCCTCCCACCTGTTATGGTTGACCCCTTTGGTCCCCATGTACTTCATAACTCACTGAGCTGGAGAGAGCCTTGTTTTCTCCAGTTTTTCCAACCTGTGCTCCCCCAGGGGAATTGCCCCCAGTCTCTGGCTTTCCACAGGCTAGTCAGGCCCAAGCTGGTCCCCACAGACCCAGCTGCAATCTGATGGACTTTGGTTTCATAGTTCCCAGGCTCTGCCTTGCTGCAGTACCAAGATCTCAATGCCTTTTCAGCTTGCAGAGAGACCATCAGAGATGACCTCACACTAAGGAGTGATCCTGCAAAGAGGCAGCCAGATGGCGGCCACTAAAACATGCAGCAAAAAGACCTCAGGTGCAACCAGATCTGAAGTACTCTCACAATATATCTCCAGGCCCTTGTCTGTGTCCCCAGGCTGAGATGGCCACGCCCCTAAGTGGCAGCAGTGGTGGCAGCAAACCTGCAGGCCCCAGTTAGTGTCCCAAGATGGCAGCAGCTGTGTATGACCAAACCTGTGGGTACTGTGACAATGGACTTCCAGGCAGCTGTGGGCACGGGCAGTGGATGATCCACTGATGGTCTGTGGGAGGTCTGCAGGCTGACAGCGGGAAATCAGTGGGTGGATATCAAGCTATGGGTGATTGGTAGGTGAAAAGTGAGTGATGGGCAGGCAAGAGGCGGGGAAGTAGGCAAAGGGCTGATGATGAGTGGTGGTGAGTAAGCGATCTGCATTTAAAAGGCGGTGGTATGCTGGCAGAGGGTGGACAAATGAGGGTGGACAAATGAGCAGGGGATCTGTGGGGAGTGAAGGCTGCCTCACAGTGAAACAGTATTTCCTCTGCTTGAATCCTCTGCTTGAGTCACAGAGCCATGAGGAGTCTTGTGTTTTGCTTTTGATGAGGCCAGCTTTGAACTTGGAATCCTCCTGCCTCAGCCCCCCAGCCACTGGGATTACAGGCATGGGCCACTGTGCCCAGCTAATACACTTTTACTTTATGACTATGAATTACACTACTCTGGGTACCTCATAAAAATGGAACCACATGGTATTTAGCATTTTGTGATTGGCTTATTTTGCTTGGCACCACGACTTCAGGTTTCACTGATGTATGTATCAGAATTTTCTTCCTTGTAAGGGCTGACTATATGCACACATTAATTATCATTTAATAGACACTTGAGTTGCTTCTGTTGTTAATAATGCTGCTGTGAACATGGGTGCAAAAATATGTATTCAAGTCCCTGTATTTAATTCTTTTGCAAACTGAATTACTGAACTACATGGTAATTCTATTTTTAATTTTTCAAAGAAATGCCATACTGGTTTTCACAGTGGCTAGACCATTTACACTACTACCAACAGAGCACAAGGCTTTTATTTTTTCCTCATTCTTCATCACATTTGGTTTCTTTTTTGGGGGGAGGGGCGTTCATTTGTTTTTCTTTTACAATATTCATTTTAATAGGCATGGAATTGTAAAGACTAGATGACCAGAAGGAGATGAATTAAAGCCGTTAGGCAAGGCTTTATTAAAAATACACGTTCTCGGGCGAATCCTCCTGTCCATCAGAGTGTGTCCGGGAGAATGGCGCTGGGGTTCCGGTGCACAGAGAATTTCAAAAGGTCCCAGTCAGGAAGGGGCGGGCTTGGGGGCAGGAAGAGAAGGCCAGAGTCCTTCCTGGATATGTCAGGAAAACCCGCTGATTGACAGGAGACGTGTCTACTGGTGCCCTCACCGTCTGGTGACAGCTCCATTCTGCAGCTGCTGACCAGTCCCCCTAATTGGACGTCGTGGAACCTGGCCCGACCTAACAGGAATCATGTATCATTGTGGTTTTGATTTGAATTTCCTGAACTATTAGTTATGGCGATCATCCTTTCATATGTATATCTTCTTTGGAGAAATGTCTATTCAAATACTTTGATGAGTTTTCAACCTGATCCTTGATGAGTTGTGGGAGTCTTCATGTATTCTGTATATTAACTTCTTATCAGATATATGATTTGCAAATATTCTTTCCCATTCTGTAGATCATGTTTTCACTCTGCTGATTATTTATTTTGCTGTACAGAAGTTTTTAAATTTAACATAGTCCAATTTATCTATTTTTGTTGTTGTTGCCTGAGTTTTTCATGCGATAGCCAAGAAATCATTGCCAAATCCAGTGTAATGAAGTTTTCCCCTATGTTTTCTGATAACAGTTTTATAGTTTTAGGTCTTATTTTGAGGTCTTTGTCTATTTTGAATTAATTTTCATACATGGTCTAAGATAAGAGCCCACCTTCACTCTTTTATGCAGAGATTCAGTCTTACCAGAGCCATATATGAAAAAAAAAGCCTTTCCTTATTTATCATTAGAATGGTCTTGACACTCTGGTCAAAAATCATTTGATCATATATAGAAGGGTTTATTTCTGTGTTCTCATATCTATCCCATTAACACATGTGTGTCTTACACCAGTAACAAATTGTTTTGATTAACATAGCTTTGTGGTAAGTTCTGAATCAAAGAGTATCATATTTTCCAATTTGTTCTTTTTAAAATTTGTTTTGGCTTGATGATTCAGAGTTCCTTACTATTTTATTTTATGTGAAATTTAGGATGGAATTTTCTATTTCTGCCCAAATAGTGATTAGGATTTTGATAGGGATTACATTTGAATTTGGAGGTCACTTTGGGTAGCACTGACATGTTAACAGTATTAAGACTCAATTAATGAAATATATTTTTCCTTATATTTGTATCTTCTTTAATTTCTTTCAAAGGCTTTATAGTTTCAGGACAGAAATGTTTTACTTCCTTGGATAAGTTATTTCTTTTTTCTTAAAAATTTTTGTAGTTGTAAATGGACAGCATGTCTTTTTTTGCAGGGGGGCGGGTACTGGGGATTGAACTCAGGGACACTCAACCATTAGGCCACATCCCCAGTCCTATTTTGTGTTTTTTTTGTAGAGTCAGGGTCTCACTGAGTTGCTTAATGCCTCACCATTGCTGAGGCTGGCTTTGAACTCACAATTCTCCTGTCTCAGCCTCCCAAAGTGCTGGGATTATAGGCATGTACCACCATGCCTGACTGAATAGCAAGCTGTTATTTTATTTGCTTATTTTTGTATGCTGTGCTAAAGGCTGAACCCAGTGCCTCATCCATGCTAAGCAAGCACTCTGCCACTGAGCCTCAGCCCCAGCTCCTGGATAAGTTTATGCTTGATGCTATTATAAATGGAATTGCTTACTGAATTGCCTTTTGGGATTGTTCATTGTTATGGTACAGAAACATAAGTAATTTTTGCATATTAACTTTGTGTCCTACAAGTTTACTGAAATTATTAGTTCAGTATTTTGAGGGAAAGAATCTTCAAGGGTTTTAGACAAAAGAAAACAAATGTCATGTGCAAATAGATTATTTTAATTTCTTTCCCATTTTTTAGTTCTTTTTATTGTATAATTGTTCTGACAATGGTTGCTAGTGTGTTGCTGAAAAGACGTGACCAAATAGTAAATCTTTATTTCATTCATAATCTTAAAGATAATGTGTTCAACTTCTTGCCATTGAGTATAATGTTAGCTGAGGGCTTTGGATATATGGCTTTTATTGTGTTGAGGTAGTTTTCCTTTATTACTGGTTTGTTGAGTTTTATTACTTCAAAATTTGTAGAATTTTGTTAAATGCTTTTTATACGTAAATTTAGATCATCACGCATTTTGTCCATGAAGTGTGTTATATTAACTCGCCCTTGAATGCAGAACCATCCATGTATTCTGAGAATAAATATTTTCCTACTGGATCACTGTCTATATTCCTTTTAATATTATGATGAACTGTTGGCTAGTATTTTTTGGAGAATTTTGCATCAATATTCATAAGGAACTCTGGTCTGTAGTTTTGCTTTCTTGTGGTCTCTGTCTGGCTTCAATATCAGGGATTGCTTATCTCAAAAAATGAGTTGGGAAAGGATCCCTCATTAAGTTTTTGGAAGAGTTTGAGAAAGATTGTGGTTAATTCTTAAAATGTTTGGTACAATTCACCAGTGAAACTACCTGGTCCTGGGGCTTTTCACTGTTGGATATTTATGATTACTTATTCAATCATCTTCTTAGTTACAATTCTGTTTAGATTTTCTACTTCTTCACACTACAGCCTTTTTTGGGGGGAGGAGGGGTACCAGGGATTGAACTCAGGTGTACCCCACAACTAAGCAACATTCACTGTCCCATTTTGTATTTTAATTTATAGACAGGGTCTCACTGAGTTGCTTAGGACCTGGCTGTTGCTGAGGATGACTTTAAACTTGCGATCTTCTTGTCTCAGCCTTCCTAGCCACTCTGATTACAGGCATGTGCCATCACACCCAGCATAATTCAATCTTAGCAGGTTGAATGTTTCTAGGAATTTGTTCATTTCATTTAGATCATACAAATTGTTGGCATGCAAATGTTTATGGTACTGTTTTATATTTTTTCATTTTTCTGTAAAACCAATAATAATGTTCCTGCTTTCATTTATGATACAGTTATTTGAATATTCTATTTTTTCCTTAATCAACCTTAAAGCCTGTCAATTTTGCTGATCTTTTTGAAGAGCCAACTGTTCAAAAGAGTTTGATTGGTTGATTTCTTCTTTATTGTTTTTCTATAAAAAATGAATAACCTTTTCCATTTATTTCTGTTCCAATGTTTATTGTTTTCTTCTTTCTGCTAGCTTTCAGTTTAATTTATTTTTATTTTTTAGTTCCTGATTATTCACTTTTTAAAAATTTATTTATTTGTTCTAGTCAGTTATACATGACAGCAGAATTACACAAATGGAGCACAATTTTTTATTTCTCTGGTTGTACACAAAGTAGAGTCACACCATTCATGTCATCAAACATGTACCCAGGGTCATGATGTCCCTCTCATTGCACCATCTTTCCTATACCAAAGCCCTCTCTCTTCCCCTCCCTCGCTTTTTGCTGTCCAAAGTTCCTGCATTCCTCCAATGCCCACCCTCCATTATGGATCAGCATCCACTTATCAGAGAAGACATTTGGCCTTTGGGTTTTTGGGATTGGCTTACTTCACTTAGCATGACATTCTTCAATTCTGTCCATTTACCTGCAAATGCTATAATTTTATTCTCTTTTATTGCTGAGTAATATTCCATTGTGTATATATACCATAGTTTCTTTATCCATTCATCTATTGAAGGGCATCTAGGTTGCTTCCACAGTTTAGCAGTTGTGAATTGTGCTGCTATAAACATTGAAGTGGCTGCGACACTGTAGTATGCTGTTTTTAAGTCTTCTGGGTATAGACTGAGGAGTGGGATAGCTGGGTCAAATGGTGGTTCCATTCCAAGTTTCCTAAGGAATCTCCATACTGTTTTCCATATTGTTTGTAAAAATTTTCAGTCCAACCAGTAATGTTTGAACGTGCCTTTTCCCCCACATTCTCTCCAGCACTTATTGTTGCTTGTATTTTTGATAATTGCCATTCCAACTGGAGTGAAATGAAATCTTAGAGTAGTTTTGATTTGCATTTCTCTAATTGCTAGAGATGTTGAACATTTCTTCATATATTTGTTGATCAATTGTATATCTTCTGAGAAGTTTCTGTTCAGCTCCTTAGTGCATTTATTGATTGAGTTGTTTGTTTTTTGGTGTTAAGTTTTTTGATTTCTTTATGTATCCTGGAGATTAGTGCTCTATCTGATGTGCATGTGGCAAAATTTTGCTCCCAGAATGTAGGCTCTCTCTTCACCTCATTGATTGTTTCTTTTGCTGAGAAGAAGCTTTTTAATTTGAATCCATCCCATTTATTGATTCTTGCTTTTATTTATTGTGCTTTAGGAGTCTTGCTAAGGAAGTTAGGGCCTAATCCAATGTGATAAAGGTTTGGGCCCACTTTTTTCTCTATTAAGCACAATGTCTTTGGTCTAATTCCTAAATCCTTGATACACTTTGAGTTGAGTTTTGTGCATGGTGAGAGAAAGGGGTTTAGTTTCATTTTGCTACATATGAATTTCCAGTTTTTCCAGCATCATTTGTTGAAGAGGCTATCTCTTCTCCAATGTATGTTTTTGGCACCTTTGTCTAGTATGAGATAATATATTTATGTGTCTTCTATTCTTCTATTATATAACTGTATTTATGTGTCTTCTATTCTCTATCATTGCTCTACATGTCTATTTTGGTGCAAATACCATGCCATTTTTGTTACTATAGCTTTGTAGTATAGTTTAAGGTCTGGTATTGTGATGCAACCTGTTTCACTCTTCTTGCTAAGGATTGTTTTGGCTATTCTGGGTCTCTTATTTTTCCAGGTGAATATCATGATTCCTTTTTTTCTATTTCTATGAGGAATGTCATTGGGACTTTGGAATCACATTAAATCTGCATAACACTTTTGGCATTTTGGCCATTTTAACAATATTAATTCTGCCTATCCAAAAACAAGGGAGATCTCTCCATCATCTAAGGTCTTCTTTAATTTCTTCCTTTAGTGTTCTGTAGTTTTTACTGTAGAGGTCTTTCACCTCTTTTGTTAAATTGATTCCCAAGTATTTTATATTTTTTGAGGCTATTGTGAGTAGGGTAGTTTTTCTACTTCCTCTTCCAGGGGGTCCATCACTAATGTACAGAAATGCACTTGATTTATGGCTGTTGATTTTATATACTACTACTTTGCTGAATTCATTTATTAATTCTAGATATTTTCTGGTGGAATTTTTTGGATCCTCTAATAAAGTAGACTTCAACTCAAAGTCAAAAGGGATAAAGAAAGACATTTCATATTGCTTAAGGAAAACATACATCAACAAGGCATAAAAATTATAAATATATATACCCCAAACAATGGAGCATCTTTGTTTATCAAACAAACTTTCTCAATTTAAAGAGTCATAAATCACAACACAGTAATACTGGGTAAGTTTAACACACTTCTTTTACCACTGGACAGATCTTCCAAAGAAAAACTAAACAAAGAAAATATAGAATTGAATAATACAATCAATAATTTAGATATAAAAGACATATATAGAATATTTCATCCATCGATGAGTGAGTACACTTTCTTTTCAGCACCACATGGATTTTTCTCTAAAATAGAACACGCATTATGCCACAAAGCAACTCAGCAAATACAAAGAGAGAGAGAGAGAGAGATACTACCCTGCATTCTATCACATCATAATGAAATGAAATTAGAAATCAATGAAAACTAAACCATAGAAGATACTCCAACACCTGAGGATTAAATATTATGCTATTAAATGAACAATGGATAGCAGGATAAATAATAGGGGAGATTTGAAAAATTTTAGAGGTAAATGAGAATACTGATATAACATATCAAAATCACTGGGACATGATGAAGGCAATGCTAAGAGGCAAGTTCATTGAAGGTAATTTATTCCTTAAAAGAAGAAAAAGTCAACAAATAAATGACCTAGCATTACATCTTAAAGCCTTAGAAAAAGAAGAACAAATCAATACCCAAATTAGTAGAGAACAGGAAAAAATCAAACCAGAGCTGAAATGAATGAAATTGAAACAAATAAACAATTCAAAAAATTGACAAAGCAAAAAGTTGCTCTTTGAAAAAATAAATAAAATTGGTAGACCTTTAGCCACACTAACAAAAAGAAGAAGAGAGAAAACTTGAATCACTAAGATCTGTGATGAAAAGGAAATATCATGATGGACACCACTGAAATACAGAAGATAATTACAACTATTTTGAAAATTGATACTCCAATAAAATAGAAAATATCAAAGATATCAACAAATTGCTAGAATCATATGATTTACCCATACTGAATCAGGATGATATGCACAAGTTAAACAGATCAATGTAAAGTAATGAAATAAAAGATGCTATCAAAAGCCTACCAGCAAAGAAAAGCCCAGGACCAGATGGCTTCACAGCTGAGTTCTATAAGACCTTCAAAGAGGACTAATGCCAATACTCCTCAAATCATTCCATGAAATAGAAAAATAGGGAACCCTTCCAAACATATTCTATGAGGATCTACTAGGATCACTGTGATACCAAGAACAGACAGAGAAAATTTCAGGCCAATATTCCTGATGAATATATATGCAAGAATTCTCAATAAAATTCTGACAAATTGCATACAAATGGTTTGTTTGGAGCAGTTTCTTTCCTTGTTTTTTTCATGTTGTTCATGTGTCTTATCCTTTTTCAGTGCAGATACAAGGTATTACAGTTTTTACCTTATAGACTTATAGTGTCCCTGCAGGATTCCAATACCTCTCTTTTTTTTAGTGGAGAGAGATATTAACAAATCCCAATGCAAACAATATACATCCTTAAACCAAATAGCTCCTATTAAAACATTTTGTCTCAATAGACAGAAATGGTGAATTCGATTATTATCTACAGTATAAACAGTAGGTTTGCAAAATGGTCTACAGTTTCTAATGGTAGACAAAGAGAGAATGGGGGGTGTGGGATGAGATGTTAAGGAAGTAGAAGGTGAGAATGTAGTGTTATTAGATCTAGAAAGCATGAAAAAGGAATCAAAAGAAGTTGTTAGTAGCAGGAGAAAAGAGAGAAAGAGACTTTAGGGAGACAGGTAAGTGGGAAGACAATAGAGAGAGAGAATAAAAAAACAACAAACATAAAAAATTATTAAGGAAAAGAAAAGATGTAAAAATAAACAATAAAAGAAAATACAACATACTATTCAGGCATCCCAGTCCTCAGTGGCCTAATGGATGAAAAATACTTGGTTTCACAAATGTTAGGGATGTAAGGGTGGGAAAAGAGAGAGAGAGAGAAAAGAAAAGAAAAAAGAAAAAGAAAAGAAAAAATCTCAAAGGACAATGAAAGGATTGTTTCTGTTTGAATTCATTATCCTTCCTGCTTTCCTTTTCATCCAGTAGGTGGGGTTGTCTGTGGTTTGCTGGTAACTCCACCCTCAGGATGGTGAAGGTTATTAGAGTGTGAGGGTTGGTCATGGAGGCAGAATTCCTGGAGGTGAGGTATAGCATTTGCTGAACCTAGTTGGAAGACTGCACTCCAAGGATCTCCTTTGGGACTCACTTGTGTGATGTGGGTGCCTACTCTTATCCCTTATATCATCTGTAGACATCACAATTCCAGGTCTCTAATTTAGTCTCTAAACTGTATCTCTTTCACTCCCTCCGTCTCTAATTTCCAATCCAGAACCTCTTTCTCTGGAGGTCTGGTGGGCTGTGCTCTGGGGCCTGTGCACCTGTTGCAGAGAACTGCTTTGTATCTGACAAATCAGGACCAGGCCAACTGCGTAACTGCAAGTACTGTGCCAGGTTAGTGGCTATGGCAGGGAGGAGGTGTTGTGGGACTATAGGTACCTTGATATTGCTTCTATGCCCCAACCTGTGTCCCAACATGGGAGATTTTATTCTTGCTGAACCAAGCTCTTACTCTGCTTCTTGGTTCTATGCCATGGACCAACCTCCACCTTACACTTCTGTCATGATATTCTGCCTCATATCAGGTCACAACAACAGAGCTGGCCATCTATGGACTTAGACCTCCAAAACTATAAACCCTGAAGTAAACTTTTCATCTTCTAATTCTTTTTCTCAGATCTTTTGGTAACAGCATCAAAAAAGTTGACTGAAACTAAAAGCAATTGGTAAACTCTAAATGTTTTCTTTTTTGTAGGGGCTAGGGATTGAACTCAGGGGCACTTGACCACTGAGCCACATCCTCAGCCCTATTTTGTATTTTATTTAGAGACAGGATCTCACTGAGTTGCTTCATGCCTCACTTTTGCTGAGGCTGGCTTTGAACTCTGGATACTCCTTCCTCAGCCTCCTGAGTCCCTGGGATTATAGGAATGCACCACCATGCCCAGCCAAATATTTTCTTTTTGAGCTATTACATTTCCCAGGTTATTATTCCTAACCTAGGGTTAAATTCTGAATATTCACAACTGGTACTAAGCGGCTACCACCAGATTTTTAACCACATGATTACTTTAAGCATAGGTCTGGGATTGGAGTCTCAGGGTAGGTCTTGGTCAACAAGGCAAAGAGGTACTAAAAGGTAGAGGCTACTTACCAGCTACTAGAGCCAATTTCACTGCTAAAGAAATAGTGTAGTAATACCAGTGGCACTGGTTAAATATCAGTTTCCTTTTGTGCATCATGCCCAATTCAAGAGTCACATATAATATGTGCTTGTTTTAAATATAGTTACCTGGGGGAGTAAAGATATAAATCTTTACATGTAAAGAATATATATTTACATAAAAGAGTACATATAATTTTAATTTTTGGATCTAGCAGTTTTTTTTTTTTTCATGAGAGTCTGGTCATGTTAAATGAGGACAATAAATAATATTTTAAAAATTGCTTACTAAAATAACCATCAAATTTCAAGCTAGATTGGCATACCATTTGCTTTTGAAAACTGATGTGATTACATAATATTTTCTTTTCTGGCAGTCAACTATCTACCCTTAAAGTTAATAACATTTAAGACTGAATGTGCCTCACAATTGTCTTGATTTCATTTGTAATATGTCTTCAGCCAGTGGTTTTCCCTTGATGATGTGCATTGTGTTCATGAATTCAAAAATTTATGATATTATTCTAAATGTAAGATGGTTACACATTTCATAATTGCTTTACTGGGATATAATTCAGATGCTGTATGATTTGCCTTTTTAAAAGTATACAATTCAAAGGTCTTTACTACATTCGCAGAGTTATACGGCCATCAGCACTATTTAATTTTGGGACATTTTATCACTCTCATACCCATTATCAGTTACTCCTTTGTGCCTGTAATCACTAACCTACTGTCTGTCTCCATGAATTTGCCTACTTGAGACATTATATATAGGTGGAACCTACAGTGTTGTCTTTTGTGACTCGCTTCTTTTACTTATATTAATGTTTTCAAGGTTCATTTATGTTGGAGCATGTATCAGTATATCATTTTTATTGCCAAATAATACTCTATTATATGGACATACTTTATTTTATATCTCTTATCAGTTAATAGGTCCTTGGGTTATTTCCATTTTTTCTGCTATTTTGAATAATGCTACTGCAAACGTGTATTTCAAATTTTTTGTGAACATCTGTCTTTATTTCTTTGGAGTATATGAATGGCTAGAGTGAAGGTATTGTTTTTTTTTTTTTTTTTCTTTTTTCTTTTTCTTTTTTTTTTTTTTTTTAACATGTCACCACACCTGATTGGCTTGTTTTATTGGAGAAGGTGTGGAGTTAATAATATGAAGACAGCGGGGCCCCAGGTTGGGAAGATCACCCTCCCCTTCCCATATATGCCCACTGCCCCAAATAAAAAATAACTAACTATGGGGAGCAGCCGAGACAGCGACTGAGGGGCGGGGGAAGGAGACCCAGAACCCAAGGACAGCAGTGAAGAGACCATGCGCGTGCTCAGGGCCCAAGGCCGCGGCTGTGAGTCTGT
>CM053400.1:141637624-141649773 GCA_028644305.1 Xerus rutilus
CTCTGCGTTCCCAACCCGGTATTGGGTTTTGAGAATTTTTTTTTCCAAATTTTCCCAATATTTTACATAGTTAAAATAAATATCAATTATGTTCATAGTATATGTATGTGTATTTTTACTCTTATACACATATTATCTGTAAGTGTATATTTATATAGGAAATGTTTAGCTTTTATTAGTGTGAAAATATCACATAAAAATTACTGAAATAAATATTTAGATATTCCGTGAGACCAAAACAGTGTTATCTACAGTATATGTCAAAGTTCTTGATACTGAAGCATTAACTCAAACATTTATGGGTCTTACCCTGATATTTCAAGTGGGAATTTCATGTGCCCACTGGCTGTAATCCTCATCTCTAAAGGGGTATGGGGGGGTGGTCAATAAATAAATTCTGAGTGTAAATAATTTAGGATGTGCCTAGAAATTATTATACTTTGAATACATGATATATAGTTTTATACTTCTGTATATTTTAGCCTCATTCTGAGTTTTTTCTGCTGCTATGAAACTTTGTGTAAATTAGGAAACCAGCAGTTGGTATTCAGTTTGAAAGAAATAATCATCAAAGGCATTCTGTTGAATTAGCTATTAAAGTACTTAATTCTAATTCGTATTATGTCTGATGGGTATAGAGACAACAAAGAAAAAATAACTAACTTCATGCCTGCAGTAAACTTTATTCCAAGGATAAATTACTCTCAATATCAGTCCTAATATCTCTCTATATAAATTTGATTCTTTATGTTTTTGAGAATATCAGAATATCCTTCTATGTTCATAAATTACACTACCTCTCAAATGCAGTTCTAATAGTGCTCTTTGAAATTAAAATAATCTTTGATTGCATTTTAGAGCAACATGAAATAGTACCATCCTATGCAAAAACATTTCAAACTTATACCTACTATATGACTTCTAAATCATTTTTGAAATTCCCATAGAAAAATCTGGCCTCCTTAAATATGGATTGTTCTGGTTGCTGTTCCTCTTGAGAAAATTATGACCCAAACAAAACAAGATAAAAAGGAAAAAACAAAAACTAGAGATCTTCAAAGAGTCATCTAAACTTTCCTTCCATGAGCTGCTATGTAGTTTAATCAAATACCACTATTGTGTACTCAATGGGTCTCTGTTCATCCATGCTTGAGTGGATGTTATTCTGAAGAGGTTTAAGCATATTTCAAGTCTCCTTGGTTTGTAGTTGATCTTCTTTCAGAGCTTGCAAGTAGAGCCAACAGTGAGCACGAAGTGTTCAATATCAGGATGATGCTGCTGGTCAACGTGTAACTCCTGATGTACAGGGGATAAACTTTATCAATATAAACAGAAAGTACCTACAGTACTCTAAGAAAGCCAGTGCCATGTGGGATAGCCTTTGGAAGCCAAGTTTAAATAGAATGCTATTTTGGCAAAATTTGCCATGTAACGTCTTTTCTTAATTTCCCAATGGCATACTAAGAGAAATACAGCTATACTCTGATCTTTGCAAACCATTGGACAGGCAACTTCTCAAAATAAACATTGTCATTTTGGTAATGCAGAAATCGGTAGGACAGAGAGCTGGAGATGTTAAATTTTGCTGCCGAAGACAGTCCTTATAAGTTCTGAATTGTAATTTCAAATAGATACTGAAGCACATCTCCAGCTTCTGAATTTATTCTGATACACTGAATAATGAAAGAGGGAAGAGGTTTGACACAGGGTTGGCTAGGAAGTATTCAGTGACTAGTACAGAATTTTTGTTTTGTTTTGTTTTGTTTTTGGTACTAGGGATTGAACTCAGGGGCACTCAACCACTGAGCCACATCCCCAGCCCTAGTTTGTGTTTTATGTAGAGACAGGGTTTCACTGAGTCGCTTAGCACCTTGCTATTGCTGAGGCTGGCTTTGAACTTGTGATTCTCCTGTCTCAGCCTCCCAAAGTGCAGGGATTACAGGCGTGCGGCACCGCACCTGGCTGACTAGTACAGAATTTGATTAAAGAGGAGACCTAGGCGAGCTCAAAATGGTTAAATTCTCTTAGCTACTCCGACCTGAGAGTCTTATCATTGCCAGAACAAAATGGGACTAAGATTCTGAGATTAAATCCAGAGCCACTCTGTGGTTAGCTCTTTATATATTTTTAAAGCAGCACAGTGCAAATTTTGGCTCTACCACTCTAGTAAAATACAAGCTACTAAATAAAGTTCATGGGGGCCTTGGTTTTCTTGGGGATGATAACATTACTTCATTATTAAGATTTTATATCATGAGAGATATTTGATCCCTTCCATTTCTACACATGTAATGCAATGCTAAAATTCCCTTGCTCTTAGAAATCGCCTATTCAGGTGATTGTAAAGGAAAGGGCATGATCTTTCTTCTCTGAGCATTATTATCTAAATATTAAGAAGTGAGGTTATAGGAGATCTTGCACTTAGCTAGAAGAAAACATGATAATAATAGTGCTTCATAGTGTCAGAAGTACCTCAGAGTTTATGTGAAGCATATGGGAATGTGCTGGCACATAAGAAGCGTTTAGTAAATGTTAGTGATCATATTTGTTTCTATTTTTTGATTACTATCTAAGAAACAATGTAAGTTTACTGAATGATGTGAATTCATTCTCAACAAGTGTCAATAAATAAGGTGGTCTTCATAAATTTCTGATCTAAGTGTCTACTTCAGTTATTTTCAAGGGTTACTATTTCAACTGTTCTCTCTAAACTGATGATTGTCCTTGACGTTATTTTCCTTCAAGGGCTGGCCAGGTGAGTAGAATCCCTTACAGACCACTGCAGAGTTACACTCATTGCTTTCCTGGTTGAGCTGCACTTTATGCCAGCAAGACCCCTGGGACTGGGATTCGTGTTCATTGCCTTGGAGTTGCAGTTCTGCTGTGCATGTTTCTCTTTATGGTCCTCAATTTAACTTTAAATCTCCATACTACGTTGGTGGTGAAATATTCTAGGGTTTCTAGAATATTGTAAGATTATGGGCTGTGCATTCTCTAGCAAGCAACATTTCACTCATCCATGCTAGGCTTTCCTTTCTTCCAGGATTGACTATTTTAATTTGTTCCTGGTGGCATTCCAGATTGTTTGCTAAACTGGCTACAGATGGTTTTGAATGCTGCCGCTGCCAGCGTTGTTACTAGGACTTGATCTACGGATCATATTTCCCCATCTTACAGTCTCTATCTTGGCTGCCTCTAAGACAGCATATGGCTTTTAAAATCCTTTTAATGACCTATAAAGCTCTCAATGGCCCTATTTCTGTTTACCTTTCTGACCTTTTAACTTTTTTACACTCCAGCACAGATTCTTTAGTCATCTAATACTATGTGTCTCGCGCTGCATAACTGATAGGAGTGGACTGGTAATTGAGTTACAGTGGTGGCCCATGCAATGCAGCCTGTCCCAGGGACCAGGAACCAGGATGATTTGAAAAGTGCACAGAGAGCAGAGATTCTGTAACTAATAATTTTAGATATATTTATGGACTAAGCACTTTTCATTCTTATTTTACCTGTTTGAGATGTCCTTAGTTATTTCTTAAGTGTTTTTTTTTTTAAATCTTCTGTTGAAAGAAGTCAGAGACTCAAAGGCTCTCTCAATTGCATACTAAGACGTGAGATTTAGAGCAGTCATTGAATCAAAGTGTGAAAAGGAGACACTTCTGTGTGTCACGACCTTAGCTGTCTAGAGATGGAAAACAAGGTAACATATCTATCTTGAGGATACACCGGCTATAAATCTACATACTACAGCAAGAAATCTTTGACATCATTTGACTTAGTATTTGGGGTCATTAGGTTATTATCTGGTCAACAGAAGACTAAAAAGACAAAACTAGGCCTCTTTCCCATCTCAATTACTTCAACAAATAGGCAGGATTCCTTTGTGTTTTCCGGCACTGTTATCTGTCTTTTCCATAATTTCTCATATATATTTAGCAAGGAGCTACATGGAAAAGCATTTTAAAAATATATATTGTTTTTCTTTTTGCAGAGAGTGAGAGAGCAGATAGGATAGATAATTCTTTTTTTTAATCCAAATTTGGGAAGCAATTGAGAAACAAGATCTAGGAAAGGGAGAGCTAAGATCAACTATAAAGCTTAGTAGATAAATCTGACCGAAGTAGATGGCTATAGATCTGCAAGTAAATAAACCTGAGAGTATTCTTGCTCTCTCTAAACCTGGACTGTGGGACAGTCCACACAAGAGAGAGTGTAATCTTTAGAGCAGTGGTCACTTACCTAGAGTCTCTGCTAACACTGGACAGGCACCAAGGAGAAGAGTATGATCCTCTTCTATGATTTCAGCTTTTTAAAAAACTGGTATGAGAGAATTTTGTATCTGGGATTCATGTGTTAGATTATTTAGATTACTGCCTGTTCCAGAAAATAATAATATATAGTCGAATCTGTGCATGCACGTGTGTTTATGATATTACCACATCAAATACTAAATATTTTGGAAATGTCAAAACCTAGAGAAATAAGCAGAACAAATAGAATACTACAACACTAAAGCTCTTTGTGTTGTGCTGAGTATACATGAAAGTGACACACTCGGGGGCTTCTTGGGGCAAGGAAAGCAGAAGTCAAAATTTAAGGCCGGCCGGCCTCCCTCCCTCCCTTCCTTCCTTCCTTCCTTCTTCCTTCCTTCCTTCCTTCCTTCCTTCCTTCCTTCCTTCCTTCCTTCCTTCCTTCCTTCCCTCCTTTGCCTCTCTCTTTCTTCTTTCTTTCTTTCTTTCTTTCTTTCTTTCTTTCTTTCTTTCTTTCTCTCTCTCTCTCTCTCTTTCTCTCTCTCTTCCCCCGTTTCTTTCCTTCTTTCTTTCTCTGTTTTTAAATAAAAAAAAATCTTTACAGTTTCTAAGAGATTCTCTCCCACATTCAACTAGGACCTAAAAGGGACTCATCCTGAAATTAGGGCAAACTGTAACTGAAGATATTTTGATTTTTCTCCCACAATGTAGAAAAATATGCCTTAAGAGATAGTGAAGTAGGAGAACATAAAGAAAAGGGGAAAATATCTCTAAACATTTATGGTAGGAGATCAATATTTCCCTTTACTTTTTTCCCCACGTTTGAAGTTATCTGCAATCAGTTGTGCCATCAGATACCTCTGGTGGAGGGAAAACTCATCCTTGGCCTTAGAGAATCCAAAGGTCATTAAATATATATATATATATATATACATATATATGTACACACATACATACATACATATGTATATTTTGCTCATCATTCTGCCAAAGGTTATCTGTCATGAAGGAACAAAGGCAATTTAGGAAATTAGAGAAGAAGCAGAGATAATAAACAGCAGAAACAGATTTTAGATTTGAGAATTATCTAAAGATTCTAAAACAACAAGACTCCAATGTTAAAAGAAAAAGATTTATTAATAGCAGTCACTCAAGGATATTCTAAAGTTGTTTCAGAAGAATGAAAGTGATCCCAGATGGAGGTTGAGAGATGGCAAAGGAATTAGGAGGGGGAAAATGCAATTATGTGGGAAATGTAAAGATATAGTAATCATATAAAACAGTTAACATAGTCTAATGGAGTTAAATATTATTGAATCAAAATACCTGGAAAAATATAAAATGTGAGTCAAAAAGAAGAATAAAGTAGAGTTAAAATATTCTTATGCTTTTTTGTAATCTGTGAGGAAGGTAAATATTTGATTAATTTTATTAACTGTGCATGTTTGAATTTTTAGAATAACCACTAAATGAATGGAGCCAGAATAGAAAAAAAATGCTAAAAGTATTTAGCATGTAAAAGTAAGCATTAGAGAAGAGAAACAGAACATTAACCAAAAGAATAAATAGATGATAGATTTGGACTTCAAATCATCTGTATTCATAGAAATGAAAATATGTAAAGTTTGAATGAAAAGATAAAAATTTTCTGAATAAATTTTTTAAAAATTCAGTTGCTCTATTTAAAAGAGAAACATCTAAACCTAAGGACATTGAAAAGTTGAGAATGTGGAAATGGGAAATATTTCCCTCAGGAAACTTTAGGGCTATATTAACAATAAACAAATTAAATTTTGAAAATATTGAAAGAGATGAAATGGATCACTTTATATGGATGAAAGAATTAAATTCATCAATAAAATATACCAACTTAGAATTTGTATGCTTTTAATAAAGTTTCAAGACATACAAAACAAAAATGGTCCATTTGTAGAGCCGCAAAAGCTCAAAAATTTCAAAGAATTGACATCATCATGTTATCTGATTAAAAGGCAAAAAATCAATATAAAAAAGAAAACTAAAAAATGATCAAGTATTTGGAAAATAGATCTCCCATGAGAAAAAAAGTCAAAATGGTGATAACATTTTGGATTGAATGATAGCAGATTATTACATATAGAATGTGCACAATATGCACAATGGAATTGTACTTTTACTTATGACACATTATATAGCCTTAATATGTACACCAGAAAATAAAAAATGTTTAAATAAAGTAGCAACATAAGCTTCTGTCTCAGAAGTTAGGAAAGGAGTAACAAAAGAAACTCAAACAAAGCAGGAAAATAGGACACCGTAAAGATCAGAAATAGTTATACATAAAAATATATATAATGATGAAAATGACAAAACCAAGAGTTGGTTCTTTGAAAAAATTAATACAATTGATAAGTAACTGGAAATCATGAAATCCACATTAGTTGAGGTCCAATCAGGAGGCAGAAACCAAACTATTAATTAAAAAATGAAATGTAATATGAAATATTATTAGGTAGTAGCAAGAGATTGTTAGGTAGTAGCAGGTTCCTAGGGAGATAAAGAGACCTTTGCATTGGAACTCGATATTCCAGTAATGGAATGGCAGAAATAGGGGTAACCTTGAGCTAGAGGAAGTACCCAAGAAAGGAAGAAGCTTGTAAGAAGGTCCTCAGCAAGGATGAGGAAATCAGCCCTCATAAAGAGGGTGTGGCTATGGTACCCTTCATGTCAGAGAAGTTTGCTGAGGTGCCCCAGGCTAGAGCTGACAAAGGAAAAATCACCTACTAGGTGTCCCTGAAATTCATCAGAAACTGTCTGCCCAGTGCTTTGAAACTCCCAGGAGCCATTCACTAAGGTGCTGCAGAAATCACACAGGGGTGGTGTCGCTGTTGTGCTTCTGATGCTGCTGGCAGCTGTAAGCCACAGAAGCAAGAAGAAACAACTGGAGCCAGGAGGAAAAGGCCCTTATAACAATTTCCTTCCAGTTCTCTTTCTTGACAAAGCCTAGAGTGCTAACTGGTGAAGAATAAATATGTTCAAGATTCAGCACTAGAACTACAAAACTAGGGTAAGGAAGGGTAAGACTGCCACACGAGGAATGCTATATGATAAAAGTAAAGAAATCAGCATCTTTCAAATATCATGTAATTTTAAAGACGCAAATCACGGAAGAATGCTTATAGTATGAGTGCATTTTATAGAAAGTTAAAAAACTTTGCTGTTAAATTTATATAGTAGAAATATACTTGCCATAAAGTCATTGTCACATGTGAGGGTGCCGGGGAAGGCACTATGATCAATAAGAGACACATAGTGTCTTTTAGATGGGGCTTGATGGGGGCTGCATAATTCTCTTTCCTGATCTGGGACACTGGATATGAGGTGTGCATGGCAACTCATTAAACTATACATATATGTTCAGTAATGTTATTAATGCAGCTATACCAGTGTCCTATTGTTTGCCTAGAATGTCTTTCTACTCTTCCAATTTTCAACCATTTTGGTGGTTGTGTATTACATACTGTCTTGAGAGCTCAGGAGATTTCTCAGGGCGTTGACATGAGCCAAATATTGAAGAAAGAGTAGCTTCTGGGAAAAACTCTATTTCCTTATTCTGAAATATTCATTTTGAATGGACAAATACGTGTTCATGCAAGAGCCTATGAAGTTTAAATCTCTTGTATGCATGAATAAAATAGAACTCATAAAAGTAAATGATTAGTTCAAGGTCACACGAGTTCTCCTGGATTTAAGTTCTTAACTATTTCTACTATTCTATGATATTTTACTTATTACCTATCTTCAAAGAAACCAACCTAGCTTGGACTGTAGTTTAAACGGGGAAAACATACTGATGCTGTGTATGTTTAGTCCCATAGTTCATTTGCATACTTAAAAGTCCTAGTTGAACATGCTCAGGGGTGCATATTTTAATTTTTTAGACTTTAAATTCAAGCAACAAAGAAACTTGCATAAAGAAATTGTCAAGTTCAACTATAACTCTTTCAGATGAGGGCCTTGTTTTCCATTCACGTCATCCTTGCTTCTCCAGCCACTAACAAGATATAGGCTGTGAGTAGGGAGCTTCCTTACTTCACATCTATAAAAAGCAGGCAGGGGGCTGGGGCTGTAGCTCAGTGGTAGAGTGCTTGCCTAGCATGTGTGAGGCACTGGGTTCTAACCAAAGCACCACGTATAAATAATAAATGAATAAAATAAAGATCCATCAACAACTAAAAAAACATTTAAAAAAAAGAAAACAAAAAGCAGGCAGGAAGTGTGCAAGACCTACTGACCACACTTCTACATGGCCTTTCTTTTTCTTTAACCTGAGTATTTCTTCCATTTTTAGATATGTAGTTCTGTTCAAATGGATATCTTCTTTTACCATTTTCCTGAACCACGTTTGATTTACATGGTTCTCATTTGGCTTAAGATTTTATATTTCTCACTTGGTAAGATAGTTTGGAGCTGTATGTTCAAATGGGATCTTTCGCTTAAAGGTGTCAAAAAGAAAAAGAAATCTGCAGCCAATTTGAATTATATAGTAATTATTTTCTTATGAAGGTTAGAACTTTTTGAAACCAACTTCAAGTGCAGCTGCATCCTGGAAATTAGATACTCACTCTTATTAGGGTTCTCTCTCATGGTTAAGCTTGTCTCTACTTGACTGAATTCTGCAGGCACACTGTCTCCATGTTCTTCCCACAGCTTAGACACATTCCTTTGCTGTTCCTGTTATCTCCAGTAAAATCTTAGGAAATGCTCTGATTGGCTCTCTCAAGATCACATGACCATACGGGACTGGTCAACCATAGGCCATGTTCTCTACTTCTCTATGTACTGGAAGGTAAAATGGTTTGAATGAAAGTCTACTAAGAATAGAAATAATATAAAAGTTTATTCTCCAAAAGGAAAGCAGAGTACCATAAAGTAAAGAAGTGGAATCTTGAGGAATGCAGTGAGGCCTAAAATCATGCCTTCCATAGGCCATTATGGGGTAGAGATCACTACGCTGGAAAACATTTGTAGTGCATCCCATATATCATGTATTCTTTACATGAATACACATACACACACACACACAGAATAATGTAAAAAAAAGTTTGGAGAAAGATTGCTTAGAAAATCTATGTACTCTTTGACTTGTGAGATGTTTTAATGTTTCATGCAAACGTTTGAAAAAACTCTTTAGATGCTCTTAAAAATTTCTGAGGAAAATTTAAAATTGGTAAAACATTTCTGGAAAACATCTTGATGTGTGTAACTAACCAGCTTTAAAGACTTTATGATATTTGACCTATGTATTTTTTTGTTTGTAGGTATTTATCTGAAGGAAATAATCAGAGATGAAGATAAGCATTATATATGATAATGTTAGTCATATAAACATTAAAATTGATAAAAATTAAAACCAGATTAGTTCTCTTACAATCAGAATGGTTAAAAAAGTAATGGCATGCCCAAATAATGGAATACTATACAACCATTATAACTGTAATGCCATAAAAAATACTTAGATTAAAAAAGAAAACAAAAACAAATTCAAACTGTATACCTATTGTCATTCATATTTCATGTTTATAAAAATTTGTGCTTCTGCAGAGTTATACAAAAACACCAAAAACTATATTCTAGAGAGAGAGATCACATTAATGTTTGTGTTATTCTAAATTGATTCTCTACTCTTATAAGATTTTTAGGAAAAATCTGTGTCTTCTGAAAGTATTTCTAGTTAATTTTTATGATACCATTAGACATTATTAATTAAGAGTTCTGACTTTCTTGTTAATAGCTGTGCTACAGTAATATTACTAACTCCTTCCCAAAGAGCTCAATGCCAAGAGCAACTCACTTATCTCTGAATACAACTGTCCCTTGGTATGCTTGAGGATTAGTTCCAGGACTTTCTAGGGGATACCAAGATCTGCAGGTGATCAATTTCCTTATATCCTTTCATAATATGACATAGTATTCACATATAATTTATGTGCATCCTCCTTTAAATCATCTCTAGATTACTTATAATACCTAATACAATGCTTTGTAAATAGTTGTTAGACTCTATTGAATAGAGAATAATGATGTGAAAAAAATAGTCTGTACATGTTCAGATGTAATTTGTTTTCTCCTGAGTATTTTTTATTCACAGTAGGTTTAATCACAGATCAGAACCCACAGACAAGGAGCTTAACTGCACATAAGTATGTTTGAAAATAAGCAGGGAGAAAGTCATTTTGCTTCCTGGAATGAGATAGAAGAATCAAAGAGATTCCTCCCATTATTATTCCTAAATGGTGTTGGAGGTCATAAGCTTCCTGAGGGCAGGTTGGTATTTGTAGTACCTCCAGTGCCTCACAGTGCAAGCTCACTAAATAGCCCTCCAATGCATCATTTTCTCATCCACATGAATAACTTAATTAACTGTAGTCAATACCTATAAAAATACCTCCCCACTTACCCCCTCTTTGTACACAATGGTTAAAGGTTGGCACATATAAAGAGAGGCTTGTTAGTGACATTCATGGAGAAGAGAAGCAGGTACTCTGAGGTCCATGGCTTCTCCAGCTGATTCCCACTCTTCCTGATGAGATATGCTGAGATGATTGTCATGCAAATGGCACGGGGACCATAACTGAATAATGCTGACATCAAATAAAGGCAGCAGCTGGATTTTCTGACAAACCAGAAGCATTTTACCAGGTGCAGGCGGTGTAGTCATGTTGGTATTTGTAAGCTCTTACACTTGGCAGTAAATATCGGGAGGGGACCATGTCAGCAGTCTTAGGGGTGGCTGAACCGTAGTTATTTGATTTATGGTGTTCCAAATCAGAACAGAAACTCTTCCTTGCCTCAAGTACACACGGGGATTCTTGGCATATGCATGGACTGAACGAAGCTTACCTAAACCTGCTTCCCATTGACTTCTACCCCTGTACTTGCTTCTACTAAGAAAATGAAAATGACTAAAGGCAGCAAATAAAACCTGAGGCCAGGACAGAGCTCTGCAGTTGTTTGGCAAAGGTTAGGCACACTGAGTTACTAGCAAACAGGAAACAACTTAGGAATCCACAGATCAAAAAGATTTAAATGCATTCGTTACAGCAAGCACCCAAATGCCTCCTAGTAAAGCAATTGCCATGCAGGGGTTCGTGTTCTAGTGATATTTTGTGTACATGACAAATAAGGGAAATGTCACCAAACCCTTCTTGGACTAATGCCCAATATGCATTCTCTGAATTTAACAGACTCTCAGTGGGCATGGCAGAGTTGAGATGTCTCAGTCATCGTGTGCCAGGGAAGCATTACCTAGAGGTTTGGAACAAACCTGAGAGCAGGATCATTTGAAATCAACAGGGTACAAGGAATGCAGAGCAGCATCGCTCCCAGCAGCCCACTACTCGTTGCATGACCCACATTTAAACAGCAGCATCCTGCTGAAGTCAGGCAGTAAAGAGATGCCTGTAGGAATCCTGAACAGGACGGGGGAGGTGGGAAAGAGATAAGTGCACAGTATCTGGAGTCAACAAAATTCATGTTCTCCTAAGGCATCTGGTCATGAGGCAAAGTGAAGAAAGGAAAAGCAAAGGTAGATGTTACCTTCATACAAAATGAGTCATGGGGGCAGAGCACACAGCATCATGCCGCTCCTGAAGGAGTGCTGCTTCCTAAAGAAACTCCTGACGGTATCTTATGTACACTGGAGGCCTTATGGCCTTTGCCTCACAGGTGATGCCAATGCAGTGACAGCCAAGCTGGCAGAAAGGGGAAAAGGGAGCCATAGATCATGTTCACTGGTGTTTATGAGTTGTCTTTGCCTTACTTTGAATCACTTGGTCACGTCCTTTGAGAGATCCCCATCTTTGAAAATCTCAGTGGAGCCGGGCGCGGTGGCTCACGCTTGTAATCCCAGCACTT
>CM053400.1:141656162-141702791 GCA_028644305.1 Xerus rutilus
ACAAAGCTGGTGAAACTAGGATTTTAGGCCTACAGAAATCCAAGTCTAAGATCAGAACACCTCTCAATTTTTCCTTCCATGTAACCTAAGGGAGACCCTTGGCTTTATTTGACTTAACATTTGCAGTTCACAAAAGTTGCAAATGACCCACATTCTAGGGCAGGTAGTGTAATTAATAATCATGGAATCATTAACACTGGCTGCTGTGCAGGCTTCAGGCCAGCACACCATTCAGTACTATAATTTATGACCATTTTGTGGCTCACTATATTCATATATAATTTAATTTTAAAAATTATATGCTACACAGGCATTCAAAGATTTAAAAATTCATGAAGGTCTGGGGCAAGTCCTCTTGAACATGAAAAAACTGAATTGCATTTTTCTCTATGCTGCCTGACCTCAAAGGATATATATTCTCAGGATACACAGAAACACACACACACACACACACACACACACACACACATCCCTCAGTAAATAGCATATTGTTGCTCCTTTCAGGTTACATTGTTTAGATGCTAGAATGCAGGCGGCTGGAATCCTTATAATCATTATTATTATTATTATTACTATTTATTTTTTGGAGTAATTTTTCTGGATATTCACTGAAGAATCTCAACTTTTTTTTTCAAGGAATCAGTTACTGGTATTATTAGTATCATAAAGTTTTATGGTATATATCAGGTGTCAGCTCTAATCATAAAGTTACATTTGTTCTTAAGGAAGAGAATGTGTAATTTAAACACTTATTTTGAGAGAGTAGAAATGTTCATGACTAGACTGTGGGATGAAATAACATGATTCCACAAGATGTCACTATTTCCCTTTTAGTGGAAATGGTTTGCTATCAAACTGTTTTCTGAGATATTTTAAATAAACAGAAATGAAGTAAATCATTTCCTTTTGTATGAGAGAGTCAGCCAGCCTAACATACCGTCTACAAAGAGACATAGTTTGATACTTAACACAGTCCTCCTGCATGTCAACTTTGGCGCTGGCACACTACAACCTTCTTAGCCAGAGTCTGATGTGTATAATATTGATCTATATATTTTTAAAAGAGGGATTGTAGTAAGGTTCAATGATCCGATTAACTCTAAAGAAAAATGTGAGTAAAAGTAATTTTCCTGTTAAAGAAGGAAGGTTTCAATTAGAGTCAATAAAGTCTCACAACCACCTTATTACTTCCTCTTGCATTCTTGGAGTCATCAAAACTTCCCAACTGTATCAACACATATATAGAAGATTAAATTTTAAAACCACCAGAAAATGGATTAAGGGAATATACAGCCCCCCTTCTCTTCCAACAATCAGATCATGTACAGAGGGCTCAATTCGATTTCACATAGAATAAATATGAGGGCCAGTTTTATCTGAAACTACTTTCATTCTCATGTCATGGTCTATTTTCCTGTCTGTCTTAGTTCAGGCAGATATAATAAGGTACCACATACTACGAGGTGATATAAACAGAAATTTCTGATAGTGCTGAAAGTTGGAAAGTTTCAGATCAGAGTGCTGACAGATTTGGTACCTGGTGAGGGCCCTCTTTCTGGTTCATAGATGACACCTTCTTATTGTAGCCTCCTGTGATGAGGGAGTGGGTGGGTGGAGAGACAGAGGCAAAGAAAGTGAGACACAGAGACAGAGAATCATGTCTCCCTTCTGGAAACATCATAATCCCATGAGGGCTTCACCCTCAAGACTCAAACCTTCCAAAATCTCCTCTTCAAAATGCCAGTACACTGGGAGTCAGTTTCAAGGTCTGAACTTTAGGAGATATCAAACATTCAGACAACAGTTGGTTCACAGCACTGTCTAAAATACCGTAGCCGTGAGTCCTAGAGAACAAATGAACAGCATGGTGCTAGCATACAGAACAGAATATTTATAGAATAGCTTTACATTTTTCAGAAGCCAGTTTTTTTTTAACCAGACATATTTGTAGACTTTTACCTGTTAATGCAATGAAAAAGTAGTTTAGTGGATTAGTATGAGTAGACTATTTCTCTCAGCAAATATTTGTTGAACATTACTTTTCCATTGCTTCAAGAGGTCAGGAAGACCTGAAAATATACAATATAAGATGCCATTCCTCAAGGGGTTTCCAGTCAAATGAGAAAAAAAGACAAAGTAGTGTAATACATACTTTGGGCAATGGCAGATGCATTAGCCAGAAGTAAGCATTGGAGGCTAAAAGACCAGGAGACCTACGAGGGGACTGCATCTTGTGCTGAGGAAGTCCCCTTTGCCTGCTGGATAAGCAGTTTAACTCAACATGATCACCTGACATTAGACCATGAAACCATGCAGTTAGGATATATTTTAAATGTATTGATAGAATATAAGGCATGTACATATAAAGTTTCACATCTAAAAAAATTATTTTAAAGTGATGTTTTATTCAAGCTGAGGTGAGAATAAGTTTATTTTCAAGGGTTTACTAATAAACTCTTAGCTAAAATCTCCACATTAAGTTTGAAATCACATGACTTTTTTCTCTACCCTAAGTAATCTTTTTGTTTCTAGAATATAATTCTAAATGTTTCATAGAAAAAGAGATTGTGAAGAGAGGCTATGCCCAGGCTTCTTTTTCTTTGTAGATACTAATAGGTCTTAATCTAAAATAGAGTGGAATTACTGGTGATCTCATTGAATATTCATTCATCCTCACTAGATAACTCCATAGATTGGTTAGCATTTTAACCAGAAGAAATGGCCATTTTTCTTCCCAGAAGAATATTTAGTGTTTTAATTGTTAGTCAAGAAGAGGACAGGTTTTATTTTAATTTGACATTGTTAATATATAGAGATTAGTGTTTTTACTTGCTTAATTTTGAAGCTTTAGTAGTTTCTACCAGTTTTAAAAACTGATAGAAACCATTAGAAGCTTCATTTATTAAAAGCAATAAATGAAGGGGGCATCAAGAGGAAACCAGATATCTAACTATTGGCATGTTGGTAATATAAATTAGGAGAGTAATTACATAGAATGGAGTAGTATGCTATTAAAAATGATTTTGCAGTAGACTAGTTAATGGTAAGCAAATATATTCATGTGAGCTTTAAATGAAAAAGCATATTATAAAGCTAGATATGATATGATTCAATTTTTAAATCACATACCATCTTGTTCATCTGTACTCCTTTAACTTTATAAAGGTAATTTATAATCTATTTGTAATATGAAAAGACAAGTAGCAGAATGTGTATGTGTGTGTCTTTCCTTTTTATTTTTAAGGAATAACTGCTCTTTGGACTGATTTAGTTTTCATTATGATTTTATTTCAAAAAGAGGTGCTTTATTGTAGAGCCTTTGTATTTAGAGACCTAGTGAGTACTTTTAAAGTATGTATTAATTGTTTTAATTTTTAATTTAATGATGATAATAGTTAATTATGTCCCTGAGGGATAGAGAGATGACTGAAGCCTGAAGTCACAGAATCCTTAAGCCCTGGAATTTTCAGAGAACATATGCAGAAATTGCATTACAGATACATGCATGTTATTTTTCACATTAGTGTTTGTGGCTCAGCCTTCAACCCAGTGAAAACCATTGTCTGTGCTTCTTAAAATCTTCAAGTGCTCATCCAAGTCTCTTCCTAGTCTTCCTTTCTCTAAGCTTCATCCTCTTAAGGAAAGCCACACTACGTAGGATAGGGACTTTGACATCACGGCCCACTCTGTCTCCTTCTGGGGGTGGAGAAGCTCCCATACCACACTTGAACGTACCTTGTCAGCAATGGCAGCCACTTGGCTTCTCTGATTAGTTTTCTCGAGTCTCACATTTCATAGCTATGGAATGGTAGCAGAGTACAAAGCCAGGCAAAACTGATGGACAGAGTTAATATGTACAATACAGCAATACAACCTCCATGTGAAAAACACACATGCTCGCCCACCACTAGAGTAAGAATCAGTTCATTTGAAGTAATATTGGTATGGATCAGAAAATGTCCTCAATTACTCCTTGCTTTGTTTCCTGGATCTAACTGATCAAATTTAAGGGGACAATTGTCTTTATCTTTAAACGAAATTTAAGATGTCATTCATTTGAGCAGAACTCAAATTATCTTCTCCAGTTTAGTGAACCTCTCTTCAGATCTCTGATGACTGGATCAGCTACCTTGTCATGAACCTTGATTATGGAAAGGACCACTCATATCTTGACTTGGCCCTTCTGCACATTGTCCCTATTGAGTATCTCCTGGAAGCAAAGCCTGCTGCTCACCAATCCCACAATGTATGGTTTTAAACCCACAACAACCATGACTTCCATAATGAGAAAATAATTTACAAAGCCTCCTAGTGTGATTTCAGGCTTTTGAATCTATAGCTAATCCTTCATCATGTTTGAATGCTGTAGAAATTACCTTTATGAAGTATGTTCACATTTCCTTTCTGTCATTTTTCTTGCCTTGTGGATTTATATGTATAATTCAATTTCTTCATTTATGGATTTTTTTGCTCCATTTTTTTATGTTTATAAATATTAGAACAGCTAAATTCCTTTTATTTGGACAAAGAATTAGCACTATTTCATATTGAATAGTTTGGGTTTGCAACATCTATTCCTCCAACAAAGACTTTTCTGAATTGTTCTCCATCTTTTTGGAATGTTTTTCAAACAGGATTGAGGTCCTTCACAATTTAACCACACAGAAAGTTTTATCAGTTTTTGGAATGTGAGCGTCTCCTCACCTCTTGCCAAAATGTCCCCTCAGTCTGAAAAATTTCCCCTGCTGCTCAGTTGGCCTGACTCCTACTTTGAATTTGATTCCTTTGCAAAAGGATTTATTTTTCCTGTTCTGTCCACCCCAAATCCCTCTTCAAATGCACAGCACAGATTTAGAAACTTGAAGACAAAGTTTCACTATCTCTGTGTCAGTTTGGCTGATACTGTCTAGAAATTGGGTGCCTTTCTCCACTGGCTGAGGGGACAGAGGTGACTCCCCAAGGGTGGAGATGGGGGCAGGGCAGGAAAGCTTTTCCAGCATTCTTTTTCTGTCACTCTGTATCACCTGCAAGAAAAAGGTGACCACAAAAATGACACCTTGGAAGGAGCCTAATCAGAAAAAGAAAACAAATTTCTAGCCTGATTATCTTACAATGACATAATAAATGTTTCTCAACTGGTAGTTACTGTTGTTTTGAAACACTTTTTTCCTTCTGCCCATTCTTGATTTTTTCTCCAGAGATATCATCAAACCATTAATTCTTCTTTCTGAAACACCACTTTCTTTCTGATTTCCAAGCCAGTGACTTAAAATAGTCCATGAGGCTGCCTTACTTCTTTTCTTGACCTAATATCTTCCTTTCTTAGTCTTACCATTCATTTTTCTGTAGTGCACCCTTAAGTATTTGTAAGAAAGAATACATGGCAAGTATATTTTCAAAGACAGTTCTTAACTGCAAATATTTTCATTCTATTGTCTATTGATTAAGGATCTGGCTGATTTATGTTTATAAATATTAGAACTACTAAATTCCTTTTATTTGGACAAAGAATTAGCACATTAGCACTATTTCATATTGAATAGTTTGGGTTTGCAACATCTATTCCTCCTATATGAAGTTTTAGACTGAATTTACTTCCTTTGCAAAATTTAGACTGAATTTACTTCCTTTGCAAAATTCTTCATAAGCTTCTGACATTGAAATGTGCTGTTCAAATGCTATATATTATATGGTCCATTCCTTCGTAGGAAATATTTATTTTCTTGAGAGCTTGTAGTTACTGTTCCTCACTTGTGAAACTTCAATAAGATGTGTGCCGTTGAGAGCTTGTTTTCATCTGTTGCACTGAGCATTTGATCATCTCTTTGAATTGGTACAATAATGCACCTTCAGTCTGGGACATGTCCCCATATACAGGTGCTGGTAGGGGGATTTATATTTAATGGTTCTAGAGTTCTGATGCACATATTTCACACATTTAAAAAATCTTTCTCTGTTCTTCAGTTTTCTGATTTAAAAATTGGGGAACTAGTATAACCTACATCATAGAAGTCTCCTGGATTAAATAAGAAAGGATGTGCCAAGCCCTTAAAGTAATGACTGTCATCCGTTTTTATGTTAGACTTGAGTATGAACAAAATGGATTGTGTCTTGTATGGAAGATATTATAGTTTACCAGAGAAAGACTGAGCATGACAAATCAAAGAGAAATATTATATATAATAGAGGATTTGGCTAAAGGAAATGAGACTGCTCCCAGTTTTAACTTTCTGGACTTTATTAAGAGGCAAAATAGATGAGTTGACCAATATTCACCAAGTGGAGGAAACCTAAATTTCCAAATCCTGACTCTTAATCAAATGATTTCAGAGAGACTAGAAAGGAAGTGAGAGGTTCCCTGCAGTTCTGTTTGTCTGCAGTCATGTTTATCCATCTGCCTCTTATACCTTGCCTTTCATAACACAGTAGCTGGATAGAAACATTTCCAGGTAGTCTCATGAAACTTTTCTACATGTTTCTTTTGATGCTTGGTCAAAAGGACCCCTCCTGTTACATAAGGATTTCGCACATCCTTTAGCTCATGCTTGAGAAAAGAACATAAAATCCATCACCCAGAGACATCATTTGGATTTGTGACTCTCTCTGGAGACCAATGTGCCTATAAAACAATGAATGGATTACATTCATTCAAACTTGGAGTTTTTCATTTATGATAGATGTAATATTGATAATATCCTTCATTTAATAAGTCATCCAAGTATAATCCAATGCAAGTTTCTAGTATAAATTACCAGCCATATTCATCTTGCTTGACTGTTTTATAACACCAAAGAGGGGCGAGCACAACTACATAAAAATTCTACGCTGAAATCTAGAAGGAGTGCTGCCTCTACAGCAGGACTGGTTATTCCCCCTTTGAGAAGTGGTATATGTCTGAACTCTACCAGAAAGTCAGCTCATGCAACCCAGCTTCGTCTGGCTAGAAGTGATTTGTGGCCAGAGAGGTTACAGTGTGTAAAGGAAAGAATTCCTTGAAAGGCTCTATCAAGTATGTCCTTTCTCTTTTATTGCTGTACAGCTCTTTCCCACTGTCTCCCCCCTGTAATGGATTTCTGCCTGTTCCAAGTCACTGTGACTTAGAACACAGACAGCAATGTCTGTTCTCTTTAGAGCATGTAGATGCCTATGAATCAATGGGTGATCCGAGAAAGGGAGGGAGCCCAGCAATAAGGGAATAAAGTGTAAACAAAAGGAATATTCTTATTGAAGTGTCAAATGTAGATACACCATTTATATGCAGCTATGATAATATGATATAGAAGTAAGTGAGAAAAAATCCAGGTGAAATGCTGGATTTGACCCATTGAAGTTATTTCTTCACCTCTCCCCAACTATCATAGACTGGCTCCAGGTTACTAATGAATCTGCACCTTCTGAAGTCATCCTAAGGTCATAATAATCAAATCTATTTTTTTCACATTTCTACTTGACCTTTCTTTTGCATTTCACCTGAGTAATCAAATCCATCTTCCTTAAACGTCTTCCTTCTTGGTTTCTAAGATACTGTATATTTTTAAACCTGCCATATTTAAATCTTCTATTTTTCCAAATTTCCTTTTTCTGTCCTGTAACAGCTTTTTTTCTATGGAGGACTTTATGATGGTTATAGGTGCTGAAGACTTTGTTTTGTCCTTACTCTTTTCTCACTACATTATCACAACTCAAGAGCTGATTAATGTTGTTTTCAAAGCACCCACGACCACCTCTGTATGAATGATTTAAAAATCCATATGTACACCCCTCCTTTGGAAGTATGTGACTCTTACCTCCTTCAGGCCCCATATGTAGTTAGTCACTGAGTTGCTTTAGTTACTCCTCCAGAATATCTTCAGGAAGGCAGAGTAATGGGAGATGGTGGTGTGGAGAGGAAGAGCCTGGGAGTCGGCAGAGCCCCTTGATCTTTCCACCAGCCCTGGCCCTTCCTAGTTGTGGGACTTAAGGTAAAGCTATCACCTTCACCTTCTTATTGGATCCCCTGAAAACTATGGTGAAGATAATTTGATAGTATCTGTAAATCACTTATCATAGTTCTTAGCCCATAACATAAGCCTTATATCTGTTTCTTCTGGTTATGTGATATGATATGAAAGTTTCCCTGGGTGATATGCTATATTCAGAATACATTTAAAATAGAATTTATGATTTTCCCTAGAACTGGCATCCTCACTCAATTCTCTGCTGTAGATGGTGATATCACCTCCCTCCTTTTCCTCACCTGAAATCTCAGTGCATGTGGCTTTTCCTCCATATGGATTGCTTTTAATAGCCATCTCCTTTCCATCAGGGCCACTTGCCAAGCCCACTTCAACATCACCCTGAACTATTCCATTTTTCATTTTCCCATTTTCCCACAAGGGTGCCAGTTTTATCTTCCAGCTACCCACCCAGTTTTCACTCTGAACCTCAACTTAATTATCTAGAGACTAAAATGCTTCATAAAATGATCTCTATGTGTCATTTCAGCTCTGAAGTTTTGCAGTTCTTATTTATTTTATGATTCTACATTACTCTTTTTTGCCAAAAATCTTAATGTCCATCTGCTGCCCTCAGAAGAAACTGCACACTAATTTTTCCAACATTAAAGATGTGTTCTGATTTGACCCTACCTCACTGGGCAGCTACACTGTCCCTCCAGCTTCTGTACTTCCTGTTGTCCAGTCCTGCCAGAGTCCTGTCACATGCTCCCCTCCATTATCCATACACTTGTCTCTGCCGTTAACTCCTTTCTCTTCTCATTGTATATTCTTCAGTAATCAGACCAGGGAAACTTTCCATAAGAATGATGTGTGACAGAGGAAGAGTAGAAAACAAAATATCGTTGCACAGTTCTTTCCTATGATGTCTGAGGCTTTCTTTCTAATAAATACTTTCCTTATGAAGAACCAAATATCTGCTGGAAGCCCTCTATTTACATTCTCCTGCTATTGAACACCATGAAGAAACCTAATTGACTCAGATTGGTTTGTGAGCCAAACATTGCCACCACAGGAACCACTGAGTTCATTCTGAATGACTAGGACTGGTCAATGTGTTCTCCAGTAGATGGTAGGCCATGGTTTTTGTGGCCCCAACCAAACCATATCGAATGTGTTACTAGAAGTAGAAAGACATATTGCACAAATCAAATAAACTGATATTTAGTATACTCTCTAAAGGCTCAATTAATATAGTATATTGCCCTAAAATATGAGCGTGTACCTAAATACATTCATTCATTCAATGATTACTTTAAGATTTTGTCTGCCTGAAGCTGAAAGTCCAGCTATTGGGAACTGTAGCAGGCACATCTATGTAATAAATCTACACGCTCCTCTTCCATAAAGCAGAGTATTTGCTAAGATGCCGTTGCTCAGAAGATTACATTTTATGCCTTGCTTCTAAGTAGGGCCATGAGATTAACTCTTGCAAATAGACCATGAGCAGAAGTGCACTACTCAATTTTTGCTTTTCCTTTCCTTCAACTGTAAGCAGAAGACCAAGAAGCTCTTAGGTGTTGATGGAGCCACAATTCTTGGTCCTGAGTCATCATGTGCAAGCTTGTGTGCCAAACATTTTTTTAATTATCGGGAAAAGAAAAAACTTATCCTTTCATTATGTTAAGCCACTGGAATTTCAGGACTTATCTGTTGCAACAGCTAGTGCTGCCCCAATGAAACATGAAATACTCAGCTGACATTACTCATAGGAAAAAAATGCATTAAATTGATCATTGCATTGACCCTTTCTTTTCTGCATAACAGCAATTTTCTGAGGGCAGTGGCATTTTCTTTCTTCAATGTTGTACCCCAATTGCTAGAAGAACCATTGGCATGTAAGTGCTCATTAAGTAATTGTTGATTAACCATGTGTTAGTTTCCTAGTAGCACATTAAAAATCACTACAAACACATTGGCTTAAGTCATGCACATATTTATTTCCTAGTTTCCATGGGTCAGGATGCTGATCATTGGCACTATAGCCAGATCCTCTGCTTAGGATCTTGCAAACCTGCAATCAAAATATCACCTGGGGTTTAGTGTCCTGTTTCAAAATTCATGTGGTTATGGGCAGACTTAATTCTTACAGCAACAAAATTTCTAATAATGTACTTCTTCAAGGCCCATGGGAGAGTTTCTGATCCCTAGACCCTCTTTCAAAGGGCTCAATTGACTAGGTCATGCCCTGTCAATCATGCCTGGCATAACTGGTCATGCAGGTTATAAAGTGTCCTTTTGTAGTCAACTGGTGATGGACCTTCATTATATCTGAAAAGTCCATTCATTCATCTTAAAATTTAACCTAATTTAATCTGTGACTTTCTCATATTTTCCATATTCTGTTGGTAAGAAGCAAGTTCCGGTTCCTGCCCACACTCTAGGGAGGTTACTATACGAGGATGTTACTCATTGTGTGTTATCTAGACATCCGCCTTCCACAAAGGACAAAGATTATGAAATTATGCTTGTACATGAAAATGTAGGTGGAGAAAATTATTTTAAAATAGAGTTGGTGACTACTTGGAAGTTTATGATATGATAAAAATTCAGTATTTCTACAGATTTAAGTTTAGAAAATGATTTTAAGAAATTAGTAACATTCTGAACAAGTGAAAAATGAATTTTAAACTTTCTTTTATTTTTAATAGACCTGGAGTAACTTATAACATACATGTACATTCAAAAAAATATGTTCATGTCACTTTAGGAACATTCTAATGAGATCAATTTTTTACTAAAATAAAGTTGACAATCCATGTTAAGGGACAGTTTTCACTGCTACTGACAGAAGTAATGAGAAGAATAATGAGAACCAAGTATTTTCAGTGGTCAGTATTAATATGGCAGAGGTAGTGATCACTGCATTGTATCTTTTGTGTTGTTAAAACTGGAGAACCTGACATTTAAAAGAATTCTCCCCTTTGTGATGATTCGTCTTCTTTACTCTGGAAAGTTCTGCCTTTGAGAAACTTTTAATATCGTTGAGACATAGAGAAAAATAGCTATATTTTCTTCCTGAGACAGTGTTAAAATCAGAAATGTAACCCACAAGCAGACACTGGCAATGAAGGTGGTAAATGTGCTCATTCGTTATTTGACTTTGATAGAATGTCCTTTGCTACCATCATTGTTTCTGTCTTTATTCTTTGGGGATGTATTCGTGAATTTTCCTATGTAAGCACTTGCTCAACAAATCTAAAGCTTTGCTACCTAACTGAACCTCCTCAATTCCATTGAAATTTTTCAATGTTTTGTATTTATTACTTCAGGAAATATTATACACAGGTAGTTTGTATTTTGGAATTGTCCTAGAAGGAACCTATAGTAAGACCAATGTCTGTGGATAAGAGGTGAAATTCTCCATGAAAAAAAATGCATGATCCTCATGAATCCAGATGGAGAGAGGTATCAAGAGTAGAAACTAGATGGAAAATCAAATCAATAAATTGAGGACTCTTAGGAGGAGGTAGGAGGAAGGAAAAGCCATTTTGTTTCTCAGCTCAGGGAACTGGGGTCTAGACTATAGGAGAAGAAGTATACTGAAGAAGTTCTTGTTTTTTTGCCAGAGGGTCAACTGGACTCTGAAATAAAGGCTGATTTTCACTACAGTGAGGCAGGTCAAAATCTAAAGACAAAACAGTGTCAGGAGATAAGTGACACGTGTCTTGGGACCATAGTTTCTAAAAGCAGCCACAATCTCAAGGGTTTTTTTTTGTTTGTTTGTTTTTTATGGTTCCTTTCTCTTGTTTCTTTTAGTAAACCTGAAGATATTACACAGTCAGTTGTGCTTTAGATAATTGAGAAGCAGGCTTGCCATTCTGTTTGAGCGTGAAGTTAGAGAAGTAGGAACCACCCTCCACCATGAGAGATGAAATGAAGCTCCACTGAGAATTGGGAAAACATAATCCAGCTTCAGGTGCTGACTGATTTTCCAAGAGACAGGTGGGGACCAGAATAGACTTTGAGAGCATATAATAAATGGTCTCAGGATTCCCAGAGTCATTTCAGGGAAGGAACCTAATACAGAACTAGCATCCTAAAGTCAAACAGGATGAGTGCTTGTATCAAAATAAATTAGTCAAAATAAAAAAGGAAGTGCTACTTTATTTCAAAGTCACAGTCTTATGAGGCCTGGAGCATACATGTTAAAATAGCTTTTCACTTTTCAACTTTTCTTGTCCTTTATCCAGTTCCTGACAAACAAATGTGTTAAAGTTCCCACCTGTAAGGAGAAACATTTATAGTTTTATCTTTCTGGTGAAGGATTTGCTTCCACTTGAGAAAAAGCCTAGAAGACAAGAGTAAGCACAGTGATGTTAGAACATGTAAAGAACAATAATTTAAAATTGAAAATACATTATTTTTATAATAATTTCTCAACGTGTTAATATATTTGTATAAATAAGTAGATGGAAAAAAAATGTGTCACTGTTTTGTTTCATGGTAGGGTGACTAGAGTTAGCAGCAATGTATACCCCCAAAGAGCTAGTGTAAATTTACATTACATTGAAATGATTTTTAAAATATTTACTTTGAAAGTAATCTAAATAGGTATGTAGTCTGCTTTTTATCACTGTGACCAAAATACTTCACAAGAGCAACCTAAAGGAAAGAAAGGTTTATTTTGGCTCATGCTTTCCGAGGTCTCAGTTCATGGATGGCCAGTTCCATCCCTCTGCGCCCAAGATAAGACAGAGCATCATGGCAGAAGGGCATGGCAGAGGAGTGCTACTCCACTCATGGTGACTAGGAAGCAGAGAAAGAAGGGAAAAGTACCAAAGGAAAGATGAAGCCTTTCAGGACATGCCCCCAGAGACTCACCTCCTCCAGTCACACCACACCTGCCCTGTAGTTACCACCCAGTTTGTCCATTCAAGTCAGGATGCACTGAGTAGGTTATAATTGAATAATCTAATCATTGTTCTGCTGAATATTCCTGTATTTACAGAGGAACTTTGGAGAACATCTTACTTCCAAACCATAATAGCAGGCAAAAAACCTTTTTGCTTTATGCCACCCTCTCGTCCCACTCCTGAAAGATTATCTGTTGTAAGTTGAGCACCCCTATCTAAAATTCCAAAATGCTCTAAAGTCTGAAACATTTTGAGACTGACATGACACTATAAGAGGACAATTCTGCCCTGATCTCATGTGACAGGTTGTAGTCAAACTATAGTTACACTAAAATATGTTATAAAAATACTTTCCAGCTATGTGTGTAATGTACATGAAACATAAATGAGTTTTGAATTTAAACCTAGGTATCCTTAAAGTAGCATACTATGTATATGCAAACATTCCAAAATCTGAAACATTTCTCTTCCCAAGAATTTTCAATAAAGGACACTCAACATGTTTCTAATGCTAGGAACTGACATAACAATTTGTGACTCTTCTCAGAAAAAAAAAGTGAAAAGGAACCTAGAAAAGACTGTCATACTCTTAAGGAATATCTGTGAGACCCACCAGCATGCAAAGTGGAGAAGAGAAAATGCTTGAATGCAGGGATGTAACATAAATTATCTGGCTGGTCATAGAAATTGCAGAAAGGATTATCTCATGAGATATGAGGTGCAGGATTCGATTTCCAAGCTCCCTTCCAGCACTTAAGATTCTCTGAATTTGGCAGTTTCATCCCCACCTGTACATATTGCATTACTCTAGAATAAGTGTTTTTGTTTGTTTAACCCTTAATGTGATTGCCATCCTTGTAGGCACCCTTGATCTCTTGTGCATGTTTTCCCTTCTTTCTCTTTGGACTGATACATGTATGTAGATTCTGCCTGCACATCAATAACAGTAATGATAATGGTGATGATGATGATGATAATAATAATAATAATAATAATAATAATAATAATAAATTAATTCCAACCTGCAGGTGCTTTATCTAACTTGACATTAAATACTGGGGATATCTGCATTTTTAGGGGACAGCAACTGAGTTGCTGTAGCAATGCAGAGTACGTGGAAGGACATGGCTGCCCTGTAGTCCTTTTAATCTCTGAGGATTCTGGTAATAACAAAGAAGTCAGTTTATTAACTTTTTATGTATTTTTCACTTTTTATGGTTTACAAAGAATATTTCTCTTGCTTCTTTTAATCTTATCACAGAAGGACAACACTCTTACTAATAACCTCATTTATAGGCTAATAACAAAGGAGAAGTTGTAAGGATGAAGCAGAGATTTGAATCCAAATCTTTTGCTCTGGGATTTGTTTGCCTTTGGCCAGATAAAGTATTTTTACATCAGCACTTTTATAGAAAATAGGTTTGTGAATTTATAACTTATTATTCTTTCACCTCAGTGGAAACTCTCAGAATCTGAATTATTATCAAATGTGAGGGAAAATTAAGGTGCGATTAAAATATGGCAGAACATTATGTAGTTTGCTTAGTTTAATACTATTGTCTGTACCTTTAAGTAAAGGGAACATGCTGAATAGTGGCTTTTTATGATCAAAAAATTTGCTATTTCCTTCTCTGAATCAATTCACCATTCTTGCAGCATCACGATGGTTTTCAGCTGAGCTTTTACTTGTAAAGGTGGAAACTTCTCGAGACAATTCCTTTTCTTGATCAATAAAGCACTTCTCCTCCTCCTCAGCAGCCTCAACAGTGGTCCAACCTGCCTCCCCAAGCCAGGGAATCCTCTATAGTTTCTATAAAAAGGTCAGATGCCTTCTGGCAGAGACAGAAATGTATATTCATGTTTCCTCCTGTCTTTTGTTGAGCTAACTTTGAAGGACTAGAATATAAGCTTCTTTCAAAATATTGATTAACATGACTGCTTCTAATTTTAAAAATAAGTTGATGCAGTCATTTCGCTTCAAGTCTACAAAATAAATCATGTTGGTTTCTTGCCCTTACATGTTCCTTGGCTGTTATGGTAAATATTTTGGCAATGGATAGACACTACCACCATCTATATCTTGCCAAAATAGCTTTGTGACAAAAGAAAAATGCAAATAAACTAGTTATGTGAATTTTTATAGCTACAATTTTTCTTGATTCTGCTGTGTAATTTTTTCTGAAGCAGTAAAAGCATGTAATACTTTATAATTCTTCCTAAGGGGTATAAAATTGTTAGTAAATTCTTTTCTTGATATTTTTGTAGTAGTCAGAATTAAGAGTTTATTTATTCATTTAGGCAACTAGTCTAAAAATTGACTCCTTGTTGAAAACCAAACTAAAATTACTAAGTTTGCATTTTTAAATTATGTTGTAGTGGTCATAGTGTATTAAGAGAAATTAATGAGACTAGGTAAAGTATATATATGCAAATCATACATACGTGATGGTATATGAATTAATAGAATTTCAAATGTTTATGAGTAAAATAAGAGTGGATTTAAATAAGAAAGGTAATATAACTAAATATTTCTTTAGGTGTCACTACAATATCCAAACTCAAACATGAATCACTTGGAACACATTTAGCCCAGTTATAGGTTCTGTGAAGGACATCTGATTGATTGAAAGAAATATAATATTAAACAATGTTGAAAAACATACAACAATACAAGTGCTAAACAGTGTTCTATAATTGTTTTAGGTACTCCAAGGGATAAAAGATTGATGAAGGCTCTGTTAGAGGGGTGGTGTTCCAGCTGAGCCTTAAAGTAAATGTCACGTTTGAATTGATAGAGGTGAAAAGGAAGACATTCCAGATGAGAAGGGCAACATGAGGGAAATCCTGGGGGTGATGGTAAGCAGAGTGTACATTTCCATTTTGTAAAAATATAATAATGAGTGCTTCCATCTAAGAGGCTTAGAAGTGGTTCTAGAAAATGTTTAATGTCCATCTCCTTTCTGATTTTTTTTTTTTTGATACTGGAAATTGAACTCAAGGGCACTCGATCACTGAGCCACATCCCCAGCTCTGTTTTGTGTTTTATGTAGAGACAGGGTCTCACTGAGTTGCTTAGCGCCTCGCCGTTGCTGAGGCTGGCTTTGAACTCATGATTCTCCTGTCTCAGCCTCCCTAAGTGCTGGGATTATAGGCATGCACCACCGTGCCTGACTCCTTTCTGATTTTTAAAGGCCTTGTCCTTGTTGACTCATTAGAACATCACTAGTAGTAATGCTTATTAGACAATAATGTACATGAACATAATATCTCAGTAATCCCCTTACGTCCTCACGTTGTCTCATCTGTACTTAGACTCAGTATCAGAATATATTAATATGTAGTATCCTTAGATATAGTTCTCTAAATCCATTACTTAAATAATAGTAATGGATTCTCTAAATAGTAATAGTATTCTCTAAATAGTTTACATGCAATATGATGAAGAGACCCTGATCTTTTCAGATTCAGAATGATATCATTCAACCAGGTTTGGGGACAGGGCTGAAGGATGAAGAGCTGTGCAAAGCAGTATTATAAATGCTGGTCTTCCTTTTCTTCAATTTAAAACTTTTCCCTGGGTTTTGAAACAACATTTTTTTGCTGTTGTTTAAACAAATAAAGGACAACCCCAAACTCACATATTTACGCTGAGTATGTGTGTAAGACAAGAGGCATTCTGTCTGCACACAAGGAACGTTATAGGCATTCAGATCGTTTTAGTCAGCTTTTTCACTGCTGTGACCAAAAGACACGACAAGAACAATTAAAGGAGTAAAAGTTTATTTTGGATCTCATAGTTTCAGAGGTCTCAGTCCATAGACAGCCAGCTTCATTCCTCTGGGCATAAGGTGAGGCAGAACATCATGGCAGAAGTGTGTGTTGGAGAGAAGCAGCTGGGCATGTGGTGCCAGGAAGCAGGGACAGGGACTCCACTCTCTAGGGACAAAATATAAACCCAAAGGTACACCCCCAGGCACCCACCTCCTCCAGCCACACCCTGAATGCTTTCCGTTGCCACCCAGTTAATCTCTATCCAGAAATTAATGCACTGATTGAGTTAAGACTCTCATAACCCAATCATTTCAGCTCTGCACCTCTTGCATTGTCTCACACATGAGATTTTGGAGGCACATCATATCTAAACCATAACATTCTTGTTTTTATAATCAAGATAAAAATAAGGAAGTAGGAATAACCAAATAAGAACAACTTATCAGGAGATTTAAAAGGACGGGCTAGAAAATTATTATGAAAAAGTACAATATGTCAGAAAAAATTCTGGTGGTTCACAAAGTAACCTTTTGATTTCAATAGTTAAACATTGAACTTATGACTGCATAATAAAATTGTGTGTGTGTGTATGTGTGTGTGTATGTGTGTAACTAGCACACAAAAAAATCACAATTTAATGTAGTGGTGTATAAATCAATTCCTCAACCACATCGGTATCACCTGGGGGCTTGTTAGACATGCAGCCTTTAGAATGAGGCCCAGAAATATGAACTCTAATCTCAATGTGATTCTAATGTGCTAAAGGTTGAGAACCAATAATTTGATGAATATAGTTGCTTAGAATAAGGCAAAATAACTGGGCATGGTGGCACTCTCCTGGTGACTCAGGAGGCTGAGGCAGGAGGATACTAGGTTCAAAGCCAACCTCAGAAACTTAGTGAGGCCTTATCTCAAAATGAAAACTAAAAAGGGGATGGGGATATGACTCAGTGGTTAAGCACCCTTAGGTTCAATCCTGGGTACAAAAAAAAGGCAAAATAATAATATAAAAAATATGTATATATATTTAAATTTAATCTAAAAGTAAATTTGAGTATACTTGTAATATATGAAAAAGAACAGTATCATGAAGGTAATACTTGACTCACTAAAAAAATGAAGAATACAGAGAAGCGGAGAGGACCTGGGGTTTAATATAAATTAGCATTTGCCAGTAAGGACCCTTTAGAACATCCATTATCAGAAAAAGTAAATTATAAGTTGGAGCAGTCTTGTCTAATGTTAAATATCTGAATAATACTTTAGAGATAGCAGGACAGAAAAATCCTTGACTTTATGGCCTAAGCACAGAAGCACTTCCCAGATGGCCTGAATTAATAGGCATTTTGTTTGTTAAAACACCAAATGTCTAAAAGCAAATTGGAGTCATTTCGGTCAGAACACCCTGCCTTAATTTTCCTTCTATTTGGCAGTGATCCAGTTTGGATATTCTTTGTGCCACTATCTATAATCAAGGAATTTGTGCAAATCTCAAGGGACCATATTTTTTCTTCACAGACAATGCCAAAGAGAGTCCATTTCAAACTCTATCAAAATGCAATGCGAGAGGTGGGGTTGCGGCTCAGTGGTACAGCGTTTGCCTGGCATGTGTGAGGCACTGGGTTCGATTTTCAGCACCACATATAAATAAATAAAATAAAGTCCATCGACAGCTAAAAAAACATTTTAAAAAATTGCAATGTGAAATTCTGAGTTTTTTTCCTAGACTTAAATACTTAAATTATCTAATACCTTAATTAATATTTCACCATGGAAGTATCTATTGGTAAATTTAATAAACGAAAATATTTTAAAAAATAATTTACAAACTTAGCAAATGTTAATATTTATCAGGCATTTATAAAAATAAGCTTAGTTTGGGTTTTGTCATTAATAAATAATAGATCTGCGTTAGTGAGGCATTTTAACTTAAGTAATTAAATGTAGCATCTACTTTACATTTCATTGGCTAGTCACATTACTCCATGAGTTTATATAAAACTATTTTTTTTGTTCAGTCTTTATAATTTCAGTTTTAATTCTCCATGCAATGAAAAATAGCATATATTATGATTCTAATATATATAATCATAACTGAATAGCAAGTGAAAGCAATCTATCCCTTGGAAAAAGGCAAAAGTTTAGAGAGAGACCTGTTGATGTCACAAGTAGGTCCTGATAAAAGCTGAAAATGCAGCAGGACCACTAAAAATCTTACACATCCCACACCTGGAATCATTTTCAAAAAACATTAAGCACAAGAAAGCTGCAGTCCATCACTGGAGGGGCACTGGTAAGATTGACTCAACTCCCTACAAAAACTGTCTTAGATAAAAAAGATATATTGGTTTGTGGGTGGAAAAGCTATTTTCTTTCTTGTTTTTAATTCCCTGAAATGTATGTATATTTGTTCAGGAAAAGAAAAAGAAAACATTATATATATATATTATATATATATATAATATATATATATATATATAGCAAACTTTCCTTCTCTTTCTCTCTCTCTCCATATGTGCGTGTGCATGTGTGTGTGTTTATGATGGAAAGCCTGAAAGAGTAAATTGAAAAATGCTTAGTATGAGAAATATGATAGCAAGAGCAATGTAGATTAGGTTATATCCCATACATCCATGATAAATTGAACATATTATAGGTTGAAAATGTATTCAGTGCACCTAGCTGACTAAACGTCACAGCCAAGTAATATAGTACACTGTAGAACATCTATTACTATTCTTATGACCATGTGGCTGTCTGGGATCTGCAGCTGCCCAGCACTGTGGAAGAATATTATACAGCCCAGCAAAAGATCAAAATTTCTAATTTGAAGTGTAGCTTCTAATGGATGCTATAGATTTTGCACAATCATAAAGTAAAAAATTATAAGTTGAATTATTATAAACTAAGGCCATCAATAATTCCTTTGACAATGTACTTATCAGTATACAAGACAGAAGAGGAAAAGAAATCAATGTACCAAGTTAATTGAAAGGATGCAACTTGAAATACAAAGAGAAAAAAAGAAGCAGAGTATCCAGAACTATGAGACATTATCAGGCTCTACAAAATAACTGGAAATGGAATCCCAAAATAAGAAAAAAAGAGGAACAGGGACTCATAACACACGAAGAGATACTGGCTAAGAATTCCTCAAAAGTTAATTGAGGTCAACAAAGAACAGTTTCAAAAATTTTAAGGAAACCCTAAGTGGGCTAAATAGGCCTAGATATAACATAATAAAAACAAAGTAAATAAAATCCTTGAAGCAACTTGAGAAAAAAGAAACATATAGACAAGAACAAAGCTAATAACAACAGATTTCTCATTAGACAGTATGAAATCCAAAAATAATGAAATAATATCTTTATTGAGCAAATAAAGCAAAACAAAACTCCTTGTCAACAGAGAGTTCTATACCCTACAAGGTCTGTTTAAGTTCAAATAAGTAATTTTTTAGTGATGCAATCTCCAACCCTCTTTCAGTTTAAAATCACACTACAGCTGCCATTTTGTAAAACCTTTGATCACATTTTAAAGATTATGTAAAATTTGTTTTCCAAACTGTAATAGTAACTAGCTATCAAAGAAATATTTTTTTATTGTTCTCAAATATATATTTTATTGTTCTCAACTCTATACATGAATTTCGTTGATTTTATTCTTAGTCAATACATGAAAAAATCTTCAATAGAAAAGTGGATATCAACAGAGATTTTTAAAACATTGCCTGGTGGAAAAAAAGTCAGTGTATCAGGAAAACATAGCAATCCTAATAATCCTAAAGTAGGACTGGAATAATCTAATGATGGTACTTTATATACATGAAGCAAATCTCTGCAAAGAGAAATAGACAAATCCACAATTATAGTTTACAATTGTTCAGTTTCTTTTCTCAATAATAGATAGAATAAATAGGCAAAACTTTTAAAAACCTACAGTTAATAGTGTACTTTTATTAATGATGAAAAACCGTTCTCACCATTTTTAGTCGACATTGTAGGAGGTCATGGTCACTTCATTAAGTCAAGCTAAAGTATACTAATTATAAAGAAATATTGTGAGCTCTTCCCACACAGCTGACATGATAATTAATAGAGAAAATCCTAAATACATATTTATCAAAGCCTACTAAAACTAAGAAGTGATGCCACCAAGGTCATAAAATACAAAGTCAATATGTAAAAAGAAAATTATATACCAATAATTAACAATTATTATAAATGGGAATTCAAAAGCTATATCATATACAACAGCATCAAAAACATGAAATTCTTATCAATTTATCAAAACATGTAAGACATGTACACTAAAAATTATAAAACATTTCTGAGAGAAATCAAAGAACTAAAGTAATAGAACTACATAGTGTATTTGTTGCTTAAAAGACTTAATATTGTTAAAGCATTATTTTTCCCCAAATTGAGTTACAGATCCCATGCAATTTAATTCAAATTCAAATTAGTATTATTTCTTAGGCATGAGCAAGTTTATTCTAAAAGTTGGAAACATCAGGGTTTAGAATAGCAATACTAGCCAGAAAAAGAAGAAAATATTGGGGAATTTACAGTAACTGAATTAGCAGTTGCTTATTTAGTAGTTAGTTTTACTTAGCATAAGGCCATATTACTGAAAACATTGTATTGGTGTAAGAACCACCAATGGATCAATGGTACAGAATAGAGTACAAAAAGAACTCATATATTAATTAACTTTAGATAAACTTAAGATAACTCAATGGAGAAATAAATCTACTCACAAATCATATTGATACAATTGGATAATCTATATGAAAAAAGAAAGCAAAACAAATCTTAGCAATCTAAAAATTAACATTATGAATCACAGACTTAAACTTAAGTACAAAAACTATAAAACATCTTGAAGAAAACATTAGAGAGCTCTCTGTCACTCAGAGACCATGTGTCATTCATCTTGGAAAAAACAAAACTGGCAGAGGGACTGGTATATAGTAATATGTATAGAAACATATGCAGTAGATAAACATTCTTTGACAGCATTTAGCAAGCTGATATGAGGAAAAGTACTATTCATCAATTATGATGGGCTTTTGACCAGCACCTCCATGAACTATTAAATGTTGGAAATATGGGCCCCTATTTGATTCTGGGAACTTAGCATTCCCACATTCATTTGAGAATCAGGACAACCTCTAACAAAATACTATTTTATTTGAATGACATCATTTCTATGTTTTGTTGAGCCCAACAGCTTCCAGGACTGTTTTTGAAGTCATCCTCGACTTTGGTGGAAAATGCTGGCAAACTACACAGGTCATTTCATTGATGTGGATGTGGGCTCCTGTGAGAGAGCCATCAGTGTGTGCCAGGCCTTGTGAAGAAGTTATGTGATTTATAGATTCCTCCCTTGCGCCTGTTTTTATTTCTCTTTTTCCCCCTTTCATTTATCTGCTTCTCCCTTTCTTTTTTTACCTTCCTATTCCAGGACAAGAATAAAGACAAGATGTGAAATATGAGAAGGAATATGAAAAAGAAGAAAGAATAATTAAATTCAAGAAAATAAAACATGTAGATAGACAGAGTTCTAGAAACAGAATGATAAATCCTTCAAGGAAGAGTGAAATCCAAATAAAATTGTTAAAAGCTCCATCTGTGAACATTCAAGCTAGCCAGAGGGTGGGGAGAAGTCGGAAGTATTTAGGTTTTTAGAGTTTCCAATCCATGGAATAATGTACAAAATAAATTAAAATATTTTATTAGACATTGTTAAATGTTATTTAAAGTTATTTCCTATGAACTTTTTCCCTTTCCAAACAACTTTATAGGTAATAAAATTTTAATCTAAAATCTAGAAAAGTCTTTACATGTTACAAAGATTTTCACGGAACCTCAGCCATCTTCAGTTCTCCCTATTGAGGATGTTGCACATTTTTGGAATTGATTCAGAGAACAGTTATACACCATCTGTGTGCCATTTACAGTAGGGGGAAAAAGTATCTTTAAACTATTTATATTCTTGAGTTTTTTTTTTTTTTTTTTTTTTCACGTAGGACAAAGTAGAATCAGTTCTGATTTCAGGAAGCAACTTGGCCTTACTCAACTTTTACTCAAAGAGTGAATAACAGATAAAAGCCTTACTGAAGAAGAAATCACAATAAACCGGGGTTGGCTATAAGAAGTTAATGCATGAAATTTCAGGTTATCTAGTTGAATTGTATGAACATAATCAATATGATGGAGTGATCAGTTACTTATTGGTGATCAACAGAAACAAATTAATAGGCTTCAACCATATGACATGAAATATTTGTTTTCAAATTGTTTTAATGATTTGAAGATATAACATTCAGGTAATAATCATGGTCTATTGAACTAAAATAAATTAAAAATAATCTTATCCATTACACAAAATAGTTCAAGGTGGGCATATAGTCTCAACTCTAAATTATAATAATTTATAATATTTTATAGTTATATTTTATTTTAATGGTTATGTTTTAGCACAAGAGGTTATGCATCTTCTAATCAAAAAGATTTTTTTTAAAAAAGACCTTTTAAATGAAATACAAGCCAAAATAACTATACTTGGACACAGATTCATTCTTTAATCAGAAAATATTTAAAAAAATAATGTGATGTATCCATATAATTTTTTGAATTGAGTATAAAATAAAAATATAGTAGCTATTCAACTAGTTGCTTCAATTAGTTTTAATTATAGAAAGTTCCTATAAAATTTTAAGATTTCCTTTTCCGTTTGGTAGCTAGCTCTCCAGAGACTTCAATTTAATGGAAAACTTTTACTTCATGCCTGGACACAGAGTTCTTCTTGTACCAGCATTTATTCATCTTTACTATTCTATCATCACTGATAATTCAAACACGTATACACAGTACCATTCATATACATTGAATTCCAGAATCTTCTGCATAGTTAGGATTCTTTAACACAAACACTGGCCCTGTGACCTTGCACCAAGGTCAAATATACGGTCTAAACCTCAGGAGAAGCTCCAGCTTGCCTCACTCATTTCTGGAAGCAGGATGCTGACTGACTCACAGGTAAAAAGACACAGATCTTAATTGTAGAGGTGGATCTCCATGCACTACCATATGGTTTCCATATGAAACCATATCTATGTATCTTTCTCTCCTTGATTCTATTTTCAGTTTTGGAGTAGTTGCGTCTAATATGTCTGGGGTGTTATGACAGACTTTGAGGGAGGTGTTTATAAAGGAAAACCAAGCCAAAGAAGAAATTGTCTTGAATAAGGTTGGCTTGTCTTATCTGGGAAAGTATGTCTTGCTGTGTCATATGCAACCAAGTCTAATTTCTAATGGTCAAGTATTCCTTAAATGAATGGTCAGTACACTGTAATAGTGATGAGTATGTGACATTGGCCCGCGCATTTCCTTTAGACTTATTTGTTGAGGACCTAGTTAGTTTGGTCAGACACTCAGGAGGTCTTGAATTTGAATCTTATTCCACCTTGAACACACATCTTGCTCATTTCTTTTGCCCTCCTTTTGTGTGTCATTACACTAAGCCTGCCTGTTCCTGGAATGACTTCTTCAGGTTCCTCATTAGCTATTCAGAGTGATGCTTGAGCACCTGAGACAGCAGAAACTGGTCCTAAGGCTGTGAATGACATGTGTAGATAATGACTACATGCTCGTCTTTATCATATCAATGAACCCCGCTTTACCAGTTGGGATGAGGTGGTAAGGAGAGGCAACATTTAGAAGAGAGTCTGAAATCTTGTTATTTGGATATATTAAAGCAAAGAGCTGAGATGAGGCAAAGTTTAGGCAAAAGGAAGACTTAAAAAGGGAAACTAAGGGAAAGAAGGTGGCATTGTAGAGCATCCCTCAGATACTTTAAATGTACTGAAAGTGATTTTTCTTAATAATCTTCTCAAGATATTAAATTTTTCCAGAGCAGGGAGAAATTCTTGTACCTATTTTTCTCTCCTCATCAAACAAAATTCTATTCTTTGCACTGCTGTTTCCTGCACTGAGAAATTAGTTACCTATTCTTGTTAAATTATTTTCGATGATTAAATTCCAGTACTATTATGATACATTCAAGTAGATTTTCCCTTATCTTCCTTTAAATACCATTTATGATATCTTGTTAAAAATTATTATTCATTGTCTAATTGTTTTATATTCCTGTTGCTCATGTTCATGGCTTATTTTTTTTTCTGGTTTAGAAATCATCTTATTTATATTTTCATCTTGTTCCATGAGTAGCAACAGGAAATGTCCAATAAATTTTGATGACTGGATTGATGAATAAATGAAGAAATAAATGGTTTAAAGTACTTTAATGCACACTTTAGTGTGAAGGATTTTAAGTCAAAAGATAAAAGGTACTTGATCACCTTATGCTTTATCTTGGAGGCTGTATTTTGAAGAGGATAGATTAAAAATAAGCCATTGAGCATCTAAAGATAAAAGAGAATAAATCTAAGCATAAAAACATACTCAAAAAATAAAAATTTAAGGAAACATATAAGAAACTGCTGGAGACAGCAGAAATTTGTCTTATTATTTTCAGTACCTAACAGAGTATCTAGCATATATGATCAGTGAATATTTGTTGACTAGTTATAAGTAATGTGTAATAAATTCTCACCATAATTCTAAATTAGTGACAAGTGCTTTATATATGGTCTCTAATTTAAACCCTACACCAGTAATATGAGGTTTTATTATGGTCTTAATTTTATAGTTGAGAAAAACAAGGCTCAGAAAGTCCTCAAAATTATACTGGGACCACTTAGTAAGTTAAGAGGACAAATGTCAAATTTGTCTATTCTATCCTGGAGACCTAAACTCATAAACTTGAAGATTTCATAATATAACTTTCAGTTTAACTTTATTGAAGTAAAAGAAAATCAAATTGTATAAAATGATTCTTGGATATTACAAAGTCATATTCTCTTATCCTAGCTCAAGATGGGTAATAGATGATGAAAGTTTTTAAATATTTTAAAGGAATCAGGGGTCATTCATTAGGATAGAAACCCAATTTTGTATAATTATAATATAATTATAGCCATGCTACTTTATATAACTCCTTTATGTGGAGAGGATGAGGATTCAGGGCACATTGTATGTTTACTTTTTATATGACTTCTGGGAGCCTCTACTATAAAATCTAAATATATGTTCACTCTCTATAGCAGTTTGTAAAGTATTGTTTGGAGACTCACAGGGTGTCTGAGAGTATTTCTTTGCATCCAAAATAAAAATACAATGTTAGAGTGCCAAGGTAATTCAATGGGGGGAACAATAGGGTTTTTTTCAATATAAGATGCCAGGACAGTTGAATATTCAAATGCAAAATAATGAGATTAAACCCTACTCCTTGTCATATGCAAAATTAATTAAAATGGATTAAATAGTTAAGGTAAAACTATAAACTTCTGAGAAGAAAACCCAAGTATAAATCTTCATGAGCTGTGATTAGGCAACAGTTTCTTAGATCTGACACCAAAGGCACAAACAAACAAGAATAGATAAACTAGACATCATCAAAATGAAAAGCCTTAGTGCTTCAAATTTCACTATGAAGAAAATGAAAAGATAACACAAAACATGGGAGAAAAGTGTTGCAAACATTGTATCTGATAAGAACTTGTATCTAAAAGGTATATAGAACAATTAGAACAATAACAACATGACGACCCAATGAACAAATGGTCAAAGGATTTGAATATACAGTTCTCCAAAGATAATATACAAATGTCCAGTAAGTACATGAAAAGATGCTCATCTGCCATCACAGAAATGCAAACCAAACCCACAGTGAGATATCACTTCACACCTAGAGGAGTGGCTATAATAATAAAAAAAAGAGGGCTAATGATAACATGTATTTCAAATTTTGGAGAAATTAGTACTTTCATACATTGTTAGTTAAAATGTAAAATGATATAATCACTATGGAAAATAGTCTGGTAGTTACTGAAATAGTTAAATATATAGTTATCATATGAACTAGCAATTCCATTCTTAAGTATTACTCAAGAGAAATGCAAAGATATGTCTATATAAAACTTGTGTAAGAATGTTTACATTAACACTATTCATAACAGCCAAATTGGAAATAGTCCAAACGTTCCTCAACAGATGAACAATGGATAGATAGATAATAAATGGCATTGTCACACAATAGAATATTACTTAGTCACAAAAATGAGTAAAATACCAATACATGCCACAATATGGATGAACCTTGAAAACACTGTGTAAAGTGAAAGAAGCTAGTTACAAAAGACAACATATTGCATCATTCCTTTTAAAATGAAATGTCCATAATAGATAAATCTATGGAAACAGGAAGTAGATTATTGGTTTCCTAGGACTGGAAGGGATGGGGGCTTGGGCTTTGGTATATAAGGGACTGGGTTTTTCCTTGGAGTTATAAAAATGACCTGAGATTGACTGTGGGGCTGTATACATTACTTTATGAATATTCTAAAGGCCATTGAATTGTACATTTCCATTGGGGAAATTGTATGATATGTGAATTACATCTCAATAAAACTGCTAAAATGCTTTATGTATCTCAAAATTGAACAGAGGATTTTTAACGTACTCATCATAAAGAAATCTTAAAAAATTTAAGACAATGAACATGCTATTTCTCTGAGTTGATTGTTATTCAATATACTTATTAATCAAAATGTTACATTGTACTACATATGTATACATACTATGTCAATACAAAAAATTTTATATGACTTGCCATTTTCACTCTCTCATAAATATTATAGTACATGTGATTATATCTTTGTAATTATGGCTAATGAACACATATTTGCATATTATACTTTTAGAATTTTCTAAAGTAGTAATTTTAGGGTATAAATGCAAGTTTTCAGATATTAGTTGTGTACAATAGTTATTTTTCATAAAAATGTGTTATTCACATTAACATGAGAGTATTTTTTGTAACAGCCATGGGTGAAGAGAAAGCTATATCAAGAAAAAATGATAAAATCTATATGGTCTTTTGTGTCTTCCTATGTACTATGTATGGATAAATCAGGAGAAGTATTTGGCAAATACTGTGTTGGTGACAATGAGGTTGGGCAAAAAAACCAACTAGTACAGTATAAACTGAAAAACTATCGGAGATCACAATGGGTTGGGAGATGTGCACAGTTTGACTATCTAAAATGGAGAGACCTCATTGAGCTAGTAATTGGGATATTAAGGAGAGATCTCAGGAAGCCACAACTTAGCAGTAAAAAAACTAATTCCAGAATCAATACTGCTCTAAATCCATTCTAATAAGCTGGAAAACAAGCTTCAAAAGTGTTAATATAGTTCAAAAATTTATAAAGATCTTCCAGAATAGAACTCAACATTCTTTTAAAATAGACAACAGAATCCAAACAACAATGTGATATTACAATAGCCACCTCCAATCAAAATTACTATACATGTGAAGAAATAGAGTAAAAAGCTCATAGTCAGAAGATAAGTCAGTCAGCAGAAATGTTTTCAGAAATGGTATAAATGAAGGGTCAATAGTCTTTATCTGTAAAGGGTCAGGAAGCAAATACTTTAGACTTGGAGGACCACAAATGATCTTTATCACACATTTTCTTTGTTTTGTTGTGTTGTGAAGTTGCTTTCTAATAGTGAGATTACTTTCTAATAGTGAGATTAACACTTCAAAAACTCACACCATTCTTCTTTCAGAAGATATAGCTTCTGAGCTATTATATAGAGTGATAGGATGAGCAGAAAAGGAATTTAAAGTAGGTTTAAGTATGTTTAAGAATTTAAAAGAAAATACAAACATAATTAGAAGAAAAAGTAAAATCTATTTTAAAAACAAGCAAATGGAATTTCTTAAAGGTGGAAAGTATAGTATCTGAAGCAAAAAGTCACCAAATGAGTTCAACCATATGTTAGATACCACAGAAGAGAACGCTCAATGACAATGAATTAAAACGCTGGAACCTATCAAACTTAAAATGCAGATATAAAAAAAGATAAAAATAAAAGGTGAACAGAGATGCAATGACTTTTGGACATTAATAAAGTCTCTAGCACACATGTAATTGAAATCATTGATGGAGAGGAATATAAAACATGTAATAATTTTGAACAAATAAGAAAACTTCTTCAATGCAAGGAAATTCAATGCTTCCTTATATTTTATTTAAGTTCAAGAAGCTTAATGAAACTCCAACTGGATATGGCAACCAGGCGCATCATGATCTGACTACTAAAAGCCACTGATGAAAAGAAAGTCTTCAGAGGAAAATTATATATTATATATAAAGGAACAAAGAAATTCAAGTGACACCCCACTACATACAGCACAAGCCAGGAGACAGTAGAATGATATTCTTCAATAATTTGGAGAAAAATTAAGTTAAGCAGGAATTATATATCTGGCACAAATACATAGAATTCTATGTACTTCAAAACTAAAAGTAAAATTAGACTTTTTTAGATTAACAAAAGCTGATAAATTTGTCATTGTGAGACTTGCACTAAAAAGTATGTTCAAGAAAATTCTTCAGGCCGAAGGGAAAATTTTTCAGATAGAAATTCATATCTGCATGAAAGAAGCAAATATGTCTCAAATAGTAAGAATGTAGGAAAATATATTACTTTTCATCTTAAAATTTTATTAAAATTTTTTGCCCAACTGAAGCAAAATGGTAAAAAGTGTGTAATAGGGTGCATAACGTTCATGAGTGCAAAATTATTGACAAGAATCACACAAAGAGCAGGAGGGCAGAAATATAAGTATTATTGTTGTAATGTTCATACATTATACATGAATCCATAGCATGCTAAAGAAATGATCCCAGAAAAGAATATCTATATAGAAGTATCCAAAAGGATGTTATTATTGAGAAGTATTCTATATGAGTATTTACTGAGTTCTTTTGCTGCCAGAAAAAGGTCCTGTTAAAAAAATCTGGATCATATACCACTCACCATTTGCTAGAAAACAAATTAAGTTTCATCTGAAATGTATGAAAACCCTTGTATTATTCTTCCTGTGATGGCTAACGCTAAGCTGATATACTGTGTTTGACTGAAATACACCTGGGGAAAAACTACTGCTAAATCTGTATATTTGACAAACAGGAATATATTATTTGAATCCTGAAAAGGATTCGCCTACCAAAAATGGGGAGAATAGAATTCTACCAGTGTGATGAATTCCAGGAAAGTGTCATCAACAAGTAAGAAGAGTAGCTGTAGAAATATTCTGGGAAAGGATTTTAGCCTTTCTTTATAAGAGAATTCCAAAACGCATGGAAGAATCTTTCTTGGAGAGGGTGTGTGTGTGTTGGGCAGCGGACAGTGGTAATAGAAACTTCTTGCACATATTTACCTTTGACTTTCTGGGTGGATTTGGGAAGTTCTTGCAAGTTAATGTGAGATTTCATTGTATATGTATTTCATAGGGAAGTTTCTATATTTTTGTATAGTTTGGTTGTAATAAGTGATTAAATTGGCCTTAAGTGAAGTATATAAATGTTCATTGAAACCTTTAATCCCAGGACCACAACAATGGATGAGAACCAATATCTGCTGTCTTAATGCCCATACAAATAAAATATTTCTTAAAATTTATGGAAACAATATATTTATTTAATATATGTCTGATGTTTAAATAAATATTGCTGCTAAGTTTTCTATTTAATGAAAATTTAAGACTTATTATAATAGCATTCAATTAAGTACTAATGTGTAGAAATAACTGAAATAGTAGACCAGAAAATTAAATGTTTTAAGACTGAGTGGCTCTCTATGAGAATAGTTTTACCAGCAAAGAAGTCAACAGCTTGAAGAAAGGAGAATCAGCATTAGTAAATAAATGGCAAGTGATTCCACGATTGCTTCTTTGCCAAAGTACCAGGCTTACTTATAAAGCTAGACAGTCATTTGTATTTTAATCAGATATTCAAGAAATTAAAAGACAGCATGGGAATCTGATGCCACTTCCTTCCAAACAGACAAACTTTAAAACTACTTTTAATATGATGTCAGTAGAATATGTATCCTAGTATGAGGCAAAAAGTTCATTGATTCATATTTTGTTCAATTGTTCAAGGATCTACTGCATACTACCTTAGTTACTGAATATTCTCCAGAGAATAAAACAAAGTCACTTCCCATTTGGGTGGGGAGAGAGGGACGATGATCAAATAAATCTGTATTGGGTTTTTACCCTGAAGTACTACCAGGTTAAATAACCAAAGTAAGGAGATATGGACAGAGAAATGGTGGGGTGTGCTATTTTAGAGTGGTCAGGGAAGGCTTCTCTTTTAAGATTACATGTGGGTATAAACTTGCATAAAGTGATACAATGATAATCATTTATCTACAGAAACATAGATATATACATTTAGCTATAAATAGTTCTCCAGGCAGAGGCAATAGCAATTGCAAAGTTCCTAAGGTGGAAATGTGCTTGGTATATTCAAGGAACAGCAAGAACGACAACATACCAATGGGGTGGAGAACTCCATCAGAGTGGTTGGAGATAAGACCAGAGAAATGGACAGGGACCAGAACATGTAGGCACTTGTAAGCAATGTTAAAACTTGGGAATTTATTCTGAGCAAGATAGGATGACATGGGAAATCCTTGAACTGAAGAGTGATAATGTGCATTTTATTGAGAAAGGGATCAATTCAGATTGTTATCTGGAGAATAAAATGTAGCAGAGTAAGGAGTAAGGGTAATTGCAAATCACTGTGATATTCAGGCAAAAAAATGGTGACTTCTGTTAGGGGTTAATGGTGATGATATTGGTAAAAATAGTTGGATTATGGAAATATTTTGGAATATAATCAAAGGAATTTGTTAATAGATAATATCTGCAGTATAAAAGGGAGGAAACAAAGAAGATACATGGGGTTTTTTTGGCTTAAACAGTTGGAAGATGGAATTTATTGATGTAGGGCAACCGAGGTGAAAGCAAGGTCAAGGGAAAAAACATCAGGAGTTCAATTTTAGAAAAGTTAAATAGGGCTGGGATGTGGCCCAGGCTTAGTGTCTGAGTGCCCCTGAGTTCAATCCCCAGTACCCAAAAAAAGAGGCAGAATTGGATATGAGTATATAGGTATATTTCAAAGAAACATAAGATTGAGTTTATGAATCTAACCATGGAATGAGATGAGACCATCAACAGTCTATTCATATGTAGAAAAAAATAGACAATTCCAAGATGGAATGCTAAAGAATTCTGCTGCTTAAAGGTTGGAAATCTGAGATAGAGAAAAGGAAGGAAAAAAACCTGAGCAAAATTTAAGAACCTAGAGAGTGACCAAGTGAAAGTGTAGTTCCAAGAGAGTGGAGTAGTGTCAAAATGCTTCTGATTATTAACTCTCCATTGGCTAAATACGTAGTCGTACCTTAAACGTTCTAGAATGTTGTCTCTTCTTGGTTGGTTCACCGCGATATCCTGTTGCATATAATCAGGACTTCTATCCTGAATGACAATACCGCATGGTCAATAGGGTCAATTAGCCAGGCACCTGTAATCTCAGCATCTTGGGAGGCTGAGGCAGGAGGATTGGGAGTTCAAAGCCAGCCTCAGCAAAAGTGAGGCACTAAGCCACTCAGTGGACTGTCTCTAAATAAAATATAAAATAGGGGCTGATGATGTGGCTCCATGGTTGAGTGCCCCTGAGTTTAATCCCCAGTACCCAGGGGGGAAAAAGTCACTTACTCAAAGATCAAAGGTTATAGGAAGCAAAATCTGACTTACATACATGAGTTACACTCATATACCCAAAACAATATGTATGGTGAAATTTCTTCCCTTGTTCTTCCAAACTCCTGTATCCTCCAAAGAATCAGAGAGGGAAAAGGCACCATTACCTAATGTTAAAGCATCCAAAAATAATAACAAAAGACACTCTTGGGAAGACATTGCTGTTGTATCATTAGTCCAGTGCTTTAGAAGAATTAACTTAGAGGAAAGTCAAGTGAGTTCAATCACAAATTTTAACATGGCTTAGGTTTTGGAAAACATGTTTTAAATAACCGAATTAAATTGTGCCTTTAAAATACATAGACTCATAGATTTAAGAATTACATCTAGATTTTCCTCCATGAACAATAAAAAGTTATTGTGTCTTTAAGTAAATATAATTCTTGTTTGACATACTCTGAGAATACCTTTTGTGTTCATAACTAAATAAAAACTACCTTTTACAGCAACCTCAGGCTGAGGTACTTCAATATAATGTATTTGAACATTATATCACGATCATTAAAATATGGCCTTCTGTAATGATGAGGAATCAGTTTTAACTTACTGTAGTTAAATTTCTGTAGCACTGGTATAAAGCGTACAAAACACAATGAAAACTTAATAACCAAAAGCACCTAATGTTAAACTACAATCAAATATCTGAGAATCTTTATTTTATAAACTTCAATTCAGAGTTACAATGGAAAATTAAGAAAGAGAGCATGGATAAAAAGAATTCTTGCTCACTAGATAAACTATAAAACAAGAACGGCTGTTCCACGGAGTCTTCTTTCCTTGAGAAGGTATACAGACGGGAGCTAGGATTCGAGTTGGACATGGACTATGACGGCATGCGTGAGCCTCAGCCAGGGACAGCCCTTTGAAAACCTCAGGCAAAGAAAAATTACAGGCTACTGTTTTCCTAAGGCAAAGAAAAATTATAGGCTGGTGTGACTCTGGGTCCCACTAATGGATTCTCTACGGGGTCTTAGCGATGTGTGTATGGGAAGGCGGAGCATGGACTGGTTTCCCACAGTAATTTGATGCCACAAGCAATTCTCTTCTAATGGAGTTATAATAGACTCTTTACTTCAAACAAACATTGATGTTAGTGGACGTTAATTTTCATGGTGTTTTCCCCTTTGAAAGGAGGGATTTTGTTCAGGACAATAAGACACTGTTTCAATTTATGAGATGAAAGTTTTCAGAGAGAAGGAAAAAAAGGAGTCTATGCTTTTATGCTTTATCTGGGATTCGTCTCAACTCTTTTTTCTGCTTTGTCCTCTGGCCATATCTATATTCACGATTTACTGCAGCGCAATTGATAGCTTTGCCAAATGGTGGTGCACTGTGGTCTTTACAATGCATTGTGGTCTTTACAATGTTTGCAATAACTACATTGATGGTCAATCTGATACAGTCAATAAAAGCTTTTGAAAGAGCAAGCAAGACAAAAAGTACCATGTCAATTAGATTTTGTGGTAATCTGATTGATTGGTTTGTTTTGTTTTGCTTTTGCATTGAATTCTTCAAGATTACTAGAAAATGTTCAAATCCAATGCTTCATACTGGGTTGGGCATTGTTTTGGAATTGAGGAATCTGTAGGTGTCACAAGAGACTAATATTGGTAACTGATTTTTTGAGATTTAGGGTTCCTTGACCTTTTGTTTTTCAAAAAATTCAGATTTTTATGATAGTTGTGGTTAATTGTAGACCCTCATTTTAGGCTTACCTTCTACCCAATAGTTTGACATTTGCTCCTGACTCAGAAAAAAATTCCTGTGATGAATAGTATTTAGAATTCCAAGGGTCATTCTTGGTCAATTTCTACTCATATCCACATGTGCCAAGAAGTCCTTTCACATTTTTAGCAGAGATAGGCAACAAATTTCAAGCCTTTTTATTATGATGCATGAAATTTGTGCCATACAGAATATTCACTATAAAATTTTCTAGTAAATCTCCTGAAATTCCATATCCCTTCAGCAATATACTACATGAAGCACAAACCAATGTGTACTTTGCTGCAACTTAGAATCCTTCAGTAGCTTTCCACTGCCAATATAGTAAGATCCAACCTCCTTAACATGGTATACCAAGTTTTTTCCAGGCAAAACATTTTACGGTTTACCCACACTCTTTGCTATTTCTTAACTGTGTGCTCTTATTAATTCTGTGCCCCTTCTTTTCCCTTCTCCTCTTTCTCCAGTTACTTCTTATCCACAGGAATGATATCTTATCAAGAGCACACAGGGGGCACCCAGGTTATACTATAACACTCTCCGTTCCCACCAAGGCAAATTTCTGTCATTCTAATTGCCACATTGAATTATCATTTACTCTATTTTTTTCTCGGTGTCTTCCAAGACACTGTGGCCTTCTTAAAAGCAGGCAACATTAAACTTTATTCCTTGTCAAGAGCTGTGCCCAGCTAAAGAATGAGCATTTGCTAAATACATGTTTACCAAGTGAATGAATGAATGGACCAATAGTGATGAAGATGGTTAATAGCAGACAGTGCCAGTTTGTGTGTTTATTTTATTGGTCTTCGTCTTGCCTCTCTTAAACACCTTGAAACAAACACATCTTGAAGATGCATTGTGCATTCCATTATGATTTAGCTGGGAAGGGATTTGATACGCTGCAACAACTAAGGCATAAGCAAGCCCTGAGAGAAAGCGCATTTGTGCTGAAGTAGAGTTGTAATGATACCAGAGGAAGAGTCCTAGCTTGTGATTTGTTGCCTGAAAGTTGTCAGTGTGAGCACAATTAGTGCACTCTTAGAACGGCTCCAAATGATGAAGGATTTAATTACATCAAGGAGCTCTACCTCCAGTGCTAGAGATATAGACATAAATTTGTGTTTCTATTTAATTTACTTGAAAGAGTTTTGATTTTAGCCACAAATTTGAATTTAAATGAATATAACTGGAAGCTATAGTTAAAGTCCATTATTCCTGAGAATCCAATGATTAGAGATAAAAATGTTTACATTTGTTTAATTCAAAGGAATTGCCCAGTTCCCATACTAAACAGGAAAGCCCACTTTTTCTTTCGTTTCATGCAGCAGACTGAGAGGGATTTTCACAGAACCTTACAATCCTTTTTGTTTTAACCTGGAGTGAGTAAAAAATTCTAGATGCTGTGAAATTAAGAATTATATCATTTGCTTTACTCTTGAAAATGTATATATCTTTATTGTATTATAACAATGTAATTTTAGTTCTGAAACAACTTAAAAATAAGTGTTTGATATTTTGTTCAGTAAATTTTAAGCTATTTTATTAATAGCTGGGATGTCACTCAATGGTATAGCACTCATCTACCATATGTGAGGCTGTGGGTTTGATTCCAGCGCGTGTGCGCACACACACACACACACACACACACACACACACGGAGATGAAATTCATTTAACATACTGTTAATCATGTTCAAGTGTGCAATTCAGTGGTGTTTATTTATGTTTGTGCAAACTTATGCAACCAATACCCTTGTCTAATTTTAGAGCAATTTCATCACCTCCCCCAAAGAAACCCAATATCCATTAAGCTGTTATAATCCATTTCCATTTCTTTCCAAACCTTGGCAAGCAATAATTTATTTTCTGTCTCTATGAATTTGCCTTTCATGGGTATTACATAAGTTAGTTGCTTTGTTAAAATATCTGAGAAAAATTAACTTATAAAGATGAATGATTTTTTTTTGGTACATGTCTTCAGACCATGGTTGATTGGCCCCATCACTTTGGGCCAGTGGAGAGCCAGGATATCACGGTGGGGAGCACAAGGCTGAGGAAATCTGCTCACCTCACTGCAGCCAGAAAGCAAAGAGAGAGAGAGGAGGGGGCTGGATCCTAGCATCACCTCAAGGGCACACCCCTGGTGATTTAAGTTCCTTCCACTAGGCCGTACTTCCTAAAAGAGTCAACCAGCTCCCAAGAGTTCTGTCAGCTGGAGACCAAGCCTTTAACACATAGGTCTTTGGGGAACGCTTAAGATCCAAACCATAACAGACATTTCATATAAAAGTCTCATACAATTTGTGGTCCTTCATGACTGGCTTCTTTGCCTTAGCATAATGTTTTCAAGGTTAAATGTTATTGTGTTTCCTTTTAATGTTCAAATAATTTCACTGTATGAATATACCACGTTTTATTTATCCATTTCTCTTCCTAAGACATTTCATTTCTTGGTTATTGTGAATTATTCTGTTAGGAACATACATCTGCAAGTTTTTATGGACATACTTTTTATTTCTCTTTGGAATATACCTAGAAGTATAGTTTCTGGGTTGCATGGCAACTTTAACTTTCTGAGGAATGACCAGATGTTTTCCAGTGTCTACAACATTTTTACATTCCTCCTAGCAATATTTTAGGTTTCAGATTTCTTGACATTCTTGCCAACACTTGTTTTCTAATTTCTAAAAAAAAATTCTAGCTATACTAATAAGTGTGAAGTACTATCTCATTGTGGTTTTTATATGTATTTCCCTGATTTCCATGGCTAATATTGTTAAGCAGATTTTCATGTGCTTACTGGTCATTTTGTATTTTCTTTGAAGAAATGTCTATTCGACTTCTTTTGCCCATTTTTAAACTTTTTGATCTTTTTGTTGTTGAGCTGTTAGAGTTTTACAAATCTGTTCTGGATACTTGTCCTCTATTAGATACAATGTTTATAAATGATCATTCCATTGCATGGGTTGTCTTTTCAATTTCTATAGTAATTTTTGGTGAAAAAATGGTTTTAGTTTTGATGAACTCAAGTTGTCTATATTTTCTTTTTGTTCATATGCTCTACAGTTGTGCTTAAGAGACCACTGCCTACTCCCAACTTCACATGTATTTACATCGTGTTGCCCTCTAAGAGTTCTACAGTTTTAGCTCTTCAATTTAGGTTGTTGATCCATATGGGATTAATTTTGGTGCATTGTGTCAAGTAGTATTCCAAAAATTCTTGCCTTTGTATGTGAACACACAGTTGTTCCTGCATCGTTTGTTGAAGAATCTACACAGTTCCTCATTGAGTGGTCTTAGCAATCATGTCAAAAATCACTGAAACATCAGTAACTGTATGGATTTATTCATAGACACTCAATTCTATTGTATTGATCTCTCTTTAACATCACATGGTTTCTATAACTATAACTTTGTACTAAGTATTGAAATTTTAATACTTAGAATTGAAAATTCAAAGTGTGAGTCCTCCTTTGTTCTGCTTTCTCAAGATTAGATCACACAGAGTTCATTACATTGCATATAATTATAAGATAGCTTGTCCATTTTAGAAAAAAAAGCATCTGGGATTTGGATAGGGATTATATTAAATTTGTAGATTACTTTAAGGAGTATTGGCACCTTAATATTAAGTTTCCAAATCCATGGACATGAGATATGTTTTCATTTACTTGAGTTTTTAACTCTCTTCAGCAACTTGTAGTTTTCTGTGCATGAGTCTATGGTTCCTTTAATTTAGTTTATTCCTAAGTATTTTATTCTTTTTGATGCTATTGTACATGACATTGTTTTCTTATTTCATCTTCCAGATTCTACATTGCAAGTAAAGGAAATACACTACATATTATGTATACATATAATGTATAATAGAATGCATATTATAGATGTATAGTAATTATTTTAGTTTTACAAATTTTGGGGACACTATTGATAATTCAGCACATATATGTGGTATATAATGATCAAATTAGTGCATTTAGCATTTCATCTCCTTACATATTTTTTAAAAACTTTTGAATAGCATGTTATAATTGCACATTTTTATGAGGTATAGTGTGATAGTTCATCTATTATTCCTGTAATATGCTGCTGAATTTGGTTTGCTACCATTTTATTTGGAACATGGGCCTATATATTCATAAGAAATGCTGTCTGTAGCTTTATTTCTTTTCTTTTTCTTCCTCTCCCTCTTCTTTTTTTTCTTCCTCTTCTCCTTTTTTTGGGGGGGGGGCAGTAGGGGTCTGGTTTTACTATCAGTGTAATACTGGCCTTCATATAATAACTAAGTATCCCTTCCTCCATTTTTTGAGAGTTTAATAAGAATTGCTGTTAATTCTTCCTTAATCATTTTATAGAATTCACTAGTAAGGCTATTTGCTATTTTTATTGTTCAGAAGTTTTGATTACCAATTCAATCTCATTACCTGTTCTAAGTCTATTGAGAATTTTTAATTCTTCTTGAATCAGTTTTGGCAGACTGCATCTCCAAGAATTTTTCCACTTCCATTGTGGTTATCTAATTATTGACATATCATTATCCATTGTATTCTTTCAGAAATAGTTTTATTTCAATGTCTACTATAAAGTATTCACAGTTATTTCTGGTTTTAGTGATTTGATTCTTTTTTACTTTTTTTTTTTTTTTTTTTTTAGTTTGCCAACTTGGCCAACTTTGTTATTCTTTTTCAAGAACATAATTTGTTGATTTTCTCCATATTTTTTCTAATCTCTACTTTGCTTATCTTTACACTAATGTTTATTATTTCCTTCCTTCTGCTTGCTTTGTGTTTAGTTTGTTCTTTTTTAATGTGGAATATTAAATTATTGACTTTACTCTTAATGAAGGTAATTAAACTATAAATTTCCTTTTGAGCACAGCTTTTACATCATTTCCTAATTCCAGCATTTTGTGTCATTGTTTACATACATGTCATGGTATTTTCTAATTTCCCCTATCATTTATTTGACCTATTATTATTTAGGAGAATTTTGTTTAATTTTCATGTAGTTGTAAACACTCTGAATTTCCTTCTGTTATTGATTTCTAATTTCATTCCATTGTTGACAGAGAATATATTTTGCTATGTGACTTTAATCTTCTAAACTTATTGAGACATTTATTGTGGCTTAACTCTGGTAGTCTATCTTGGAGTATGTTCCAAGCGAACTTGAGAAAAATGAGTTTTATGGTGGGGTGCTCCATATTGCCTGTTATGGCTAGTTGGTTTATAGTTTTTTTCAAGTCTTCTAGTCTAGTCTTTCAGATCTTCTTTCTAGTTGTCTATCCATTTTTGGAAGTTATGTACTGAAGTCTACAACTATTATTATAGAACTTTCTATTCTCCCTTTTAGTTATCCATGTTTTTCCAGTTAGTATTTGCTTCATGTATTTTGGAGCTCCATTTGTAATCTTAGCTCTCCTTGATGGATTGACTCTTTTTTTATTATATAATTTTCTCTGTGTCTCATAACAATATTTGTCTTAAGGTCTATTTTGCCCAACATTAATATAACCACCTAGCTCTCCTTTGATCTATTGCACAGAATATCTTTTCTCATCCTTTCACTTTCAACTTATGTGTGTCTTTGAAACTACCATGTTTCTCTTGTAGATACATAAGAGTTGGATCATGTTGTTTTATCCATTCTGCCAATCTCTTCCTCTTATTTGAACAGTTTAATTCATTTATGTTTAATGTAATGAATTTATAATGAAAGATTTATTTGTGCCATGTTTCTATTAGTTTTCTATATGCCATCTCTTTTATTGATCAATTTATTAATTACTGTCTTCATTTGTGTTAAATTGATATTTTCTACTGTACTATTTTAATTCTCTTGTTCTTTTAAGATATATTTATATTTTTGTTATATATATATATGTTTATTATTGATAGTCCTAGAGATTTCAATTAACAATTTATAATGATCTAGTTTGAATTAGTACAACTAATTTGCAAAGTATGCAAAATATTTGCTCTGATTTATTTTCATTCCTCTTGTTTCTATTTTTATTTTCACAAATTACATCTTCACACATTTTGCCTCTATCTACATAAGCCTGTAATTATTATTTTATGAATTTATTGTTAAAATCAGATAGTAAGAAGTGAAGTTACAAACAAGAAGTACATCTATACTGATTCATTTTTTTTTTTAAATTTTTTCTTAGTTGTAGATGGACACAATGTCTTTATTTTATTGCTCTGTATGTGGTGCTGAGGATCGAACCCAGGGCCTCACGCATGCGAGGCAAGCGCTCTACCGCTGAGCCACAATCCCAGCCCCTATACTGATTCATATATTTACCTATATCGTTAATTTACCAGTGTCTTTCCTTTTGTTGTGTGTTGATGTGAGTCTGTCTACTTTGCTTTAATTTTATCTGAAAAGGTTCCATGTGACATTTCTTCCAGAGCACATCTAGTAGCAACAAACTCAAAGTTTGCTTATCAGAGACTTTATTAATTCCTCCTTTATTTTTAAAAGATATTTTTGTCAGAGAGAAATTTTTGGTTGGCAAGTGTCTTTTTTTTTTTTAGAACTTTGAAGAATACATCATTCTACTACTTTCTTGCTTCCACGGTTTTTGATGAGAAATCAGTTGTCATCATATGGACAATCCTTTTTAAGTGATAAGTTACTTTACTCCTACTCCTTTCAAAATTCTTTCTTTGTCAGAGTCAGAAATTTGATTATGATAATGCCTCAGTGTAGATTGTTTTTAGTTCATTGAATTTCTTGAATGTTCCAATTAATATTTTCCTTTAAATTCAGGAAGTTGGGTGCCATTATTTCTTCAAATATTCTGTCTCTCTTCATCTCTCCTTTACTTCATGCACTATGCATTTGTTAGTAAACTTGATGATATCCCACAGGGCCACACAGACTGTTTTCTCCATTCTTTTTTTTTCTTCCTCAGACTAAATAATCTCAATTTACCTAACTTATTGCTTACTGTTTACTTTCTTCTTCCTGTTCAAATCTGTGTTTTTTGTCTGTCTAGTGAAGTTTTCATTTCAGTAATTTTCAACTCCATAATTCTAATTTGATTCCTTTTAATAATTTCCATTTATTGACATTTTCTTTTTGGTGATTCATTTTCTTTATAGTTCTCTTATACCTTCGAACATGGTCTTCTTTAAGTGCTTGAACGTAACGTAAAATATATTGTTTAAAGTCACTATTCAGGAGGCTAGGTATGGTTCTTTCAGAGACAGTTTCTATGATATTCTTCCCAGCACATTTTGACCATATATTTTTATTTATTTGCATGCTTCATACTATAGTTTTTAAATTGAAAACTGGACATTTTTTACTATTAAAAAGGCACCTCTAGAAAAAGGATTCCTCTCCTCTCTGTCCCATTTGCTTTTGGTACTGTTGTAATTGTTATTGTGTCATTGTGTGTTTTGTGAATGTGTATTGCATATTAGAAAGGGGGAGGCTGAAGTTTCTCTTTTGTTATGTCGGCAGTGAGCTAATCACTGGACAGAAATTATTTTAGGCATATGGACACAAATTGTAACTTCCACATCCTCCAGTCTTTGCAGATGGGCTCTGTATATATTGGAGTACAGCTCCAATACTCAGCTAGACTCTTTACAACTTTGCTTTAGACTTTACCTTCTGCTTGAGCAGAGCTTCAGTATCAACTATAACCAAAATCATAGGGCTGTTTGGGGTTTCTCTTGTGCATGCAAATAGTTCTTGCTATGCATGTGGACTTGTAATTTCTCAGGAATATATTTAAAACTCAGAAGTTTTGAAACTCTTTTCTCAGAAGTATCTCATTTTTCCAGCATTTTCTCCCATATTTTAGTTAATCTATTGCTTGCCCCAACTGTGAAACTCACTGGTATACACTAGAGCAATCAATACATTCTCTGGTCTCTTATTTGTTTGTTGTTTTGACAAATGCCCTTGCCATCATTGGAAAAGTATTGAGTTAGGTGAGGCAAAAGAAGGTCCTGTGAGCTGGTCCTCCATTGAAGACACAAGATAGGTCAAAACAATCAACAATTCCTTGTAAATACAATCCATTATGTTCCCCCTCATGCTAGCATCTGTTTTAGAAATGGTGGCTGTTTCCTGAGGGCCACCACTGAGCTGTAGAGAAGGGATGGAACCTTGGAAAGTTACAATGCCACAAATCCTGCTGTTCTGACCAAAATCCATCTGGGTTTGTATGATGTTGTTTAATCCTTGTTGTTGGAAAGTTTTGCTTAGATTTCAGAATTCTGAAAAAGTTGATTTTTGGTAGTTTGGGACAGATTTACCAGTTCTTTTATGAAAGGATGGATATTTAGAGTTCCTTACTCCACCATTTTCACTGACATCTGTCTTTGACAACTTTTTATGGCACTTATAGCTTGTTCATCTAATCATTAAGCATACTTAACAATCTCAAAGAGAAAGTTGTCCTTTTGAGGTAACAATGCCCGCTCCCCCATCAACTCTTAGAGTATTTTTTAGAGAAACACTTGAAAATAGTGATTCAGGCATTTTATTTCAATTTCTTTTTTGTTCCATAAATAAAACCAAAACATAGAAATGAATAGTAAAATTTGAACATGACAAAAATAGACATATTCTTTAATTTTAATCAATCTTATTTGAAAATGCAATAAAAATATGTGTACCATTTCTCATTGTCTTGCATTCAAATAACAGTTTTAAAATAATAACTCATTGTTAATTCATAATATTCTGATATGGAAACCCTATGCCATGTCAATTTGAATGTGACTTGCTGAACTAGAATCAAAGACTATAGTCTGAACAGAAACAAGATAAGAGTATACATGAGGAAATGCTAGGAAAGGAAGGGGGCTCTGATGCAGGTAGGTGTTAAAAGAAGTTTAGGAAAATTACCTTTGCCAGGCCTCTCCTTCAATCCTTAACTCTCATGTTTTTTCTTCTCTTCTCAGTCATGTGATCTGATATTAATCAGTAAGACTCTAGCAAGAATGAAATCTAGAGTTCAACCTGGCCTGACTGAGACTGTTGCTAACAGTTTTCTAGGATCTTTTAGATCCCAAATATCTTCTTTACCTGAATTAAGTATAATAGTATTTTCCAAGACAATTTTTCATTTTAATGAGTTAGTATTTTTATCTACATGGGCTAAAGGGGCCTCTGAGTTACCTTGAGAAATTTTTTATCTATTTATATGGAGAGAAGGATAGAGAGAAAAAGTTCATGTAACAGACTCAACAAATAAACTTTTGGAATGTCTCTTATTCTTCAATCAGGGAGCCCCCATGTTTTAGTCACTACTTATATTCCACCTCATGTTCTCATGGCAGCCACAGGAGCAGGCAGTTCTGCTGCTACTGCAAAGGCCAGTTTGTGCAAGTGTATCCTGACGCTTGGCCCCAGGCCCTCAGCAAAGGCCTCTGCAGACACAGCTGCTGGAGTAGGGCAACTCTGTATCCCCAAGTGCAACCTGGAAGTATTCCAAAGGACAGACCCTTGGCTGATCGAAGACAGGAGCCACAGGTACATGTTTCCTCCATTCTTATCCTATAAAGAAAGTCCCAACTTCATTGTAAGTCCTTCAAAATGTCTTGTGGGATTTAACATCCAGCTGTACCACAGCAGAGCCAACTCAGGGTGTTATCTTTCTATTAGTTCTCTCTTTTTCCTGCTTCACTCATTCCTACTTTTTTTAGATCAGAGTTGCTAATACATGACTTCCTCTTATGACATTGTTCCTGGTTCTGACTTCTGAGGAAGCCCATCTAAGGGCTTAATTTAATTTAAAAAGATCCAAAAATAATATAGTGAAGAATTATATTGACATAAATTAGAAGAACAAATAAAGCATGAACATTTTAATGTTTGTCTAGCTCTGTTTATATAAGTAAATGTACTGTTGAACACACACATCATCATACTTCTATTATATCTGATCAAAGAATTATATTTTAGGAATGTAACATTGCAGCTCAAATATTAGATATGGTCAGGCCCGGTGCTTTTGGTAGGACAGTGGAAAAAAAAATTTCTCTAGGTAAACTAGAATATGAGCTGGAGATTCAGTAAACTGAGGTCTTCAGCCTAAAGAACGGAATGAATGAGTCCTCAATCCTGGAGGTACAGAGTACATTCCTGAGTGTCTGGTGTTTCCTTTGAGTCTTTCCTGGTGGGAAGATAAGTGTCTCTGGTAAAATTCGGGTATAAGCTATCACGAAACAATTGTGAACAAAATTCTATCAGCAGCAGGCCCAGAACTGAAAGCTTTGCTTAATGTGTCAAGTAGGAATACGATGCAGGCTCATTCTGATAGGCACTATCACATTTTGTTCACACGGTGCCACATGTTCACACTGACTTATCTAAAATCCATGCACTTTAACGCTTTGGCCGGCTCTCCCTGAAGATCACACATGCTTCATTCATAGACTGAATGCTCCATATGCGTCTTGTAGGAGTCCAATGCAAGAGCTAGCTAAACTGTCTCCTGTGCACTGAAAGCTCTGTCATTCCATATCATCATTGGTCCTACTTTGGCTAAGCTTAGACACTTTGTTTTTTGCTGCTGGAGGAGTATCCTGAGAAAGCTATTGAGTGACAGCCGTGGTATCAGCAGATACCACTTGGCATCCTTTATTTGTCCAAATCATACTCCAGTCTTGAATTTTAAATGTTGATTTCCTGTGGGGTGTTTTTTTTTTCTTCTTGGTTTAATGCTTTCTGAATGACAAACAGTAGAATTAGAGTAGAAGGCTTATATATCCCTAGTAATATAACAAGAATTGGTCAAATATGAAGGCAAAGTAAATGACTGTCCTTATGGTCTGTTATCTTAAGAACTGGAAAAGTTTCCAAATATCTTTCTTGGAACAAAATGTAACTGAACTTTCATCATTATCTGTTTAGTAATTTAGTGTTTAATGCAATAGCACTTGCTTATTGAATACTTCTGATAAATGACATAATCTTTTGGCCTTACTTTTACTACTAGTAAAATATAGATTACAATACATGTATGACTACTTTATAGAACTGTTGAGAGGAGCGAATTGGAAAATGAAGGCAAAAATGTGTCACAAACTATGTAATTTAAGCAAAAATACTGAGTTAGTATTAACAGTAATTTCTCTTCACTATTGATAAATAAATATATGTAATATCATTTCATTCATATCTTTATGTGAAGTTGACAGATCTAAAATTATACTTCCATAGAATATGCCCCAGGATTTCTGAGGCAAATAGGTAGAAATTAGTTTGCTAAATAACAATGGAAAAAAAAACAGAAAAAATGGTCTGAAGTTCTGAAAATGAATTTGTCTACTTTTTAATAAAGCTGAGATTTGATTTTGATGAGAATAATTTGGCTTCTCTCTCTCGATCTGTGAGGATAACTGGCCGTCTGCCAAGTGGGCTGACAATCAGTGGTGCTACCTCAGGGCAGCGAGCTTGTGCTAGGAGGGCAGAATGCCTTGAGCCATTCATGTCCTACCCTCAGGGACTGGGGAGATGAAGGGAAGTAGTCATGTTTTTCTACCTCATTGTTCTATGGAAGAAAGGTAATTTTCTTCCATTAAAAAGCATGCAAGGATTACACTTAATGAATACTTCTGCAACTGATGATTTTTATCAACTACATTCATGAAAGATGAAGGAGATGCTGATTTTAAGTTAATGGAAAAAAGAGAAATTTCCTTGGTCTATCGAACTCCAGTGATATGCATTTATTCTCTCTTCTCTGAACCCACAAAGCATTTTACATGTCTCTAGTGATATTCATCATATTCTGATGTTGTTGTTTTACTTAGCTTTTCCATTCCTTTCACACACTTTAAATTTCAAGAATTCTGAGGACAAAAGCAATGTTCTACTCATGTTCCTATTGTATATAGGCAATTGCAGCATGATTCTTGTAGGAATTGATGACTAATGAAAAAAGAAAATAATGAATAAAATATATAAATGATATTATTGGTACACATTATTCTGATATAAAAATATCTTACCAGGTAATAAATTGAGGTTACATATTGGTGATTTTAGTGAAATTTCGAAAATGGGTTTCTACTTTGTATGCAGACCAGCCCATTAATTGTTATATTTTTTAATGTTACTATAGTTTCATGATAAAAATACTGACTCAGACTTGATTCTAAACTTGAACAGATCCAAATATAAAGCCACATATGAATAAAAAAACTCCTAGAAGACTTCCTATTTCTTAAATTAAAAAAAATTAAAGAAATGGAATATTATCTTTTCATATCAAAATAAATGATCCAGAATTTCTGATATATAAAGGATTAACATACTTTAAGACTTTTCTTATAAGGAGAGGACACTACTCCAATAATGCATTTTTTTTTTTTTTTTTGGTACTGGGGATTGAACTCAGGGGCACTCGACCACTGAGCCACATCCCCAGCCCTATTTTGTGTTTTATGTAGAGACAGGGTCTCACTGAGTTGCTTAGCGCCTCGCCTTTGCTGAGGCTGGCTTTGAACTCGCAATTCTCCTGTCTCAGCCTCCCTAAGTGCTGGGATTACAAGCGTGAGC